>CM056948.1:5228284-6428284 GCA_029856935.1 Cyclocarya paliurus
AACGCAATGCTATATCAATTGGTGGAAATTTGGCAGTCAATGGGAATTCTGGAGGTGGAGTTGCTACTGGTGTGTTCAGGCATCAGATATCTCCAGTTTCTTCTGTTCAATTTATGGCTTCAGCTGGTTTACGGTCACTAATTGGGGTGGAAACATCTCGGTAGGGCGTGTGCTTATGTATGCCATTTGAATTTTTCAGTAGGTTTAATGGTTTTACCACCTTTTTATTGTTTCTTTGTTCAGTCAGCTGTCTTTGCACTCAACTGCAACAACGGGCATTGTAATGTCTTTGAAAGATGGTTCATTGAATCTTTCCAATTCCTGGACCCGCCAACTGTCTGAAACGGCAACTGGAAATGTATGCTTCCTTTTTGTCTCAAATTTGCTCATTTCCTTTTGCCGCCCTTAACATTCTATATGACTAATATAGATTACTATTTTGAAGAGGTCATATCATGTTGGTTAGGGTATATACATTTTTTTGCAATCTGTATTATCAATTATGTGGGGATTCTTGAATTTTCTTGTAAGAAGGCATATTTTTTATGGGGAAAACAGGTTAATGAAAAGTAAGTTATCCAGCAAAAGCTTACTGATAAAAAAAATTTATCCAGCAAAATCTTGGCAATGCTATGGAAATCTGTGATTGACAGAGGCGATTTTTGGAGGCTGGAAAAGTTAATGTTTGATTCTTGCTTTTATATTTACTTGGCTGTGGCGGCTAACATCTTTTGAATGTATTTTGTCTTTAACTTTCTCTTTCACAGATACAGCTTGCTTTAGGTCCAGAGTCATCTATTGAAGTTGGATGGAAGATGAAAGATGTGAAAAGGTCGGCAGCCGGCGCACTGAAGGTACATCTCTGTTTCTTGTTGTTTGAGCATGTTAATATTTTGTTCCCAGGAAATCTCACGATACTTCCCGAAGAAGACTACATATTGAAGACAAAAAAATGTTAGATTAACAGTTTCTGTAACTGTAGAAATTCCATGTACAAGTTTAGAGGAGATGTACAAACTCCATCATTTTAATTTTCCATTGTCCATTTATTAAGTGTCTATTGTCCTACTGATAAAAAAAAAAAAAAATTAAGCGTCTCTATTGTTGTAAAATAGAGACTCTCATTCCTTTTTCACCCTTATTTTTCAAGTAATTTATCTTTCGAGTTTAATGGACAATGTGTTTGTTGACATATGATTCATGGCTAAGCTGAGCTATTCTTAAACCATTTCACTGCCATTTATATTCTGAAATTAGGAATTATTCATAGTTGGGTGGAAAGCATGCAAATTTTGTCACTTAATAGTTGTGCTGCTATTTAGACTCGCCCATGACTTCTGCTGTGCTCCAATTATTCCCCTCAGAGTACTTGTGGACTCTTGAAAAATAAGAACTTTCATGTTCTGCATCCAGAGAAGACAAAATACTACGTGGATGGTGCTAATGATTTTTCATTCTCTATATGCAGTGAAGGAGAGGGTGAGATGGATATGTAATGCAACAATAAGGAAGAAAGTTTTTGGTAGAAATCATAGATAGTCATATATAGTCATAGTGTTTGTGACGAGCAATATAGTGGCCATACATGTGACTGAAGGTGAGTGAAACAAGTAGCTTGTATGTGGAACTTTGTGACTTTATTTAAGAGGGGTGATCAGGATTGTGAGAAAATGATAGCTGGTAGAGATGGAGGTTTTGGCAATAGTAGCCGTGATTAATTACCCTTTGAAGGAACATGAGCTATTATTTATATTTAATATATGAACTTATTCGGAATTATAATCAGTTAACATTATATGAGACTTGATGATATTTCCTTTTGAGCATGGAGTATAGACAGGAGGGACCCTTCGCACTGCCAATATCTTCTCTGTGTAGACATGGACAAAAGAATCAATTTAAAAAATGTCAACTTGTTGGCCTTAAATGTAAGACACGATTGGATCCTTATACATGGATAGGCGAGGGAGTGAATGTTCTATATCATAAGAAAATCATAATATGATTTGTAACTATACATGCTCAATATGCTCCCCCCACTTCTTTCTTTAGTTTCTCGTTCCTTCTCTTTTGTTCAAATATCTGTGTGGTAATTATATCCAAACTGTCCAAATTTCTGCTGGTTTCATCTGCTACAGTTTGGTACAAGTTCATTTGAGGCATCAGCTCATTATAGCCATTGGTTTTCCTCAAAGTCCCATGGCCGTATTTCGGGAAAAGTCGGAAGGTATTTGCTTAAAATCTATCTCGTTTCTGATAATGTTAAAGTAGTGCTTGCTGTTTTATTGATAAAGAATTCTCTTCTCAAATTTCTTGTCTTTCATTATTTAATTTTTTCCACTTTAAATATATATATACAGGCTCAATTTAGTGTGAGTTCCTGTGAAGTCAACAATTTAAAGCAGAATATACTGTCTAGTAAATATTCTTTGGGGTTTACCATACACTTCAAATGCTTTTATGACAGCCATTAATTGTGGTTATTTGTTGACACGCTAAATACTTTCTGGCACTGATTTGCCTTTTCATAATTTTTATAATTTTTTAGGACTTTTTTGTATATACCTGTCTATAGTTCACAGTATATTTCAGCTAATTGAGAAGGTGTTAGCAAATGGCTTCATTTATGCCTTGATGTAATAAGCTAGTGACTAGAGACAATTGTTGTAGCTCGACTCTTGAGGTTGAAGTTGGTGGTGGAAGGAAATTATCTAATTTCAGCACCGTCCGCATGTTGTATTCAATAGGAATTCAGGTAAATGCAGCTATCTAGGCAGAAAATGCATTGAGCAATTATTCATTGGTACCTATGTGTTTTTTTGCTTTTATGTTGTAAAAATGTGTGGTTTTAAGGAAGCCATGAGAACTATGCATGTGGTTGCTTGGATGTGTAGAATAATTTCCAGAAATATCATGCAAGTAATATTGGATATTGGTCTATCATAATTTTTCTCAAGTGGATGCTTATTTGTATTTCTACAAAGAATATAATATCCTAGGCCATAAGCTTTGATTCAAAACGTTGGTAGTGTCTTGGTTCATCTTTCCAATTTTGGGGCTTTGAGGCTGACTGAGGAGTTTGATCACAGAGAACTAACTGTCCACTGTGGAATTACCTATTAAATTTGGGGACTTTTTTTGTAAACCATGATGTTTCGGGCCAATGGTCTTCAGACCAAATGACTACTACTTTCCTCATAAGAAGGTTCGAGGATTAGATGATAGGTTCAATATTGTATGGATAGTGTTTAGGTGTTTTCTACCTTGTATATAGGTGTTTTCTCTGGTATACTTCTTGTGTACTTGGGCTATGCCTAACTTGGTACTAAAATTCTCTTATTAATTATCCAAAAAAAAAAATTTTGTATGGATAGTAACTTATAAAGAAATATTGTATAAATAGTATTATTTATTCATCATACAAAAGAAAAGAACAGAAATCTTGATGCTCTAGGCCATTTTATTTGACTGCTGGTTGGTGGGGTACGTGCTATTTGTAAGTTAAGTATGTTTATCAGCTTAATACTCTTTTTTCCTATGCTTGCAGGGTATATTTTGGAGATTTGAATTGCATCGTAGTGGCCAAAAGCTAATTATTCCCGTTAAGCATATCTTCACCCTCACTTATTTCCCTTCAAATGAACTTATATATTTCTTCCTTTTTTGTTTGTGACTGAGGGTTTAATACATGATGCCACATGTGTTTTATAGTTTTACCGATCAAAAAGATATTTCTTCCTTTTTGCTCATACGATTTTTTGAACTGTACTGGATTCTAGAAATGAGATAGAATATAACTAAATACTGTTAAAACCTCTTGGGTTCTAATCTTTGGTTGATGGGCTATATCTTGCAGATTTTGATCTCGACACATTTGAATCCAATGTTTGCAACTGGAGCATTTATACTTCCGACATCTGTTTACTTTTTGCTCAAGGTTATTGCATTTTGCAAACTCTATTGTTTTTCTTTTTCTTCATGTCAAATAAATTACCTATCAAAAAAAAAATAAGTTAGAGCTATTAATAGGAGTCTAACTGAAAGGATCGGCTTATTAATTATGCTTCAGGAAACCTGTGAAAGTTAATTTACACTCTTTTAAACTGGGCCCAGTTTTGAAAACTATAAGGTTTAACAGAAAGCGTCAGTGCAGAACTTGAATATGCTCAGTCCCTGAACATACAATTGAGAAAAATTATTTTGTTATAAAAATAAAGAAGTGTAATTTTACCACGGCGTGCAGGTATTTCATGATAAAGAGATGATAGTTTGTAAGTCCTGGTTTCCTCATCTAGTTGAAAGGACTTATGGCTTACATGAGTTACCTTTGATTGTCTGGTGTATGTTATAGTTTTATTTTATGGATAAGTGAGTGGCTTTGAGGGGAGAAGGGAAGAAGAGAGTGGGGAGGGGGGCCACTTGTGTTGACCCTCGGGGTCATGTTGTTATGGAACAGATACCAAATATGTTTGTGCTAGAATCCTAGATATGCAATGTGATATATCAAATCTATACTTAGCTGACTGGAAAACCTTTTATTGATGTTGAGTTATAACATATTTCTGATCTATGACCTGTAGGCATTAGTTTGCTTTGTCATTTGCAATTTTTTTTTTTTTTTTGAAGTGAACTTTTTTATGTGCATATCGTGGCTGAACTTTTTTTATTTTTGAAAACAAAACCTTGCCTAGCTACTCTGCTATACAAGCAGTTTTCTATATTCAAAATTTACAGCATTTAGTTATCTATTAATATGGTTTACATGACTTTGTGAAAGGTTAGTGATGGTCACTAGTTACAACTTATTTTAGATTTATTTGTGGAGTTCTAGAGAAACCAGTTATTGTTTAATTTGTTGCGAGAAATCATACCTAGAATTTGTGAATGGGTGGGAAGATGGAAGCTTTACATGAATAAATTGTTTAACTAACCACATGTGTATTTTTGTGTTTATTCTGTGTCCTTTGCATGCTTGCAGAAACTCATTATAAAACCATATTACCGTAGAAGAGAGAAACAGAAGGCTTTAGAGAATATGGAAAAAACTTCTTCAAAGGTATGGGTCACTTATGTCCCTAGTTTGGTCATGGTTTATGAAATTGTGGCCACTCTATTATTGTGTGTCTAGATACAACTCTTTTCTATTGGTTTCCTTTTGAAAGTTCTCGTAAAAATAAAAATTTTATATATACATGTATACACATGGTGCTAAAGTGGAGTCAACTACCAAATCGCCTCTTCTACCTCCTCAGAAACAACTCTCCTAACCACATGCATTCTTAACAATTGAACTGGAAAAGTTTTCCATGAAAGAACTAGTATCTACAGGGAATTGGTAGCTGCTTTACCTTGGTCCCTTATACCATTTCTGTTACCCTAGGTGCCAAAGCTAAAAAAAAGTTCATTCCCTCCCTTTCATGTGGTCAAAGATGTCAAAAAAAAAGAAGATATGCCAAGCCATAGACACAAGGAAATTCCTCTCTCCTTTTTGAAGTTTTAAGATGCTAGTAATATAGGATCATGGATAGATGGTGAAGGACCATTCTGTCTTGTAACCATGGAATACATGGTGGATCATCGAAAAATATAGAAAGTACAAAATAAATATTAGTGTTGCACAGATATAATTGACACATAAATCCTTCTATGCATCATCACATCTGTCTAGTTATAATGGTGCTGTTTTGACGCTGGGTGTAATGTGGAAAGTCTCCATGGCACTTGGTTAACAAGGCTTATGAAGGGCATAATAATAACAGAAAGGATTTTTGAAAGAAAGCGTTCTTTGTTCTTAATTAAGTAGGTTTTTGAATTTCTGCAAATGTTAAGCTTTTTGAGTTTGTAGTGTTTTTTCACATGTTTTCACATTTGACTGTAGAGGGTGTATTTCCCTTCTTTTTCTCTTTACCCTTGTTCAAAAATGTTGATGGAGTACTTGTATTTTAATCCCTGTTATGTGTAGGTTCTAGAGGCAAGGGCAGCAGCAGAGAAAGCTCAGCAATTACTACAAAATGTGGCCAATAGGAAAAGAAATAGGCAACTTGAAACTAATGGATTGGTTATTACTCGAGCATCATATGGAAACCTTACTGTTTTGGGTAGAAAAGATGAGTCAAGTGAAACACATGATGAATTGACATCACAAGTCCTGGATGTCACACTACCTCTAAATTTCCTGGTTAATGATTCTGGACAACTCAAGGTATTTGCTTCTTCTGATTTGTAATTCAATACACAAATTAATTGGTCACGTTAGAAATACTTTAAAAAGTTAGTGCACGACCTTTATTAAGGAGTGTAACTTGGGACTATCCACATGACTAACAAGTAACAAGCCAAGTAAGCATTTTAATCCCTATAAATTACCACAGGTCACCATCAGCTCAGCAATTAAATCATATAATTGCCTTGCATAGCTACGGTAAATGTATTTATGTTTTTGAATTGGGCTAAAACAAGGTAGTAAATTTCTAGCCTCTCTGTCATGGGAGGCCCATTTTCCGGATTTGTGTCAAAAGAGGCTACCCTGTGTTTGCTCAGACCATTTTCCTATACTATTAGATTGTGGGGGCATTCATGGGGGACGTCGGTATTTCAAGTTCGAAAATATGTGGTTAGCAGATGATGGTTTTGTGGAGAAGGTGCAACATTGGTGGGCCTCTTACCAATTTGAAGGTACCCTAGTTTCATTCTAGCAGGTAAGCTTAAGGCGTTGAAACAAGATATAAAAAAGTGGAACTTGGAAGTTTTTGGTAATGTTGTCAACCAAAAAGAGTTTTATGGAGGAATTACAAGGTTTAGAAGGAAGGGAGTTGATGGGAGATACATCGGAGGAGGCAAAATTGAGAAAGAATTCAGTAGTGACTTCATGGCGACAGAAATCCAGGGCCCTATGGCTGAAAGAAGGAGATAAATGTACGAAATTCTTTCATAAAGTGGCTAATTCTCATAGGCATAACAATGTCATTGAGACTCTTCACTCAGGTACTCAAGTACTCACTTCCTCCTCCGAGTTAGAAAATCATATTGTGCATTATTACGAGGATCTCCTCATGGAACCAGCATGTTGGAGGCCGAAGCTTGATAACTTCTTGTTTGAGTCCATTGATTCGCAGAGTGCAAGTTGGTTGGAAAGACCTTTTGCAAAAGATGAAATTCATAAGGTTATTATTAGCATGGCCAAGGATAAAGCATGGGGCCTGAATGGCTTTTTGATGGGGTTTTTTCAAGCATGTTGGGATATTATAAAATGTGACGTCATGCAGGTTTTTGGGGAATTACACTCTTTCAGAAAGTTTGAGAAATGCCTCCATGCGACTTTTTTTTTTTTTTTTTTTTAAGTAATAAGTTATTTTATTGATATAAAGGTAGGCATATCCCAGGTACACTAGAAGTATACATGTGAATACACCTATTTAAGAACTAGAAACAGATACAAGGAAGAGAAAAGCTGGAGAGCGGTCCGATTGCTCTCCTTCATTAAGCAGCCCTTCAATAAATATGCACCACGTAAGTATTTTATAGTGTTTATTCTAGACTTGTATACACCTGATGAGAGACATACATCCCCCCCTTTCTCTCTCTCTCTCTCTCTCTTTGTGGATATGTCCTCTCTCTCTCTCTTCTTCTCCCTCCTCCCAAATGCCTCCTGCGTGCCCCCTTCTCTCTTGTGAATAATCATCTCTCATTTTCTTAATTCTCTTTATATACTCCATGGCTCAAGACCCATTTCTCTTACATTAAAGTCCTCCACCCAGAATTGTTGTGATGCATATGAACGGCCAAAAAGGCAAAAAGAAAAGGAAAAAATCCATCACAAAGGCTATCCCTCTAATCCCAAAAAAAGGGTCTCTAAATTAAAGTTGTGTGTTTTGAGTGGCTGCAGGGGCGTCTGCCTATATTATGCCCTAGTTTATGTAGCATGTTTTAAAGACAATGATAAAAGTGGGGTGCTGCTCTTCCAAATTTAAAGCATTTTAGATTTGTGCTAGCATCATGTCAGTTGGAGATGAGAGGGGCTGCAAGTTTGTGAAGGAGATGAGGGGTTTGTGAAGGAGAAGACTCAGAGTCTGCGACAGGCTTTGGAAGTGGCTGCAAGGCGACCCAGACGGAGACGACATGACGAAGAGGCTTGGAGAGACGAAATGAGGAAGAGCTTGGTCTAGCATGTGGTGATTCTGTGTGATGAGTTCTAATTAGTCTATTGTGTTTTTTCTTACGTGTCATCGTCTCAATGGAGGGTTGCTTTTCCACCTTTAACACCTCGACCGTCCTGCAGCGTTTCTCTACAAGGAAATCATGGAAGCTAAAACCATTCAAATCAAGAGCAATGGCCCACAAAAACAAAGTCTTCCAGAAAAACTCCTAAACTCTTCCAAGGAGCGTTCCTGATCCCCAAAAAGTCTCTAATGCCTCCATGCGACTTTCATTGCTCTTATTCCAAAAAAGCATTGGGCCACGACAATTGAGGAGTTTCTTCCTATAAGCCCAGTGAGTGAAGTTTATAAGATCATTGTGAAGGTCTTGGCCAATTGCCTAAGTTTGGTTTTGGAACAAATTATTTCTAATCCTCAAAATGCATTTGTTCGAGGGAGACAAATTTTAGACTCGGTTCTTATAGCCAATGAATGCCTGGATCATAGTTTGCGGGAGGGAGTTCCCGACATTTTATACAAGCTTGACATGGAAAAGGCGTATGATCATGTGAACTGGGATTTTCTCATATACCTACTTGGGAGATGTGGCTTTGGTGATAGATGGATTTCTTGGATTCAACATTGTGTCTCCACTGCTCGTTTCTCAGTGCTAGTGAATGGCACCCCCACTGGCTTCTTTAACAATTCTCGTGGGTTGAGGCAAATGGATCCATTATCTCCTCTTATCTTTGTTGTAGTCATGGAGGCACTTGGTCGGATGGTAAAGGCGGCGGTGGGAGGCGGTCTTCTATTAGGTTTCTCGGTGGGTAATGGTAATAATGGCTCAGTCATAATTTCTCATCTCTTGTTTGCAGATGATACTCTTTCTTTTTTGTGAAGCGGATCATGGCTAGATTCAAACTCTACGAGCTCTCTTATTATGTTTTGAAGCTGTGTCGGGGCTTAAGGTGAATCTGAGTAAATCCGAGATGGTCGCAGTGGGTGTAGTGCCCAACGTCAATAGCTTGGCTAGTCTCTTAGATTGTAAAGTATCCTTGTTGCCTATGAAATATTTGGGCCTCCCGCTGGGGAGACTTTTAAGGCTAGAGCCATTTGGGATGGGGTCGTGGAGAATATAGAGAAAAGGCTAGCTAGTTGGAAACGGATGTATTTATTGAACGGGGGTCGGCTCACACTTCTTAAGAGTACTCTAACAAACTTTCCCACCTATTTTTTTTTAATCTTTGTTCCCTTTGCCTGCAAGAGTAGCGAATAGGATTGAGAAACTATTTCGGGCCTTCTTATGGGGAGGAGTGAGGGAGGAAAAGAAAATCCATCTCGTTAATTGGTCCAAAGTTTGCTCCCCAATTTTGAATGGGGGACTGGGAGTGTGTAACTTGAAGACCTTTAATAAAGCCTTATTGGGGAAATGGTTGTGGAGGTGTCACTCGGAGGGGGAGTCGTTGTGGAGGGAAATTATTGTTTGTAGATATGGAAGTGAGTTGGGGGGGGGGGGTTGGTGCTCCAAGGAAGTGTCGGAAGGGTATGGTGTGGACTTATGGATAGGGTTGTACAGAAACCGATGCCGCCGGCCGCCACCGACCTGCCGCGTCAGGAACCGGTGGAGAACCGGTCAGTGTGCCGTGGTAATTTGAAGAAACCGACGTTCAACGGTTCGGTCTCGATTTGAGGCTGGACCGGACCGCTGAACCGACCAATATAATAAAACTTTTTTTTTTTAATATGCCCTTATCAAAACGACGCCGTTCCACTTTAAGTTTAAGTGGAATGGCGTCGTTTTAGTTAATAAGTATTACAACAAATATAGAAACGACGTCATTTGGCATTAAACCAAATGGCGTCGTTTTAACAAGGACGTAAGAAAAAAAAAAAAGTCTGAAACGACACCATTCCACTTAAGTTGAACTGCATCGTTTCGATATTAGTCTTCTTCTTCCCGAAAGTCATTTCTGCAACTCTCTCTCTCTCTCTCATAGATAATCGCCGCACAGAGAACCGACGCCAACCAAGAACCGCCTCAATCGGTTTTCTCCTCCCCATCGACCGGTTACGGTCGGTGGCTCCCCCATTTTTTCAGACGTCAGTCGGAGTCGGTTTTGCCCAAAAACTGCACCGACGACGTCGGTTTTCACCCCTACTTATGGAAATTCATTAGGAAGGGGTGATCGAGTTTTGTAAGCCATACCCGGTTTGTGGCTGGAAATGGTACAAGAATTAGGTTCTGGCAAGATGTTTGGTGTGGAGATCGGGCTTTTAACACAGTGTTTCCAGCCCTCTATAGTATTGCAGCGAACAAGGAAGCTTTTGTGGCAGATGTGCGGGGATCCCCTCACGACCCTCGTCAGTGGAATTTCCTCTTCAACTGGGACTTTCATGATTGGAAATTGCCCACTGTTTCAGATTTTTTCAGCTTGATATATGCCATGGGAAACACTACGGCATAGGGGGATAAGTTGTAGTGGAGGGTTAATGGCGGCAAGAAATGTATAGTCAAGGTGTATTACAAAATATTAATATCACAAGCTGATGCACATTTCCCTTGGAAGTCTATCTGGAGGTCTCGTATGCCTTCTAAAGTGGCATTCTTTGTATGGACAGCTGCTCTTGGGAAGATATTGACCATGGATAATTTGAGAAAGAGGGGCTGCGTTGTGATGAATTGGTGCTATTTATGCAAAAAGAATGGAGAATCAGTGGACCACTTACTATTACATTGTGAGGTGACAAAGTTATTGTGGGATGAGATCTTTAGAAGAGTCGACGTTGCATGGACGATGCCTTTGAGGGTGGTGGATTTATTGGCCTGTGGGAGGGAGATTCAGGGCTGTCCTCAAGTGGCAGCAGTGTGGAAAATGATTCCGTTGTGCATCATGTGGTGTATTTGGTCAAAAAGAAACGAGCGGTGTTTTGAAGATAGGGAGCGCACAATGGCGGAACTGCAGAATTTTTTCTTACACACTTTAATGCTTTGGTTTTCAGCCATTGTGCTAAATGGAAACAATGTGCATGACTTCTTGTCTTTATTCTCTTGATCTTAGAATGTATTTAGGTATTTTTTTGTATACTTCCAGTGTACACAGGTTATGCCTATTTCAGTCGTATTAATAAAATTACTCTTACTTATCAAAAAAAAAAATTACTAGGTAACTATTAGTTACTAGTACCTAGAAATTTGTTGACCCATTCTCACTCTCTCATTAGGCGTACTCAAAAGTATACCTCCTGTGTACTGTGATAATGTCTATGCTTTTTCTTGATTATTAATAAAATTCATCTTGTTAAAAAAAACCTCTAATTTCTAACCTTGAAGATTAATCTTGTTCTTGAAGAGTAACTAAAGTATGAATTTTGATAGCTTCTTAAAAGCTTGGGAGAGTACAATCTTCATCCGTGAACTGAGTAATTTTACACTTTGCACTCCAAACTACCAAAATTGACACGTTGCACTCTCAAGCTAGCAAAAAGTTATAATGTGTAACCGTTCATATGGATATAGGCGACATGGTGAAAATTGGATCAAAATCTCAATTTTTGGAAGTTAGAGGGCTCAATGTGTTAGTTTTGATGGTTGAGGGTGCAAAGTATAAAACACCTTATAGTTTGAGGGGGAAACTTTATCTGCCCCTAAAAACTTTTTGTAGACTATTGATCAGGATTCCCTATAATTTATAGATCCAAACACCTTTTACAATTCAAAAAGAGAGAGACATGGCATGTGGACTCTACTGCATTTAATGCTGGGTTTCACATTTCCCATAGGTAGCATTTGATGTAGTACGGTCTACATGCTATTTCTATCTCTCCAAATTATATGGAATCTCAATCCGTAGACTACACCAAATTTTGATGGCCTAGCAATACAGCATGCAAGTCCATTTTAACCTGGTATGCATTTGACTCTGAACTCTAGAGATTCATAGTTTTTGTATTTCTTGATTTGTCGTTACATCTGTTGGTGAAGCTGCATGAGGGTGTGAAGAAGTCGGGCATCATGGGCTTTTGTGATCCATGTCCTGGAGAACTTAAAAAGCTACATCTGGAGTATACTTGCAGAGGGGAGAGATATGAGGTACTACCATTTCTCTTTTGTTGTAACTAAGAAGATGTGGATGAAGAATAAGTTCTGTATTGGCTAACTTTTAATTTGTGAATCAGGTGGTGGTGGGTGACTATGAGGAGTTGCTAATACCACAGGAAACGCATAGGATCTAAATTATATCTGTTATACTCAAGGCCTTGGTTACCTTTCGCAATTTTGCTTGCTTCACATGCCTGAGGTACCCCAACTAGATTGTGACCTTTTTTTCCATTACAGTGATTTTGTTGTAATTTGTGTATTAATGAGGGCGTTGAATAATAATTTTGTAAAAAAATCATTGATCAAATCTACTTTCTCATGGTGAAATTTAGTTCACTTTTTCTTTATCTTGGTTTTTGGTCTGTGACTACTGGTCCACAAAATAGTAGGGACTCTGACTCTTTAATCATCCTCATTCTCATTACAAGGGACATTCATTCGCAGTTTTTTTTGTTTTTCGTTTTGGTGGAAAAGGAGGCCATGTTTGGATAAATTTTCTTTCCAAATATATTCAAATACGAAACCTTTTTTAATTTCAAATATTCAATTTTTTCATCTAACACAAAATCCAATACAACTTTTCCATACTTCCAAAAAAAAAAATACATTTTTTTCAAATTTTAAAATAAAAATAATATTAAAAAATATATTTAAATATTTTTTTAATTTATAATATTTTTATTCTATTTTTTTTCTCTTTTTCTAAAACTTAATAAGCCATTAATTTAAATTATTTTACTACTGTTCATAAACTATTCTAAATTTTCAAACAAGTTATAATTTTTTAATATTATTTTTATTTTAAAATTTAAAAAATTATTTGATTATAATTTTTTTAAAATAGTAATAAAAAATAATAATAAATAATAATAAAGTATTCAGGCATTCCAAAAAAAAAAAAAACCCGCCGTAATCATGCTGGAGAGAAGGCCCACCTATTGCACTCTTCTAACAAGCCCAGGACTAAAAACGAAAAGAAAACAGAGACCCCTTCCTTTATTGCGGTCAGAGAATGATTTTAATCGGTCACTCGAATAGCAGTCGATAAACTAATAGTAAAGCAATGGCTCCATAGAAATAGTTCCAAACGACCTCTGATTTCATGAGAATAAATGCCCGGTGAGTAAAGTTACTTAGCAGTGGTGCTATGATATTTAAAGACTTAATATGGAAAGTGAGTTGTATAATTTCCATCCCGTATCAAAATAAGCTCTTCTTTACACTCTCTCTTCGATCTTCTCACCAGATCTATAGATGCTCCATCTAATAAACCCATATTATTTACAAGATAATGCTCTATCTAATATAGAGGGACTTGCTGTCCTATCAAACTTTTGCAACCCAAAATCACAAATCTAACAATAAACCTTATCTTACTGAGAAAAAGAATGGATACGCTCAAAAAGCAACAAACCTTGTCTTATTGCATGAATTCCATGAAAACTCTAAAATACATTGCAATGAGGATTTTTCCATTGATATATTGATTAGCTATTATTTTTAGGACATGCCCATTATCTAAATGCTAACAAATGCAGATATCATAGGAAGTCATGTCTGATTATGAGTTCACCATTGGATGGGTCGAAAGATGCCTCAAATACCATGGAAGTATGTTCACCAACATTTCTTGATTCATTGATTCCAACCGCAACAGGATGTGCTAGAAGCTTTACTCCTTGTTTCCAATATCTCTTATCTGTATCAACATGCGACATAAGAAATACAAGCAGGAGGTGCTACTTATTAAAGGTTGTTTACAAAGATGAAGTGGGAAATGGAAACTACAACGTTACCATTTAATCACTTCAACATGAAAGTAAACCATACCTGGCCCTGTAGATACCACAATGGAATTCTCTGAATCCATCACCCAATCAATCCATAGTGCGAAGCCATGGCAAATCCCAGACTCAGTAAAATCCACCTGAAATTACAGCTCTTCATGTTATTATTGATTCACACAATACAGCCACGACCATTTTGATTTCTACGAAGTGAATTTCATAAATTTAAAGAGTTTTCTAATGGGAAACGATGGCAAGTTCATAAATTTTTAGTGCGACAATGGCATATAATGAGCAAAAGATTAGCCCCGTAACAACTGGCCATGGGACTTTAACTGGTGCTCAAAAACAGTAATGCAAATTTGGTGAAAATGGACATATACCAATGAATATGTATTTCACAGCTACAGATTAAACCATCATTAGTGCTCAAACAACAAGGCAATGGTTCACAATGTATGATGCCTTTAATAAAGACCATGCAAGATATCCCACATGCTTTGCAGCTAAATTATGGAATATAACCAGCATACAACACTTAGAAGGATTTTTATTGGGCAGAACAGGAACTACTTGTCACTAATATTAGCCACCAGATGACGCAACTAACTGTGTTGAAGACTAAAGCCACATTGTTTACAAGGTGCAATTGGAATACCTGCGCTTTCCCATAACAGGGTGCAATTGGTTTTGAAAAATCAAATTCCATGACTTTAAATTTCTGTCCGAGTTCCTGGAATATTTTTATCCAACCTCATTAGTTTCCATGATATTTTTTTCATCCAGAATGAAATTTGTTCTCTTCTGCCTAAGAAAATATTACATTCGTAAGATATGAAATCATGCATATAGATTACCTTAATTTCCCCACACTGCCAGACATAAAAAGGCAAACAGGGCCCCTCTTCTGGTGCAGGTAATTCACCACATGCCCCTAACGTTGTATTTACAAGTGAATGATCAAAACCTTCAATCTTACTCAAGCAGCGACGACTGTTCCAAAGATCCTGAACAAAATTTTTCCAATCATATAATCTTCACAAAATAATCGGTTAAAAGGTTTAAACAAATATGGGATGATGAAAAAAGTAAAACACTAACTTACAGGGAGAGACATTGCACAAGCTTTCAGTATTCCTTTACAAGGCATTATCAGTACATCTTCAGAGAGGACACGATCAAGTACAGTCCTTTCCTTC
Source organism: Cyclocarya paliurus (assembly GCA_029856935.1). Taxonomy (NCBI): domain Eukaryota; kingdom Viridiplantae; phylum Streptophyta; class Magnoliopsida; order Fagales; family Juglandaceae; genus Cyclocarya; species Cyclocarya paliurus. The sequence continues at coordinate 5,243,505 of CM056948.1, forward strand.
CTTAAACCCAAACCAAAACAAAAAGGAATTAAAAAACAAAAAATAAAAAGGAAATTTGTCTATATTTGAACTATCAATGGACCACATTCACTTAACACATACAACATGCATAGACTCTAAGAAGCTATGTTTACTAGAGTCTAAAACTAACTGTGAATTGCCACCAGGGTCCACATGGCACAGTCACATAGATAATCAGTAGAGTATAGAATACTGCAAGATCAAGTAGGAATTCCATTTACCAAAACCGCAGGTTCTGCCATGGAAGCATGCCATCAAGTCCATAATAGAAGGGTTCTCCAATCAAAAGATCAACCTGCAGACCAAGTACATCATAACAAATTGTTAGTGATCAAAATGTAATGAGTAAGCTGAGAAAAAACAAATTATAATTGGTTAATCCTAGCTTGTACATATAAATAAGGTTAACACTTGCCTGTAGTAATTTCTATAAAAAAACTAGTTTTTACAAAGAAAAGTGGACAAATGTCATGCTCAACCAAAGCTCTACTGCTACTTCAAATAATATTGAACCGCAGTTTTCTTATGAATAAAACAATAATATTGAACTGCATATGACCATAAGGTTTGGCAACTATAACTTTGACAACCCAAACCGATTGTTCAATCCCAAAGGACCCAAACATGAGGGAAAGGAAAGGAAGTAATATTTCAAAAACATGTTGAAGAGATATCTGAGATGGATTAGGATGAAATTACCTTTTTCTGATGTGTATCATCCAGAGTCAAATGTGTTTTCCTCTTTTCAAGAACTGTCACATGATCAATTGAAAAACCATTTGCATTGGCAACAGCTTGCAAATATTGGGCACCCTTGTCTCGCAGTCCCGGAAACATTGATATTACGTGTGATGTTCTTGAAAGATGCGCAATGAGAAGAGTTAAGAAAACACTATCATCCGCAACAATGCAGAGTGAATTAACTCTTTCCTGCAACTGTAATGAGTACCTCTGATTTTAAAAGAAATCAAAGATGAAGATGTGCACAAATAGAACAAGGATGAGAAGTTTGTGCAGATGCGTGTGCGTGTGTGTGTGTGTGTGTGTGAGAGAGAGAGAGAGAGAGATCTTACAGCATTTTTTAGTGTTTTTAACATGGAATGCCTCCATTCATTGTCTCCATACATCGCTATTCTTTCTGGTGATAGTATGAGTTGCAAATCCCAAGTGTCAAAGCCATACTGCATTGCCTCAGTTCTAGAGTCTTGCGTCTTAAGATTATACGAGATGCTAGTATCAGAATGAACGGCGTGCAAATAAACCTCTTCATCCCTGAAAACGGAGATACCTTTGCCTGGAACAAACCAAACACACTGCTTCCAATGATCACACCAATGCCTTGAACCTGGTGAAGCATCAAAACATCTTTCTTTTTTTTATAAGTGCATCAAAACATCTTCAAACATCAAATCAGCATGAACAACAAAGTTTTTTCTAAGGAACTCATGATTGAAAGCCATAGGTGTAGTAATGAATTCTTAAGGGTGAATCTGAAAGCAGCATCAGGCATGAAACAATCACATACAATTAAACTTGTATGATAAACTTTCATTTGTATAGGTAACTTTCTCAAGCATTTTCTAACAAAAAGGCTAGCTATGTAGCTTATAATCAACATAGTTCCTGAAAAACATGGAAGCAACCAACGTTGGGTAAATATTGATTCATGAAAACCTAAAGAGATATCTACAGCAAAGTTTCTTGATCAAATACCATATCTCATACAATTGAAACTTAGACCAGAAATATCCATTAGGATTGTCTAGGTCTCTTAAACTACTTCTTTATCAAGTAGCCTAAATTCATAGACAACATAAGTAGTTAACAGAAAGTAGAATGAAAATGCTTCCACTCCGAAGAGAATTTTGTAAATAACCCACCTGCATCAATTGACGAACTTATCCATCTGGGGGCAGTAGAATAAAAGAAGTTTCCTTCACAATCAAGCTGAAGTGTCCACCTGAATACAAACATAGCCATGGAGAGTTTTCAGAACCACCATGTTAAAGATACCTTTCCAGAAAACTAATATTACAACACAGATGTGTACCATGAAACTACAGCATTGACTCTACCATCATTAGTTGCCTTTATGTGCAGCTCATATTCTTGATGACTGTCTGGCCGTTTCCAAAAATCAAATTCAAAAATTTTGAAGGGTTCTGACAGCTGGATGAATCTTAATTAGTAGGGATTATATCACATAATTTTCAAGATTGCTTTGAAGAGTAATTGATGCCATTACCAGCTTTATTTCGTCTTTTATTGCATCACAATGCATGGCATATTGTTGTGGTTTTACACCTAAAATGTTACCCAACCCACTTGGAACAAGATGAATGCCATCACATGATTCTGCTTCATTATTTTGTAAATCATGCAGCTTCCACAGAAACGTGCTTTCAACCAACTGAGAGATTACGAGAAGACAGGAGAAAAAGCAATCAACCATTGTTAGCCTTGAAGCCATAAGTGAATACCATTTCAGTCTAGAAAATGAAAAATAAATATATAAGCTAATATAGATAGCATAAGTTTTTGCTACCAATTAGTGGAACAAAATTACAATGTTAAGTCCCTAGTAACCCAAAAGTTTATATGAGGCACCAAAAGATCAATTAATGTACATGGAGATAAGTTAAGAGTAGAAAATCAGAAGAAAAACACACAAAGTAACTGGTAGCCAATCTTCACAAATACCAACATAAATGTAAAAGTAAAAGGCTAACACCTGGCCATAGGTAATTGCTCGATAGGGCACTGTTTGTGGATTTTCCACCAAGAGCTTGTCATGCGCATGTTGTAGAGTTGGTATTAGCCCTTCACCTAGTAATTCCGAATCTAGTATCTCACTAACCTGCAGTTACAGACCAAAAGACCCAATGAAAAAAGGAACCAACCGAAGTAGTGTCTGCTCAAAACAGCAACATTGGTGAAATCCAAAAATTCAATCTTTATACAGTCGACTGTGGCTTGCTGCCATGGTTTTTCAGTTTTCAGTACAAAATCTAGACTCACTTATGAGCCGTTATAAGTTATAACAGTGCAGCTTGGTTTTTCAACATCAAAGATAGCTTCTAAACGAATATTAAAAGAGGTCAAGCTCTATTGACAGCTCACTTACCAACAATCAAGCAAAGATCTTCTTCACATTTGTAACTCCATGATTCTAGGAATTAGTCTTTATTCTTGTAACTGTAAATTCATACCATATTGTAATAGTTACCTTAGATAGATTTAGTCTTGTATCTATTTATTCTGACGTCTTCTCAATGTAAAATCTAAGTCAATAAAATTCACAGTTTCAATTCTTAACATAGTATCAGCCTAAACACGATTCCTACCCTACCCGAGCCCAACATGGCCTCTTCATCCTCTTCCTCTTCCTCCTCTTCTCCCGCTGCCCTCTCCATATGCTCTCCATCCCTCTGATTCTCCTAGTCTAATTCTTGTCTCTGGTCTCCTCACTGGCGACAATTTTCCCAAATGGCAAAAAGCCATGACCTGTGCTCTCAATGCCAAAAACAAACTAGTTTTTGTTGATGGCACCCTTCCCCCACCCGAAACTACTTCTACAGATTACAAACAATGGAACCAAACCAAAGATATGGTTCTCACCTAGTTCCTAAATTCAATCAGTCCCTCCTTAGCCAACTCCCTTGAATTTCACACCGATCCCCGAGAAGTGTGGCTTGATCTTCAGTCACGTTTTTGCCATGGCAATAATGCCAGGATTTATCACCTCAAGCGTGAGTTATCTTACCTGCAACAACACAACCAATATGTTCATGATTATTACAATCAAATCAAGCAATTTTGGGATGAACTCAGTCATCTACAGAAAACCAATGATCTGAAAGAATTACAACAACAAGCTGAAGATGAGAGAGTGTACCAATTTTTACTTGGCCTCAATGACTCTTTTTCCCAACTCCAAACCCAAATTCTGGCCATGGAAACCCTTCCCCCCATCACCAAAATTTTTTCCATTCTCTTTCAGGAAGAGCAGCAGCGTCTCCTCCATGTCCGACCAACGGTGGCGTCGGAAGCTCCTCATGCCTTCACCGCTCACTCTGGTGGCCATCCAAAGAAACCCTTGCTCTGCACCGAATGTGGCAAGCACGACCACACCTGTGACCGCTGTTGGCGGATCGTTGGGTATCCCGCACGCCGTGAGCCCCGCGGCAAACAGCCGTCGTCCATCCTTGGCAAACCTCCTCCCTCATCGCCGATGGCTCACCAAGCATCCGTATCGTCACCCATCTCGGGTTTAACACCCGATCTCTACCAGAGGTTGCTCGATCTGCTCAAGCCGCCCACTTCCACCGCCAATTTCGTCGGTAATGTCTCCTCCTCTTTTCCCTTTGATAGCCACCGTGACTGGGTAGTTGATAGTGGCGCCACCGACCACCTGTGCCATGATCGCACCTTGTTCTCTTCTCTGGTCCCTTCTCCATCTGACCGAATTGTCACTTTACCAAATGGGAGCTTAATTAAAATTGAAGGTGTCGGCACATGCATCTTAGCCGAATACCTCACTTTACACAATGTCCTTTTTGTCCCTCAATTCCTTTTTAATCTCCTTTCAGTCCCTCAGCTCACCACAACTAATTCTTGTCTTGTTTCTTTTTCTTCTTCCACTGTTTCTTTTCAGGACCTGCACTCGATGAGGCTGATTGGAGTGGGTGAAATTTGCAATGGACTTTATGTGTACCGGTCACCTCCCATCATGGCTCTTTCTACTCAAATTACTGCGAATAAGATTCTATGGCACCAACGCCTAGGTCACCCTTCCCGCTTAGTTATTCCTAGTCTTTTCAATAATTCTTGCATCATTTCTGATTGTGATATTTGTGCTCGTTCTAAGCACACTAGACTTCCTTTTTCTATTAATGCTAATAAAAGTGCTACGGCTTTCAATAGAATTTTTTGTGATATATGGGGTGGCTATCATACCTCATCTAATTGTGGTGCTCATTATTTTCTTACCATTGTTGATGATTTCTCTCGCACCACTTGGATTTATCTCATGCGCTATAAATCCGAAGCATACACTCATATCATGCATTTTCTCGCTCTCATTCAAAATCAGTTCAACACTACCATTAAAATCATTCGCACTGACAATGGCCAAGAATTTCTTTCTCATAAATTTCAAAATTATCTTCATAAACACGGCATCATTCATGAACGCACTTGTGTTGAAACTCCTCAACAAAATGGTGTTGCGGAACGTAAACATCGGCACCTTTTGAATGTCGCTCGTAGCCTACGTTTTCAGGCTCACTTACCTTTAAAATTTTGGGGTGAATGTGTCATCACCGCTGCCTATCTCATCAATCGAACTCCCAGTCGTATTCTTCAAAATAAATCCCCCTTTAAACTTCATTTTAATGCCCCCCCAAAATATGACCATCTCCGAGTGTTTGGTTGCCTTTGTTATGCCCAAACTCTCCAAGCTTCCCGCGACAAATTTTCTCCTCGTGCCTCTAAGTGTCTCTTTCTTGGCTATCCTAGCACTCATAAAGCATACAAACTCTACAATCTTGACACTCAAGCTATTTTTTATTCTCGTGATGTCACCTTTCACGAACATCAGTTTCCTTTCCAGGACCTTCCCTCTTCTCCTTCCCCATCACTCTCTATCATTCCTCTCCCTGTTCCTGAACCCATTTTCTCACCTCCTCCCTCTTCTACTCTTCTTCCCGAACCTTCTCCTCCTTCTCCTCCTTCTCGTCCTCGTCCTTGTCGCACTATTACTAGACCCGCATATCTTTAGGACTATCTCTGCTCGACCCTACACACCGAGTCCACTGCATCGACCTCAGGTACTGCTCATCCTTTATCTGCTTTTCTTTCTTATTCTCGTTTCTCACCTTATTTTTTTAAATGCTCTCACTGTTTCTGTTGATCCTTCCTGTTATTCTGTTGCTATTCGTCACGCCCATTGGCGTGACGCCATGTCTGCTGAACTTCATGCTCTTGAAGCCAATTCTACTTGGACCCTTGAGTCCCTTCCTCCTGGAAAGAAACTCATTGGCTGCAAATGGGTGTTCAAAATTAAGCTCAAAGCAGATGGCTCCGTCGAAAGATACAAAGCTCGCTTAGTCGCCAAAGGCTATACTCAAGTAGAAGGCCTGGACTATCATGAGACTTTTGCTCCCGTTGCCAAGATGACTACCATTCGGTGTTTGTTGGCTGTTGCTGCTCTCACCAATGGATTATCCATCAACTTGATGTCAACAACGCCTTCTTACGTGGCGACCTTGATGAAGAAGTCTACATGACTCCCCCTCCTGGTTATTGTTCAAAAGGGGAGCCTCGTGTCTGCCGCCTCCGCAAATCTCTCTACGGCCTCAAACAAGCCTCCCGCAACTGGTTTTTTAAACTAACTACTGTGCTTCTTGATGCAAATTTTTCTCAATCTCAAGCGGACCATTCTTTATTCACTCTGGTTACTTCTACCAACATCACTCTTGTTCTTGTCTATGTTGACGATATTCTAGTTGCTGGCAACGATCAATCGCAAATTGAGGTCTTAAAAAATGTTCTCTCTACACATTTCAAAACTAAAGATCTCGGTCCTCTCAAATATTTTCTTGGTCTCGAAGTTGCCCGATCATCCCAAGGCATCTTCCTCAACCAACGCAAATATGCTCTTGACATCTTATCTGATAGTGGACAACTTGGTGCTTGGACTGCTTCCTTTCCCATGGAACAAAACTTAAAGCTCACCAACCACGACGGCTCTCTTCTTTCAGATCCTTCTCCTTATCGTCGCCTTGTTGGCCGTCTCATTTACCTGACTATCAGTCGTCCTGATATTGTTTTTGCAGTGAACATTCTCAGTCAATTCATGCACGCTCCTCGTACTCCTCACATGCAGGCTGCCACTCGCGTTCTTCGGTACATCAAAGGCAATCCCGGACAAGGCATTTTTTTCTCTTCCGACAACACTCTTCATGTTACTGCCTACACTGATTCCGATTGGGCTAGTTGTCCCACCACTCGTCGCTCCACCACAGGCTACTTTGTTCAGCTTGGCACCAGTCCTATTTCCTGGCGCACAAAAAAACAGATCACCGTGGCCCGTTCCTCTGCTGAAGCGGAATACCGCGCCATGGCCGTCACCACTTGCGAACTCACTTGGTTAAAACAACTCCTCATTGATCTTGGTGTCCCTCACCCAGAACCTATCCGCCTTCATTGTGACAACCAAGCTGCTTTACACATTGCTCACAATCCTGTGTTCCATGAGCGTACTAAACATATTGAAATTGATTCTCACATCGTTAGCGATAAAATTCGATCCGGCCTCCTTAATGCTATTCACACTCCCTCCCATGAGCAAGTTGCCGACATATTCACCAAAGCATTGGGCCGAGATCTCTTCCATCACTTTCTACCCAAGTTGGGCATTACGGACCTCCATGCGCCAACTTGAAGGGGCATATTGACAGCTCACTTACCAACAATCAAGCAAAGATCTTCTTCACATTTGTAACTCCATGATTCTAGGAATTAGTCTTTATTCTTGTAACTGTAAATTCATACCATATTGTTATAGTTACCTTAGATAGATTTAGTCTTGTATCTATTTATTCTGACGTCTTCTCAATGTAAAATCTAAGTCAATAAAATTCACAGTTTCAATTCTTAACAAGCTCGAAGAAAATAAGAGAAATGTAATGATACCCACAAGAATATCTGCGCGTGAAGGAATATCCACGCCAACTTTGAGCTCGTCAGAGCGCTTGTTGATAACCTTAATCTTTCTTTCCATCCCATTGAGGCGCGCAACTTTGTGCATCAACTTCACCATTGGCAGGTAAGACTCGCATGCCGTTACCATTCCCTCGTTTCCACCGCATGTCGTCGAGTCACTGGACCCCATTGCCCGTGCAGCCATCATTGATAGCAATCCAGTTCCAGCACTGCACAGTCATCATACCATAACCATAAAAGCACAAAAATTCAGAGAGAGATTTGGACCAATGAGAAAAAGAACACGTAAACTGTCGGATAAATACCCGATGTCGAGTACATGACAAGGCTTCGTTACTGTCTTGTCTATAGCTTGGCGGAAGGCTCTGTTTCTTGGAGAATCATTGAGCATGTCTAAATACGATGTGGTGCCCAAAAGGGGTTTGTGTGGGATCTCTGAGACTTGTTCTTCTTGGTCCTGGTCTTCGATGACAACCCATTCTGAGTTGCCGGTGAGCGGATCGAGTTTGAGCTGGAAGACGCGCTGGGTCGACCCGGAGCTCATGGCGCGGGTGGCCGTGGCCTTGAAGCGAGTGAACGGTCGAACGGAGCGTATGGGAATTAGGGTTTTGGGGATTAGAGAGGCCATGAAAATGGGTTCAGAGACATGGTGTGACACTGTGACCCGTGAGGAATGGCCAACGACGGCGTTTCTAATTTTTATGGGCAAAATAAAATTGAACTACAATACGAGGAAATAACAGACTACAATAAAATAGAAATTTGCAGATATCAAGCATATCTCTGATCCCATAGACTATGGAAATTTACAAAAATTCGTCTATCTGCAAATTGATGTGCGCAATTCGCGACGCAACCAATCTTATTTTTAACTGCATACCTTATAATCTATTATTTATAAGGTATGAAGTAGAGACGAACAAAGTGTCGAAGGAAAAAACAGCTATTGCTATCGATACCATATTAAATCAAAAGCAAATGAATTCAAGGCCATCTCTGAGAGTGAAACATTGTATTGTGTCTATGTAGCGATTGGATAGAAACGCTCAACTGTGGCACAATTAGTTCAAATTCTTTCAGAAATGAATGCTTTGGAATATACCATTCTTGTAGCAGCCACCGGTTCCTGATCCAGGTAAAAAGATGGGCCACGGCATGCTGACACCACAAAACATAAGTCACCGTCAAGCTTCAGCTTCCACTAAGTCGTCCGTCCGTCCCTCCTATGACTTGAGCCAACCCAACGACGCAGTAGCATTGGGTCCAGTTGTCCAAACAGAAAGGAAAGAAACTAGAAGTGGCGGGAGCCCCTTCGGCATCGTGTATATTCTGCCAGATCGCCAGCAAATCTACCTCCACCACTATCCTCTACAGTGTATCTTTTTTCTTTCGTTTCCCCACTTTATGTTACCATGCTCGGATGATCCAGTTGTTTGCCAAGACAATTGTACGGTTCTGATTTTAGTTTTTGGGTTTCTTCAGGATGAGAAGGTCGTTTGCGTTTTGCTTTCAGGTTTTGGTTTACGTTTACTCAAAATCCTCGTTTAAATTGCTTCAGCTTCTTGGATTCAATCCTAAGATATTTTTTCGCCAGGTTTACTGTGGACTGTGATTTTGTTTGTGATTGTTTCGAATTTTGATTATGCCATATTAAGGCTGTTTTGTAATTAAAATCGAAGCAAAGTAATAAAAATGGGCCGTGAATTCCGGACGACCTTGGATTTTGTTATTTTCTATGGAATGTTCTAGAAAGAAGAGTGGTGGGCTATATTGTAAAGGAGTTGGCATGGAAAAAGGATAGGCGTGACTGGATAAGTGATGTGGAAATTAATGTTTCTAATGTGAAAGGTTGTGAAATTCAACGGCAATATTTCTAATGAAATGAACGTTATTATTTTGAATATCTCCCTGTACCTTCCATTTGTCCCTTTCGGCCAAAACCCTCTCATCCAAAAAATAAAAACATGTTTTTGTGTAGAATTGAGATTGAGGGAATAATGGGGAAGGTGAAATTGCTGCATATCGGAAATAAAGGACAGTGAATTTTCTACGTGCATGTGAGTGTGACTGAAAGAGAGAAGGAAGATATATATTAACAACTGTTTGGAGCTGTTGTGTGGGGATAATACGCTAAAGAATTGACGATTTTGGAGTAGCTCCGACTAGTCAGTTGTACAAGGCATCGAACAGAACTACTGAATCGGGGAGCTACCGGCTAGGATTGATTTGGTGTACTAGATCAGATAAGCGTTTGCTCCTACTTGACTCTAACTTCAATGGCAAAAGGCCTTATTGTTTTGATAACTGTTGCGAGCTTGTATCATAATTAGCTATCAATAACCACTCACTAGTTTTTGTTAGATGAAGTTCAAGTGACAGAATGTGTTACTGATCAGTTGATACAAGCACACTTGGGGACATTCATGTTCATGTTAATATGAATAACTTTTTTTTCCTTGATATCATATGAAAATGATATCAATCAGATAACAAAAACAGCCATATTATCTTCGAGAAACCCAAAATTGACAAGAAAAACTTAGATTATGTTTGGATCTTTCATCTTCTTTAAAATTTTCATCTCATCTCATCTCATCATTACAACTTTTTCAAATTCCTATATAAAATATAATAAACAATTCAACTTTTTCAAATCCCAATACAACTTTTTCAAATTCCAATTTAACTTTTTCAAATCTTAAAACTAAAAAATAATATTTTAAACTTTAAAACAAAACACAAAATTCTCATCTCACTTTCCAAACATAATCTTAATGTAAGGATATCCATCTTTGGTCTTGGCTAGTTCCTTTGAATCTATGTTGCTTGCTGTTTGTGTACTTGTGCTTTCAGTGCCTGCAAAACTTCTGCTACCTTCATTATCTACTTCTCAGAGCATAATATAAGGCCTCCCATTCTTGTGTTATTAATTGCCTCTACAACACTCTTAAACCCTTAGAGGAGCTTCTTATGCCATGTATTATTATGTTAATAATCATGTTTGCCAGGTTGATCCCACTTTCAAGTGTGGCACCTATCAGTCGTACCACCAACCACGTCTATGACTTATTTTTAAGTTTGTAACCATGTGGACCATTTTGAATTGGCTGATGATTTTTCAGGTATTATTTGTTGATTCCTGTAGAGCACATTCCAACTGTAAAAGACCTCCAATGGAGAACTGAAGACTACTCCTTTGGTAAGGAAATTATAAATTTTTTAATAGCCTTTCTTTTTATGGCTATTGCTATTAAAAAGAATAATGGCACGAGATTTCCTTCCTCTTGATACAATGTCATTTTTCAGTCTAATGTTTTGTTTTCTATTTTATCTAGTAAGTCACAGGTTAGAGGTTAAGCAAATGCTATTGCGCCAAGATGCACCTCAGAGCACATGGTACAGGTATTGTCTTTTGTGTATGAAGAATATATTCAGTAAACTCTTCTTTTAATTAAAGATTATTCATTAAAGATAAAGCTTTCAGAAATATTGCAGATCTGAAAGCTTGGATGTATCAGTTTATTTATATTTTTGTTTAATTGTTTTTACTGTTTATCTGTTGTTTCTTCGATGTTGTTTTGTTCTACTAATATTTTGGTGGAATTCATATTATCAGTAGTATTTAATATAAACACTGACCAGTGATTGACATAGATGTCCATGTATTTGCTTGTAATTTGGGCTACATTAATTATCTGTGTTTGCTTTTAAAGTTTTGATTGTAGCATTTGTATCATTAATTATACACTATATTTGGGGTCAATGGATTTGAATAAGAGCATGCATGAAGAATTAATCTGGGAACAAGCAAGTGAGAGCACTACAAGAAAAAGGTCTTTTTCTGGTGACAATTAATCTTAAAAGACTTGATAATTCAGAATACATCATACTTCTAAATACCATATAAATATTGAAAAATCAGTGGTTCTAACCCAACACCCTAGAAGGGGGTGAATAGGTGTAATTCACTTTTATTGCACTATTTAAAAATGTTGTCAAACAAGCAGTCAATCAATGAAACAATTCACATAAAAATAATCAACACAGTAATTTGGTCACGAAGTGGAAACTCATTTGAGGAACGTCTTCAAAATCTAAAATCACTTGAAGTGTAAGTTACCACCTAAAATCCACTATAAAAATTTAGTTTGTTACAAACAATTTAGAAACACTTACAAGGCCCTTGTAGTAGCTAAATCTAGCTTGCAACATCATGAGTGACCCATTCAATCTCTGCATGCATGCGGTTCCGGAACTCCGGCCTTTCTATAGCGTCACTACAAGAACCCCACAAGAACCTCTCGATCTCTTCTTCAATGGCAGCTCCGGAATCCCTTATGGCCAACGAACACGTCCACTCCAATGGACTCAACAGTGTTTGATCTTAAGTGCAGTAAGATAAGGATATATTTTCCCAGAAAAAATGAGCTTTGGATGTGGAATGATATTTCTCTCAAGTGTTCTTAAAAGGCCCTCCATTTTTGCTTTGTATCTCCACACGTTTGAACTGAGCTGAAGTTTCCTTTTATAGCCACAATGGAACACGACGCAGAAACCCCAGTCAAAGTCATATTTTTTAACATTCGCTCGAGCGCACGTTATGTCCAAGATTTTCTCGAGCCGTGAGTTGAGCGGGTGTCGAGCAAACTCTCTATCTGGGTTACTGCTTGAGCGTTACGTCAAGCGGGTGTTCAGCGAACTCTCTGTATGAACGTCCACTCAAGCGCCATGTCGAACGAACTCTCTATATAAGCTTCGCTCGAGCCATGTTGAGCTGACTTCTATCCCTTTTCACTTTATCCCACTTAACACTGTTACAACACAATTTAACACAGGTTGTCACATGAATATGCAAACACACTTATTTTACAGTAACAAATATTTTTGCCTTATACAATGAATTGAATGAGAATATAATCAAAGCTATAATATTTTGTACTTAAAGAACATGCACATTTAAACTAGATCCAAGCACAGAGAGAATCCTCTCCATGTTAGTCGGCACACTCTTTTAGATCAAACTAAGCATAAATGTATAGTTAGGAGTTAGGAATCTTTAGCATGCACTGAAGTGTTTTCGAACATTGAAGCTATCATGGATTTGCCACCAGCAAGTAGCTTATGTCGAAAGCACTTAAAATAATAACTTGATAGACAATGTTTAGATTAACTTCTCACATCATAAAGATGGTGCCATAGGGGCGGCTGCTGGCAATTAGCAACACTTATTAGACAAGTAATTCGCCGCAAACAGCCCTAAAATCGAACGGTAACCTGAATTGGGTTTTATGTCATTTTACAAATATTTTGCATAGGGCTTTGAATGGGCTTGATCAAGTTGAGTATTGGTGTGCTCAATATCCGCTCATCTATCTTTTGAGTTGTCTTGAGCAAGTCTTTGAATAAATATATGGCCACTGGAGCTTGAGCAGATTGATTCTTTTTAAAAGTTGAGTCAAGCCGAGTGAAAGGTTGCTCAAGATTGGTGTTTTTTATATGAAGCCTAGTTGGAGGCTTCTCAAATAGACCTTTAAAATTTGATCTTTTGATGTGCTCAAACAACTCGACTTCTTTTATAGCCATAGTTTTGCATTTAAGTTTGTTTACGAGAACAAGGTCCTCTCTCATGACAGATTTGGCTTTCATCAGCCTCCTTTAAACTCTATTAATCATCTACGCCTTCACTGTCTGGAGCTACCCTACACACCGAGGTTAGATTTGTGGTATTTCTTTGGTGCTCTATATTATTTAATCAGTTGATATTGTTCTTTAAGCTTGCAAACATACCTTTTATTCTTGACGAGCTTGAACAGATGGAAAAGTATAAAATTCTTGTCTCGGGGGTCAATTGGATTTCTTGGAGCTGAGAAGTTATTGGAGAAGTAAAAGCCTTTGCCACCTGTTATTTCAAAAGTTTGATTCACTCATAATTTGGGTCCATTATACAAAGCAAAGATTTGGATTTCGCCAAAATGCTTCGGTATACATTCTAATGTAATTTTCTGTCTTGTTGCAATGTTGTGTTGTGTTGAATTTCGTGAGGTGCAGTTTCCCTTTAAGTACCTGATCTCCTGTTATACTGAAATCTTCTCTCCCAAAATACAAAGTATGAAGTCAATTTGGTCACTGTGGTTTTAATTTTAGACAACATTTGGTTTGTCTGATGAATACCAGCATGATTTAGGATTAATTAAATTAAAATTACTGATCTATGAATAAATCAATGAAACAATTCCTTGTGAAAATTTTATCCCGAATACTGAATTTTAATATTCTTTTGATTGGGCTTATAGGAGTGTTCTCTGAGGTTCGTTTATATAGATGAGCATAGAACAGATCGAGTTAGTAGTGTCGATGATGCCTACTAATTTCCTATCTTTCATTGAGAAACATCTGGACAGAGGCATCTTTGTCTAAACATTAGTAGGATTTGTGGCCATTGATATACAGTTTCTAGGATAGGGAAGTGGCATGTGTAGCCAGCTGCGTGTAAGAAAGAGAACAAGACAATCTGCTTTTGGTTTTTGCCCATCTCTCCTAATCCTTGCCGAGGTATGGGATGGATGTTTGTGAAGTAGTTCCTTCACAACCCAGACTTTGTTCAGAGTTGCTTTTAGGATATGTTTGGGAGATGAGATGAGAATTTTGTGTTTTGTTTTAAAGTTTAAAATATTATTTTTTAGTTTTAAGATTTGAAAAAATTGAATTAGAATTTGAAAAAGTTATATTGGGATTTGAAAAAGTTGAATTATTTATTATATTTTGTATGGGGATTTGAAAAAGTGTAAAGATGAGATGAGATGAAGATGAAAATTTTGAATGAAACATTTTTTCCAAACATATCCCCTTATTGTTCTCAGTAGATTTCACATTTAGGCATTGATATTGCTGGACTCGTATGGGATTGTATACTACAGAAAATAGAAAAGTTGAGGACCATATGCAAGTGGGCAAGCCTCATGCAGATCAACACGAGATCTTGCTGACATGCATCTTGTATAATAAGATTGCATTGTAGAGAGCTTGCAGCAAACCTTGTAAATTAGTTTCCTTCCCCTTCATACAACAGAGTCGATAACTTGTGCCCCAATCTTTGGTGGAATTTGGGTAAAAATTGTTGACTTCTTGTCACCATAAAACTCTCTTTCTAATGTTAAATGGAGTAAAGGGAATGGACGGCTTGGTGGAGAACCAAGGCAACCCACTCTGCCTTAGAAAATTCCTCTCCTTTTGGACTAAAATCTAAAAGATCTATCCAGTATCCATCGGTCATTGTCTTTACAGAGTCCCCCCATCTTGCTCTCTTCAATGCTTATGATTGTACGACCACGCGTGTTTACGTGATGTTTGTCCATCATAATAGTTCTATGCAAAGCCAAAAATGAAACCTGTGCTGAAAAGCCACACCTAACGACATGGGCAGGGAAAGTTTTATTCTGAGTGGTCATAGTTTTTGTTATGGATTTAAAAAGTTTAACTTATTTTTAGTAGAAGTTTCATAGATAATTTCAGTTCCATGTACGCGCCTCTCATGCCATATGTGTTCTAACTGTAGATTGCTATTAATTACATCACCCTTATATTTAAAAAATAATAATAATTAATCTCCAGTAGCTTCTTCCTATCTTGTAAGCCCATTAAAAAGAAAGAAAAAAAAATGAAGTTTTAGCCTGGAAGGTATTTCCTTGACAAAATAGGTGTAATAACTCTCAAGTGATGGAAAGTTAGGTTGCGTTTGAGTAATAAGGTGATTTCAGATATTTTGTAAATAATAATGAAAAATAGGGGTGTAGAACTGGATTTGGATCTGGATATCCGGCCATAATCTGATCCGGGTCTAGGTTTTAAAAACCCGGAGGTTATCCACTCGGATAAGCCCAGAAAAAATCTAGGCAATAACCGGATGTAAATCCGAATATCAAGGTTTATTATCTTTTTTTGTTTTTTTAAAAAGACTTTTTATTTTTTAAGACTTTTAAAAATGTTTTTATAGTACTTTTTTTTTTTTTAAAAAGGATATAATGTTTAATATTAATACCCAAATTTTTTTTAAAAATATATTTTAAACACTTTTTAAAAGGTTTTTTAAAAAAAATCTTTTTAACAATTCAAATGGCTTTTTTTATAGGCCTTTATGTTTTTTATTTTTATACAAAATAAATAATAATACATTAACACACAATGCATGCATACTACATATTACATTATTGTTTACATCACAATGCAAAATATTAATTTACAAATAACAAAATAAATAATAATATAACCAAACAATATCAAGATGCAACACTCAATACTATCTGCCTCCCATATAAACTTATCCAAATTGATTATTTCAGTTTATTTAGTAATTACTTAGTCAGTGATAAAGTAAGAACATGTATATCAAGAACCATAAATTAAGATTAACTCTGGTGGGGAATGCTACTCTAAGCATTAATTTACCACAAAACTAGTGAAAAATATGTCAGAAATTTCCATTAATGTTGGCATATATACGACGTCGGTGTGTCAGAATAAGTACTCTAGAAGTTTGTGAAATGCGTCTTCTGAAGGCAGTATATTTGCATAGCAAATAGGTTAAATCTAAAGCAACTTCAAAGAAAAAGAAAAAATAGAAAAGTACTTCATGCATGATTAATGTTAAGATTTTAGCAAAAACTTGCTCTTAAGTCGTGGTTTTGGATGTTGAGATGAGATTGTTTAGTTTGGATAGTAAAATGAAACGAGATGATCTGTTAAAAGTAGTGAAATAATTTGTTAATGATAATAAATAATTTGAGTTAATATGTTTTATGGAGTTTTGAGAAAAAAGATAAAAAATTGAATAAAAATATTAAAGTTAAAATATTATTAGAATATAACTTTTGTATAATATTTTTATTCTGAGATTTGAAAAAATTAAATTATTTTTTATATTTTTTTATGAGACCCTATTATGGATAACCGGTTACATAACTAGATCCGTAATCGAGTCCATACCAGATCTGATTTCATCTTATTTGATCGGGTCTAATCTGAGCGGATAACTATTTGGATTTTCGAGTTCTAGACCGGACCAAGAAAAAAATTTGGCTCAATTTCACACTCTTAGTAAAAAAATATTGATAAAATATTGAATAATAGTGAATAATAATAAAAAAAATAATAAAAAATAATGATAGAATAATGAAGTACACACAGCCATGCGAATGGGTCTTATACATAATAGGTCAACATGAAATTTTATTGCATTTTGTACGTATTTAAGAAGAACAAAGGTTTCGGGTGAGCTGCTGACTCCCTACCATCCATGCAATGATTGAGATCTGCATCTTAAAAAAAAAACACATACAAAAAGCTCCCACAAAATGTTCAGATGACAAGGTTGATAACGGGGTAGTTAATGAGTCAGATATGAATTTCGGTCCACACAATCAAATGTAGCCATGACCTTTAGTTGAACATTGAACTTCCATATCAATCCATAGAAGGATTTAATCAGACAATGAATTTTGTCCACACCATTATTGAATCACTAATTAGTCTTCGATTGATCACATCACACACCCACTCTTTGGCTTTATTATGGATATCTCTAATGGATTACAAGGCATGATACCCAAACAAAACAAGCATGCTTCAAAACATCCTTAATTCTTTATCTGACTACTAATCCTACCAATAGAATGAGACACAACACCAATTATGTTCTGTAATAGCAATTTTTCAAACACTTGTGTAGTTTGGTTGGCCAGGAAAAGGTTAAAATAAATAATACTAGATATAGTTTTAAGATGTGTAAAATTGCACATTTTATTTAAAAAAAAGTATGATCTACTATTAAAAAAATAATTTTTTATGTGAATCTCAAATTTTTTTTTTTTTAAAATACCCAAGATTTATACACTAAAAAAAAAAAAACTATTGGTGCCAGACGACCTTTTTTAGTTATCAAATATATTATTTTGGTGTATATTATTTAGTGCAAAGTTGGGTGACCGAAAGACTTGAATAGCTGGCACCTGCAATAGCATGAAAATGACTAAAGAATAGGACATTAACAACGTAGACTTCAAAAAACTGTAGGGATTGACAGCCCCATGATTGGAATAACGTCATCGAGGAGGCATGGCCGGGAGAGACGAGACGATCGAGGTCCTTTTCAAGCATATTGCTCTCAGGTTCACTGCTTATTACATACAGCTGTATTTGGCGTATGAGCAAACCACGATGGGGTTGGTTTTAATACAAATTCATTGTATTTTTAAGCTGTTTTGGTCGAATGCCTCTCTCCACCAAGCCCACCTTTCTTCTGGCCGGAATTGTGGCGAGAAGGAGACACTATCGTTTTAAGGCTCTGTTTGAAAATACCTCAAGTGATTTATAAATAATAATAATAAATTATTTGTAAATAATAATAAAATAGTTTTAAAATATATAAGAATAGTTATGTTTTGAACGACCATTTTTTCAACAATTATTGTTAGTCTTAATTTTATCAAATAATTTTATAAATTAATTATTTAAAATAAGACATATCAATTAATTTAATTTAAAATAATAATAATAAATTCTAATATACTTTTTATTTGCACCCGCGCGTACGTATTGCCGCGCGGGTGTGGTCGGTAGCTTGGTGTCAGCGTTCCGATTGGTTGACGGTGGGGCCTCACTTGAAAGAAGAATCCAATTCGAATTTGAAAATAAAGTAGGGGAGTCAGAGAGGACCTAACCTAATCTTAGGGGCCCACGTCCAATTGGGGTCCACAAAGAAGTGCCACTTCGGCTCGAACTGCAAGGGTTTTTAGGCCAGCTCACGATGGCACCACCCATCTAACCTCTAGTCTTTTCTGCGTGCCATGATCTGATCGATTAAAGGTTAATTTAGGCAGTGATAAAATAATTTTAGATAAATTGAAATAAAATATTATTATAATATTATTTTTTAATATTATTATTATTTTAAATTTTAAAAAAATTAAAATTTTTATTATATTTTATATAAGAATTTAAAAAAATTAGAATGATGAGATAAAATGAGATGAGATATGTTGATGGTGTTTTTGTATTCAAACATGGCCTAACGATAAATAATTTTATGTTGCGCAATTATTTTAAGAAAGATAATTTATATTTGTAATCATGAAGCGTGTAAATGTCGCGCGCTCTTATTGAAAAAATGAATAAATATAAGATCTACATAAAAAAAAAAAAAAGTAGACTTCACTCTTTTGTAAAATAAGTATGCAATGCTTGCGCACTCTATAATTGTATCTAGTATTATTCTTAAAAAAATTAGACTCATTATTAAAAAAATAATTTTTTTATTAATTATAAATTTACTTATTTTTTTAAGGAGAATGCACGAAATTTACATACCTAAAATTATAAATATTATTTCTCTTTTTACAATTCAAAATTAGATTCCTTTTTTCTCCATTTCAAGAATATATGGGACTTACTATTTGTGACTGAATTATTGGAGATGAGTTAGGGCTTGTCTGGATGAGGTGATTTCAGATCATTTGAGATAGTTTTGTACAGATAAATATACTCTCTATCCAAACACACACAATTTATTTTATCTTAAATAATTTCATTTTTTCCATCTTAACTCAATATTGTTTATTGATAGGATTTTTATTATTATTCCATCACTACAACAAACCAATCATTGATGTGATCCACTACCTTTTCAACTTATCATATAAAATTAAATATATTTCAACATATTTTATACATTCAAACATATCTAAATAAAACCCAACCCATAAAACCCAATCAAATATCTTAACTCACTCTTATTCGAAAATAAACTTATCTAAAATACTCTTTAACATCCAAATAAAACTTGCAATCACAAACACCATGTAATTATCAGATCACAGAGCTTGAGAGTAGCTTTACGAGGAGATTTTCTCAGAGGGAAGCGTTGATGAAGGGTCAAAAGAATACTTTTCTAATGCATTTATGTCTATCTTCAGTAACTTTAAAGGCACACTACGCGGATATATGGGACATGGTTTTCTATCGATGTGCACGAAGAGATGAAGGGAGGAGAGCAATATCAAGATGGATGGATTCAGTGGACAATTCCTCCTTGGCCGAGGTCCGCGCACTCTTTATTGTTGCCATTGCTGGACAATTCTTCCGTAAAATAAGACCCAAGAAGGGACCCCCATTTTCCTTTTTTTTGGACAAAATAAGAGTCTCCCCTTTATGCCACTTTTAATGAAGAAAATGAAGAACAGAGATGAATGGGTTCAAGAGACAAAGATGCTGGGGTCAACTTTATTTATAAATTTAATTAGATTTTTTTTTTTAAACGAGTTTCCAATTGAAGAAAACTGCAATTTATTTCCCCTAGGAATACTCCAAGAGCTACCGCATTGATTGAAGGGGTTGTGGAGTTTTGGAAGCAACGTATTCATGAAGAGGTGCTAGATCTTGGATTCTGAATGAATAAATTGCTGGCCCCCTTTTAACAGCATATCTTTGTACTATTATTGTTCTTAATTAGCTGAACCTAGCTGTGCTTATTTCTTTCCTAAGTTTAATGCAATGTTTTAACAATTAATCATGGCTAATCCGAGATGATTAAAAAGATTTTAGGAGCCTTTCTTTCTTTTCAATGTGTTTGGGAAGGGCCCTTCTACAAGTTTTACTTACTTCCTAGACAACCTGCCGACTAGATGTTTGAACCAACTTTAGTTTATCCATATAGCTTAGTGCCTAAGCTTGACTTAACTTTAAGCCTGTAAACGTTTTGTTTACCATCTCCTGTTGTATTAACCGCCCAATCTTAAAAGAGGGATGTGAAGACCACACAAGAAAAAATAAAAAAGAGATTAATATAGACAAAAATAATGGTGTACAATGAATCTTTGATACCAACTTTAAGTAAAATCTCAATTTTGAAATAGAAATGAATAAAATTATATTAAAAATATTAAAGAAAAGTGGGATTTAAGTTACTCTAGAAGCTTTAGGCAAGAAGTGCTGAGGTGACAACTCACAATTACAATGTGCTGCTCCAGGAATTACTCACCTTAATATTACAAGTGTCTCCATCCTTATTATAATTCTTAAAATTAAAAATCTCGAGATAATTGACTGCTCAGTGCATTGAAACGTTTAACACTCACCTTAAATAAGCCTGCCGTGCGCAACAAACCTGAACCTTGGTTCTCTCCCAGTCCTAGCTATCCACCCTCCCAACCCTCCTTTTATAAAATCCATCCTCAGCCTTTTCTCTCTCTCTCGCACTTCCTGATTGAAGTCAAACTCTCTTTTCCGAAAGTCTTTAACATTACTGCCATAGTTCGGTTCTTGGTTCTGAATTTAATTCATGGCTTCTTCAGTTTTTTTCCTCTGTTTGATACTCTGTTTTTCAAGCTTCTCTGTTTCGTTCTCAGGTATTGTGCTTTTACCTCTAACCCACTCCCTGTCCAAGACCCAATTCAACAGTACCCACCACCTCCTCAAATCCACCTCCACCCGCTCAGCCACGCGTTTCCACGGCCACCACCAGCGCCGCCAAGTCTCTCTCCCGCTTTCTCCGGGCAGCGACTATACCCTCTCCTTCACTGTGGGTTCCAACCCTCCCCAACCCATCTCTCTCTACATGGATACAGGTTCCGACCTTGTCTGGTTCCCCTGTTCCCCCTTCGAATGCATTCTCTGCGAAGGTAAGTACGACCCCTCTACCACCACTCCCCTACCCAAAATCCACAAAAACGCCACTGTTTCATGCAAGTCACCTGCTTGCTCCGCTGCCCACTCCTCCCTCTCCTCCTCCGACCTCTGTGCCATTTCCCGCTGTCCTTTAGAATCCATTGAAATTTCTGACTGCTCCTCCTTTTCCTGTCCACCTTTTTACTATGCCTACGGCGATGGAAGCTTAATCGCTCGGCTTTACAAAGATAGCTTGTCCATACCCACCTCAGCTCACCCTTCTCTGTTCCTTCCAAATTTCACTTTCGGTTGCGCCCACACAACCCTTGGTGAGCCCATTGGGGTCGCTGGCTTTGGCCGTGGCTTGCTTTCTTTACCTGCCCAGCTCGCCAGCTTCTCCCCGCAGCTGGGCAACCGGTTCTCCTACTGCCTGGTCTCTCATTCCTTCGACCAAGACCGAGTTCGCCGCCCGAGTCCACTCATCCTCGGTCGCTACGACGAGCAGGAAAAGGACTTGGGCACCGATGGAAACGGGTTCGTGTACACGCCCATGCTCGAGAACCCGAAACACCCCTACTTCTACTGCGTCGGACTCGAGGGAATCTCCGTCGGGAAGAGGACTATTCCAGCCCCGGAGACACTGAAACGAATCGACAGGAGAGGGAGCGGCGGGATGGTGGTGGATTCTGGGACAACATTCACGATGTTGCCGGCGATTTTGTACGGCTCGGTGGTGACCGAGTTCGAGCGCGGAGTGGGGCGTGTTCACATGCGGGCGAGTGAGGTGGAGGAGAAGACCGGTCTCGGGCCTTGTTATTACTATGACAAGGTAGTGAATGTGCCAGCCGTGGTGCTTCACTTTGTGGGGAACAAATCCAGTGTGGTGTTGCCCAGGAGGAATTATTTCTACGAGTTTGTGGACGGTGACAAGAAGAGGAAGGTGGGGTGTTTGATGTTGATGAACGGTGGAGATGACGAGGAATTGAGTGGTGGGCCCGGGGCCACGCTAGGGAACTACCAGCAGCAGGGGTTCGAGGTGGCATACGATTTGGAGACGAGAAAGGTTGGGTTCGCCAGGAGACACTGCGCATCGCTTTGGGATAGTCTCAACCGTGAATAACCAATAATTTGGTCTGTTGTGATGAACGGCTGAGATCTTCTGGAACTCGGGTTGACTTTTGAAATGGGGTTTGACCTGTGTGGAGGGCCATCTGTAAATGGGTCGGGTTACTACTTGGGGGTGGAAATAAAAGTGGGTGGGTGGGTTTTGCACTTCACCTTTTGCTTCCTGCACGTCAATTGATAATCATGTAATTAAAAAAAAGTGTTGATAAAGAGGGCAGGCTAAGTGATGCTGGAAGCAAAAATTGAAGTGTGGGATGTGATTACATATTGTATAGTTTTTATAAAATTCGATGTTGTTTATATATAGAATCATGTTAAATAATGTTGAGCCATCTTTTCTTTCTGAACCATTTCTCTCACAAAAAAGAAAACCTCTAGATTTAAGTTTTGTTGAGGATCCTCCTCCTTCCCTCTTTTCTTCTCCCATTTCTCCATTTTCCTTTATTAGTTTACTATGCATATCTGAAGGATAGTGGCGGTTTTGCTAAAATTACCGTGTATGGTCCTTACACATAGTTCACAACTGTGTGTAGTCCTCATGAGTCACACACGTCAGATCACTGAAATCGCCACTATTAAATTTTTAGGTCTGACTTTTGTAGCATTGAAAAGAGACAAACTTGTTGCTTTCATGCTCCGTCAAAATTTACTTAAATTGGTCAAAATTGTAATTCATCATTTTTTATTCTTGTTTTTCTTATTGTATAGTAAAAATAAAAATGAGTTTATCACTTTGACAGTTTATCTGTAGATGAGTCATTCCTTTCTATGAAGGGTGAGTTTGATTCTCAGTTTAGGCAGAGCGTTGTTTCTTTTACGTTTTTCTGTAGAGAGTATCAGCAGCAATGAAGTTCAGACTAGTCCAATAATATATTGGTGGAGCTCCAAATAGTTTATATGGGGATACATCCGTATGTATCCGGTCATGAACGTAAGTTTATCTTGATAAATAAACGAATAATGACATTTCCCTTAAAAAAAAAAATGTTAACTAATGTTTTAGAAAGTGAAAGTTTTGTGTTTTTTTTTTTTTTAAATTGGAGTTAATTTTTAAAATAAAATATTTTTTCATGTAGATTTTAGATTTACTCGTACTTATTTCTTTCAAAAGAAGTGTGTAGATTATTTTAAGAATGTAAATATTATTTGTCTTTATATATATATATATAATTATATATATTATGAGTTGGCCTTATGAATTGATTGCTAGGAGATGTTATTTTGGATTTGGGCCTTTTGCAGCATCTACACAAGTAGTGCACATTTTCTTTTTAAATATTTTCACAAATATTTCCTAAATTTTCAGTAACATATTCTATGCGGATAGACCCTACCCTTTTTTTATTTTTTATTTTTTGTGTCGACCCACCTACCAATCTCCACTTTATCCGTCTCTTGATTTCCATCTCTATTTTTTTTTTTGTCACTTTATTCCTCCAATCAGAAAACCAAATAATTGTTGTAGTTGGGGGAGTATTTTAACACAGAAAAAGCATCGTACTCTTTTATTTCCGCTCGATATTGGACAATTTGCAAACATCAATGATTTGATCGTGTGTGATTGTTTTTTTTTTTTTAATATCAATTACGAATTATATTATTGTTAATGTTTTAGAATAATGTGATTTAAATAAAATAACGCCCATTTGCTTATTTTAATGTGATTCCAATCTTTGTAAACACGTAAAAAAGATTGAGACATTGATGAACCATCATATGACGTACGTGTCCTTAGCCCTATACAATATTTAGTATATCATTTTATATAAAAAGATTTATCTTCCTAAAAAAACTTTAATTAATTTAAAATTATGAGCTTTTAATTTAGTGGAATCAATAGATATTATATTATAGCTTCATACTTTTAATTTAGTTGCAAATATTAGAATAGATTTTTATTTCAACTCATCATTATAAATTTTTTAAAATTTTATATAAAATATAATAAATAATTCAATTTTTTAAAATCTTAAAATAATAATAATATTAAAAAATAATATTCTAATAAATTTTTATTCATCTAAAATCATATAATCTCATCTCACTATCAAAACAAACTATTAGAATTGAAATTTGTCATAATTATCTAAACAAATTAATAAAGATGGATAAATTGATAATATATGGGTCATAATTTCAAGATTAATCAACGGTCTGATTTGTTTTGGTGAATTGGGGTCCACAAGGCTCTATTAATAATAATCGTAGCCGTTGAGTAGGGTACACGTGGGCAAAAAAATAAGATAAGCACGCCGCCGGGAACTTTGGTTTGGACTCTAGGGAGAGTGGACATGATGACGTCAACGTCTTCACAATTCCCAAAAGAGGAGGTTGTCTGTGTACGAGTCTATCTTGCAAGCTGTCGCCACACGTGCGCTTCTAGATGCTTCTCCACGTTTGTTTTGGGCCTTTCAACTTCGACGGGTGTTGACTGTTCTCTGCTCCCTCTTCCTTAGGCCAGAGATAATTCATCTTGTCCCTTGACCTCGCAGTAGTATGGTTTATTAAAAAATTTAAAAATATATATATATTCAAAATAAAATTATATTTAAAAGTAAAAAAATGTCGACTAAAATTTATATTTATATTTATTTTTTTATTTGTGTCTTTAACTTTTTTAATAAGCCACGTGTGTTACGGTGCTACATCAAAAGATTGAGTGATACACTGATATAGATTAGAATACAGTAACATTACTCTTGAGGCTAGGGCTCCTCAGGCATCAGGGACAAAAGGTAAACTCCAAAAGGGTACGAGTGAAAATGGAGGAAGAGAAGTTGAAGTTGTGGAAGCAGAGTAGTAGATGTGCTTTATGATCAGAGCTAGTGGCATGGTGGCACCTGTGGATCGAGCACTATGGCTATGCACAGCCCACAAACAGAGCAAAAGACGAATCAATGTGTGGATGCATATCTAAGAGCTTTTTGACGAAAGTGGGATCAAGGTCCCCTCCCCTCTATTATACTCTTTTGTTGGCTAGTTTTTTTCCCCCCATTTTCTGAATAAAGTTTGCTCCTTGTTCATATTAGTTACGAACACAAGATGGATGAGATCATATACTCCCATGGAGTAAATTGGAGATTGTCTCAATTGAACTCCATGCTTGTTGACTTCTGCCTTTCCAATTTTACTAGTCTGACTTGTCCTTAAAGACTTGTACCAACAAATTGATAAGGTCAACCTCTTTTTCTGCTGCAAAAGACGGTTCTGCTGCTTCTTGATAGTACCAAATTGAAGTATTAAGGGCGTTTGGATTTATAAATTTTTATATAAAATATAATAAATAATTTAATTTTTTAAAATTTTAAAAAAATCTTTTTAAATTTTCACATAAAATATAATAAATAATTTAATTTTTTTAAAATTTAAAATAATAATAATATTAAAAAATATTATTTTATATTATTTACAAATCATCTTAACTTATTTCTAAATCCAAACAGCTCTAAATGTGTACATAAATAAATCGTTCTACTCCCCCAATTCTTGGCATTTCAAAGTTAAAAAATATGCTACTCAAGTGGTAGCTCACAGTACCAGGTTCGGTGCGTGTGTTGATGGTAATTTTGAGATTTGAAAAGAGTTTTTTTGTTTTAATTTTTTTTTTAATAAGAGACTCTCCACATTTTATTTAAAACCTCATTAAGCGGAGGAAAGCTATCAATACAAGCATAAAAGACGCTAACACCTAATATTGGGAAGAACTCATTTATCAGTACATACAAGACCATGAAAATGTCTCCCCTCAAATTCCTCATCCTGAAAATCTATATTCGTACTCTTTGCATCTTCTTTTGTCAAAAAATCTGTCACCATGTTAACTTTTCTATAAATATGATGTTTGACAAGCGAAACATTTGAATATGAATTGTTAGCTTCAAAATGACATATGAAATCTTAATTTTCCACTTTGAAGTACTCTTTCCAGCCTCTGGTTCTTGCGTCGCACTCCACACTCCTGATGTGGCGAACCCGATTCCTTACCCACGTCACGGTTTAATGATTTCTTCATTTTCTCCCGCTAGTCATACTTCTACCATTCTCCCTCTCTCCATCATCTAGGAAACGCACACCCTAGTCATTGAGAAAGGACTTATTCCTCCTCGAGTATGAATGGAGCTTCTGAGAAAGCTCAATCAAGCACGGTGGACGATTTGCTTATGGGAGTGATTTGGACTGTTAGGCATGGACGAAACAGAGAGGAGAGAAAAGGGAGTGTGACAGAGTGATGAATAGAGAAACAGAGAGAGAGAGATGGAAGAGAAGAGTTACTGTGGGTTCGTGCGACGTCGTCGGCAATGGCGAAGCAGGCTATGAGTTGTGGCTATGACTAACAGAGAGGAGAGAGAGAGAGAGACGATTTTCAGAAATCCTATAGGCTGTCAACGTAGGAGGCGAAGAAGGGGAGAGAGAGAGAGAAGAAGAAGACGATGAGAGAGAGAGAAAAGAAGAAGAAGATGGTGAGAGAGAGACAGAGAGAGAGAAGATTTTTAGAAATTTCATGTTTAAATCCGCACGTCCCAATCTGGCTGAATCCCATCCAAATTCAATTCACCTACCCATTTTTCTTCCACTGATTTGCTTTCGGTGGTATTGCCCTGGGTTTTTCAGTATTTTCTCTTTAAGATTTTTGAAAAAGTGAAGAAGAACGTGTGGGAGGGGGATGAAATGAACCTTCTATACCATTTCAGAAATCTCACGTTTTCTTTTCCTTTTTTTTTTTTATAAAAAGAAGAGCCACGTAGGCTGGAGTGCGGAGGATGTGTGAACAGGTAGATGTGTAGCAAATCTCTTTCCACTTTTCCCCTATCTTTTGCTTCAACCTAACATAATATTTCCAATCCTCCAATACGCCTCTCTTTCCAAATCTCAAAATTACCAGCAACTTGTTGAAGACTAAATTTCTTTGTTTTTTTTAATGTTATTAATGGGATTCTTTCTCTCTCCCTCTACGCGTATGGGTAAGGAACCTTATTAAAGTGAAGCTCAATTCAATAACTTAAGTGGAGCGCAACGAACTATCATGGAATTGGATTCCAAAAGGACAATATTTCAATAATTCAATTGATATTCTTCTGGCAATCGGTTTGTTGCTCATCCATGAATACGCCAAAGAACAGATTTAGGGATGTATGTATGTGTCTCGGATACTTCCCAGTGACATGAAAAGCAGAATATAATAATAACACACCGATGCTGGTAAGTGTTTGGAACTAAAACGGCAGTGTTGATGTAAAATAAGTAAATAACTATCCAAAAACGGCAATCCTTTGTTGTCATGTGTTACTATTTTCAAATACCTAAATGGTATGAACTTCCCGTCATATGTGTAGAACTTGTCATGCTTGGTTTTATGCATATGTTGGCGCAACTTTTGAAGGAAACTCGCAAAATGTACATTTGAACGAACAGCCTTTTGTTCTTGATACTTAAAACTTGAGCTACAAACTTTTTTGAAATTTACCAAAGCCACCAGTATTGGGGATGTGAAGCAATGGCACACAGAGCCAAATAGGTAGAGGCGTGGAGCGTTGTTAGACCATAGAATTGGTGGCTCTGCCAGACGCAGCAGCCAAAGTTCTCCAATTCAAAAGCTATCATGTGCCTCTGTTCTCTATCTAATGAATGAGTAAAGTTCGAGGCAGATTAGGGGATTCTCACTTATCATCAACATTTGGGATTTACTACTTTCCCAACATATGACAATGGAGCTGTTCAGCAAAGACAAATACAATGACATAATTGTTGTCTCATGAACACCGTCCTTGTGTATTTATTCCTATCTCCAAGTGAGTGTATTTGTTCGGCTGCGGTCCTTTCCAAGATTGCTATCTTTCCTCTTTTTCTAGTTTTTTTTTTAATTGAAATTGCAGGCCTCTCCTAATAAAAAAATGGGGCTGGTGGGAGGTTTGAGAGAAACCATTTGTTTTCCCTTTGACATTGGATATTTTGCAAATCATTTACAGGGAGAGTGAGATGTTTTCTTTTGTGTTTTGATGCTAATATTGATGCAATGCGAACACCTAAATGTGTAGCACAAAATATTAATAAACAATTTAATTTTTTCAAATTTTAAAATAATAATAATATTAAAAAATAATATTTTATTCAACTTTCATCTCAACTCATTTCATCTTAATTCACTATCCAAACGACACCAAATGTTACTAGAGATATTGGTATATTATTAAGGGTTTTGCTACACAACCTCCTACTATTCATCCACACTCCACACTCCATATTTTTTAATATTTTTTTAAAATTTTTTTTAAAATTTTTTTTAAACTATTTCAAATTTTTTATTCACTATTCATATAAAAATTATTTAATAAAAAAATTAAATTTTTTTTTTTAAAAAAGATGGAATGTGGAGTGTTGGGAGGTTGGGAAGATTTATTGATATTATTAATTAATCACAAATATGATGGAGCATTATAAATGATTGTACATAGTAATGATGCATTGGACTTATCAAAAAAAGGATGCATTGGTTGGCAGCATGATAAATGCCTTAGAGCACTAGCATTGGTCTATGCATATCCATATGCAAAGCCATATTTGCATAATATGACTCAAAAAACATCCACATTGGCTTATGCATATGCATAAATTTGACTAGCAGTGAACAGTTGTTATCCAAATTTGGATAACAACTATTCACTCCATCAAACATATTTTAATTGTTTTTTCTCTCTCCTTCCATTCTCTCTCTCAATCTTTTCCTCTTCTCCCTCCCTCAACAACACAACAAATCTTCACATACACATTCATTTTATTATTATAATATATTATATATATTTTTTCATTTTATTATATTTTTAATATAATATATAAAAAAAAATTATATTTTTTATTATTGCATTTGTATTATTAATCTCAAATGTATATAGTGGATGCTAATTACAAAATATATATAAAAATTTTGATTTTAGAAAAAAATTAATAATAATAAAAAAATAATATTTTATTATTATTTGGTCTAAAATATGCATAAGCCAATGTGGAAAATTTACTTATGCATATGCAAATGGTCAAATGGTTATGCAAAAGAGGTAATTTTGCATATGCATTTGCATAGACCAATGCTAATGCTCTTAGGGCACTAGTATTGGCTTGGTCAAAGTTAAAGATTGGCTAAAATTTAGATAATATCTACTAGAAACACTCCACATTGGATTGGCCAAGTCTAAAATAAAATGGACTTTTGCTATAGTGATTGGCCAAAGATGGAGAATTACTATTAATTCACCAAACATTAAAATATTAATTTCTCACTTCAAGAAAACATTAAAATATTAATTTCTCACTTCAATAAAAATACTATTTGGTTTGTAATTAAGAAATTTAGATAGAAATTTATGTGAGTTTAATTAATATTTTTTATTATTAACATTAAATGACTTTTAAAAATATAATTTTTTTAATATTAATTTAATTATAATATAATTATTATTAATATTCAATTGGTAGAATTATAAAATGTGATACAAATAAATTAAATAAAAAAATTATTAATTTAATAATATTTTATTATTATATAGAGGGTAAATGGCTAATCCAATGTGGAGATTGAATGTAAATAGAATAGACAAATGTAAAAAGGGGTGATATTGGCTAAAGTTTGAAGATGCATTTGGCCAAGCCAATGCTAGTGCTCTTATGGTGCTCCAAATTAATGTATTAACAGAAGAAGACGGTACATGAACATGTCTTGATTCCAAGAAGATTGTGATTGTGAATTGCCATGAACCGAGTTGACGAGTTGTATTCAAGTATGGGCATAAACGTGGCTAGACTGTATCTTGGCCTACTTATCCAGGTTGATGGTTGGCAACGATGGTGCAGTGATTTTATAGATAATAATATGTGATACAATTTCTTGACTCTAAAAATGTGTTGGGTTTCTGCTATAAACAATGGGTTAAGTTTTAGTAAATTCAGATAATTGAAATTACGTGGTCGAAATTACCAAGCATGACGAAACTTAACTTGTAAGGATGGCATTCTTAAAATTACCGAAAAGAATAAATAAAAAGGTGTTTCCTTTCATGCTTTCTTGCATCTTCACACTTCTCTCTGTCTCTCTATGTCTGTGTCTCCGTCTCTCTCTATCTCTCCGCCAATCTTAATCTTGTTTTCAGTAAAGATACTTCCAACAACAAAGAGCTCCACAGGTTCACCTGATTCCTTCCTCTGGATTCTACCGGATCATCGTCCGCCCTTTCGGTTTTTCCAAGATCAACTCTTTTTTCTCGGCTAGAAGCCTGTAATACAAAAGAGAAAATCTATAGGCTAGATTTCATATTCACCAAAACCTTTGTTTTCGAGATGAGCACAGGGGAGCTCCTCGGCATCGAACCTCTCGAACTCGAGTTCCCATGTGAGTTATCGCCATATTCCTCTCACGGATCTTTTTTTTTCTTTTTTGGATTTCCACGGTATGCGTTTGTTTGACTTGTTTCTGTTTTCATTGTTCTTGTTGTTTCCTTAGTTGAATTGAAGAAGCAGATCTCGTGTCCGCTTCAACTGTTAAATAAGACCGATAATTATGTAGCTTTCAAGGTAATCTTTTCATTGTTTTTCGTCGTTTCAGATTTCTTTCCTTGTTATATGCATTAGTATGTTCGGTATTTTTTGTCGCAAGATGTTCTACGTTCTGTAACTTCTGTTTGATTGCTGAGGAAATGGAGGTAAACGGGCGTGGTTGAATGTGACTTGTGATTTTCATTGTTTGGGACCAGAGAAAACAACCAAATCCATGTAATTAAGTACAAATATGACTCATTTTTGGCTTAGTTGAGGTCTGTTATTGTTTTTTAACTGAAAACCAGAAAGAAGATATAACATTCAAAATCTGGAATTAAAAAAGTGGATTTCGATGATCTTTTTCTTATGTGAATTGGTCAAGGTCAGGTGAAAACAACAAATCCGAAGAAGTATTCTGTTCGTCCGAACATTGGAATTGTCTTGCCACGGTCCACATGTGATATTATAGGTGCCTATACTGACCATTTTATT
The DNA here is from genome assembly GCA_029856935.1 of Cyclocarya paliurus. Lineage (NCBI taxonomy): Eukaryota > Viridiplantae > Streptophyta > Magnoliopsida > Fagales > Juglandaceae > Cyclocarya > Cyclocarya paliurus. Next base: position 5,275,050 of record CM056948.1, read on the forward strand.
TGATTTGTGTTTGTTGGCATTTGGTAATTATTTAATTATTTGTAAATGTGTGATCTTGATTCAGTTACCATGCAAGCTCAGAAGGAGGCTCCTCCTGACATGCAATGCAAGGACAAGTTTCTGCTTCAGAGTGCAAGAGTAAAGGATTTTGCGACTACAAAGGATATTACCCCAGAAATGGTAGGAATCTAGCACACTGTTATTGATTCTTATGAGTTAGTGAGGCTGGTTTGTGTTGAATTCTGTTACTTATGATAGTGGGGTTCTTTAGTTCAATAAGGGGGCTGGACATACGGTTGAGGAGTACAAATTGAGAGTCATATATGTTTCTCCACCCCGACCACCTTCTCCAGTACCAGAAGGGTCAGAAGAAGGATCTTCACCAAGGGGTTCTGTTTCAGAGAATGGAAATGCGAATGATTCTGAGTTCACTAATGTGAGTATTTAAGTAGTTTTTAATGATTTGATGTTGTACTATAACGTTTTTTCAAGTATACTTCCTGTGTACCTGGGCTCTGCCTATTTATATGAATACAATAGATTGATTACTTATCAAAAAAAAAAATTATCTATTGCATGGGAAAACTGGTTGCATTGCAATTTATTGAGCTGCTTGAGCCGCAATAGAAATCTAGAGATAACCAAGGAAAAAGAATCTTGTATCTTGAGTGTTTATCCACGAGTTCTTGCATGTGTTACTTAACTATCAGGTGGCTTTCTCTTTTTGTGTTGTTTTAAAAGATCATAATGTTTGATTTGCAGGGTATTATCTCTTTTACTGCCACTGTTTTCTAGATTTTCTTTTAACTATTTTTGTACCAAACAAGAGCTATGTACTGTTTTGTTAGCTAGATTTATTACAGAATTATTTGCTTTGATTTTAAGGAAACAGGATATACTAAAAAGAATATATGACTTAATTCATTAATATGCTCAGAATAAGACGCAGTCATATTTCCTGTGTACTTGGACAACGCCTATTTATTGACTCAATAAAATTATATTTTATCCATCAAAAAAATAAAAAAATTGCAGTCATATATGGTATTGTAACTTCATTCGTTATGGCAGCATTGCTAACCTTTTCTATTTTCTACAATGAAGATCCTAGGGAAAAGTGTTTGCCATTGTTTTCTACAATCCTTTTCATTGTTGCTAATTACTTTGATCCTCATCCACCAACAAGAAGACATGAGAGTTCCTTATGCAAGAGACTTCATTGGTGTCTTGATGATTGTTTGTAATTGGGCAGCATTTGAATATTAGCCATTTCTTCTTTCGTGCGTGTATTCTTTGAACAGGTATGCGAGACAAGTGGAAGGAAAACCTGTTGGTTTGGTTTGGAATCAACTTACCAAGGAACAAATGACTAGTGGCTTTGTTTGCTAGGTTCCCTCACCTGTTGTTCCACCCGTCTTTTTACATTATCCAAATTTGATGGGGATTTTTATCATGGACTCTATCTTTTGTTTAATATTTACTCCTAGGATAGTTAGCAATGGTTCCTGCTTTTTGACTGCAACAAAGATCAACCGGGTGCCTCCCATCAATATCAACATCACATCTTAAGAGAGCCAATGATTGTTTTTATAGGGGATTTAATTCCATCATTTCTCGCAAGTTGTAATGGAATAACCTGCTGAAAACGTAGGAAAGCAACCAATATTTGAAAAGTATTATTTCTGACAAGGCATTTTTTTTTCTTATGAGACTACCTGTTTCTATCTCTTCCCTTCTCCTTAATAGATTTCCTTCCAATGTGGAAAAGTACAATGTATGGTTTGCATGTTCATTTTTTGTACTTTGTAGGCTTGATATTCATCTTCATGTGCTTACTACATAATGAAAGGCTATTTATTTGCAGTTGATGACACTGGTAATAATTGCAGGCTAGAGCTTTTATTTCAAAATTGACCGAGGAAAAGAACAATGCAATTAAACAAAATAACAAGCTCCGTCAGGAACTGGTGAGTGATGATCACTAGAAGTTCATCTTGATAAAATTATGACCACTTTTTTATGAGGGCCCTGTCTGCCTCCCCCCGTAGCGGGCCGGGGGGGGGGGGTTGCTGCATGTAATTTTTCTTCAGTCTATAATGAAAAGTTCACGATTTCTTTTGAGAAAATATGATTAATCATTCTTATCTAAGTTGCATTGTTATCGAGTTACATGGTTTGTCCAAGTTCTTGCTACGAGAGTTGACCTGTTGATATCTTTTCTACAGCTGAAAATGAGTGACTGCTATTTGTTTGCAAGTGTAGGTTCCCTTCAAAACCTGTATGTGCCAGCTGTATGAATACCTTTGGATGATGTCATGAACTTATTTTGTTAAGTACTGTCCGAACTGGTTTCAGATTTTTGCTCTGTTGATTTATATAGACAAACCCAACACGAGTAGATGCATTAGACACTCTGTTTTGGTTTAAAAGTAATAGGCACCATCATAAAGACTTCAATGTAATTGAATTAAGTTGAAACTGCTATTTTCTTCATTGTGAGGGTGTATTGGTTTGTCATCGTGGATCAGGGGACGTATACAGGTTGAGGTGGGAAAGTGTAGTCAATATATTCATTTACTTAGGGGAGGAAAAATCTGTGGTGCACTGGTGATTATACAAGCCCTCGCCAGTTTTGAGTATGTCAATATATTCCCTTCAATGCATGTTGTGTGAGCCACGATATGTGACTACATATGAACTTATTGACTTTCTTAAGATAAAGATGGGACATGATTATATGTATGCGGCTTTCATAGGAATTTCTACTATATTTATACGTGTGGGATACACTGTGAGCAGCAGGAGCCTTGCTATTGGAAAGCTGTATAATCACTCACCGCAGGGGTTGGTGTGGGTGTGCATAATGCATGCCAGCATAGCTTATGCCTTTTCTTACGTCTTCAATGAAAAAATGTGTACGAGAAACATAGAGGAAGAGCAGCAGACGGATAGATCATAGGTGTCCCTTAACTATCCTTGTTACATTGGGAGATTTATTGACTTTTTGAAAATCTAAGGTTGATTAACTAATGCTTGCTGGTCATCCCTTTTATAGTGTTTTCCCCTTTTATATATGTACAAGTTTTTTTTTCCTGTTTTTGCAATTTAGATGGGTTGGAACTATGTCTTGCTGCAAAGGTATAGAACCTGTTGCTTTAGTAATCTCTTTTTGCATCTGCGTTTATGTCATTCTATTCAAAAAGCCCATTTCTAAGTTAAAATAACATATGAGTTTCTGTAAAGTTTCTTGTTGCATCCAATATGGGTATTTCTCATGTATTACTGTGAACTTTGAGCTCTGGGGATCTCTTATCTCACAATGACTATAATATGTAGGAACTACTGAGGCGTGAAGGCTATAAAAATCGTGCTACTGGTGTCTCCTTCCTGTTTGTCATCTTTATTGGATTGCTTGGCATAATTTTGGGATATCTCATGAAGAAGGCATAAGCTTGTGGTTGCGAAGGATATTTTGCATATATTGACCGCAATTTCCTTTGTCTTTCTGATCAATGAAGAACGATGATGAAAGGAAAAGAAAGTAACTCGCCAAGGGTGGTACACTTTTCTGGTTGTTAGCAGTAAACTTGTTAGGTGCGGTGCAGTCATGGTTCAGGTCAAGATCCTAACTGCCTGATGCGGTACTCAATTATTTTATTTTATCTTTATAACATGCATTCTTTTATGTTTCAACTTGAGAGAGAGGTGTCCTGGACTTTCTGATAATGGTACTTGTGGTCACTGCCCAAGAATCCTATCCTATATACACCCAGTTTGCTGGAAATGTTTTTCTAATCCCTTGTAGTGAATCACACGTATTGTGATATATTCTCTTATCTCACACGTATACATATAAATAAACTAAAATATAAAACCCAACTGAGATAGTTGGGAAATTTTATTAGCATGAAAACGGGAGCCAAATTACAAGCTAGCTAGCTAGCCTTTTATTCCACCCGGACCATCGTATAAAATCATCCGTCCCCAATAGTCATTCATATATCCGCGATCCATAATATTGTAAAACTTTGGATCCGATGCATATAGAATTGTATCATTTGGGTTCACGTAAAGTGATCTCGTATTCGGATATGAAATAGCAATACCACGACTATGTGCATATCTTGAGTCTCCATTAGGTTGAGGAAGAATGCCAGTACCCATAGGTGGACTTGGTTGGTCAGGTGGACTGTAAACTTCTCCACCCCAATCCGCTTGGTTTCCAACATTATATAAACTTCCAAACATTGCTGCTGGCCACATTCCAACGTATGTGTACAAATTATCATGGAACTGTAGCGACCAGATATATTCCGTTGAATTCGGCCCTGTGCTTATATATAGCTAGCAGTGTTTAAACAAGGGCAAAAAAATAAAGCAAAAGTCAGTCATGTTGGTAAAGTTGATGAACATGCTGCAGTTGCATGTATCAGTTTTTATTTATTTACCTTACTGATCTGCAATCTTATGGCATATTGGTGTCCTCCCACAACTGAAGTATGACTGATTGGCCAACCGAGAGGTATCCGAGGACTGATTTGCACATATCCTGGACATTCTTGATTATAACACTGCAATTTTTTATCCACCTGATCGATATATAGAGTTTCAAGTCATGGACGTACATGAGAAATCATTTGATCTTTTAGTATTAAAATATGAAAATAAATATTTTATGATCAATATATATGATGTACTAAAACTTACCACAACATGAGCAAACAGCCGAGTTTTGGTATCTTTGAATAACAATGGATACACCTAAAAGAATTCACCTTGAATGTTAGTGTACGTCTACTGTGATCATGATGCAGAAGATCATACAAAAATATTAAAAATGATGAGAAGAACTCTATACCATGAATCCTGCTTTTATGCTATCACCACCATTTGAAATTTTCAAGCGGAATGAGCTAAATTGGGTTCCTTTAACACCTTTGGGGTTATATAATCCGAAGTAGGATTCAGTTCCCACCAACATCCTATTTGGATCAGGTTTTGTTTGAAGTACTGCATACTGAAAATTATTATAACTAAACCATTAATTCAATTGAATCGCTACAACCATGCATAAGAAAATCAACAAATACAAAAACAATAATGCCCACATGATGTCCGGGCTCTTCCTCTTGATTTGAGGGATATAATTCTGAATGTAATTCATCTTTACCAGTTCTCTTAATCGGAACTGTTCCATAAGGACAACCTCCATCTTTTAGTCCAATATTCAATGGTAATTTTGCTGTACTCCGCAATCCTTGCATAAATAATTTACGTTTTGTCTGCATGATATATAGTTTTAACAAGTTAAAACAAGATCAATAATATAATTTCAATACTATTAAAATTACCTGATAAGTAGTATTCTTCCAGAATGGATGACTAAAACCAGGCTGTTTGTAGAAATCAACACAGTCGTATATGTCTCCACCTTCCTATATATCAATGCCAATGCAAATCAATTTTCACCATAAAGTCATCAGTGATCAGTGAATGCTAAATGGAAATATATATCAACAAGATGACACTAATTCTCCAAGTAAAAAGGCTGGAAAAGCAGTAATATTTAGAAATCTCACATGGATGCTTTTAACTGCAGACTTCTCAAGACTTGTGAGTTGCTGCTTGAATCTCAATTCTTCTTCTCTCGACAATCCCCAGTTCGCACCAACCTCGTTATGGCCAAGCAAGAGAAACCATGTGAACGAGAGTAACATGAGTTGCACCCTTGAAGCCATGTCTGAGCTGTGATAGATGATCATATGCGACATGTACGTAGAATTTGTTTGTTTGTTTGAGAAGACTTATTATATAGTGGGGAATAATTAATAATTTATTTAATTATTACTGTTGCCGTATTTATAAGGAAATTATACTAAAATCAAATAACAATAATGAAAAATTAATTGAGATCTTCTCTCTCCAAAAGTTGGCCTGACATAATTTAGGCTTTAATTGGAGAGGATCTTTGGTTTTATTTACAGATTTTTATACGATTACCAAATAATAGTGAAATAAAGAAACTCGTGATTCAGATTTCCAATTTTCAAAATTATTATGGATAAAAGACAAAATATTTGACAGATGCCCTTAGGCTCTCGAGTTTTGATAGTTTGAAAAAATAAATAATTAAATGAAAATCATCTCCATAGAATATATATATATATATATATAATTATATTCGGGTTTCTGCTCCGTGATTGGAAATTAATTAAGGCTACCGAAACCAAATTAATGACTGTTGTCACGTATTCTATTTTATAAATAAGTACTATAATTAACCATAAATTAGTACTAGCAGTACTGTGGGTGAGAATCTGAGATCTCCTAATGTGCCATTTATTATATAAATACCAAGAACTTTTAATGTATTATTATTCTAAGAAAACTGGGAAATTAAAGATCCGGCCAATTTCAAGATGTGAGAATCTAGATCGACGTGAATTAATATCTAGATGCCTATGGAAAGGAAATTAAGATAAAATCAATTTTCGAAGAGAGAAAAGGAAAAGAGAAGCAACTACGTAGCTGCAACTAGTTTATTTATTATTTTAGTCGAAAAGGAGAATACTATATATATATATATATATATATATATATATATAGTTCGTGATGATTTTAATTTGTGCAATTATTCTCATGGAAAGTATTTACAAAAATTGACGATCGAGTTCAAGCTATTAAGAAGTCTATACTAGAGTACTAGTCAAAGATTTCACTACAGCGACGCTAGTTTAGGAGATTGAGAGATCATGCCAATGTTCAAGACAAATTCTAGTTACCTGTTTTTTTAACAAAAAACAAAATAATATTGGAAGTGTTTCCAAAGTAGATGGAAAATATATAAGTTAAGATTCCAAAAACATATTGTGAGGGGAGTAATCCCCCAGGGCCGGGCCAAGGGGAGTAGGCCCGACCCACAAGGGCTGGGCTGGGCCAAGTTAGCCCAGGGGGCTCGAGAAGGGAAGTAATTGGGCAACGCATGCTGGCCAAAGGATGGAAGGCACAACTATTTGATACACTACTGGTCGACATTCAAGAACATCCCCTGTCCCTGGACCCTAGTGCCCAAACAAGCCAAAAGGGATAGACGCACTTGACTGGGGCCACGCTACATTTAATGAATCCCAAGACTGACCACGCCACGACGTGCCTCCTAGGGTGTCAGTAATAACCACGATCAAGTCTGACAAACTTGTTGTGCAACAGGGAGATGCCAAGGACATCCGAACAAGCACGGAACGACACACCCAACACCTTCTTTTCGAGGATTGTCCCGACTAGGTATATATACCCCCTCCCTCAGCTAGAGGAGGGGTTCAGACTTTTTGAAACTTTAATTCATTATTCTTCCAAGGAACTCACACTGACTTTAGAATTAGAGGTATCACCTACCACTCCGAAGTCCTCATTTCTCTCTAGTAGCAGTGGACGAATTGGACTCCTGTGGAATTGCTTGGGCTGTAAAACACAACATCAACGCATACAATATATATTAGTGTATAATATGCCTTCTTCCATAGAAGCTAGTGTTTGTTGTGAACGGCTACTTAACATATAAATATATATATTTATTTATATCTATAGTATGCTGCAACTGATGAGCAAAGCATTTACAGAATTTATACCCCTGAATGTTTCCTCTGTTATGACACTTTTAGGAAGATGGAGACATTTAGGACTCTATTGATTTCTACAAATACTTTGTCTTTAATCATAATTTTTGGAAGAATGCTACATTTCATGTTTTAGTAGTTATTTTTTTTCTTTCTAATTTTTTGTCTAAACTCATACTTTTGATTTTGTTCCAACTTAAACGTAGGTTGTCATTATGGAACAGTTCCCGTTAGGAGAATCGAAAAAGTTAAAATAAATTCGAAATCTATCTATCAAATGTAGATGAAAAACCCCGATATATAATGGATATTATTTAGGTATCGCTTTTCTATTCACATATATTAACATTCAAGATGAATTATTTCTTTTAGGTAAATCCATTATTAATATTTAATGACGACAAAACTCGATTGTTTACGCATGTCGTGGTAAGATTTGGCAAATCATATTCAATAGTTGGTTTTTACTTAACTCGTAACAAAAAAACATTTATTTATTTATTTTTATCTGTTTTTGTTAATATAAAAATTATTCTTCCATGACTCTACATTCTAACAGATGGATAGAAGAACATAGTGTTTTAACAACCAACGTCTTGGATATATGCAACTCATTTCTCAGATACCTCTAGATTGGCCCATAAACAATATATCAATCATTGGTGAACGCCAATTTGCCATAAACTTGCGGATCATTAAGGTAAACAAAACCGATGATGTTATGCACAATGTTCATCAGTTTGCCAAATCCTATTGAAAATAACTAAATTTGGAACGGAATTTAGCAATATTGAGGGATTGACTTAACAAACTCGACACTTCTACGGTCAATTGGCCAAATGATTGCCAAAACAAGTTCCTCTGAAAGGTTTGAAAAAGTTGGTTAATGGACGGTGCTCTTTGTTCATCTTGCTCTCAGGAGTGCCATTTCTTGCTTTCCACTGAAATCTGAACTCAGCTTTCATAGTTACTCGTCGATTTGGCACATCCACAGTATATTCTTCCAACCCTGTTCAGGGTAACTCCTAAATTAAACTCCTTAGCTCGGTATAAATTGCCACTGAGAATGGGTTCTATATGCGAAAGCTTTCAATATTTCTGTTACAAAAATACTTTAGCCCAGATGAATTATATAAAAATAAATTTACAAACTGACATGATTTGATGTGATATATCAGATTGTAAAATTATTTTTATTGCAAAATAGATCTAACGGATCTCATGAAACCACGTCAGTTTGTAGATTTGTTTTTGTATAATCTCTTTGTGTCTGTAATAGTTTTCATGAGTAAATTTTTAAGGAACAACTGTTGTTTTTTGCATAGGAATTCCTGTACCTGACATGTGACAAAATAAAGACTTTCTCACCAGTCATCTTTGAAGCAACTTGGGAGACTCTCTGCCGACAACGATCACATCCCATGTTTGCAGTCATCACTATAACCTGAAACTAAAGACCGAACATCGCAAATGAGGAAACGATGAACACAGGTATTGAAAATTGAAATCCTAAGTTGAAGAGCCACACGGAAATCAGAACCATTCAACAACCAAAAGACTTACATGGGGATGTCATAACGCGGTTATCATGTCTAAAACATGCACATGACCAAAATGAGTTTTGTTTCCGTTGGTTTACAACACGGGAGAGATTCAGGAAAACCGGGCAATCAATCTCAGGACTCATACGACTTTATATGCAACATGACAGAATTTTCTTCATGAATTCAGTCGGAGGAGAAAAGAGCTGGGATATGAAAACCTACCGAAGGTGGTGTCAGATTCTCGGCGTATAGGAGAGACCTCTCTCTCAGCGTTGGCATTGTAAATTTGTAGCACTGCGGGAGAGGCTCCGCCTATCCTCCTCTTAATCTGCTGGTGATGATGGGCTTTGGTCTTCTTCTCTCTTTCGTGCTAAAACAGCTACCTGGTCGTCTCTATGACATATTCGTCTACACATAATATAAATGTATATAAAACACACAACATATACACATTCACGAAACCTCCAATTTGGGAAAATAAATTTTCAAATTTGCGACCATCAACATCAACTTTGCAAACCTCACTTTTTAAGGGGTTGTTTGTAAGATTAGGCATGTTGATGCCACCCAATTAAGCAGACTGCTGTTGCAACCAAATGTGGTTGTGGGTTTCATGTTCTAATATTAAACCTTTTATTTAATATTGGAGTGAAGATAAGATCGGAATCAAAGAGCATGCAGTCAATATTTAAGAAATTTGGTAATCTAACTTATCTCACAGCAAAAGCGGGTATGGACAAGATGATACAATAATTCTTGTACGAATAAAGTATAGAACAGTAGTGGAAGTTTCGTTCCGCGACTTTTTGTCCTTCACTTGCCACTTGGGAGTAGTTAAGGGGATTAAAAACCGATTCAACTGCCGATAACAATGTCGTTTGTGTCCAATCTATCTGAACCTTAGATTTTAGTTACTTGAGTCCCCACTAGCCGCCAGCGGAATAGGTCAACAATTCAAGTTCAACAACCCTATTGCGTGCAGGACATTTGTAGCGTAAAGCCATTTTTTAAATGTCAAACAAAACAAAACCAAACAAAAAAAAGAAGAATGTATGTTCGTTTCATTCAGCTTCATTGGCTTGTTAACACTTGCAACCTACAATAATCAGAAATCCAACTCTTGCTTTATAAGTACGTTGCCAGCAATAATAATGGCTAAATGCCTGAAACGCAGATTTTGTAGACGCAAAGATGAAGGGGATTGGCGAGAGGATCTCACAAATATTTTACTCTTCAAACAATTTATTCTCCTATGATTTTCGAAATTAAATATTCCAAACATATATGGTGCAGATTGCAGGGTCATAAGGGTGGATAGTACCCGACTGCTAGATATGTGATAATACTAGATAGTAGATACAATCATAGGTTGTATAAGTTTTGCACATTCCTTTTGAAAAAATGAGATTTATAATTAAAATTTTTTTTATGTGCATTTATAATCATATTTATTTATTTTTTTAAAAAGAGTTCACACGCTTGTGTATCTTATGATTGTAAATATCATTTCTATATAAAGATCAGTATAGTTGGTTTCAAACTATCTGGCCTCTCATTCTTCTCGATTGCGTCATTGCCCCTGCCTACGTCATCGCCCACTCGTCATATGCAACTCTCTGTCTCTTGTCATCTCTCTGTTTCTCAAGCTGTCGCCCATTGTCCCAATCTGCTGCCCATATTTCTGGTCCAAAATGGGCCACGGTGAATGTGATGGGAACCGGCCAAATCGCCATCTACTTGGGGCAGAAACAACCGACATCGGCCCCCTTGGACTGGCAAGCTGTTTCTTAAACTGCTCCCTCTGAGGAACAGATATGGGAGTATCGGAGTGGCCTAGAAGGGATATGGTCATCGATAAGAGTAAAAGAACTCCTTTAGCATGATATCATTCCACGTGCATAAAAGGAATTGCTTGGCCAATGCGATCACAGCCCTTAGAACTAAGCATTCAGTGTCACCCTAGACTGCCAAGAAGAACTCTGGCATCGAATCGACCTTCATATAGTCCTAACCCGTGTTCAGATTCAAGAATCAGATCCCTCAGTGGCCAAAATGAGAGAGAGAGAGAGGAAAACTGGGGTTTTGATATTTTATGAAGAAAAGGAACTGACATTTGAGAGTTACAGTGTGTACTCCGGGTTCTTCAAGAACTCCATGAGAAGCTGAAGCGGGACCCTGTAGGTCCTGAAGTCATTTTCTAGTTCATATAAGGGAACAAGATGAAAAAAAATTACAATTAATAGTATAGTCCATTCAATTTTATTCTCTGAAACATAATTTCCTGGGTCAATGCATCATTATGTACAAAAGAGTCATTCTTTCCAAGTAACTACGATACTTTTTACTCGACCAAATTCAAGCACGAGCAAGGGAAACTTCCTCCAGACTTCGACTGCAAATGAAATGCAGTCGTATTTCATATGAAAATTGCGATCTCGGGTAGAATATACATGGAAATGAGTCGCCAGTGTGCAATAAATTTTCTCAATCCCAAATCCTGATAGATGAACATAAGTTACAAAACATGATGAGCAGTAGACAACTCATGTAAATTGCAGAAAACCATGCTCACTTGGCTTGATCACCCCCTGCACAATAACAAATATATCACATTAGCAAGTATTCTGAGATGGGTGTTAGAGATTGAATGTCACCACCAACTAGATGTGATACATTTACAATAACAATAATTCTGCAAATCTGATGCACCACAACAAGCAATATCAATTTGTGAACTTTTCTTATGTTCTTATTTTTGTTTTGATAAGTAAGAAGAATTTATTAATCCACATAATTAGGCATAGCCCAGGCATTTGTGATCTTTTCTTTCATAAGATCTCTTTGTGAATCAAGCCTTTATAAAAAAACAAACAAACGCGGCAATTACCAAGCATAGTCAGATTGAATGACCTTTTACCTTGGAAAAGGCAAACAGATGCAACACCCTATTGCTGGTGATACTGCTTCAAACGAGTCCACAAATGGAATCCGAGAAGAGTAAGATGAATGTGTAGTTATTCTAATTCCTTGTTTTTCCACCATTTTTTTCCTCTGCTATCCTAATTCATTCCCACTCTGCCTACGAATAAAAAAATCTTTCACTATTTGTTTACTAGAAATGAGCTCACTGCAAACCATCTGAAGGTGAATTTTTTTCAGTAATACACTCAACTAGAGTAGTTTCTTGTGTATAGTACGGTAGCATTGGTGTGCTTCGGCAGTCGATAACCCCATTTTTAGAGTCTGGAATTGCTGTACTTGCACCAAAACTTATAAGGTGCCTAATCCCACTAATCAAATGTAAGTACCACCATATCCATTAGCGTCATAATTGCTAACGCGATGTACCATTTGGGCCATAGCCTTATCAAATACGAATTTGTTAAATAAAACAATCCTTCTTTCCCATTCATAAATCAACTAGAGTAGTTTCTTATCATTCATGAAAACATAAGGAAAATACGTATTAGCCCCAAAAACTCCAAAAAAGCCCGATGATATATCTACACAAAATATGACTACAACAGTGAAACTAGAACAAGAATGCTGGAGGTTCACCTCCTGAAAAACCCTCTATCCTTAGAGCCAGCTCCATCTCTTCGATTCTTCTCCAACACTAAGGCCCGTTCCCTCTCCTTCTCCCGCTTTTCTCTTTTCAACCGCTCCTTCCTTAATTCCTCCAACGTCTTCTTCCCACTTTTCTTTCCCTCTTCCTCCACTCCTCTCGCCGACCCATTATCCCTATCACTCTCGCCATTCTCGTTACTGCTCCGCTTTTCAAGGTACCAGGGTAACTTGACTCCTTTCCCCGCTAACCCGTACCCTAACCTATACTTCTCATCCTCCGGACCCACAACCTTGGGCGCGGCCTCCTCTCTCTTCATCTTCTTCTGCTTCTTCTTAAACCCATCTCCTTCATCAGCTCCCTCGTTCTCTAAACCCTTAATAGGGTCGAAGATCTTAATCCCCTCGAAGAGGTTAATATGGCCAGTCTTAGGCTCCAGTTCATCGGGCTCTGCAGATTGGGTCACAGGAGCCAAGTTGCGGGCAGCGCGGAGGCGCTCGAGGCGAAACTCAGAATCGCGCCTCCTCGATTGCTCGCGCTTCAGCTGCTCCTCTTTGGCCGCGGCTTCCTCGTCCTGGCGAACTTTCTCTCGGTTTTCATAATTGTACACATTCCACCGCTTCTGGGGTAGAATATTCAGACCTCCATGGCCTCCCATTACAACTCAATTTCTTCAGATGATTTGTACGCAAAATCTTTAGGGCTGTTCGGAATGAAATGGGAATTGGAGATTTGTGGATCGGTATAAATACTAATTTATTATTCTGATAATCACGTTTCTTCCTCCCGTTGGATGATGTGTGGCAACCTCGTCATTTCACATGGAATCAGATGTGGGCTGGGCTCTCAGGAATGGGCTTGGTATATGTGTATTTTATGATTGTGGGCGGAATGTAAGTCCATTAACTATCAAATAAAACTGAGAATTTCGTTTTGGAGATGGTTGTAATTTAGATATTAAAATAAAATATTTTAATAATGTTATAAATCGATGTAAAACTATCATTTTTTAACTATTTTTTTTACAATTCGTTGTGAGAGATACTATCCACAGTATTTATATGACAATATTTTATTTATAACAGATTTGATTCTTAAACTTTTTCTACAGGTTATATCATGCTAAATCAATGTAACGAAGACTTATAGATAAAAAAAAAAAATCTTTTATTTAAAAACCAATAGGGAAGATACACTCTTGCAAGATATTTTATTTTTAAACTTTTCTAACAATAGTTCATATGATCATGCCCAATTTATAAATATACAGATAATTGGAAGTTGTGTGCATTTAAAATTTTAGTAGTTTTGGGAGTAAAATAAAAAAACAAGTTCCAGTTCGTTGGTGAAAAATATAATTCATTCTTTCAGTATTTTGAAAGTTCAAATCTGAATTCTGTAAATATTCATTCCTTCGATATAGTACTGGAACTTCAAACTTTTGTTCAAGTCTAAACTCAAATAAAGAGAAATATTATGCAGAGAAATTCTGATACAAACAGACAGATAGAAAATTGGTAGAAGAACAAGTTAATTAAAGGTAGTTAAGCTACATTAGTCTCTCTTGGTATATGATCTGTACATATTATAATCTATTGCATTGAATACTCATTTTCAGATACCCATCAACAAAATTACAAATCGATTAAAGCCAAGCATTAATAGTCATCAAAAAATTGATATTAACTACCCGCAGAAATTGACATCCTTGTGTCCACATATATATGGAATTCACCTTCCATCTAGAAATGCAGAAGCCGATCGAACAAGAAGGATTGTATCGATAACGTTAGAAATCATAAAATAAATCACATTTAGGTTAGCACTCATAATCCACCATCAAACTTATATTATAACAAAGTATTGATTATGGTGCAATAGAAATTTTCCATTTTTTTAAAGCCAAATTGAGTCTCTCGGCTTACGGATGCATGTCCCGAATAAAAGTATGAACTATGTGCAACAATACAATTTATGCATGTCTCTAGATAACACCCACTCCATGCACTGCCAGTCCCTTCAAATTACTTAATATTAAACGCGGAGACGCCTGCCAACGGAATCTTGTCGTCAACCTCAAGTCTTGATCCATAAACCACTAAGAAGAACGCGCATTCAACGATAATCTATGGAGCAAAAGTCGAATAAGAAAGATAGTATATTTCAAGATCGGTCATGCATGCACCAGATAATTATATAAGCACCAGCAGGCCATTCAAACAGGCCGCCTCTCACCCAACAGGGAAACGGAAGAAGAAGAAGAAAAAGAAGATGGGGAAGCTCCGATGCAACATTGATGGGAACCTGGATGACACAAAATTCAGCCAGCCAATGCCATGGATGGGCCTCTACGTTGCAGCAGCGTCCCTGGCCTTCCTCATCCCCATGGCCGCGGATGTCATTCAGGGGATCCGCCATCGTAAGTTCTGGTTCCCCTGCAAGTTCTCCTCTCTCAATGCTATTTCCCTCACCTTGTTAGCTGTGGCAACCAAACTCTCGGTGGATTTAAATACCTCGATGCCTAGCCGGCAGGATCAGCTTGCAAAACTCAGCAACACTGTCTTCATCTGTACGGTAATGAGTAATTCTATGCCTTCCCTTGGCACCATGGAGAACAAGGAAATGTTCACCAACATTCTGGCATTAGGAATACTTGTGATCACCGTTATTGTGAATATTTGCATCCAACTAGCCACCGGAGTAATCTATGTTTTCTGGAAAGAACATGCTTTAATCTTGTTTATCATGCTTGTTTTGCTTCTTCTCTTGAGTTTTTCTGCCTTGACTGTTCCGAACACTAAGCAGTATTTGGAACTCAAGTACAGTAAAAAGCACCAACTAGCTCTCAAAGAAGGCTTGAATCAAACCGGGAAACCGGTTGTTGACAAACTTAGAGAAGATCTCATGAAGTATTGGATGATGGCTCATACGGGCAGCCCCCAATTTGTGGTGGGACGTTCAGTGGCATGCACAGCTTCTGGAGCATTCTGTTTTCTGAGCCTCGCAACTTTAGCACAAGCCATGGTTAGATCCCAGTTTATGCCATGGTCATTTAAATTTTGCAACGGAGAGTCTGATTATAAATGGTCGACCACTTAGTTCTTGCTACTCAGACAATTGCGGTAGGAGTTGGTACTATTGGCCCAGCATGCAGATGGTTCACCGCCATCAATTTCTCTCGCCCAAACATAGGAAATCAAACTGGCAGAAAAGGGTTTAAAGTAGAGAACTATTGGATCCAGAGCTTAGTAGAGATGAAAGAGAGCCCATTAACTTTCATACGTGTTCGTAACAAGCACTGCAGGAAACTTGCTCATGATGCAAAAGATCATTTCTTAAACTTGTGTATTGGAGTGCAGATTGGACTTGTCTTAATGAGCAAGGCGACTTGCCTCATTTCCACTTTATTTGTAAGCCGGATCTTGTACTGCTGCCATTGCTACCAAGCTTTGAAGAAGAAGTTTATATTCAACAGTGTTTCAGACAATCATTTTCAGATTCACAGCCTTGCTCACAGCTGGATCTTAGCCGTTTTGTTTTGGATCTCGAAGGCGAGGATGCATTGGTTGAGAAGATGAAGAAATGCAATCGGGACCCTACTGATTATTGGTTTCGGATGGGGCAAAAGAGACGACCTAAATACCTCATAACACTATTGAAGAGATCTACACATGGATTCAAGGGAGTGGTGGAGTTTGACAGTAACCTAGTTCCTTCTTTAGAATCTGAAGAACCGCCAAACTGTTGGGCTCTTCCTGTGGTGACATTAACATGTATTGCAGTAACCCTTCCAAACATCAATCCTACATCAATTCAAGCATTACTATGTAGTGTGAACGAGGGTCTAACGTATATAAGACTCTTAGAAAACAACCTGGACGCAAGAGAAGAATTGCTCAACATCAGGAGGGCAGCAGAGGGGGTGTGGTTACGATTGGAACTCTACCGCAAGTGGCTGGATGTTGATCTCCATAAACTGTCCCTTCAAGGAAAAACCCAACATGAAATACTTCAAAAACTTTCAGATACTGCAAAGAACAAGCTTTTGGAGTTTCACAAGAATCACACGCCACAATGTTTGAAGCACGGTCCTTCGAAATGGCCAATCAAGATATTGGCTGCCAATTCCATGTATAGGATAACTCAAACTATGCTGCTAAAGAGACAAAGTGAAATTGCCCAGATGGATGAGAAACTATTTGAAACGGTAGCTGTCATGTTCTCTGATATACTAGGTGCTTGCCTCACTAACATGCAACGTTTTATATCCATGAAGTGTTTGAGCAGCGCCATTGAGGAGAGGGAAGACTGCGTGAGACATGCAATTGACATTCTTGGCAAAGCTGAAAATATTCTGAAACTTCAAGAACATGGAGCATTTCCCGATTTAGATCCCTGTCAAATGGCAAGCATTGAAGAATGGCGTTTACTTTACATGCAAAAGCCCTTGGCTTTCAATCCTTCTCCGTCAGAGAGTGAGATAGCTTCTTCAAGTTCAAGTGACATATACCTAATCATTGACTAGAATCAGCAACTGTGGAGCTGAAAAACTTAGACAGCTTATGATTTTCATGTCAGTGCAAACATTGTACTATGGGAAAAAAATGGCTTCTGCTTCTTTTGCAACTACACTCCCTTTGTAAGGAAAGTTTTGTTAGAATTAATCTATGAAATAAATAAAATATTATTTTGAACATTTCAAATAATTATATATATTTTTTGAATATTTCAAATAATTATATGATATATATAATTAGTTCTTTATTTATTGAATTTTGTGCATTGATGGAAAAGTTATCTACACTTTGTCTTGAACGAAGATTGCTTGCCCAAGCGAATATTGCTCGCCCAAGCAAGCATCATCGCCTGAGCAATAAATGAAGGCTATAAGAGCACGGCAGGCAATCAGTGCAGTCTATAGAAAATTATTTATTTCTAATAGTTGTACTACACATGATTAGTTCTAAAATCTCAAATTTAAGACCAAATATCATGATGCAAGTTGTGATCAACATTAAACGGGCCTAATAATGACCATTATAAAGATTTTTCATCATGTAATTATCACAATAATTATGGAATGTTCAACTTATCAATGTCTATCTTAGGATTCTCGTAAAAGAGTATTTAAGTTGCTCGAAGAAGTGCTAACGGAAGAACAACAAACTAAAAGGCTTCATTGTTCTAAAAAAATAGTCATTACGATTGAGCCTTAAAGCCTAATTCGATATTCATTAATATTTGCTTCGTGTTTTCTCAAATTTTTTTAATATATTTCCAACAAGTTTTGCTCTTGAAGTGAAAACGACATCATGGGGTTGAAGATCTTTATCCCCTCAAAGAGGTTAATACGGCCTGTCTTGGGCTCCATTTCATCCGCGGGCTCTGCATATAGGATCACCAGAGCCAAGTTGCGGGCAGCGCGGAGGCGCTCAAAGCAAAACTTGAAATTGCGCCTCCTCGCTTACTTGCGTTTCAGCTGCTCCTTTTCGGCCGTGGCTTTCTCCTCCTTTTGGGCCTTTTGTAACAAATCTCTACAGGAAAAGTAAAGTAAATTCCCACTTCAAGGTGAGACCCTCCGAGAAACAAAATAAGAGAGAAGGTAGGAAATTTTTTAGTACTGATTCGATAAATCTTGACAGGTGACGGGAGATTTTGATAGTGAGTTGAGTTGAGTTGAGTTGAGTTGAGTTGAGTTGAATTAGGATGAAAGTTAAAAGTTAAATAAAATATTATTAGAATATAATTTTTTTAATATAATTTTTATTTTAAAATTTGAAAATATTGAATTATTTATTATATTATATTTTTTTTCTTTTTTTGAAGAGAAGAATATCAATTCTTCATCTTCAACCAATACAGTTTGGATACAAGGAGGAATTCCCTCCATTACAATGCTCTCTTCAAAGAGTTTTAATGCATCATTAGCTAACAAATGAGCCACATTATTGAGATTCCTTGATACATGCTTAACCGACCACTGTTGCATCATCCCCAACTTATTTTTGATGTCTTGAATGATCATACCTACTGAGGACCATTTGCCTGACTCAGTACTGATGTCATCGACTACTATCTTGGCATCCCCTTCCAGCATAATCCTGGATAATTGCAGCTATTGACACAGAGTCACTGCTTTACGAGCTCCTATTGCTTCAGCCATCGTTGGATCTGGGAAAAGTGCCCTTTGAGCCCTGAGAGTAGCAACCACCTGACCATGCCAGTCTTTAATAATAACCCCAATACCAATTCTGCAGTTTGCACGATCCACTGATGAGTCCCAGTTAGCCTTGAACACCTGTATAGGAGGAGCAGTCCACTGAGTAGCTTGGTATTCTGTCACCCCATCTTTCACATGCTTCTGGTTTGCTGCCTGAAAAGCACTTACTTTTTGAAAATCAGTTTGAACAATTAAATTAGGATCCATAAATTTGCCCTCAAACACAAAGTTGTTCCTTCTTCTCCACAACTGATAGCTGGTTTCTGCAAAATCTGCCAAATCATAGACACTCAATGCTGAAAAAAACTCCTTAACCAATACCTTGAATTGGATCTCCTCTACTTTAAATTTCTGCAAACTCTTTAAACTTGCTCCCCACACATCTTGAGCAGAACTGTATGACCAGAGAGCATGAGTCACTGATTCTGGTTCAATTTGACAGATATGACACTTATCATTCTCACTAATTCTCCTTTTAACCAGGTTCTGATTTGTTGGCAAAGACTCATGACAAGCTCTCCACAATAACATGCGTATAGCATTAGGCACCTTCAACTTCCACAGGTCTTTCCAGACTTCACTCTGCTGCTCACAGTAAGATGATTGCCCTTTTTGATTTGCTGCCATCTCCCCCGCTAAGTGATAAGCACTTCTAACAGTAAATCTTTCATCAGTGGTGTATCTCCATATAAGCTTATCTTGAACATTACTCACACTGATTGGGATCCTACTAATTAAGTTCACTTCCTCTTCAACAAACAGCTTCCTCAAAAGATACATGTCCCATGCCCCTTCATGCTTCACAATAAGATCAGAAACTCTCCTACCAACATCACACTCAGTAACAGGAGATTGAATCTTGAATGTAGATGGACGAGGGATCCACTTATTTGACCATATATTCACTGATTCTCCATTGCCAACTCTTCAGAAAAGACCCTCTTGCAAAACTGGTCTAGCCTCCAAAAAACTCCTCCACAAAAATGAGGCATTACTGCCAACCTTTGCTTGTAAAAAGTTTGATCTATGAAAATATTTGGTTTTAAGGACTCGGGCTGCTAATGATGATGATTGTTGGATGACTCTCCACCCTTGCTTAGCAAGAAGGGCAAGGTTAAACTCCTCAAAGTCTCTATACCCTAAACCTCCTTCCCCTTTTGGTCTTCCCATTTGTTTCTAAGGAATCCATTGAGTTTTAGTCTTATCATCTCTACTCCCCCACCAAAATTGCTTCATGAGCTTATTGATAGCAGAAAGAACTGCCTTGGGAAGTTTGAAGATACTCATGCAATAGGTTGGAATTGCCTGAACTATAGACTTCAGCATCATCTCCTTGCCAGCCTTTGACAGAAATTTGACCTTCCAGTTGTTCATTCTATTTCTAATAGAATCCAAGATAGGTCTGAAAGCTGCCACTTTATGTCTACCCACATATGATGGAAGACCTAGATATTTCTCATAAGAAACTGCCTCCTTCAGCTTCACTCCTGACAGAATAGCATCTTTAGTAGCTGGAGTTGTATTCTTACTAAAATAAATAGTTGTTTTCTCCATGTTTAGCCTTTGACCAGAAGCATGTTCATAATAACTCAGCAGCCTATACAATCTGCTCCACTCCAGTGCATTGGCTTTACAAAAAAGCAAGCTATCATCTACAAAAAAGAAATGGTTAACTGATAAGGTACCTCGGGCAAAAGGAAATCCTGTAATGATACCCTTCTCCTCAGCTTTATTCAACATTTTGCCAAGCACCTCTGAGCAAAGAATAAAAAGATAAGGGGATAGAGGATCCCCTTGTCTTAGCCCTCTTGAAGGATGAAACAAAGTCTGTGGAGCTCGATTAATCAACAAAGAATAGCTCACTGTTTCTACACACTCCATGATTAGACCAAACCATTTCTCTCCAAAGCCCATTTTCTTTAAGACAGCAGATAAAAACTTTCATTCAATTCTATCGTATGCATTGCTCATATCCAGTTTAAGGGTCATATACCCTTCTTTTTTACCCCTCATTCTATGTTGCATAGAGTGCATGGCTTCATAAGCTACAATGATGTTATCTGAAATTAAGTAGCCTGGGACAAAAGCACTCTGAGAGTGTGAGATCAGAGAAGGAAGAAAATGTTTGAGCCTGTTAGCCAATACTTTGGATACAATCTTATAGAGAACATTGCATAAACTTATAGGCCTGAACTTCGATACAAATTGTGGTTTTTTCTTCTTTGGTATCAAAGCTATAAAGGTCTCATTAATACTGCCCAAGCCTCTGCTCGAATATAAGAAATTTTTAACTGCCATGAACACCTCAGACCCCACAACAGACCAGTTGTCTTGATAGAACCCTGTTGAGAAACCATCAAGACCAGGTGAACTCAAAGAGTCTATTTCAAAAACAGCCTTCTTCACTTCATCAAAACTACATTCCTTCTCAAACTGCCCATTCATCTCAAAGGTAACTACTGGTTCAATGTCACACAAGGTAGCATCAATGTCTCGAGGGTTGGATGTCAAAAACAAAGACTGGTAATATTCTTGGAACAGTAGGCTGATTTCCACCTGATTTCTAGCTTTCTGACCTCGTTCATTCTCTATTTCCTTAATCTCATTCAATTGTCTCCTTTATGTGGCACATTTGTGAAAGTACTAAAATTTTTTATCTCCCTCTTTTAACCATAACTGTTTAGATCTTTGTCTCCATTTAGTTTCCTCTTCCTCCATTAAGAAATCCACTTCTTCCTGCAAGTTTTTGATAGTAGCATTAAGTTCACCCTTGTTATTCCTTTGAAGCTCTTGTATCATGTCTCTCTTGGCCTTAAGAATTCTCTTAGTCTCCCCTCCTTTTGTTTTGGACCATACAGTTAGCTTGGATCTGCATCTTGAAAGATCTTCCTTTAAACTGAACATAGAATTGTCCTTTCTCATACTTGCCCTCCACGCCTTTTGAATAATATCCTTACACTCCTGTTGTTTTGACCAGCTAGCCTCATAACGAAATACTTTATCTGTTCTACTGATCAATTCAACATATTCTCAAAAGAAATAAGAAGAGGGGAGTGGTCAGATTGTAGAACTGGAAGAACTCTCACCCCTGTGTGTCTAAATAGAAGATGCCATGAAGAATTACCAAAGGCTCGATCCAACCTCTTCTTGATAAAAGCATCACTTTCCCTATTATTACACCAAGTATATTGAGAGCCTTCATATCCTAAATCACTGAGATCATAGTCATCTAGAGCCTCTCGAAATTTCTCCATTTGAGAGAAAGGTCTATTAGCTACACCATACTGCTCTTCATTTGTAAGTGTCTCATTAAAGTCCCCACAACATAACCATGCAACTTCTCCCTCTGGTTTTAATTGTCTAAGCAGTTGCCAACTTTCCTTTCTTTTTTCCACCACTGGATTTCCATAGAAACCTGTCACCATCACCTTCTGAGTATTCTCATCCAGTCTAAGTGATAAAAAAATATGAGTCTGGGAGAAAGAGAATAATGTTGCTTGAATCTCAACTTTCCATAACATAGCCAATCCACCACTTTTCCTTATGCTATCTACCACAAAGCAATCTCCAAATCCCAACCTGTTTCTAATTACCTCCACTTTTTCTCTCCTGCATTTGGTCTCAGAGAGAAAAATAATCTTTGGGCCCTTTTGCTTCACCAAAAGGTGAAGCTCATGAACTGTCCGAGGGTTCCCAAGCTCTCAGCAGTTCCAACTAAGTAGAATCATGGGGTTTGGCAGTGGCTGCTGAACAATAAAGAGTCGCTCTCCTCATCTCTTAGAATTAATTTAGTTTTCTTTTCTCCACCACCCTCCTGAATAACCAGAGCCTTTCTTTTAACTGATTGATCAAACATTTCCAGATCCTTGTCTATCTCATTCACCTGTTTGCTGAAAGAATTTCCACAAGCACGTGCCCTCCTCTTCCAACTAGATTCTTTACTATGCCTCAACTTTCCATATTTAGACACATTATCCTGCATGCTACCAAGAGTGAATGGACAGAGCTTGCCTCTAGTTGATCTGTCTCCAAATTTCCTGCTTTAATGATATTATTTCCTTGTTGTTCTTGATTAACATCAATAGTTTCCTTGTGAGTAAATGCTGCAGTATCGTGTAAGCCAACTGCCTTTGGAACAATGTCAACTTTCCTAGCACTAAAGAAAAATATATTGTTACCAAAATTAGATCCAGAAATCTAATCATTCCCCCATTAGTGGGAACTAATAGAGGGTCTTCCTGATTATTAGCAACTTTCTTCTCCTTACCATCTTGTCCACCTTCCATCTTAGACTCGCCTGAAAATTCCTTCCGTCTATTCTCCGATGACCCTCCACCACCCTGCTCCTTACCTTCTTGGCCTCTATTATAACCTGAAAATTTACTACTAGCCCTCATCCAAGCACCATACTGGTGACTGAAGTCAGCCACTGCATGTTTTCCCATCTCCACATTTTCACATCTCCTTGCACCATGCTTGATCGTACCACAATGGTAATAAAAATTGGGCATCCTTTCATCTTTAAAATGTATCCAGTACTTCAAACCCTCCAGAGAAATGAATCTTCCTCTAGCAAGAGGTTTGGCAATGTCCAACAGAACTTTCACACGTAAAAATTTCCCCCAACAGGTTTCACTCCCATCTGTATCCACCATCAAAACTTTTCCCAAAGAACTTCCCAGTTTCTCTCCCATGCTCGCCGACATACCTGCAAATGGCATGTCATGACATTGAATCCAAAAAGGCTCATGTTGAAACTGCATCTCCTTTATAGACTTGGCCCCTTCATAGTCTTGTATGCATAGCAGGCTTTTATCAAAGGACCATGGATGCCCATTAAGCACTCTTAGCTTGTCTGTTCTCCTTTTAAATTTGACCAAAAACTTATTTCTTCCCACCTCTTTGAAGGCTGCTTGACCCGCTACATTCCATACTTTATTCAAAGTATTTACGAGGGCCCCTCTATTTGTCTCCTTCTCAGCTATCAAACAAATCATAATACACAGTTTGCTTTTCGATAAAGACAATGAAACTTCTTCTTCACTAACCTCAATCTCCTGCTACTCTTCATCTGTCAACTTCAAACCCTCACAAAGCAATGACAAGTCACCATCCATCCTCCCAAACTCCATAGACCAGAGTCCAAGAGCAAATAACTCTAAGAATCCCAAGAAAAACTTAGAGAGAAAAGCCTTACTTCCACGGGGTTATTATATTTTGTTTGAAAAAATTGTAATAATTAGATGAGATGAGTTGAGATGATTATTAAATCCAAAAAAAAATCTAAGTGAGGAGATGATATTCCATACCATAGTGTTGCCCACTTCATGGGCTGAGATAAACAAGAAGAAACTAATAAGCAATATTAAAGTTGTATTTGGATATTGAGTTAAGTTGAGTTCTTTATAAATAGTAGTAAATTGAGATGGTGGAATAAGTTATGTGAGGCTCACCTAAGATGAATTTAGATGTATTTAAATGTTAAGATGAGTTTAGATGTATTTATGAGAAGTTAAAAAAGGTTATGGATTCTACATGTAAAGAAGTTTTAAATTGAGATAAGTTTAGTGATTTGAGAGTTAAATATTTAAATGTTAGAAGTGATATAAATCTAAACCGAATTCAATTAAACTAAGCGCAATAAAAAAAAACCAAACCAGCATAAAACTCAATAGTCTTTACAGTCCATTCGTACTGAATTAAACTACTGCATAACGTAAATAGCAAAAACAAAAAAAAGTAAGCCCATGGCCCATAGCTCTGTTACAGATCCTTTCACGTGTCTGACTGTATAATAACTCAATTTCGTCAGATGATTTGTACACAAAATCTTTAGGGCTATTCAGAAGCAATTGGGAATTGGGGATTTGTGGGTATAAAGATAAAGGGATGATGATTGATGTGCGGCATCGTCGTCATTCCACATGTTATTGGATGCCGGTTAAAGGGCTGGGCTCTTAGGAATGGGCTCGGTATATGTGTATTTTTTTATTGTGGGCGGATTGTAAGTCCATTAACCATCAAATAAAATTTTGAATTTTGAGATGGGTAATTATATACTTAAAATTTTTTATAATTATTTTATAATTTATTTTTAATCAATCAATACTGTCATACCAGTCCATTAATAATAAATTTTAATATTAAAAAATTATCCTTTATTTTATGTAGAGTTATAAAATAGTTACAAAATAATTCTAAATGTATCATTTTCCTTTGGAGATAATTGTATATAGAGATATTAGAATAAAATACTCCATATACATCAATGTAACGTGTAATCTATCAATTTTTCTTAATTATTTTATTTACAAGCTGACGTAAAAGATAAATTCTCTACACCATTTACATGATAATGTTTGAGTTGTAAGAGATTTGATTCTTAAACTTTCTTACAAATCATATCATGCCAATTCAACATTAAAGAGAGTATATTCTTCACATCGGCTTGAAAATAGAATTTTTATTTTTTAATTCTTTTATTTACAATTAAATATGGAAGATGCACTCTCCACAACGTTTATATGGCAATATTTTATTTTTAATAGATTTGATTCAACTTTTTTTTTACAAAGATTTATCCCATTATCAAGCTGGTGTGTACAATACTTTATTTATATACATCACTTAAATGATAATATTTAATTTATAAGATTCAAATTTTAATTTTTTTTTTTAAATCAAATTATGTCATGTAAGCACCAAAATAAATGTGTTATCCACACTGACTTATAAATAGAATTTTCTTCTTACAAATCATATATATCATGTCAAGTCAACGTTGAAGAGGGTGTTATATATGGTGGATTAATTTGTATCTCAAATTATCAAAAATTTCGAATTGCAGTATAAGCTATATATGTTCTTCAACTTTCATCCTCGATTAAGATCTTGAAATAAAAATTTACGAAAAACCAATATAATGTGACTCAATTTTAACAATAAGAGGATAATCAATAAAACATACAGATAATTGAAATTGTACGTTTAGCCTCATTGAAATAGTGAGATGAGATGAGATGGTTTTAGATAAAAGTTGAAAATTAAAAAAAATATTATTAGAATAGTATTTTTTAATATTATTATTGTTTTAAAATTTAAAAAAATTGAATTTTTTATTATATTTTGTGTAGAAATTTAAAAAAATTGTAATGATGAGATGAGATGAAATCGTTTCTATATCCAAACGGGCCTTAAAACTTTTGTAGTTTTGGAAGTAAAATAAAAAAAATAAGTTCCACTTCATTGGTTTTGGTGAAAAATATAATTTATTCTTTCAATATTTTGAAACTTCAAATATTTATTTAAATCTAACTTCTGTAATTCATCCCTTCGATATAGTGAAATTTCAAACTATGGTTGGGATCTAAACTCAAATGAAGAGATATATTATGTAGAAAGATTCTGATACAAATTACACAGAAAATTGTTAGAAGAACAAGTTAAAGCCAGTAAACTACATCGTGATCTCTCTTGGTATATGATCTGTACATATAATCTATTGCAATATTGAATAATCATAGCGGTGAGATCTCACCACCATTTTCAGATACCCATCAACACAATTAATCGATTAATTAAAGCTCTCTTTGTCCTCAAATAATTGCATTTTACCTGCACTTTGTGGCCACATATGGAATTCACCTTCCATAAATGCAGAAGCCGAGCATGAAGGATTATATCTATAAATTCAAATGGAAAGACATCGATTACGTTAGCAGTCATAAAACAAATCACATTTAGGTTAGCACTAGTCATGATATGATCCACAATAACAGAAATTTTATATTATATCAAAGTATGGCTTCTGCTGCAGTAGAAGTTCCTTCGAAATCTATCATTTCCAAGTCACATATGGGTCCCCCATCATTATCAATCCCAATCATAATCCTTTTTTTTAAGCCAAATTGGGTCTCACGTTTTATGGATGTCATGAATAACTATGTGCAATAATACAATTTGTGTAGCTCTCTAGATCACACCCACTTCACTACCAGACGGCCATAATACAAAACAATACATAAGAGCAATCAAATCCTTGGTGGCAACGGAATCTTCTGGCAAACTTTAAGTTTTGGTCCATAAAACAACAAGAAGAACGTACATTCGACAATAATCTATGGAGCAGAATTCGAATAAGGCAAACAGCATTCACGGTCGAATGTCGATATGAAATCATGGACCAAATAACTAAATAATTTAAGCACAATTAGCAGGTTCAAAACCGGCCTCTCACCCAACAGGGAAACGGAAGAAGAAAGATGGGGAAGCTCGGATGCAACATTGATGGGAATCTGAATGACAAAAGTTCAGCCAGCCAATGCCATGGATTGGCCTCTACGTTGCAGCAGCGTCCCTGGCCTTCCTCATAGCCATGGCCGCAGATGTCATCCAAGGGATCCGCCATCGAAAGTTTTGGTTCCCCTGCAAGTTCTCCTCTCTCAATGCTACTTCCCTCACCTTGTTAGCTGTGGCAATTAAACTCTCGGTGGATTTAAATACCTCGATGCCTAGCCGGCAGGATCAGCTTGCAAAACTCAGCAACACTGTCTTCATCTGTACGGTAATGAGTAATTCTATGCCTTCCCTTGGCACCATGGAGAACAAAGAAATGTTCACCAACATTCTGGCATTAGGAATACTTGTTATCACTGTTATTGTGAATATTTGCATCCAACTAGCCACCGGAGTAATCTATGTTTTCTGGAAAGAACATGCTTTAATCCTGTTTATCATGCTTGTTTTGCTTCTTCTCTTGAGTTTTTCTGCCTTGACTGTTCCAAACACAAAGCAGTATCTGGAGCTCAAGTACACTAAAAAGCACCAATTAGCTCTCAAAGAAGGCTTGAATCAAATTGGGAAACCGGTTGTTGACAAACTTAGAGAAGATCTCATGAAGTATTGGATGATGGCTCACACGGGCAGCCCACAATTTGTGGTGGGGCGTTCAGTGACATGCACAGCTTCTGGAGCATTCTGTCTTCTGAGCCTCGCAACTTTAGCACAAGCCATGGTTAGATCCCAGTTTATGCAATGGTCTTTTAAATTTTGCAGTGGAGAGTCTGATTATAAGTGGTCCACCACTTTAGTTCTTGCTACTCAATCAATTGCAGTAGGAGTTGGTACTATTGGCCCAGCTTGTAGATGGTTCATCGCCATCAATTTTTCTTGCCCTAGCAGAGGAAATCAAACTGGCAGAAAAGGGTTTAAAGTAGAGAACTACTGGATCCAGAGCTTAGTAGAGATGAAAGAGAGCCCATTAACTTTCTTACGTGTTCGTAACAAGCTCTGCAGGAAACTTGCTCATGATGCAAAAGATCATTTCTTAAACTTGTGTATCGGAGTGCAGATTGGACTTGTCTTAATGAGCAAGGGGATTCGCCTCATTTCCACTTTATTTGTAAGCGGGATCTTGTACTGCTGCGACTGCTACCAAGGTTTGAAGAAGAAGTTGCTATTCCAGAGTGTTTCAGACACTCAATCAGTTTCAGATCCACAGCCTTACTCAAAGCTGGATCTTAGCCGTTTTGTTTTGGATCTCGAAGGCGAGGATGCATTGGTTGAGATGATGAAGAAATGCAATTGGGACCCTACTGATTATTGGTTTCGGATGGGGGCAAAGAGACGACCTAAATACCTCATAACACTATTGAAGAGATCGACACATGGATTCAAGGGAGTGGTTGAGTTTGACAGTAACCAATTTCCTTCTTTAGAATCTGAAGAACCGCCAAACTGTTGGGCTCTTCCTGTGGTGACACTAACATGTATTGCAGTAACACTTCCAAACATCAGTCCTACATTAATCGAAGAATTACTATGTAGTGTGAACGAAGGTCTGACATATATAAGACTCTTAGAAAACAACCTGGACGCAAGAGAAGAATTGCTCAACATCAGGAGGGCAGCAGAGGGGGTGTGGGTACGAGTGGAACTCTACCGCAAGTGGCTGGATGTTGATCTCCATAAACTGTCCCTTCAAGGAAAAACCCAACAAGAAACACTTCAAAAACTCTCAGATAATGCAAAGAACAAGCTTTTGGAGTTCCACAAGAATCACACGCCACAATGTTTGAAGCACGGTCCTTCGAAATGGCCAATCAAGATATTGGCTGCCAATTCCATGTATAGGATAACTCAAACTATGCTGCTAACGAGACAAAGCGGAAATGCCCAAATGGGTGAGAAACTATTTGAAACTGTAGCTGTCATGATCTCTGATATACTGGGTGCTTGCCTCACTAACATGCAACGTTTTATATCCATGAAGTGCTTGAGCAGCGCCATTGAAGAGAGGGAAGACAGCGTGAGACATGCAGTTGACATTCTTGGTAAAGCCGAAAAGATTCTGATATTTCAAGAACATGGAGCATTTCCCGGTTTAGATCCCTGTCAAATGGCAAGCATTGACGAATGGCGTTTATTTTACATGCAAAAGCCCTTGCCTTTCAACCCTTCTCCGTCAGAGATTGAGACAGCTTCTTCCAGTTCAAGTGACTTGTGTCTAATCATTGACTAGAATCGTCAAGTGTGGATTTGAAAAACCGAGAACTTATGATTTTCATGTTAGTGCAAAGCTTGTACTCTGAGAAAAAATGGCTTCTGCTTCTTTGACGAAGATTGTGTAATTACTTGCAACTACTCTCCCTATGTAAGGAAAGTTTGGTTCTTGAAGTGGAAACGACATCATGCTGACGGACGTCGCGACATTTTTTCTTTTTCTTTTTCTTTTCCCTTTACTAACGCCCATAGTAAATTCTCCACGTACCATTTAAATACTTTATACCAACAGTATTTAGAAGAATTTGAAATAAAGGCAGGGAAACTGATGTGATACCTCAATGGTTTTGAAGAATGAAGGAGAGACTTGGGTCTCTCTTGCAGGCTATGGAAGCTGGTGGTTTTTTTTCTTATAGGAATTCATTCAGGTTCCCCATTCTGTCTTAAGAGTCTGTATCTTTGGGCTTGAATTTTGGAAGGAGAATATCACCGGTAGTTGGCAAGGGACCTTCGTCGCTTTGCCTTCCAAAAATTTAATTGGAGTGTCGAGAGTCAATGTTTGGTTTCTTGAGTCGACATTTTCGCCGTTACAGATAATTGTAATGAATCGTTTGGAGTCACTAGTCGCTGCTAAAAATTGTCCCTGTGATTCCATATAGTTTAGTCCGAAATTGTTGGCAATAGGTTAGAGATTGTAATCAACACAAATCTAATAAAATACTATTGCCTTGACCAATATCTTTTTGTCCCAAAAGTCTCAATCCGAGTCAGAAAGATTGTATCAGTAGATTGGACGTGACAGCACTGAATACACAATACTTTAACAGTAATAAATAAATCACATTCACCTTTTCTTTTATAATCTTGGTGTCCGAGCCAGCTTGCACACATCTCAACTAATTTCATGAAATTTTGAAATTAACGACTAAATAGACTTCCAGTGACCCTAAAGAGACTCAAACTGGTGACAATTAAGAATCAAATCCAAGGCCTGACCAGCTGAACTATCCCTCAGGATTATAAATCACATTCATCTTAACATTCACAATCCATTATAACAAAGGCGATTTAATAATTAAATCATCTTAACCACATGATTTAATAAGATGATGTATAATTAAATAATTTCTTTCGTAAAAATCTCTCATTATAAGTCAAATTATGAGCCACATGGTATTAATATTTATTTTAGAAGGGAAAGATCTTCCAATCTTATTAATAACTTTCACTCATGATAGAATAATATCGAAATTACAAAAAAAGTTCGGAGAAAAAAAGTATATTTATAAAGCATACTCTCCACACCTGTATTCTACACCATTCACGTGATTGGATTAATATTTTTCTTTCGAAAAATGCTAATATATTCTCCTAATTTATATCACTTACTTTGTCTCTTGATGCGGCATCACATTGTGATGTCATCTAGCTTATTAAAAAAAATTAAAAAATATAAAAATATAAAAGAGTAAAGGGAATCTAAGTTTATAGAATTTCTCTTTTTGCATTTTCAGATGTCATTTTGTATTGAATATACATTTTTTATTTTTTTTAATAAGCCAATGTGATGCTACATTAATTAAGGGATAAAGGGAGTGATATAAATTATAGGCATAGTAGAATTACTCTTATTCTTTCAAATTAAATTATATTGTACTTGGAATGTGAGAGTTTGTGTCCCTGAAATCTAAAATGACCAATAAGGGGTCCCCAAGGAGAATTGGACGTGAATTAATAATATCGAGGAGTTTATTTTGGCAATAAACTATGTATGTCGCACAATCTTTTGTGTATCTCTGGAGGTACAGAAGATTGTGCATCTTCAAATAAATTAAAAATACTGTAACGACGACATCCATAAACGGAAGACAAAAGGAAAAAGGAATCATGTGCTTAACGGTAAAAACAACTAATAAACTCATCCGACAGATTAATATGTGGAGGCTGGAGAAGAAGTCCAATAAGAAGACAGTATTTATTGTCAAAAGATAACACGAAGTCAGAGATCAGATAATTCAAAAAAAAAAAAAAAAAGTAGATCCAAAGCCTCTCACCTGATAGGGAAACGAAAGA
This sequence comes from Cyclocarya paliurus, assembly GCA_029856935.1. Taxonomy (NCBI): domain Eukaryota; kingdom Viridiplantae; phylum Streptophyta; class Magnoliopsida; order Fagales; family Juglandaceae; genus Cyclocarya; species Cyclocarya paliurus. Next base: position 5,306,568 of record CM056948.1, read on the forward strand.
AGAAGATGGGTAAGCTCGGATGCAATATTGATGGGAACCTGGATGACACGAAGTTCAGCCAGCCAATGCCATGGATTGGCCTCTACGTTGCAGCAGCGTCCCTGGCCTTCCTCATCTCCATGGCCGCTGATGTCATCCAAGGGATCCGCCGCCAGAAGTTCTGGTTCCCCTGCAAATTCTCCTCTTTAAATGCTACTTCCCTCACCTTGTTAGCTGTGGCAACCAAACTGTCGGTGGATCTAAATACGTCTATGCCCCGCCGGCAAGATCAGCTTGCAAAACTCAGCAGCACGATCCTCATCTGTACGGTAATGGGTAATTCTATGCCTTCTCTTGGCACCATGGAGAACAGCGATATGTTTATGAATATTGTGGCCTTGGGAATACTTGTTATTACTGTTATTGTGAATGTTTGCATCCAATTAGCCACTGGGGTAATCTATGTTTTCTGGGGAGAACATGTTTTCATCATGTTTATCATGATTGTTTTGCTTCTCCTCATGAGTTTTTCTGCTCTGACAGTTCCAAACACTAAGCAGTATTTGGAACTCAAGTATAATAAAAGGCACCAATTAGCTCTCGAGGAAGGCTCGAATGAAACTGGTAAGCCGGTTGTTGACAAACTTAGAAAGGATCTTATGAAGTATTGGGTGATGGCTCATACAGGAAGCCCCCAGTTTGTGATGGCGCGTTCAGTGACATGCACCGCTTCTGGAGCATTCTGTCTTCTGAGCGCCGCAACTTTAGCACAAGCCATGCTTAGATCCCACTTTATGCCCTGGTCATTTAAATTTTGCAGCGGAGAATCTGATTATCATTGGTCGACCACTTTAGTTCTTGTCACACAGACAATTGCAGTAGGAATCGGTACTGTTGGTCCAGCTTGTAGATGGTTCATCGCCATCAATTTCAGTAGCCCAAAAAGGGGAAATAAAACCGGCAAAAAATCATTTAAAGTAGAGAACTACTGGATCCAGAGCCTGGTGGAGATGAAAGAGTGCCCATTTACTTTACTGGGAATTCGTAACAGGCACTGCAGGAAACTTGCCCATGATGCAAAAGACCATTTCTTAAACTTGTGTATCGGAGTGCAAATAGGTATTGTGCTAATGAGCAAAGCGATTCAATTCATTTCCATTTTCTTTGTAAGCTGGATCTTATCATGCTGCAACTGCTACAAAGGGTTATTGAAGTTTAGATTCAGGAATGCTGAATCAGCTTCAGAATCACAGCCTAATTCAAAGCTGGATCTTAGCCGTTTTGTTTTGCATCTCGAAGGCGAGGATGCAATGGTTGGGATGATGATGAAACGCAATCGTGACCCTACTGATTATTGGTTTCGGATGGGGGAAAAGAGACGGCCTAAATACCTCATAAAACTCTTGGAGAGATCTTCACAAGAATTTAAGGGAGTGGTGGAGTTTGATAGTAACCAAGTTCCATCTTTAGATTCTGAAGAACCACCAAATTGCTGGGCTCTTCCTGTGGTGACACTAGCAAGTATTGCAGTAGCACTTCCTAACATGAGCCCTAAATTAATTGAAGAACTCATATGTAGTGTGAATGAAGGTATGATGTATGTAAGACTAGTTGAAAACAACCTGGACACTAGAAAAGAACTTATCAACATCAGAAGGGCAGCAGAGGGGGTGTGGGTACGAGTGGAACTCTATCGCAAGTGGTTAGATGTTGATCTCCATAAACTGTCCCTTCAAGCAAAAAGCCCAAGGAAAGCACTTCAAAAGCTCTCAGATACTGCAAAGAATAATCTTGTGGAGTTCCACAAAAATCACACGCCACAATGTTTAAAGCACGGTCCTTCGAAGTGGCCTATCAAGGTATTGGCTGCCAATTCCATGTATAGGATAACTCAAACTATGCTGCTAAACAGACAAAGCGGAGATGACCAGATGGGTGAGAAACTATTTGAAGCAGTAGCTGCCATGATCTCTGATATACTGGGTGCTTGCCTCACTAACTTGCAACGCTTTATATCTGCGAAGAGTTTGAGCAGCTCCATTGAAGAGAGGGAAGACAGCGTGAGGCATGCAGTTCACATTCTTGGTAAAGCTGAAAAGATTCTTAAACTTCAACAACGCAGAGCACTTCCCGGTTTAGATCCTCATCAAATGGCAAGCATTGATGAATGGCGTTCATTTTACATGCAGAAGCCCTTGCCCTTCAATCCCTCTCCATCAGAGAGTGAGGCAGCTTCAAATTCAATTGACTTGTACCTAACCATTGACTAGAACCAACAAATCTTTGAGATGAAAAGTAGAGACAGCTTAGCATGATTAGATTAAAATCATAAGCTTGCAATTACCCTCATTATCAATTTGCAGAGTTTGTTGAAGGGGAACAAGGACATCTGCTTCTTAGATGATGATTGTGTAGACACTTGATATTACTGTAATTACATGAGAGAAGTCTATTTTGCTCCCTCCTATAAATTACTGTAATCAAATTCAGAACTACCCGCAAAAGCCAGCAGCTCTATTTTGCTCCCTCATGTTCAATTACTACGGATGTTGGAGCCAATTGGAATAAGTTGACAATATAATTGCAAAGTTTGATGCTGCTAATGAATTAAAGCCACAACGCTAGATCAGTAAAAAATACTTGATCTAGTTCCATCTCTAGGCATTTAAATTGATAAGCCCAATTGATTCTTAGAGCAGAAATTGCAATCAATTTGGAAATTTACAGAAGAGAAAAAAGGGCAAAAAGTTGCTTCAATTCTTCATTAAAAAATCCGTATCACAATCGGAAATATCCCGACCAACAACGACCATAACTTCCACCACAAATCCCCATCCTCCAAAAAAAATAAAAGAAGAAAACGACCTCAAAACCAGGGGAACTAATCATCGTCGTTCCTCTTCTTCGGCTTGCGGTAAGTCTCTTCGATGTGCTGCGCTATGAGAAGCCCAGTGCCGCCGAGCTTCCTGATATTCGGGACGGCGTAGTTTTGGGCCACGTAGACTCCGAACACTGTGCCCATAAGGAACGAGAAGGTGCTCTTGATCAAACCCATTTACTTGATCTACTTCAAAATAGCAAATGGCTTCCCCAGAAGTAGAATCAGTCAAGGGTTTAAACCTCTCCTCATTAGAATCAAACCCATTAGACAGATTCATTCACTCCTCACGCTTCTGGGGTTTAAACCTCTCCTTCCCAAGCAGCATGATTCGTGAACGTGAAGAAGAAGAAAAGTTAAAACCCTTTTCTCAAAAGAAAAGAAAAAGAAGAAGAAAACCCAGCCCATTCGTCGACGATTGGGCTGGGTTTTTCAAGATTCTCAGGGTGCGTTTGGTTGTTGAAATGAGTTGAGTTGAGTTGAGTTTAGATAATAAAATATTGTTAAAATATTATTTTTGAATATTTTTATTATTTTGAAATTTGAAAAAGTTGAATTATTTATTATATTTTGTGTTGGAATTTGAAAAAATTGTAATGATGAGTGAGATGAGATGAATTTGGTTAAGGAACCAAACGAAGCCTGAAGGTTCGGCCTGCTGACTTGGCATAATCTGAACCCATTCAGCCTTTCCTTTTAAGATAGATTAGAAAGTGTCTATCAAGCTGATGACTTTGGGTTCGTCACAATTTGAGCCCATTTAGACAATGACTTGGGCGTTGGGGTTTCAAGTTTAAACTATAATGGAGAATCTACAGGCCACAAGAAAGAAAAGAAAAAGGTTATAAGAAGAAGGAAGAAAGGGTTGGATTTTGGAAACCACCCAAGTTGTCCAAATAAGCTTATATTATGTGGTGACCACACAAATGAGAAAACCGAGACTGAGACATGATGCATTGAGTGCTGATTGCTTTTGAGTTTTTGTATATCAAGGAAATCAAGCTATGCGTTTTTCTTACGCTCACGTAGACATGGGAAAAAAACAGTGATGGAAACTTGAAAAAGGTTGGATTGGAGAAGGAGACATGAGTGTGGTAAAGCAAGCATCTACATACAAAAAGACACAAGAATTGCGCACTCTAAAGCCCAATTTGCCAATTTTTTATATGTTTTCCTTTTTTAACCTTTACTCATTTGCCTGTAGAAGGGGTGTGAGTGATGGTGGTGACCCACTCACATTTGCCATGATTCAAAGCTGGTTCACGTCTAATGAGAGAGCATCTATTCATTGTCTGAGCCAATTCCCTCATTCCTAGGAGGCTTCTTCATTACAAAACCATGCACTTTCCCCCACTCTCCCTCAAAAATGAAAAAGTGTTGTATCATTATACTTTCCATGGGGAAGGTGATTGATTCGGTGCTTTCGATTGAAAGAAAGATACAAAGAAAAAGTGTGGCTTTTTTAAGTGCCTCTCTCTCTCTAGTATCTGTAGATTTTAGTACTAGTTCTTAGCACGTGGATTATGAGCTTACGAGGGTTTTGCTCTTGATGGGTGGTTGAGGGAAAGCAAGCTGTAATTTTAATGTCTTTTTTCCATTGAACAGGTTCACATATTTACCCAAAATTCAAAGTGGAGGGAGGATAATGATAAAGTTTATGAACAGAGATTTCCTGCGAAACTTAATAACGTCTCGAATTTTTATTTTACTTGTTAAGATTGTCTTGTTTTTTTAGTTGTTTTAATTGTCATCAGAGTAGACAATGGTTTGTATGAATATGTAGAGATCTAGGCATTTAAATTAAAGATCGACTTAAAAAATGCACAAATAATAAAAATCTCGAACCTGTTTCTGTAAGTAGTTCAACCCTTCCCGTCGCTATGTTTAAAAAAGAGGTTGGGTGCTCTTTTAAAAACGAAAAAAAAAAATGTTTTGTATGTAAGAGGAAATTCAATTTCCCGGGATTTCAATGCATATCAACTGAATAAGCGTTAGAGTGATGGGGAAAACCTGGACCCTCTCTCTCTAAAAACCCAGACCCTCTCTCTCTAAAAACCCTCTCGTCCGAATCCAGTTGGGGGGAAGGGGAGCTTCGGCTCCCTCTTCCCCTTCCTCTCCTCCCTCTCCTCGCCGGCCCTTTGTCTCCGGTGGCTTGTTTTGGTTTTTTTGTGTTTTTTTTCAGATTTCGGCCGAATAACGGAGAGTAGCCGGTTCAAGCTTCTCCGGTCATCAGCGTCCTACACGCGCCCCACCAGGAGCTCTACCTGTCGCCGATCTGCTTAACCTCCGAATGCGGCCTCCTCCGGTGCGGCGCGTAGCCCGCACGCGCGTGTTGAAGATCTCGGAGCTCGTCGGCGAGTGGGCCTCACGCGCCACCAGGGAACTCTCTGTTGCGGAAACGCGCGGCAGTTCCCGAGCAGGCGTCTCTGGATCTTCATAGCTCGACCTTTGGTTTCTCTCCTCCTATGGTTTTTGTGCACTGGTTTTCCGTGTTCAGTGTTTTCACAATGTATTTCGCTTTATTTTGTTTTATTGTCTAGTTATTTATTTCCCTTTCCCATTCGGACGTGGTCCGGAATGGTGTTTCTCCCCCCTCCGCGTAGCGGAGTTGGCGGGGTGTTTAGTGGCTTTTCGGTTTCCTCTGTCTTGGACAGAGGTGTGCATTCTCTTAGACTTTGATCTAAAGAGATGTGCTGGACTAGACCATGTCAACCACGGTTGTGTGTTGGGAAGCTGTTAAAGTTTGTAATTGACTTGTTTAAGTCAATCTTGTATGTCCGATTATTGAATGGATGGTGTTCCTCTTTTTCAAAAAAAAGAATAAGCGTTAATGCTTTGGATTCGATACGCCCTCTTTACTGCGTTTTGTGTGTTGCGATTTTATAAGCATGCCACCAATTCACTGTATCTTTCTAACAATTTCGTACAGAGAAGAATGGTTAAAATAATTCCTAAACTTAGACTTAACATCGTTTGTTTTTACAGTTGAGATTAGACGAATGAAATAAAAAATAAAATATTATTAAAATATTTTTTTAATATTATTTTTATTTTAAAATTTAAAAAGATTAAATTATTTATTTTATTTTATATAAAATTTTAATAAAATTAAAATGATGAGATGGGATAAAATAAAATAAATTAAAAAATTTTGTAAAAATAAACAAAACCCTCAAAATCTTAAAAGAAAAATGCTTTTTCAGAATGCATAAGGATGCAAAAGTGTCTAAATTAAAATACAGCTTGTAAGAGCACTAGTAGTGGGCTAGCTAAAATCAAATTTTAGCTAAAGAATAGCTAAAATGCAAAATAAAGCTCAACATTGGGCTAGCTAAATGAATAGTAAATTTAACTTTGTATGAAGGGACTAGCTAAATTTGTTGAGCCAAAGAAGGCTAGCCAAATATTACTTTTGATTAAAATATTACATTTCCTGCTGTTTCTCACTCCCGTGCAGTGAATGAAATTGTTGATGAAATGTTATGTTTTATAGTAGAAAAATATAACTATTGGAGAATAGCCGTTAGAGAAATATAACAGTTAGAGAGATATAACCGTTTGAAAATATAACCATTAGAGAAATATAGTCGTTAGAATATATAACCGTTGGAAAAATATAGTCGTTAAAAAATAAAACTGTTGGAGAAATTTAAATTACAATTAGAATTAAAATAAATAAAAAGTTTAAAATTAATATTTTAATAGAATGGTGAAAGATTTATTGAGTCTGTTATTTGATGTTGTGAAAAATGGCTAGCTAAAATTTGTAAAAGTGAATTTCTTAGTTAAATTTTAACTAAAGTTTATTGAGCCCACTACTAATGCTCTAATGATCTCTTCTCTAGTGGAAGATTAGATCACGAGTCTCGTACTGTGCTAACATCAATCAGGGACTGAAAACAGTTAGAAGAATCAATAGACAGCCCACAAGCAAGACCTATGCACTCCAATAGCCCCGGCCCCCTACAATTAAGAGATACGGCACACAAGCTAATAAAGAAAAAGGACCCTTCGGTAGGACTAGATGGTGGGTCTCATGAGCAAAACAATACCAATAAAGGACTAGAAGTCTAGAAGTAATAAGCAAAGCTACTTGGTAGCCCACAATTAAACTGTGTCTTGCCAATAGCCACAATCAAACTCTTAGGAGTTGGCTAAAGAGATAGAAGTATTCATTTAAGGTCTAAAATTCTAATCTTCTTAAATCTAAACAATCTTTATAGTCTATCGGATTAAGAATTGTTTCTCTTAACTTAATTTTGAGTTGTTTGAGATGCACTTACAAAAGATTTCTTATCGAAAATCTGTGCATTTTTTTAATTAGTTGGATACTCTCAGGCACCCGTGCAATTCAATTTTAAATTACTTGAAATGCACTCGCAAAATATTTCTTATCAAAAACATGTGCATCTTTGAAATTAGTCGGTCATTCTCGAACATCTATACGAATAAAAAAAAAATAATGATACTTACACAACATATTTTATATTGTAAAATAAAGATATTTCTAGTTTCCACTAACCAGCCTTGTTGAAGCTCTAATCAGGCATTGAATCGCAGTTCCATAAATTGGGTAAAAGGACTTCGTCATTAAACACAGGCTCATGAAAGACACCGCAGAACTTGTAACACCAATATAGCTTGGAGCAGCTCATGGTAACAAGGATGAGGGTGGTGTCATACTAGATAAGCTCAACTTCTGATTAAAAAAGGTTGGTACACGTGGCATGTAATGATTGCAACTACTCATGCAGTTGGTCCCACTTTAGAGAGCCTCAAGAGATCTCTAGTCACTCTCACTGCACTGTACAGAAGAAGAGACGTTCGGTCACAATCGCCTGACCAGAGAGAGGGCTTTCCAGTTTGAAAGTAAAAAGCAAACTTTTTTCAGGGGACAATGTTGGTACTTTGTTTACACTCAAGGCTATATTTGGGTTTTTCAAATTTATTATTAAAAGTTATGAACAATTAAAAGGTTTTTGGGTTTTTGTTTTTGTTTTTTTGGTTTTAACGCATAACTGTATAATTAGGTGGTAAGTTTTTTTAGATTTTACATGGATTTTTCTACTAATTATAATTGAAATATTGGAAGGAAAATAACAATATCATGTGGTCAGTATGCCTGGACCCACCTGATCTACCAGTCCTCCATTATCTCCTAAATTTAGCTTTAAAATGGCATAAATAAATCTAATTGTTTGCCCTGAGCACACTACAAAAGATCATGGGGTCAGGATCTATCACGGGAAACAGAATCTGAACCATCGATCTTGTTGACCTTTTTCAATCTACCCAGGTGAATTGAACCATTTAATAAAAAGTAACGTATTTAAAGTTTACATGAGATATGCACTTTATTTAGAAAATAGTAGAGCACCCTATTAGAGACTGAGATTTTTTATATGGATCATTGATTTGTTCATTTTTTTTTAACATTAAAATAAAAACATTTTATTTCTCTAAAATGGCTAAAACAAATAACTCACAACTAAGCATAAGTACCGTTTGGATAGTAAGTTAAAATGAGTTAAAAATTAAATAAAATATTATTTTTATTTTAAAATTTTAAAATATTAAATTATTTATTATATTTTATATGAAATTTGAATAAATTGTAATAATAAGTGAGAAGAAATACTTCTTATATCCAAACGGACATACGAGATATACAATAGTGATTTTGATTGACATCAAATTTCAAATAGAAGATTATGTAAGGTAGGGGTGTCAAATTGTGTTAACGGGTCATATTCGTGTCGTGTTAAGACATATATATTATACTATATAGGTCAACTCTAACCCGACCCGTTAAACTTATCGTGTCAAAATCTCAAACCCTAACCCAACCCAACCCGTTAACATAACGGGTCAGGTCGTGTCGTGTCAACCCGTTTTGACCCGTTTATATAAATGGCTTGAATAAATCCGAAATTAATCCGTTTGACCTAATTAAGTTTAGTATAATTTTATACAAATATTAAAATCACAATATCTATAAAAAATATAAAACTAATTACAAGTCAAAAATTACAATTCTAAATAAGAAAAATATCGAAATTAAAATTTCAACAATTTTATTTTTAGGTATAAGGGTATAATTGTAACTTTAACTTTCTTAATGGATCATAATGGGTTATAACGGGTCAAAACGGGTTGATCCGTTATCAACCTGTTAAGCAATCGTGTCTTAATGGGTCAACCCGTTTTGACCCGAACCCATTAAGACTAAACCTTAACCCGCTTTTATCGTGTCGTGTTCATGTTGAATTAACGGGTCGTGTCACATATTGCCACCCCTAATGTAAGGTTTCATACTCATATCCCAATTTCTATTCATTAGGAAATATATGAATGCTAGAAAATACGAAGATTAGAAAGAAAACAAAATTTTAAAAATCTAATTGTTAAAAAACAATTACAGTAGAAAATAAATTTAAAAAAAAACAGTGAGATATACAATGTTTTGGAAAATTCTGGTAATTAAATATACAAGGAATATTTTATCGCCTAAAATTTAACTACAATTTTGGAAAGATCAATGTAAAAGGATTGGGAGAACTCACGAGCAGCTAGCGGCTGCAGTAGAGAGAGTTGGGACTGTCATAGCTTTGTGAGTTAAAATTAATTAATAATAATAATAATAATAATAAATTACATAAAGCTGAAAGGCTAGAAGATTTACAAAATCCAAAGACCACAATATATTATTCTATAATTAATTAAGCTGAAAAAACAGAACTACACGCAATTAATTATTAGCTTAATTTATTATATCTCGAAGCATTATCGAGGTTGTTTGCAGGGATTTTTATAGGAGTTCGTTTTCAACGAAACCGACGTTTTGTTTTGTTTACATTTTTAAAAGGAAGAGAACGGGAAAACCTAATAAGCTGTGATTAATCTTTGTCGCTGTCCATACTCATCTGCATGTTCTCCTGCATTCTCTAGGTTTAAGAGTTGAGTTTCTTTATTAATCTCCCTATATATATCTATATATATAAAACACTCTTGAGTTCTTTGCTTGAGTTTTATTCATTGACATGGAGGATCATAGCTGCTAGCCTGCTACCATACATATATATATAGCTTTTCTAATGCAATAAAATTAAGGTTAAAATAATCGGCATGAAAAATGAAAATCCAAAGAAAAATGAGTAAAGTAATCCCAAGTGGATGCTCAATCAAACATGGCCCATGTGGATTGATTAGCACAAAATAGCAAATTCAATGTACTATAAAGACAAGCATTTCATTTGTATGCCTATAATAATGAAAAGCACCCAGACCATAATATATATCTATATATTATAATAATAGTATTGGGTTCAAAGGAGGAAGAGAAGGACGCGTTACGTGTTTGGTGCCATGTACATGCAGCAGAAGAATTTTTCAGACATGTTGTGACAAAATTCAACACAGCCATGTTATGGGTAGCCTGCCTGCATGATTGTTTAAGAGACTAAAGAAATATTGTCAAACTCTGGTTTTCTTTGTATTCCTAGTCTTGCGAGGTCATAAGGGTTTTTTCACAAGTCAGCCAATAAAGGTTTCTTGTCTTGTGGAATGCGTGTTTCTGCATGTGCAATCAGTGTGAAGAGGGAACCTAGTCCTAGTCTTTTTAAAGAACCAAACTGCATTTTTCCTCAGGTTTTGGACACTTTCTAACACAGTAAGTTTTAAGGAATAATAGCAAGAAGATAGCAACAACAGAATGGTGACTTTGGGGCTTAGAAGTCAGAACTGGTTCAAATTATCTATTGTCCTTGGGTTTCTAGAAGAATAATGAATAAGAAATGTGGTTTCAAACAAAAGCTAGGGTTTATACTGTGGCAATCCCATTGTAGTATTCACACAGCAGTATCTTGCGAGTTCCCACAGCCCAAGATTCTAAAGTCTAATTGCCAATCCAAAACAGCCATGTATGACTCAAGCTCAAACTATCAACTTAAAGGGGCCCAAAATTGAGCAATTTTTAACATTATGCTTTGTTCATTTTAACATGATAAAGTACTGAATGAAGATGATGTGGAGGCAGACTAGAGTCTCATTGGCAGACCAATTCGTTGACTTCAGGACTTTGGGTTCATCCAAAACTGGGTCAGTCCCCATTTGCACTGAAAAATGCAACCTATGAGATATCCCTCGTCTTTCCAACACAGTCGAGCTGATGGGGTCGTTCTAATACTCAATCACAGGGGAAATGCCAGAACCAATTCACTTGAATCAGACCAGTTGCCACCATAATTTTACTCAAATTGAGGGCAGTATAAGAACATTAAGATATTCATCAAGACCATGGGTTGGCTGTAAGAGAAGTCCAAATGAGGTGTATGATTTGAAGGGAGATGTGTCCCTACTTAAAGGGAAGCAGGAAGGAGTATCTATTTGACCAATTTCAAGTGCACTGGAAAAGGCACAATTAAGACCTTTGCATCGAGACATCCATGGACTCAACGATCACTATAAGTAGGGCTTCTAAAGCTTAATTTGATAGCACGCATAAGCATTAGTAAACCAGGATAGGATACTGGGAGTTGAAAGCCAAAACAAGGCCATCCACATGGAAATTTATTTCCCCAATACCTTGATTCGTTTACAATCTCTAGCCTCTTAGTAGATACTCTTCCCACAGTATCCTCTACATCATTGACAACCTATCATTCATCGTAAAGAAAATTAGGCCGGTCGGACCCTAGGGTGTCATGTTAATTTGCAAAACATATAAGCATATTTCATATCAACAATAAGAATTAAAATTTGTCCAAATTTGCCCACAAAACTCACCAAAATAGATCAGATGCTGGTTAATTCTTTTTTCAGTACCTTTTAATTTTTGAAAAAAATGTTTCCACTACGAGTTCTTATACGTTTCCAAGTACACAACAAATTCTAGCCACCTTAAGCAGAATTAAGTGAAGTCTTTCACCATAAAATAATCAAAGATACCATAGCAGCAATAACCATGTCCAAAAGAAATAAGACTCTAATTTACTTTCCAGTTAGATGGTTATGATACCAGGAAGATCAGTCCGTCTAGACTGGATAGGCAATGAGCAAAGGAGACTCACAAACATAACATTTCATAAGATTAAGTCATAAAAGAGGTACCACAAACACAACTCAAAATTTATTGACTCGATACCAGAGTAAAAGTGATCAGGAACCCCTGTGATAAACTGTGAATTGCCAAAAAACCAACTCCCCTGCTCCTCCAATAGCTGCTCCTCAGCACCTCCAAGCTGAAGCCGAGATGAGCTCTCGACGCTGCCAGCAGAGCACCAGCGACGCCTGGCGCTTCTCTACATGAAACCCCCTAACCGGTGTCCTCTTCACCACACATTGTGCCTGAGCTTCGGAAAAGTTACTGAAAGTTACAGGAGAGAACCCAGCCGAAGCAAATAGTGTTTTCCAAAGGGGCATTTTGTCCGGGGCTCGGAGTCGCCCCAATACCATGATTTCGATCTTTGGCTGAAGAAGGAACCTCTCAATCTTGCTCACCGCATCCGAAGTCACATTGGCAGCATCCAGAGACTCCAAGAGATATATGTAGGAATGGAGGGCTTGGAGAACATGTTGAGGGAAGGGAAGGTCACTCCTATCACACCCTCGATCGAAAGATACCACAATTTTAGGTGAGAGTTGCTTCACAAAGCGGAGGAGAGCAGGAAGCGCAGCCGGCTGATTCGAAGAGGACCAAATGGGAAAATTCACGGCAACTGCCTCATTCTCGGCTGCTTGCAAAATGGACAGTGGATAAGAGCTTTGGTCCAAGCATTCAAAGTTAACTACTTCAAGCTCAAATCTTATCCCAATCTCATTGGCAAACTGTGTTAAATTTTCGCGCATAAGCCCCAGCTCAACGGGATGATGGGTAGAAGGAGAGGCAAAGGCAGTGATTTTCAATGATGGGACACCTCTATTCCTCACCGGAAGCTCTTGCATAAACGAAGCCCACTGAGCACCGAAGCCAATATCAAAATCCACAATATGTATACTATCAGCATCATCCAGAGCTTCAAGGAGGGCTTGGTTGCAGGTGAAATTGACAAACTGAATAAGCGGTGAGACCTCGGAGAAGACTTTATAAGCTCCCATCTTGAATATCACATCAAAAGGGGCTGGGGTCCTGGGTGGAGTGGTGACTGGGTTGTTCATTAGGAGGAGCAATTGCAGAGCCTCCTTGAAGTAGAAAGCAGCCCTATGGAGGGGCTTTCCAACTGGGGAGAGCTGGTGATTGAGCCGCGCCAATATCCCTTGCGCGTGTGAGAAATTCCCAGTACCTACCAGCTCTGCGGCCTTGTAGAGCTGGTCGAGCAAAGCAGACTGCTGTTGCTGTTGCTGTTGCTGCTGCTGGTGATGGTGTTGGTGGGCCAAGTCTTCCTCGGCCAGGCCCATTTTCTGCTTCGGCACCATCAGTGACTTGTGTTGCAGAAGGTGCTGAGGAACAAATTGCACTCCCGGAGAAAACCCCAGGTGCGGCTGCTGTTGATGTTTTGTCAGCAAAAACTCGTGTCCGGCATGGGAAAAAGGAACTTTCGGGATCTGGGTGGTGAGGTCTAACCCAATCGAGCTGTGTCGATTGGGTTGGGGAGGCTGTGGGAGGTGCTCTTCATGTTGGGTAAAAGACAATGGCAGAAACAAGTTGGGATTTTGAGACTGTTGCTGTTGGCTCATCAAAAACTGTGGATTCAGAACTTGAGGCTTCTCGTCCGGGACATCAAACTGTTGCTGCTGATAAGCCACACCAGGAGGCAACGTGAGTGGAAGTGGGAGACTGTTTGCAGAGCAAGTAAAAACTGGATTTTGGATATTGCAATTGTTATTGTTGCCGCCGCTCAGCCCAATACAAGAAACCTTGTAATCAAGGAAACCAGAAGTACTTGGAACGCTTGCACCACCAACCTTTTCGTTACTGTAGCTGTTGTTGCTGCTACCGCTGCTATTTGCAAACCCACCAGAACCTGAATAAGCTAAAAAATTAGGATTTTGATTAACGCTTGCAATTAAATTACCCGTAGCGGAAACGCCACCGATTGTCTCGAACACACCCGGGCCCTGATCGACGATTCCCAGCCGCGCATTGCCGTCCAAATCAAGAGTATTGTTCCCACTCTGCAAGAGTTGTTTGAAGCCGAACGACGGATCGTCCACATCGCCCGAGATCCAACGCAGTAGCGACTGTTCCTGTTCATGGCTCGGCGATGGCGCCGTTTCCGACAACATGCTCTCCCAGTCTACCAATCCAAGCGCGCATCTTCCTCCGCCAGTTATTGCCTCCAGTCCACTCGGAATTGGTTGGAGCTCCGATGCCCATTCGTCCTTTCGAGCGAATTCGGGTTGGGATGCGGTCGTAGCGGGCGGTGCGTCCGAGGAACCGCCGCCTCCTCCGCCGCCGAAAGACGAAGACAGAGTCGATGCCGACGTGGGAGGGCTCGGGCTTCTTCTCATATGAAGCACGGAGGTGGGCTCGTGGTGGTGGTTGTCGTTGCTGCTCACCAAGCCAAGAAGCTCTTCTTTTTTATGATTGTTGTTGCTATTCCAAGCACAAACCGGAGCAAAGCCTGCGATTTCAAAGACCCCCTTCCCCTGTAGCTGAAAGGGCATCCCTCTTATACCCAGAAAAAAAAAAAAAAGAACTGAAAAAGCTCTTGAAAGATCAGAGAAAGCCCAAGATTTGAAATGGGAAAGAAGAAGAAGAATGACTGCGCAAAAAATGGGTTGGGTCAAATGGATTCTCAGATTTCCTCTCCTGAGGCTTCAGACCCACCATCTTTCCTTGCATGCCATGACCCCTCAACTGAAAGGAAAGAAACCCATTTCAAAGAACAAACAAATGCTCCTCCCTTGCTACCCTTCACCTCCTTGTTTTTTCTCTTCCTTTTCTGCTCCATGGTATTGGTGTATACTCACGCCTCTTTGCAAATCCATTTTTACTCCATCTCTCTCCCTCCCTCAAAACATATTCTAGTTTCTCCCTCTGCACCTTATGTTCTTCTTAATGGTAGTGGTGGTCTTGCGCTTCTAATATCTTCTTCTACCCTTCTGTCGTAGCAGTAATCTGTACCCTTCTCTGTTCTGCCATGGATGCGTGCATCATAAAAAAGGTTAATAAAGTGCTCTCCCTCGTCTCTCTCTTTCTCTCTAGTCCCTATCTATTTCTCTCTCTGTCTGTCTCTCTGTAATATTATTATTAATATATATGAAATCCCATTATCGGGATTTTTGGCGCTCTGCTCTCTTTTACCTCCTCCCATGTCATCTTTTTTATCAGCTACTGCTGGGGCTTCTGTCAACCCCAATAGTGCTAATAGTACTGTATCGTCTGCGTTGTCCTTTGCCTTTGTTTTACAATGGTAACTTTTTGATAGTGGGACATCCATTCTTACAATTTACATTACTCTATCCTATTAGTGCTGCAGAAAAAGTCCTTTCTTTTCATATATATTTTTTACATCTAAATTTTTTTAAAATAAAAATCACAATATCATTCAAAAATATTTACTAAATTATTAAAAAATAAAAATTATATCGGGACTATTATCGGTGGATCCCCTAAACACAAAGCATTTCCCTTATTCTATACTCCCCTGTCAGACCCTGCATGACAGTTTTTTTTTTTTTATTCTAAACAAGTTGATTTCATTAACTAAAGAAGTGATTCATAAGGAGGGGTGGAGTTCTCTAATAATCATCTCAAAAAATAATAAAAAACAGTATAAAATGGTGATCAGGTTTATTTAGAATCAATTTCTTGACTCTTATCTATGTCCTACAAGAGGACGCCGTCTTATAGAAAAACGGATGTATATTCACAAAAAAGCGAACGATGGAACTACCGCTTGCGACAGTGGAACCTCCGCTGAAAGCGAAAAAAGTAGTGGGTGCACTGTCACATATTGTCTAGAAATGATTTTTGGAGTAGTCCACGATCCCTCTTACAACATCATTGGTTAGGGAAAACGGTAACATAGAGTAGCCGGAATCTAAGCCGAATCACCGGCGACGGACCAACACTTGCGGTGGCGGCGTGTGTAGGACACGCGCCACCTGAGGAGGAAGACGGACGAACAGATCTGAAGGATCTGGAACTTCTGAAGCCGGTGGGGCGGCGCGTGGGCGCCAAAGCCACTCAAGGACGCGGTCGCGATTGAAAGACCCACATGGCAGGGGTTGCGTGTGCGACAAACGCGCCAAGCAGAAACGCGATTTTCCACCGCGAGCAGGAAGATCAGCAACCAGAGAGGCTGAGCCGGCATCGCGTGTTGGTCGGAGGTTGCCGGAAAGCAGTAGATCGGCGCTAAAGAGGGAAAATCAAGGAAAAACCTAGAGGAAAAAAAAACAAACAAACAAACAAAGAAACATACAAAAACCTCTTGGGCTGGCTAGGGGAGGAGGTAGTTGGAGCCTAAGCTCTGAACCCCCTCCACCCAGGAAAAACAATGGAAAGTTTGGTCTGTAAATCTCAGAGAGAGGAAAAGGAAAGTTTGAACTGGTTAAGCTTCATCTGTTTACATAAATGAAAAAATAAATAAAAAATTATTAAAAAATTATTTTTTATTCTATTTTTAAATTTAAAAAATTAAATTATTCATTATGTTTTGTGTTAGAGTTTAAAAAAAATTATAATAATTAAATAGAATTAAATCAAATAATTTATAAAAACAAATGAGTTCCTCGTAATCACCTTTCAAACCTTCAAAATTCCTTCATTTTTTCTCCAATATCCTTTCGAATTATTTGCCCTCATTTTATTGCTATCGTACAACGTGCATCTTGCATCTACATTATTATATTTTTCTAATTAAATCATTTAATTGAAAAGACTATCAATTATATTTGAGAGACGTTTAAATGGGAGGATGCTTAGAGGGAAAAAAAAGATCTCTGAGTTGTACAATTGAAATGTGGATGGACCTAAGAGTAGGGTACCCGCAAAACTTAACTGATTTCATGTAAAAGACAAGAGAAGTTTTAGAATAAGAGATTTCATAAAAATAAATCTATAAATTGATATAGTTTGATATGGCGTCGACTATAAATAGTTGTCGAGACTCAAGATTTTGGAAATGAATAATGAAAGCGATGCCACTTGTTATTAAGAATTAAAAAATTATAGTTTGATATGGGGAGATTAATTTTGGTATGAGAATTGGATGGGAGAGATGTTGTGAAAAAAGATGACAAAAATTGAAAGTAAATACAAAAAAAAAATCAAACAATCACGCGATCTAAGATTTACGTAGTTCGACAATTTGCTTACGTCCACAGAGCTGCAGAGGATTTTATTTTTTAAAGAGTCACAAGTATAGTGTTTGAGGCGACTAATGTGCTTTGTTGTAAGACCACAGTAACTCAAAATTACATTTAAATAGGGTACACGGCAGAAACCTTAATTTATCAAAATAAATGATGTTCGCTCGAGCAACGTGTCGAGCGCGCTCGAGCGAACCTATTTATTGGCAAACTACTCAAGCCATCCATCGAGCAGATCACAAGCAAACTTTCTATCTGAACTTCGCTCAAGCGGCATGTCGAGCGAGTGTTGAGCAAACTCTCTGTATCGCATCTGCTCGAGCTACCTGTTGAGCGGATCACGCGCAAACTCTTTGTGTAACATCTCCACTCGAGTGGACTGAGCCAAGCTCCACAATACTCAACAATTCTCTCACTTGAAGACTGGCACAACCACTATATCACCCTCTGCCTCAAAACATGATATCCTCCACATCTTCAACTCATTGCCCTTGTCTTCAAGCTAGAAGACCAACTAAAGTTACGCACAACTTTAGTTTCTCAAGTGTAACACCTTTTGTCAACATATCAGCAACGTTCTTCCTTCTAAAAATTTTCTCAATTATCAACTGGCCATCACCAAGTAGTGATTGAATGAAATAATACCTAATTTGAATGTGTTTAGTCCTATAATAAAATACCGAATTCTTAGCAAGGATTATGGTGCTCTGATAATCACTATAAAGAGTGTCATTCTGATTCTTCTTACCCAACTCCTCCAAGAAATCTTGAAGCCAAATAATCTCCTTAGACGCTTCTAACATGGCAATATACTCGACTTCTATAGTAGACAAATAAATTATTTTCTACAAGTTAGAACCCCAAGACATAGCAACACCACCCAGAGTGTAAACAAAACATGTAGTACTCTTTCTACTATCAATGTCTCCAACCATATTAGCATTAACATATCCCTGTACCTCTAAGCTCTCTCCAAAGAAGCACAAGCACGCTTCTGAGAAGCTTTTTAGGTACCTCAGAATCTACTTCACAACGTCCTAATATTGTCTTTCTAGGTTATTCATGTATCTACTCACAACTCCCACTGCATGGGCAATATCTGGTCTTGTGCAAACCATATCATACATAAGTGAACCAATAGCTGAGGTATAAGGAACTTTACTCATATAGTTGTGTTCCTCTTCTAATATTGGTGACTGATCCTTACTAAGTCTAAAGTGATTGCCCAAGGGTGTGCCAACTAGTTTGGCCTTGTCCATGTTGAACCTGTTAAGTACATTTTTCACATACTTAGCATGTAAGAGTCTTAACGTGCCCTTGGCTCTGTCTCTGACAATTCTCATACAAAAAATTTGTTTAGCAACTCCCAAATCTTTCATTGCAGAGTACTCTGACATCCACCTCTTCAGATTATTGATCTCATCAATGTTAGATCCTGCAATAAGCATATCATCCACATACAATAGCAGAATAATGTAAGAATTGTCAAAATGTCTAACATAGCAACAGTGATTTTCCCGACATCTGATGTACCCTAAACTGCACATAAAACTGTCAAATTTTTTATACCACTGTCTAGGAGCTTACTTCAGGCAATACAAGCTATTCTTCAATCTATAAATTGAACTTCTATTTCCTTATACTACAAACCTCTCAGGTTGATGCATGTAGATGTTTTCTTCAAGATCTCCATGAAGAAAAGTTATCTTCATATCTAAATGTTCAAGAGACAGATCTTCAGTAGCAACCACTGTCAATACTAACCTGATGGTTGTGATATTCACCACAGGAGAAAAGATTTCAGAGTAGTCAATACCTTTTTTCTGCCAATACTAGCCATGAAGGATATCCTCCATGGCCATTTCCCATTTATTTGAATTTTCATCTTGTAAAATTTTCACATAACTCTGCGGTTCTCTACCATCTGTCAACATAATGTAATTCAAAGTAGGTGGAAAATATTGTGAGAGACGAATAGTCCTAACTAACCTACGAACTGCAACTTCAGGTGTGGACGGCTCTGGATCTGACTATGGAATAATAGGAATGGGTGTACTGGGTCCACTCTCTCCGTCACTCACATCTCTGCACTACACTGTGACCTCTGGTCTCACAAACTCATACTTCTGAGGAGCTATTTCAACAATTGTACTGAACTTGTCATTGTACATAATCTTCTCATTGAATATCACATTATTGCTTCTTATGATCTTCCAACCTTGCTCATCCAAAAAACGATAGTCAAATGCCTCGTCTCCATAACCAATGAAATAACATTTTTTTTGACTTTGTTTCAAGTTTACTATGAGCATTATAATCAAAATAAACGCAAGAAAGACAGCTAAAAATTTTAAGATAAGAAAATTTGATCTCTTTTTCGCTCCAAACCTTCTCAGGCAGTTCACAATCTAACAAAACTAATAGCCCTTTATTTATCAGGTAGACAGCAGTGTGGACTGCATCTGCCAGAAATGTAGGTGGTAGTCTAGCATGCAGCTTCATACTTTTAGCAGACTCATTAATGGTTCTGTTCATACATTCAACAACATTATTTTGTTGTGGTGTCCCAGGAATGGTCTTCTCCATTCTAATATCGTGAGTAACACAGTACTCCTTGAACCCTCCATCAATAAATTCACCACCATTGTCAGACCTCAAACATTTCAGCTTTAAGTTTGCCTCTGTCACAACTAAGGCTTTCCACTTTTTGAATATATCAAATACATCAGATTTATATTTCAAAAAATAAACTCATACATTCATGTTGTGCTCGTCAATAAATGTGACATAACACTGTAAACCACCAAAAGATGGCACTGGAGAAGGCCCCCACACGTATGTGTGCACAAGCTTTAACTTTCTTGTTTTCAGTGTTCTGTCACTCTTCAAGAAACTGATATTTTTCTATTTTCCCAGTATACAACTCTCACACATGCTGAGATTAATTGACTTCAGTTCTAGTAACTTTCCTTCAGACAATAGTTCTTTCAAACCCTTCTGACTCATATGACTAAACCTACAATGCCACAAATCTGTAGTATTCTCTGCAACGGTAGTAGCAATAGTATTATTCAAACTAATCATCATATATAGAGTACTAGTTTTCTTAACTCGAGCTAGTACCAATGCCCCTTTAGTAACCTTCCAGGTACTATATGAGAATACTACTGAATGGCCACAATCATCAATCCGTCATACAAATATGAGATTTTTCTTCAACTCATGAATGTGTTTGACTTTTTGCAAGGTCTACTTGTTCTTGTTCGGGAGTGCAATATCAATATCTCTCATTCCCACCACGTTCAATGTCTTTCCATAAGCCAAGTACACATACTCAAAATCATAAGTAATATTGTTCTGCATTATCTCCCAATAGGAATATGTGTGAAAGAAAATCCCTGAATCCAATATCCAGCTATCAACTGGACTATGTACTGCAAATAGTAGTGCATCTTGTACTTCTTCAGTTACCACATTAGTACTATCATTTTCCGTATTCTTATAATTTTTACAGTTCCTCTTTATGTGACCAGTCTTGCCATAGTTCCAACAAGTTGTCTACTGCCGAGGCCTTGAATTGCTTTTGTCTCTGTTCTTTGATTTTGATCTGCCTATGTTTGAGTTACTGTTTTGTGATATCCCTTGAGAATCAACATTCAATGCTGAACTCGAATCCGAAGTCTCGCCAGAATCCCTCATGTGCATCTCCTTAGCCAAAATCAAATCACGAATGTCATCATATTTCAACTTTAATTTATCAATAGAATTACTGACAACCATTCCCATAGCTTATCAACTACTTGACAGTGAAGCTAATAGTATCAGTGCATGCATTTTATCATCAAGCTCAATTTCAACAGACGACAATTGATTTGTGATAACATTGAAATCATTCAAATGTTGTGCAATAGACGTACCTTTTGACATCTTCATATTAAACAACTTCTCCATTAAATGTACATTGTTATTCGTAGATGACTTTTCATACATGCCTAACAAAGCCACAATGAAATCTGCAGTCGTCTTCTTCTTGATGACGTTGTGTGCAACGAATCTCGACAAGGTTAGCCAAATAACTCCCAGAACCTGTTGATCTAACAGGTTCCAATCAGCCTCTTCCATGCTATCCAGCTTCTTCCTCAACAATGGAAAATGAAATCTCTTCCCATAAAGGTAGTCATCTATCTGCATCCTCCAGTATTCATAATCTGTGTCATCAAATTTCTCAATCCCAAATACCTTTACTTCTCTAGCATTCATTTTTCCTCAGACCCGAACCTGGCTCTGATACCAATTATTGTGAAAAACGATGATAAAAATTGAAAGTGAACACGAAAAGAACAATCATACGATACAAAATTTATGTGGTTCGGCAACTTGCCTACGTCCATGGAGCAGCATAAGATTTTATTTCTTAAGGAATCACAAGCATAATGTTTGGGGCAATTATTGTGCTCTGACAGTAACTCAAAATTACATTTAAATATGGCACACGGTAGAAACCCTAATTTCTCAAAATAAGCGATGTTCGCTCGAGCGGCATGTCGAATGAACCTATATACTAGCCAATTGCTCGAGCCATTTGGTGAGTAGCTCACGAGCTCTCTGTCTAAACTCCACTCGAGCAGTATGTCGAGTGAACTCTCTGTATCGCATCCACTCGAGCTGCTTGTCGAGTAGATCACGCACGAACTCTCTGTGTAACGTCTCTGCTCGAGTGGCGTGAATGCTCCGCTTAAGTGGACTGAGTCAGGCTCCACACTACTCAACAATAGGGTGCTATTTTCGACCAAAACTCAAGATGTGGTAGGTGATCCACAGCTACAAGTTGGTGACCTTTTAAGTCCAACAGGTTGGGATTCAAACAGCTTGATATCTTTGGTTTCGGAAGACTGTGTGGAAATTTTTTTAAAATGGCATGGCAAGGTGCGAGAGGGATAAGATGTACGGATTTGGCAGCCAAAATTGGATGGTATCTTCGGTATAAATTTAGCTTGGCAATTAATCTGAAAACATGGTAATTTTTGCTCTTGGAGAAAATGGCTATGGCATAAACATGTTCCAAAAAAAAAGTCTTTCATTTGTTGACGAGCTAGAAAGGAAGCGTTACCAATGGATGAGGTGATTAGTAAGCTGGGGATAGCTTTGGTGTCCAAATATAATTGTTGTGTAGATCCAAAGACAGAAACAATTGATCATGTGCTATGTGGGCAATGTGGCATCTAGACTATGGAACTATTTTGTTGCTGTGTGTGGGATTTGGCTTCCTCAAGTACGATCATGGTAGGGTTTTTTTAAATCTTTGGTGTGCCAGAGCATTTTCGACATCGCAAGTAAGGATGTGTCATGGTATATTGTCAATATTAATCACGAGTGCTTTGTGGCTATCACGATGTACAACGAGAATGAAAGATGTATTTGCAGACTGGTGTGCAGTTGTGCGGAATGTGAAAGGGACCTTGTTAGACATTTTGTTCTCAAGTGAAGAGGTTCAAGTATTTTCAGAGGAGGGATCAACGCACTTTACGGAAATGAATTACCCCATAGTGTCGATCGTTAAAAAGCCACCAATTGTTGTGGTGTGGCTCAAACAGAGGAGGAATCGGTTCGATTTAAACATTGATGGTAGCTCTTTTGGAAACCTAGGTGCCACAAGTGGAGGAGGGATCATGCGGGATGCAGGTGGAAGCAATGTTTTGAATTTTGTACCGTACCAACCGATATGGCTGAAATATACCCTTTTGTGGTGTAGTTAGTACAAAAAATGATATAGTTTCATATCGGTCAGAATTTCAGCTGTTTCGTCTCGTATTAAGCGATATTTAGGTCCGTACCAGTCAATATTTTGTCTTTACTCTTTTTTTTAATTTCTTCAAACTACAAGCTCATTTTTTAACCTCTCAATTTAGATTAGACTATTTATAATTTTTATATAATTTATTCATATATAAACTATATCGAAATAATACCAATATCAAAATATCTTATTTTAATAACTCGATCGAAACGATCACCAATACAATATTCAAAATATTGGGTAGAAGTGTAATAGCAGGTTTTGCAAAGTTTTATGGAGTCTCGACAAATACGGTTGGAAAAGGACATGCTCTACTAGATGGTTTGAAATCTGCACATCAACTTGGACTGAATAATTTAATGGTGGAATCTGATTAGTCTGTGGTGGTGAGATGGATTAACAACGGTGTTTGTAATTTTTGGTGCATGTGGAATTTTGGGAAGAAATCAAAATGACTCTTCATTGCAGCATTTGTCATATTTATAAGGAAGAAAATATGGTTGTTATTTTTTAGCCAATGAGAGAGCAAAAAATAATAGTCGCTCAGAAATCGGACCAGGGAGACTTCGGTGATTAATATTTCTGAAAGACAAACGAGAGTCTTGTATCAACCATCAAGTCCGATGCTATCATCGTCTCGAGGAGAAGGAGGCCGAATGTTTGGAAATTGTCCAGCTATCTCAATAATCATCACGTGTGTCTTATAAAGGTTTATTATTAATATTATTGTTTGGGAAGGATGCCACATATTTTAATAGATTTCACTTATTATTATTATTATTATTATTATTATTGTAAGTTTCAGTTAAATAAAATAATTATATTGAGGACTCGTCTCTTAATCCTTATTAACTATATTTCCTCAGTAGCCAAATGCAATAAGAATTGCTAGATTAATGACTGTTGGGTACTTGATGTATTTCATAGTTTTGAAATATTTTTTTAATATTATTTTTATTTTAAAATATATAAAAGTTGTATTAATTTTTATGTTTTGTTTTGAAATTTATAAAAATTGTACTTATTTTTATGTTTGAATGATGTTTATATAATTATTAAATTTAAATATTTGAATTGAAAAATATTTTATCTTTGAATGATATTTAAAAGTAAAATTACAAAAAAAAATTTTAATGTTAAAAATTCGGTGTCTCATCTTTATATCAAAACGTCCCTTAAGATTACCTATAAATTACACTGGTGTGTATATTAAGGGTGAATATTTAGCGTGCACCCTACCATTCTCCTTACAATTTACACCCAAATGAAAAGAATAGATGCCCTTTACAATGAGACGCGGTCTGTTCAAAAGCAGATTCAAAAGGTCGTTTTGTTACAGAGAAAGAAAACGTTGGGTAAAATACTTTCTATGGGAATAAAAATCCAAAATTATTGGTCGGACGGGCCAGTCAATGGCAGACAAATTTTCTCTTCCAGGAACATTACTCCAATCAACATCAGAATTATTAATATGGTTTTTATGTTTATTCTCATCTTTTAAAAAATAAAAATTGTTTGGTTCTTTGGCTGTAAAATTGTCCAATTGAACCTGCGATATCGTAAGGAACGTTACTTTTCATCTATCTTTTGCTGATTGATAACTCCGACTCTTCACGTACAACACATGACGGATATATTTTATAAGATGAGTTGATATGAGATAATTTTTTTAAAAATAAAATAAAATATTATTATAAAAATTTAAATTATTTATTATATTTTATATAAAAATTTAAAAATTTAAAAATAATAAAATAATTTCTATATCTTAATAATTAGAAAACCCGTGGACCCGCTGAGTCAATCTCAAGCAATTGTCAAGCCTGTCAATTCGCTATGAAGGTAAATCACTGGTGGCACGACTCGGACACTAGGCATTACTCTAAAAAAAAATCAACCACGTAACCAAAAATATCCATAACATTTACCGCAATTACGGGCACAAGCCTCGAGAGTTTTTAAGTTGGCAAATCAGTAGTCGTTGGTAGTTCGGTACAGTGCTTTTCAATTCGAGAAAAGTCCAGTTGTAGAAAAGGATCGTGCTTGGCAATACTAGAAAAAATAAAAATCATCTTCCTTCAAGTTTCATCCCCGTAATAATAACAACGACAATGCTAGGGTGCTGTGAAATGTGTCTATTAAATATGTACTTATAAATAAGGTTTTTTAATTTTTTAAACATTCTTGACTATTAAAAAAAATAAAAAATATATAAATTTATTAATAGTCACTTTTTTAATTATTAAAATATATATATATATATAAACAAATATATTTAATAGACATATTTGATAATCACACTATCATTTTTTGAGTAATAATAATAATAATAATAATAATAATAATAATAATAATAATTAACCATTTCATCCCTATTAATGATCCGTCGTTTTCTTATTAATTAAATCAAACAACTTTACGTCGATATTAAATAAAAAATATATATATATATATTCGAAAGAGAGTCCTATCACTTTCATAATTATGAAAATCACGTCACAATAATTTTTTCAAGCATAAATCTTTTGAATGGATCATTCCATTTTTAAAATAAAATATTAATAAAAAAGAAAGAATCTTGGACCCTGATTATCCAATAAAATGGGTTAAAAATAATAGACTGCGGTAAGAGGGATTTGACAAGGTGCTTGTTAATTGGTGCATAAACTTCAACAATTTGAGCAGACTTGCTTCGCTTTTGGGGTGTAAGTTAGGTAACTCGGCATTTCATGATTAACAGTTAAAACTTTGTTTAATTGCCTTTTGATTTGTTCAATATATTTTAAACTGCTTTCAATTAATGATGATGTTTGATTGAATCAAGTGGGTTCCACAAAAACAATAATTTCAATGCGATAACAATTTACAGTGTTAATTTCACGTGTGCTTGTCCCAGCTCTCTCTCTGAAACTTTATTCACACGTAAAATGTCACTCTCATCATGAACATACACATCCATACATATACATATATATATATATATATATATATATATATATATATATGTATGTATGCATATTCGTGAATCGTATATATGAGAGCTAGCCAACCCTGACTGCTGCCATTTTAAGAAGAACACCTGCATGCAAGTTGCAGCCATGTTTTCAAGTGTTTATAGTATTCATCTTTTGTTGGAATATTTAAAGACATATTGAAGATTGGTACAACAAAGTTTGACTGAACTTGTCTCCACTGCATTTGCCTTCCGAACCTCATGAAAGGCAATAATAAGAGAAGCTTGTCTACACATGATGATTAAAAAGAACAAAAGAATGAGTGTTTTGTGTGTAGGGGAGGGGAGGAGAGGGGAGAGAGAGGGGGACAATGCTTTGGTATAGCATCATTTGTTTAGGAAAACCATGATTTGGACATATGGGGATCAAGATGGCTTAGTTTATCTCAAGACCCATGTGATCATCGCTAGCTAGCTATAGAAACCAATCCCTTTTCATTCTATGACCCCCCACCAAATAATAAATAAAAAAGAAAAAAGAAGAATTTCTTTTTGCTGCCTTTTGTTTTGTTTTGTTTTTAGGATCTGGTCTATTTGATGAATGTTAATTTCAAACTTTCACCCCAAGCAAAAGCAATATGGGTAACTTGATCGACATGAGTTTTTTCCTTTTAAGGCTTGGTTTTGTTTAGTGAAATCATCTCATTCATCTAATTATAACAAATTTTTTAATTTTTAAAATAAAATATAATAAACAATTCAACTTTTTCAAATCTCAAAATAAAAAAAATATTTTATTTACTTTTTAATTTTCATCCAATTTCAACTTACTATCTAAACCAGACCTAGCAATTTGGACATCCGCCCATAAGTTAGTCCAAATCAACCCATAAGTTGTATTTTAAGTAATTTTCATTTAACTGATTAATTTATGAAATCACTTCTCGCGCATAAATTCATATAATTAAAAATAATAAAGTCCAAAACGAAGAGCATAATTATAATTTATTATATTCGAAAAAAAGGGGATGAAAACAAAATCACATGGAGAGTCAGATCATTACTCCTGCTTTCAACATTGTTTTGGGGCCGATGGTCCAAAATATAAATATGATGGTCTCGGGCCATACTTGTCTTGGTGCTGGCTCAGGCCCAATCATTTGAACCACCCCTTGCATTTCAAAGAAGAAAGAACCAACAATTTCAGAGCCTTTCCTTTGTAGTTACAGCTTTGATTCAGCTTTCTAAACTCTTATTATTATGCAATTTCCCGATCCTCTCTCGGTCCCCTCCTTATTTCTTATCAGTAGGAGTTTAGAGTTATTCTACTTAACAATCTTATGCCACACACCTACTAAAGAAAAAATAAATAAATAAATAAAAGCAGGTGTCGCGTGGTGCAGGGCTACTGAATATAATTTTTCTTTCCTTAATTTCATGCACCTAAAGTTCATATTCAGCTTGAAAAGTTGCTTTCTTATGAATGTGTAGAGTAATTGGTGTTTGGTAACCTTTTTTGAACTAAAAGCCGAGAGGGTTGGGTGCTTGTCGGGTGGGCATAAGAAAATGCATGAAATTCCAAGTCGTTTTTAACCTAATTTTGCTCCAACAGTGATTAAATAAACTTGCAGACAAGCTTTTTGCGTTTGGTTGTTGTTGCCTTTTGGCTTTAAGTCTGTTTTTCACACTCTTCCCCATCACTCAAAAGATTTGAAACCTTTGTTTTTGCTTTGAATCTTAAGAATTATATTTTAATAAAATGATTGTGATTTTGTAATAACTCCTTTAAACGGTAATAGAGTAAAAAAGATAAGTAACGATGAGTAATTAATAGCTACAATAAGATTAATAGTATTTTTTCTTTATTTGAAAAAAAAAGTAGATAAATTTGAAACTCACATAAAAAAATTATTTTTTAATAATGACCTACAATTTTTTTCAAAAAAAGAATACGTAAACTGTACACTTCAAAACTGTATATAACTGTACCGTCTTTTAATATGTGAAGTGTTAAAATATATCAACCAAGTAAAATAAAAAATAAAATAAAGTATGAAGTGGGCCAATAGAATGCAAAGAAGATATTTATTATTTTTAAAGATGTACTAGTTAGGATAAAAAGTTATTGTGATATATATATTAATTATATATTAAACAATAATGAGCCAAGCTCTCAAACATTCAATAATAAAATATCCTAATAATTAAAAAACGTATTGATCTTATAATTCGTGTTTTTCCGGCTACAAAAGCAAGCACATACATTTCTAAACGGATTTTGCAATAACACTCCAATTGCACAAAAACAGGTAGTTCGCACCAATCTCATATATTTTTTTAATGATATATATAGATAATATAATAAATCTATTTAATAAGAAAATCTGTTCACTAAAATTATTTTAAAACTAATTTACACGTAACGAGAAATAAATATAACAGCCTTAAAAAAAAGTTTAAAAATTGATACTTATCATATCTATTCACTTTTATATTTCTCAAAGCAGAGTTATCATCCACTGCGTTTCCATGGATCAGATGAATCTGGACCGCATGATTCATCCTGCTAATTCTTGGTAGTTGATCGGGGATTCAGATCCTCGCTCCCCACGTATGCAGAGACGTTTACCAATGTAGAATGATTGTTTATTATTTGTTTTTTGAGATTAGAATGATTGTTTATTAAGGATAATATATAGATTACTAATTTATTATAAAAGGTGTATAGAATCAAAGATAAATAATTGAAAAGGCCAATCTTTTTTAGTTCCTTTTCTATCTTCAACCGCAACCGCGCGCTTCATTGAGTTCTGATCAGAAAAAGGTCTCTCTTTTCCGGTTCCTCTGCACAGGTTTTTTCTTTTCCCTCTAACCATTCTTTGATTTTATATTTCCTTTAGTTCAATACGATTAGTGTAACGATTTAACGTACTCAGTTGTCTGTTTGAAAATTGATTAATCGACTCGCCTTCTTATAATCGCAAAGCCCCCATAATCCCATTTCCTCTTTGATGAGTTTTTGTTATTGTTTTCTTTTGCAGCTAATAAAAGGTGTTTTCTTTTTTGGGGTTGCTCGATTTTGAGAAAGCTAGTTTGATTTATGCTTTTTGTTTCTTCAAAAAAGAGTGCACTGTATTTTCTCTGTTAATTGGTTTTTGGGTATATGCATGCTCTTCTTTTTTATATGTGATGCAGATTTTGTTATCTATTGTCTATTTCTCTGAGTGCAAGCGTTTGTGGGTAAACGATGGTAAGAAGATTGTTCAATTTGAAAAATGGGGTTTTTTCTTAGCAATTCTATTTTTGAGGTTTTATGCAACGATACTCTATTTTTACTGAGGCCTTGATCGAACGCATGTTCTTGTTGTCATTGATGTTATTCACGAATGTTTATGACTTCAAGAAACTTAAAATATTGAGTTGGCGTGGTGTAATTCTAGGTAATGGCTGACAAACTTGATGCTGTGTCGTGTATACTTTTGGGTTTGATCGATATTTCAATAATAATATGGCTCTTAAATTTCAGGGGAATAATTTATCATTCAATGACTGAATGAATAGCGAAAATTTTACTCAATATTGATTGTAATTTCAGGAAAAATGGCAAAGGGTTACTTCAAGCAAGAGCATGATCTTGGTATGTAGTATGTACTGTTGTTTTTATTTTTTATTTTTGGTTATTTCTGATTGTTCAGATTTTTTATATGGTAGTAAAGGTTATGTATTAACTTTACGAATATGTGATATCTTTTTGTCTTCAGAGAAGAGGCGTGCAGAAGCTGCTAGGATTAGGGAGAAATACCCTGATAGGATTCCGGTAAGCAATAAGTGTTGCCTTTTAAATGATTTTATTTTATTTTGTGTGTTTGAAGTATGTTATCCATATTTGCATATATTACTGGTTTTTCAGTTCATGACTGGATCAATATAAACTGGGAAGTGCTTTTTAATTTGCATTTGAAGATTCTCCCTACAAATTTATGTGGGATTAATGATTGCCAGTGACTTACTAATCGTCAAAAGATAGCATTTAACTAAGAGCACCTGCTTGGGGGAATACATATTTTTTGAAGCTTTAGCCAGATGATCAAGCACCATCCACTTTTGCTATTCAGTTTGGGAATTAGTCCTAATGACAGTGCTGATTCCTGCCTAGACTAAACGGAATCTGATTATGCTTATTTTGTTTTATATCTGGTGTGGAGATGCTTAAGTTTCTTTTGATCATCATTGGGCACATCCTTAATATTTTTCCTGGTTTCGTTTTTCTAGCTTGTATGTTCCATAACAAAGTCCCGTTTTTTAACTTTCTCATTGAAGGCTGTTTACTGTTTCATTGCATACAAAGTACAGATAGTCTCTTGACTTTTAATTCAGCTTGTCATGTTCAAATAGAATGGAATCTAATATTCTCACAGACTTTATAGCTGGACAATGAAAGAATTGAGTTTCATTTCTGGAAAAGCAGGATTTTATTTGGGAAAAAAAAGGCTGATACTGGGTCTTTGCAGGAAATTACAAGTCTTTAGGTTGTGTGATAAGCTATTTTCTATCTTTGTTTACACTTATGTTTAATTTCTCCTCGGAAATTGGAAAGCCTCAGCCAATGAAAAATAGATCACGGTGTACAGTTGCAATATTTCTATAGAGAAATTTTATAAGATATGTGGAACTGTTGTAAGGTCATACCCATGTTGAATCAGAGTATTTAGGTGGACTGTATTGGCGTTTATGTAGTGCACCGTTCTTGTTCTTCCATATCCAGGATTGTTTTGTTTCAATCAAGGGCTTGGTTTTTTTCTTTTTTATTTTTTTTCCTCTCAAAGATGAATTCTGCATTAATTACTGTCATGATTAAAATTGCATGGAATCAGCATTCTACCCTTTTAGTTTCCTAAGCTTACTTTTCTGGAAACTTTCTCATACAACTTCAAGGTTATTGTGGAGAAAGCGGAGAGAAGTGATATCCAAAGCATCGACAAGAAAAAGTAAGTAATTCCTAATATTATTTGCTCTATAATCCCTTGTCGCATTCCTCATTTCTTTTCCCATGTCCATGATCTTGATGAAGTGTAATCTTATTTAATTCTTTTGAAGGCAGAGTCTGTACATATCTTGCTTCTGTAATATTGGTCCTTCAGTCAAATGGCTTTGTGCACGATGGTTGTAACATGTTCAACCCGAGTATGTTAACTCTTTTCATTGTTGTGGTGGTTTTTCCCCCTGTGCTCTCCTTTATAAAATCACAGGTACCTTGTTCCAGCTGATCTGACAGTGGGACAATTCGTCTATGTCATCCGCAAAAGAATTAAACTAAGTGCAGAAAAGGCAATCTTTATATTCGTCGATAATGTTCTTCCACCAACAGGTAAACCTTGCACGGATTATGTTATCTCATCATATTATACAATATAATGCTTTATTTGGCCTTCTTGATTTGAGATGGCTTTATTAATTTACTAAATTTTTTCCTCCTTTTTGTTTATTTTTGGGGGGGTGTTTTGCACAGGTGCAATCATGTCTGCTATATACGAGGAGAAGAAGGATGAAGATGGGTTTCTCTATGTTACTTACAGTGGCGAAAACACATTTGGGCACTAGAGCCTATTGTAGCCATTGATGTTTTACTTGCACTGTTTTCTTTTTTAATATTTTTTCACCATATTTCATTTTCCTGTTGGCATCACCATTGCCTTATTCAATGTAATTTCGAGTATTTTGCGTACATGCAAAAACCTAGCTTCTATTTTTATTCCATCCAAGGTATATATATGTGCAGGTTGAAACTCTTGTTTTAGTCAGTATCATGCAGTCACTCTTGTTTTTGATGTTTTGTTCTGTCATTAAGGCGCTTTGAAATGTTGAAAAGGCTTTATGGTAACCAAAAAATTCTACCCATAAGTCTTGTGGGCGCGAGATTACCGGCTTATTAAGAAGTTAACATCCAATAAAAAGGTTTTTATGTTAACTTGATAAATTAAGGATCTAGAGTATGACTGCTGCTGCCCCATGACAATTGAAATAATATGTTGAAAATCATTAGAAATGTCTCCAATTTAAGTTTACAATGCAATTCAATTCTAAATAAATTTTCTGTCATCTTTATGATAAGTACAGACGCAGCTTTCATCATGTTCCAGAAACTCGGAATGGCATGTGATGTTGTATCAATAAGTGACCACAAAAGGGGGAAAAAAAAAGAACAACTGCTTCGAAAAGCAAAATTTTCACTGCACCAAAAATGGGTGACATGCAAAAATCAATGGACTTTTAACAGCAGCTGAAGAATGGCCTGCTTCAGACTCCACTGGGCAGTCATCCAAGGTTACTTGTGCTCTAATGAGTTTGATAATGGTTCATCTCAGGTAATCAACTGCTACTGCAGTTGACAATGAATGGTTTCACATAGTCGATGAATTCAGAGGTCCTGATCCCTAGCTTGAGATCAATCTCCCCACCACCCAACCAGAAGAAATCAGGGTGAAGTTTTACAATTGCTTCATCTAAAATCACCTGAAACCGATTCAGTAGAATGTAAAAATTACTATATCAATCGAGTAATGCTAGATACAGTCATGGATTGTGCAAACACCGACACTCCTTTTGAAAAAGAGTAAGATCCACCATTAAAGAAATATTTTTTTCAAAAGAAGTGCGCGGTACTTGCACTCTCTATGACTCCAAATATCATTTCTCATATCAAAATACATGCTATCATGCTCCCTGAAGGACAGATATAACGACCATCTTATTGAGTAAAAACAAAAAAAAGAGAGAAAAAGAACAATGTCATTTCATTGATCCTTTCTAATTTGTGATATTTTTTGTGGCTGTGACAAATAAGAGTATTAATATCATTACCAAGAAAAGAAAAAGAAAAACAAACACAATCTTCATTCATTCAATTTTGAGCACTATCTAGGTATGAACCACAAACATGCCTCCAAAAAATCATTAATACATTACCAAGCTAATTCCTTAAAGAACCCACTTTTAAAAGATGTATCCGACTGGCAGAAAATCATTGATGCAGCCAATCAATACAATGGGCCACCAGAATACATTCCACAACTGGCATAGAATCCTAACCTTCACATACAGGGATAGAACAATGAGAGAAACGATATTGAACAGTATAACTACCCAACAGCTGGCACAAAAGGTTGGAAAGATTCAAGTCATAAACGGAGGACCTGTAGGATGAAATACATATTGAATATAGAGAACGTCGCATTTTCCTACCAGAACATTTTTTACACTGTTTGAAGACACCGGCTTCATGGCTGTCAGCAAGCCCAGGCAATTAAACCTAAAGGGCCAACGTGTTACTGCTACATCAAGCAGGAAAGGACACCCTAAGAGTGCTGTCTGGAAAACATGTGTCAAGTGCATATTATAACAAAAGGACCTTATACAAAGGTTTAAAACTTGTTGGAAGAGCTAGTGACCAATAATTGTAGATAGAAGCTTCATCACTATTCCCTGTTCTTTTAATCATTTTATAAGAGTCATGAACATACAGTCAATTACTAGGTCAGGTAACTAGCATCGCATAAAACCTCAAGAATAATGCAGAATATGAAAAATCCAGTCAATGATAACATATAAGCAACAAAAACATCAAATCAGACAACATGAACAAGAACTCACTTCAGCTCCCATATCAAGTTGGAATCTCTTTAGGATGTGAGAAATCTTACAAATGAATTGCACAAAGAGAGTGTTTTACCGGAATTTCTGTTTTCATGCCAATACATGTCACTGCATTGTGTTCATATCCAGTTAGCTCCACTGACGCCTCCTCAGGAGCAAGCCTCACTGCATAATCATAAACAAACCATTTTTTATAAGTAAAGTAACAGTTCTCGGATGGATTTTTTTCCAAGTATTTCAGTAGGAAAATTTTAAAGAAAACAAATCTTCACAAACGGACTCCAACATAGAATCAGGTAAAAACATAAACTAATAAAAAAATATAAGCCAATATTTGAAGCAATATATATAAGAGATTTATCCAATGCAACAAAAGGTAACAGTTCTAACAAGAGGAGCGTCTATTCAACACTATTTGTTGGATTATGAAATACTGCAACAGTTATTAATAGAGTAAAACAAAAGTAAGAAGAAATGAATCCGTGAGTTGAAAAGTTTTGAGTCAAGAACATATCAAGATGATCTACGTTGGATAGGTTGCACAATGTATGCTCATTTTTAGTTGTTTTTTACACCCATGCATACTAATGTTTACGTTGTTTTTTTTGGGGGGTATGGTCGAAAAGATCCCCTTTTTGCTTTGTTTTAGTAAGAAACAACCATATACACTGAGGCAAGTTCGCTCCGTTTTGATCATTAACTAGATGAAAACTTACTGTTGAATTTCTTTTTAGCTATCTTTCCGTTGTTGAGCGAATACAGAAAGTTTTTAACAGTTTCAGCATTGAATCGAGCAGTATACTGCAACAAAGAAAATGTCCAGAATGCAATATATTTTAGGCAGGTCAGAGCACAGATTGTTAATCACAGAGAGAGAGAGAGAGAGAGAGAGAGGCAAAAGCACCTGAACGACGACAACATAATATTTTGAATTGTTTCGATCGCTACAATCAATTACATTCGACTGGGCTTGAGTGTTAACCTGATGGAATGAAATAACTTTAGACCCAAAGCAAAACAATTAGTAGATCCTAACATGAATGCATGGGAAAGTGGTGAGTTAAATGCTAAACTTCAAAACTATTGCTCATTTTCAAAACACACATAATCAATGTTGTCAACTAGTAAACACAAAGAAACGCAGAAGTCCTATTGTTTGACACTGTATAACTTGAATCTGACACTGTAACAAAATTCTGTCAATTCCTTCCACCCCCCAGATACATACATACTAACTTGAATGGTATTACAAGTCATCAAACACTTTTTGATGGACAACACTACATACTAAATAAGCAAGAAAACCAACCATCACAAAGTTCAATTCATGCAGTCAGAGATCCAATGTTTATCCCTATGAGTACTCTCACATATATCTAGAAGTATCAAAAAAATCTAGAAGGACCAATTAAGTTTTGAACTGTCACGTCATGGTGCATTTATCACAAGAGCAAGTGCTTATATGATTAGGTGATGCCAGGCTCTGACTTTTTCCTTTGAAATTACACGGCTTTAATCATAGCAGACATACAAATCTCATGGCCAATGACCTGAGCTATGGCTCAGAATACTATTCCTAAAAAGTGTGTCTATGTGTGCCAACTTGAGCCTCCAAACAAATTAAGCTCTTTTAGGCTGCATTTGGTTGCAAGACTCAACTGAGCTCAGTCTAATTTTAAGGTGAGTCTAACATCCAAACACCCAACTCTCAAATTACTAAATTCATCTCAACTCAAAACTTCCTTACACGTGGAACCCACAACCTTTTTTAAATTCCCATAAAAAGTACTAAACTCATCTTAACATCCAAACACACTTTAAACTCAGTTTAGATGGACCCCGCATAACTCTCTCCACTACTCAACTCATTACTATTCATAAAGAAAGTTGAGTTCAGCTCAACATCCAAACACAGCCTAAGTGATAAAGTAGCCAAGTGAGAAAGAGAGAGAGCGAGAGCTTATAAACCAAACCGTTCAATCTCCAAAAGCATAATCCTGTGCCACTTCCCACTCCCAGCGGCGGAGTTAGGATTTTACTGTACTGGGTGCAAAACTTGAAACAAATATTTCATTCGCCAATAAAAGAACTCATATCTTGTGCAAATTTTCATATTTTAAAAGTATTGCATTATCGAACGATTTATTTTTAATTATATGCAAAACATGTGTGATAATGAAACTTACAGATGATATAAATTTGCTAGGCAAAATTAAGTAGTAACCAATCTTGATTGGTGGTAAAATTAAAAGTTCTTTTTTTCAAGAAGTCAATAATTTGGTGCAATGATTTCTATTTTCGATTTAAGTGTGTTACTTTTGCTTTGAATAATTATTTTTTTAAAATAAATGAGAATGATGGACTTGTGGGTAGGATGCTTTAAGAGTTGAGATCCCCTTTTTTTGACATTTTCGGAATATTTTCATTAAATAAATTTTATGTATGTTATGAGAACTTAAATTTTTTTTAATGATTAAATTTTTTAAAGGGTTTTCCATAATTGAATCAAATTATTTTTATGGGTGTAGTTACAAAAAAAATTCTCATAACTAATCATACATATATTTTTGTGGGTGCAACGGTAAAGCAGTTACATATATTTGCACCCACTGATGTATATCCGCCACAGCCCACTCCCATTGAGTGCTTATAAACCAAGATATCATAGAAGACAATCTTTTTTTGATAAGTAACATCATAGAAGACAATCATGGTTACTCCACACGAACAAAATGATTATTATTAAGATTGTTAGGCTAAAATACATTTTCATCCCTCCTAATTCGGCTAGAGTAATCGATTTGATCCCTAAAGTCTCAATTTGGTCCCCCGATTTTTGTACTTATTGCCAATGTAGCCCTAAAATATTAAGGGAAATGTATTGGTTTTGCGACCATTGACCCGTGTTCTGAAAAACTAATCAAGGGAACATCCTCATACACGAGTCCTCCAAAATCTACGAATAAATCTTAAAATATGCAGTTCAGCTGCACAAATAGAGTCAGAGAACAACAAAAGGAGATAGGAGTCACAGGACCGAGAGAGTTACCAAGACGATGCTTTTGCAGAGATGTTGAATGGTGGGTGCGGCGAGGGCGTCTCTTCGTGATTCAAGGGGCCAATCGTAGTAATCGGAAGGGACCTTTTTGAAGGAGAAGTCGTTGACGCCGTTGGCACGGAGGATGGAGGAGAGGCGAGCTTGGGTGTCGCACACAGCGTGGGAGAAGGGAAGAGGAGCGAGAAGGGAAGATGCAGAGAGGTCATGGGATGAGAAAGAGAGCTCAAGTTTTGAGATGCGATGGAGGATCTGGGTTTGCACTCGCTCTAGCTCTTCTACCGCCTTTTCCATTGAGTTCTGCTAGCTCTGCCCTCTCCCGTCTCTCCTTCTGTCTCTGGGTCAGTGAGCCTCTATTCCCAATCCATAAAAATTAAAATTAAATAAAATATTATTAAAATATTTTTTAATATTATTTTTATTTTAAATTTTAAAAAAATTAAATTTTTTATTTTATTTTTTAAGAAAATTTAAAAAAATTATAATAATTAAATTAAATTAGATTAGATGAGTTAATACACGATGAGATCACGATGGTAAAAGAGATTATCAATAGCATTAAAAAGTCTTGACATCACACACTATTTACGTTATATAATTTGATTTGTAAAATTTAAAATTTATTTTTTAAAAATTAAATTATAGTATATGAATAATATTTAACCTAAATATCTTTAAATATAATTTTTTTTAAGACACGATGTTAGCTTAAAAAGCATTTGAGAATGTTAATGATGTCTGTTTGCAACGGATCAAATCTAATTCGATCACACATTTTAGCCCGGAGTAATCATCCACCTACAATTTTATTTTATTTATTTATTTTTATTATTTTTACAACACTTCGTATAATCATGTTTTAAAATAAAAATATTTATATAAAATGATATTATTTTATAAAATATATTTATATAAAAGATTGTGAAAAATATTGACACACATGATTATATATTTTAAAAATATATTTATATAAATACTCTTCATTTCAAATATATTTATATAAAACTATATTCTCGTATAATCACTCGTTAACCACAGCAGAGGGTGTTGGGCCTTGCAATTTTGCGACTACATAGTAAGCAAGAATCATCTCCACGTCATAAACTAATATGTGATTTATTATTTTTATTATTTTATTTAAATATACATATTTACAAACTAATTATATGTCTATTTAAATAGAAAAAAAATGATAAATTATATGCTAATGTGTGATGAAGAAAATAATAAGTAGAATTTCTCTATTTAAATTGTATTTGTGTTGGAGAAGCAATCCTCACTTCTTCTTTTTAAAAGGAAACATGAAATGCCATTTATTGGGAATAAAGGCCACCTGAGGCCTATAATCTCAAGGACTGCCCAACCCAGGGAAGAGATTGTATGATTAGTGAGGGATCCGCTCTTCAAGTCAAAAGGGGAGTATATTATTATGGAGGGCTACTAGAGATACATGACTATAAAAGAATGTCACAAACTGATGTGTCATTCTATCACGTTAGTTTAAGTTTTTTATTTTCCCCTTCCCCCTTCCTTCCCTTCGTCGCAAATCTGCATTGCCATCCTCAACAAATAACCGGTGTCGTACGTCGAAGTTGGCCCCAAAAACCAGCTGACGTCGCCATCGTCGTTCCTATACCTCACTGGTAGCAAACAATTGACATCTTTCTCGCAATCTCTCTCTCTCATATTCCTTCCAATATCATTTTTCTCTCATATTCCTTCCATATTCTTAACAATCAAATAGAGAACAACCATTATTTTCCTAGGGCGGGTGACTAGAAAAAAAAAAAAAAAAAAGAGTTTAATGATCATGTTAGTCTGTGGAATTTCTCTATGTCTCTAATGCTTTTCACTATATAGTCCTCACAGGTGTCATAGCACAGTGCGAGGAGTTGGCGAGATGGCGATGAAATGACCTATGGGATATGAAGTTGTGAAAGGTGTGACCATTATGATAAGTGATAAGAGCATGTGGTGTATGAAATCCCACATTACTCAATAAAAAGAAGTTCTTACTCTTTAAAATGATCCAATGAGATCTCAATTGTATCATTAACTAGTTCTTTTAGAGTATAAGTCGTGTAGTTTAGTTTTTTCATTTGAGCGTTACAATTGGTATTAGAACCTATCTCAATCAGAAATATGAGACTTGAGCCGTGCCTCCTACAATGGATTTATTGTAATATCCCATTATGATAAATAATAAGGGTAGGTGGTGTATGAGATTTCATATTGTTTGGGAATAAAAAGTTCTTACTCTTTATAATGATCCAATAAGACTCCAATTGTATTATTGACTAGTCATTTTAAAGTATAAATCATATCGTTTGGATCTTCTATTGAAATGTTACAAAAGGAAATTTCGTTGTTGTAAAATGGCAAGCAATCCTAGAGTAAGTAGAGAATGCTAAACTAGTAATCGCAAAAATGAACGTTTCAAAGAATTGGCTCTATTTGAATAGTGAAATTATTTTATCTCATCTTATCTCATTATTACAATTTTTTCAAATTATCACATAAAATATAATAAATAATTTAACTTTTTCAAATTCAAAATAATAATAATATTAAAAAATAATATTATAATAATATTTTATTCAATTTTTAACTTTCATTTAAACTATCTTATTCTATCTCACTATCTAAATCGCATCTAAAATGTAACATGAGAATTACAATTTTTCCATAAATGCTTGTAATTAGCGTGAATCTCATAATCATAAAAAGAAAATATCTATCTAATCATAAAAAGAATTACGATTTCAGAGAGAAAAGAATAATCACACCACATGTAGGAAAAATATGAATGCGATTGTTTTATTTTTGGTGGACCTTTCGATGTTTGAAACTTCCGGTCTAGATATGGGAAACCATGTTCTTAGACTCGTAAAAAAATAAAGTTCTGAATATCGTTTTGGTAATCGTTTGGATTAAGACGTTGAAATGAAATATTTCAATATTGATATTGTTTTGAGATAGTTTATATAGATAAATTAATTATATATATAAATTATATTTCAAAATAATATCAATACAAATTTTATAAAATTAAAATACATATTTATAAAACTCAATAATACTTTTAAATTCTCAATCTATTTATTAAAAAAAAAAATCACTCATCTTAATCATGAAAAGATGAGTAGGAATTTGATTTTCAATTCTCGATAAGAAAGAAATAAAAAAAATTAAGAAAATAATCTTCAGATGTAAAAATTAGAATAAAAATTAAAAAAATATATTAAAAATATAAAAATATAAAATTTTAACTGGTATATTAAAAATTGGTTACAACTGACCGAAATGTACTGACATGACCGATATTTAATCCCATACGAAACACTTATATCCCCGTGCCAGATATTGTTCCCACACGATAAATACCAACCGTATGGCACAATATTCAAAGCCTTGTAAAAAAGTCTTATCTGCCGTTGGTTATATTGGAAATAGGCTTATTCCTTTAGAGAGTAACTAATATTTTGATTAATTTACTAATTTATTGCAGAATGGCACCACCTATATATAGTCTTGGGTTTTGCTATTCATCCTCCCCACACTCCACACTCCACACTTTTTAATATTTTTTAATATTTTTTTAAATTTTTTTTTGAATTTATTTTTTTTAAACTATTTATAATTTTTTATTCACTATTCATATAAAAATATATTTGATAAAAAAAATTAAAAAAAAAATTAAAAAAAAGATGGAGTGTGGAGTGTAGTGTAAATAGTAGGAGGTTGAGTAGATTTTTTCTATAGTCTTTAGTACCATTCATCATCTATTGCAGGAGAACTCAAATCTCTCAAGTTTCAACTATTAGAGCTGATGTCTCATAAAAATTTATCTAATAAAAGAAAGGAACACTTTGTTTTACCTTTTTTTTTTTTAAAAAAAGTTTCCATGTACTTTTTTTTTTCTCACTTTAAATATAGTTAAGCAATGCAACAATATTTTTATTATATCCAGTCATATAATTTCTTGATATGATATTTTTAATGAACATTTCAAGTGTCTGTCATATAAAATAATTTAAAATATGATATATATATATATATAAATATCATTCTTTAATATATTTTAATTAAAAATATATATTCTGATCAGTTTTCTTTCACATAATAATTTATCTAATGATAAAAGTGTTAAAACATAAATATAAATAATAAAATCAATCTTTTTCTTTTGGTTTAAAATTTTAAAATAATAGTATCAGAGTAATTTAAACTTAAAATAAGAGATGATTTCACAAACAAAGAAGAAAATCGAAACGAATTTACAAAGCACGTCACAACATGAAGTTTCTATCGAGAATAAAGTCTTCAACTTCTACTTTCACAAAATTAAATACAAAACCCACATCGGAGACTTTTCTATTCAACTCACATAACGTCTCGTTCTAAAGCAAAGATAATATTCGACGCGTTTACATGACTATTTGATTAGATTGGAGTAGGTACCAAGAAATTAAGCCATATGGAAGGTAAGGATCCGGCTGGCTGGCTGGCTGGCATCGGGCTTTGATTGGAGTGGGTATAAGAAACCCACAAAAAAGTGGGCCTCCTCATGAAGAATTCATTCCCTTGACTTTGCCTGCTAACTGACCTAACATGCAACACCACGCGTGCTCTGCCCATCCATTATTTTCCTTCGTTCTTCCCATTTTACTTGCTCTCCAAATCTTTGACTACCAGCCTACCGTGCCTGACCCTCTTGATCCTGGTTGTCTGCGTTCAGCACGCACGTTAACATGGCGTGGGTCCTCTCCCTTCGTCCATATTGTTGATCAACTTGCATTCTCAAAAGTTTGTGCAAGTTGTGTATTCAAGTAGCTAGGGTTAATAATTCACCTTACCATGTCGATTAAAGATTACGTTGTGTTGGATCGCCTCGTACATATATAAATTAAGAAAAATGTTAGTTTGTCTCTGTTGTTTCTTGGGTTTGACCGTTAGTATATTTTATTTTTTTTAAAAAATGTTTAAAATAGTTACC
The DNA here is from genome assembly GCA_029856935.1 of Cyclocarya paliurus. Lineage (NCBI taxonomy): Eukaryota > Viridiplantae > Streptophyta > Magnoliopsida > Fagales > Juglandaceae > Cyclocarya > Cyclocarya paliurus. Next base: position 5,348,132 of record CM056948.1, read on the forward strand.
ACTAGTTAATATATGTGCGTTTTTTTAAAATATTTAAAACAGATTTATAACATGTTTAGTAAAAAAGACAAATTGAACTAATAGGCACGCCGGCGGCATAGAAGCACGGCCTCATAAATTAATCTAATATAAAGTAATGAGTTGAAAGAAAAATATTATTTATTATTTCTTAATTATATTTTAGGTCAAACTAAATGTTTAAAATAGTATTTATTATCTTAAAATATCTATCACGAATATAATTAAAAAAATAGAAATGAAAAGGACCAGAACATATAAGATTTTTCATGGTAAAAGTTGCCATTGGTTTAAACGCAAAAACCATGGTCCATGGTAGACTTTACTTGGAGGTTGGTTAAAGCAAAAAGGCGAATGGCGTTGGTATATACTATTACTTCCTAATATTTCGGTCCAGGAGAAATTAGTTAAGTCGGTGGTTCTTTCATCATCGAGAACGTTGAACGTTCTCCCTACTCCAACTGTTCTAGAACTTCTTTCTCTCCCACCGATCAATATAAAAGTGCACAACTCCGCCATTGCTCTACAAAACAAATCCTACGTACAAAGTTATACAAACAGCTAAATCTCTTCCATCACTACTTTTCTCAGTTTTCATAATGCAGAAGAGTTCTTCAAACTCGTCATTGGGACCGGGAGGCCTGGACCTGACCCAGGCCTTCTTCAAGCCTATCCACAGCGCCGCTCCTCCCTCCCCGACCAAGCGCCACACCAAGATCTCCGTCATCGGAGCCGGTAATGTGGGCATGGCCATAGCCCAAACCATCCTAACCCAAGACCTCGCCGACGAGCTCGTCCTCGTCGACGCCATTCCCGAAAAGCTCCGCGGCGAAATGCTCGACCTTCAGCACGCCGCCGCCTTCCTCCCCCGCACCAAAATCATTGCCTCAGTCGATTACTCCGTCACCTCCGGATCCGATCTCTGCATTGTCACCGCAGGGGCCCGCCAAATCCAAGACGAGTCTAGGCTGAACCTCCTCCAGAGGAATGTGGCTCTTTTCCAGAAGATCATACCCCCGCTCGCGCGGTACTCCCCCGAAACCATTCTGCTGATCGTTTCCAATCCCGTGGATGTGCTGACTTACGTGGCGTGGAAGCTATCCGGTTTCCCGTCCAACCGGGTTATAGGGTCTGGCACGAATCTGGATTCCTCCCGGTTTCGGTTCCTCATTGCAGATCATCTTGACGTCAATGCACAGGATGTGCAGGTGAGTGCTCCGTCGGATAATGTTTGTTTGAAAACATAACATCGATTTTCGTTTCAGTTTTACTTGAGAAGCCATGCAAGTTTGGCCGTAACTCGTAGGTTATAACGTCTTAAACTAACAATTGACAAAGTGTTTTGAATTTTACATCCATTTGTGGGAAATTTGAAAAATATTTACAAGTTTCTTTACACTTGATTTTTATTGATCCATTTATGTTGTGATAACCTTTTCTACTAAGTACGAAAACGACTAAAATAAAGCCCATATATATGAGGAACAGCAGCTTGCTTAGCTAACCCACCGTTTGCTTCACGATTAATGTAGGCTTATATAGTTGGGGAGCATGGTGATAGCTCGGTGGCTCTATGGTCGAGCATAAGTGTCGGCGGCGTGCCCATACTGAGCTTCCTAGAGAAACAACAAATTGCGTACGAAAAGGAAACCTTGGCGAATATTCACAAAGCGGTCATAGGTGGTGCTTACGAAGTGATCAGCCTCAAGGGGTACACGTCGTGGGCGATTGGGTACTCGGTGGCAAACCTGGCTCGGTCCATACTCAGAAACCAGAGGAAGATCCACCCAATATCGGTACTTGCAAGGGGGTTCTATGGCATTGAAGGTGGGGACCTGTTCTTGAGCTTGCCGGCACAGCTTGGTAGGGTCGGTGTCCTGGGCGTCGCCAACGTTCATCTCACGGATGAGGAGGCGCAACAGCTGAGGGAGTCGGCTAAGACCATCATCGAGGTGCAAAACCAGTTGAAGATATGACACGTGAGTCGCAGTGGACCGCTATCTACCTTTTGCATCACCGTGCGTATGCGTACTTTAGGAGTTTGAAATGTTCTGCCGTTGGGGAGCCAACTTATAAGGGCATGGGTCCCTTGATTTTATGTATTATGGACTAGTATACTTAATATGCTTTGGTTTCGGTTTATTTTCCCCATGCAGTTTCGGTTTGTTTAACCGATCGATACCAATATGTAATTAGGAATAATGATAGTCTTATCACTCTTGTATTATTATTTTATTACTTTTTTTAATTTTAATTTTTTTTAATTCTATTTTATTTAATAATTAAGAAATTGACTATTAATAAAATTATATATTTTATGTGAGAATTGAAAAAAATTATAATAATGAGATGGGATGAATTAAGTTTTGAATCCAAACCACTCTTAAAATTAAATATATTAAAAAAAATACTTAGAAGAAAATTAAAAAAAAAAAAACAAATACACTAAGAGTAGTAAAGTGGTTGTAAAAGGATTGTAATTCTAATTAGTACAATAATTTACTTTGGTATTGCAAAACATCCTTTGTTACCAATAAGAATTAGAAAACTATATATAATTTAAATTTTGAACCATAAGATCTTCAATATATAATAAGGTTTTACATAGGGGTGGGGCAATCAATCAGTTCATTCATTCTTGCGCTTGATTCATTAATAGATCTCGCTTAGCTCAACTTCTCGGTCAATAATCTTGAACAAAATCTGTGGTAGTCGATCAATTTACATTTGATTTATATTTTTATCTTAATCTATCTTCTTATTTGAGAGGTTATTGTATTTGCATCTTTTTATGTTCAAAATCGCTTAGAAATATTTATTCTATTTTAATATTTTGAGATCTCCATCTTTAGTTGTTGAGAGTGGTTTCTATTTCCCGGGGGCTGTAGACCGGATGTTTTTTTCAAAGGAAAGGTTGTGTACATGATAGAAATCGGGTAAGCAGGAAACGAGAAAGCTTATGTCAAATAAATGAGCAAGGAGCTGGCATTTCCTTCAAGTAAGTAGCTTTTATGAGAAAATGTGTAATTCATCGCAACAAATGGCAATAATAAGTTGGAGCCAATATTTGATAAGAATGCTGCTTGTTTGATAGCCTATGGTTTTGAAAAACCTTTATCTACTCACCATTACAGCACGTGGCCACGAACCACGGTGTCTGGGGTTTGAATGCCTCCTGTTGTGGGCCTACAAAGGAAGGGTCTTCCCCTTGGGGGTAGGAAAATCATGGAATTTTGTTTCTATTTTTTTTTTGTTTTGAATTGATTAGGTGATCTTTTATCTTGAAAATCATACAATTACGTCATGGAGAATTAGCTGCACCTAAAAATGATATAAATTCTACTTTTATTTTAATGGTCGACTGTTAACTAATTGGTCATATGTTTAAATTTTATTTAGGAAGATTTAATTCATTCCGAATTCTTTCATTCGAAATAAAAGAATTCGTTTTGGCCGTGTGGATCCTTCCCCAACTAAAGAAGAAATTTTGGTGAAATTGCAACATATGAAATTGAGCTCAACTTTACAAAAAAATAGCCCACTTGTTTTTTGAGAAGAGGTGAGAAACATACTCAATATCAATTGATTAAATACTTGACGTAGCTACTTTTTTTTTTTTGAAAAGAAGTGGATCACCCTTCATTAAAAAGGACATTACAACTTTGACTTGAAAAACAAGCCAATTACAAACGGTTAAAACTCCCCAGAACACATACGTGTTTGACATGGTCTAGTCCAGACGGTAAATCTCTAAAGACCAACGTCTTAGAGACATACAACCTCTGTACACGACAGAGGTTACAAATCCCCCATATCCCGACAAAGCAGGGTAGGGTTTACCAAACCCCACCATCCGACAACGCGGAGGAGGGACTTCTTTTTGGTTTTTTTTTATTAATATAAAAAAAACATTACATACAGAGAATACAAAAAAAAAAAAAAAAACAGGATTTCAAACACACTACAAAAACATGAGGACTACACAAGCAGCAATTGCATAAGCAGGACACAAAGAGAGGCTGCCGTGGCGCGTGTAGCCCACGCGCCAGTACTGGGCGGGAACCGGTGAGCGATCTTGGAAGTACCGGGCTCGCGGATTCCAGAAAGGCCGCGCGTGGCGACGTAAGAGTGGTCCCTGGTGGCGCGTGGAAGCCACGCGCCCGAGAAGTCCGGGAGCTTCGACCCGCGCGTGCGGGCCACTCGCCGCTCCGTTTGACGCCGCGATCGGTGGTTTTGAAGATCGGCAGCTGGGCAACACCATGGCGTGGCGCGTTCTGTCCTAAGCTCGCCGGGATGTCCTAGATCGGAGGTTCACCGTAGAGGCCCTGAAAAACACAAAGAAAAATACACAAAAAACACAAAAACAGCTGCTAGAGGAAGAGGGAGGGAGGGGGAGAGGAGCCGAAGCTCCCCCCGTTCGGCTTCAAGAGGAGTGTGTTCTAGAGAGAGAGGGTCTCGGTTTTTCTTGAGTTAGAGAGAGAGGGTCTCGTAGAGTGTTGAGTAAGTTTATACTTGACGTAGCTACTTGTTGTTTGAAGAAACTTTCTACTTCAATTGATATTTTTTCACGGAAAAGCAAACATGAGATAACTTCCTCATGAGCAATTGTACTAATCATTTTAATTTTCTATCAAAATAAATAACATAATTAAATTATTTCGGGTTAATCTATTGCACTTAACTAACATTAAAACTTTTCATACCGGCTCAGGTACTGCAGAACATATATACCAGCCCTTCTAATGGAAAAATAAGATTCAATAAGGATTTGGTTCACCCACACGTACACGGCATGGGCATCCCGGTTTTCTATGTTATGTAGACTTGTACGTAACTTTGAGAGTGATTTCCTTAGGTTGTCCATTGCCTCCCATTAAAAGAAAAAGAAACCAAATGTGATTTCCTTAGAGCGAATGAGTATTTATTACTAGTTACCCCTCGGGCTTGGTTTTAAGGTTTGGTGCAAGCAAGCGAATTAAAAAAAATACTTTTTTTTTTTTTGGATACATTGGGAGAGGGGGGTCGAATCCATGATGTCCATTTTGGAGATGTGGGTCTTGTGCCATCAGGTCACATGTCGTTGGCAAATTAAAAAAAATACTTTAACTACAAAGAAATTGTATAAAATTAAACTCATAAATTAACGTAATTTGATATAGTATATCAGATTATAAAATTATTTTTATTATAAAGTAAATCTAACAGATCTTATAAAATCATATCAATTTATGAATTTACTTTAATATAATCAATTTGTATCTATAGTAATTCTCAATAAAATTGATATACTATCTCTACAAGAAATTGTTGCAACTTTGTCCACATAAAATCATGGCCACCTCTTAAATTCACAGGAGATGGATCCTAGCTCTTTGGGTGGACCGAGAATCCGAGATGGAGCGGATCAAGGTACTGGATGTGTGAAAATGCATGAAACATCATCCCTATTTTCTACATATGTTTTAGGTTATGTTTAAATATTGAAGTGATTTTAGATGATCTATGAATAATAATAAATAATAATAATTTTTTTTAAAATAGTAATAAACTGCTTATAAATAGTAATGACCAACTACCTCACTTACCAAACACAACCTTACTCGTGCAAGCATGGAGGCTTTTATAAAATCGAGATGCATGATGATCTCTAGGTTGCATCAATCCTTTACTCGAGACTCTTTGTTTCTTTTATTTTTTTCCTCCTACAAAAAAATGCAGAATTAGAATCAAGCACTTGGTTTGCATATCTCCTATTACTCCAATATTTTTTCTCAAAAAAAAAAAAAAAAAATCTAGAGTCCAAAATAAAAAATTACTACAAAACAAAACATGCTTCTAAATTTATTTTACAAAGTTCTTGTTTTAAAATTTTTATTGAAGAAGACCAACTTTTCTACGTTATCAAATTGATTTTTTTCAAAAAAATAAATCTTCTTCCCCTTTCAGCATAAGATAAAATAAAACCTTTCAATTCAAACATAGGTCTTGAATTTCTTCTTGAAAAGACGGCCAAGCCTTTTATAATTTTCTTTTTCTTTCAATAATTTTGATTAAAATAAAGAAAATACAAATAAGAGAATAAAAATACAAAGGATAAAATTATAAAATAAACACCTAAATTTATAAAATTATAAAGAAAATATCACACATTTTATTCAAGTCACCGAGATTGATAATTTATTTTTATAGAGAAAAACATTTTCATAAATAAAAAATTCAATATATGGACGATAATATCATAAGGCAGCCATGCAATCTGCTGACCCAGAATACTTAGGGGCCCAATATACACTTCTACGGCCCAACACAACTGGAACAACGCTTCCAACGGTGTCGTGGAACCCCAGCCCCGCAAATACACTAGCGCGAGAGAGAGGTAGTGTTTAGTGTTCAGTGTTTCGTTTCCAAAGAACTAGCAAATCAAGGTTACGAAAATGGCAGGAAGATTGGGCAACATGGCTTCTAGAATCATGGGCGGAAACGGCGTCGTTTGTCGCTCTGCGGCCTCCTCTCTTCGCCTCCGTTCCGGGATGGGCCTCCCAGTCGGCAAACACATCGTCCCCGACAAACCCGTGAGTACACTGACCCCTTTTAACAAAATCCCTAGAATTTCGATTCCGCACACGGTTGAAGATTGTCCCCTTTTGTTTACAATTTGCTTAGCATTCATAACAAAAACATCCAATTCCTAACAAGAATTTACTTTTTTTCCCCTGTTTCAGGTTCCTGTCAATGACGAGCTGGTTTGGGACAACGGGACCCCATATCCTGAGCCCTGTATAGATCGCATCGCCGATACAGTTGGAAAGGTAATAAATTACTCCTACCTTCGGAACTTCTATATCTGATTATCTTAAGTATGTGGAAGATTTTGTAGAAATCGAAGTGCAATCGTATGTGTATTTTTTTTTTTTTTTTTATTTTTCCCGAAAACAGTATGAAGCATTGGCTTGGCTGTGCGGAGGTTTGAGTTTTTTCGCGTCTCTGGGATTGTTGGCTGTGTGGAACGATAAAGCCTCCAAGATACCGTTTGTAAGTCAAAAGCTCCAACTCGATCCTTTGTTTCTATATTGATTTGCTAATGATAGGTTGTCGTGTTATAAGGAACTTAGGTATGATTTGCTACATCTAGATTGATTTTTCACTTAGCGAATTTGTGTTTCCTTGTGTTATTCTGGGATGAGCTTCTTGCTATTTTTTATGGCATAAAGAGATAGAAATTTAATTTTTGTAAGTAGATGTTCGGAAAATATCAAGAAGGGAGTGTGATCAGGTAGAAGAGAAAATATGCAAAAAGCGGTTGTAGATGGCACAGAAGATATTCCAATTGTGTTGCCGAGTTGTAGAGTGCGGAAGGTGGTTAGATGGATCACACCTAATTCAGGCCGTTTTAAGTTGAATTTAGATGGAAGTAGTTTGGGGAATCCAGGGCCTGGTGGAGGAGGTGGGATGCTTCGAGATAGTGATCGATGGTTCATATTTGCAAGTCTTTTGGGCATTGTTCCAACACTGAAGCTGAGTTAAGGGCGGTGTTAGAGGGGGTGACTTGGTGCAAACAGATGGGTTATTTGAATATAGACATTGAATGTGATTCGATGGTGGTGGTGTCATGGATTTTGTCTAAAGTTTGTACAGTATGGTACCTTGGGATTTTTGGGATAAATTGTTGTTATTACTTGATGATTTTGGTTTCTATATTAATCATTGTTTTAGGGAAGGAAATAAGGTGGCGGATTTTTTAGCACGAAGAGGTGCTGAGGTTGAAAATAAATTGTATAGAGAAGTAGGCCAGCTGGAGCGGGAGGTTAGAGGTTTATATAGATTGGATAAAATGGGTATGGCTTCTATTCGGTATAAATAGAGTGGGTTTGGTTTTACTAGGCATGTTTAGATTGGTTTTTTAGATATGGTTTTACTGGTCTGGTGCATGGGATGTTTTTTTGTAAGTCCCAAGTGCTTCGCTGTTTATGGTATTCCTCCGCCATAAGTGAGGATTATTAATAAGACTGGGGGAGGGTTCACTCATGGACATGTGGCTCTAACTCTTCATAAAAAAAAGAAAAAAAGAAAAGAGAGAGAGAGAGAGAGAGAGAGAAGAAGAAGATGGCACAGAAGATATGATTTCTCAAAAATTGCAATGAATTTGAACATGGTTTCCTATTTGTACTAGTAGACATCCCAAAGAGATTTTTACCTCAATTTTATCTTAATTTGGGACCTCAAAGATGATTCAGTAGTTCTCTAGGCACTTTTTCAAGTGAATGAGCTCATGATGAATTAGGTTTCCTGCTTCTTGCAAGACCTTGACAGCAATTTTACATAGTTATCATAGCAAGTAGATATCTTGGTTTTTTATCTATAAAGTTCATGCTCTTGTTTAATTATTGTAGAAGTTGTTAACTTAGCTATAACCATCAGTTTTGCTGCCATAGTAGAGCAACTTCATTGTTTCATGTGCCCCAATTGACATCTATTGATACTGTTGGGTGCTTTAAACTCATGGAGCAGTTGCAAAAGGTTCTATTCCTCTGCTTAATTATTGAACGTTATATACAAATGAGAGTGATCTTTTCAAAAGGATGATCTACTGCAGAACCCTGTTGCTGTTTTGAAGAGTTAGTTTTGAAGTTGATCATTAACTCGGAACACCTTAAAATGTGGCCCATTGGATGAAAGAACAGATGAAAGTGGTCTTTGATGTTCGGATTTCTTCAAATTTATCAAATCCCCAGTATTGACTTATTAAAAAAGAAAACAACTTTAAATTGCACCAGTAGATTTGAAACCAAATATGATGCTAAAACTAGTTCTTTTAGATGCTTAAACGATAATGCATACAGCTTGAATTGCTATTATGTTAGGAAGTGTATGGGTCCTCTCCCCATGCACTGAATCTGGTAGTTCTATATGTTTCCTGTATCAATTTCTGTCTGTATATTCCCGTCTATATGGTATTTGTAGATCTTTTGGTCTTTACCCAACACATTTATATATAACTTATTATTTTCTGAAGCTGAAACATGTCATTTCCTTTTTTTTATTTTCTGTTGAGCAGACACCAAAAGTCTACCCATACGACAACCTGCGAGTGGAGCTTGGTGGTGAACCTAGTTAGATCCACGGGCAACTAATTGAACAGTTCTTGTTGTTCCGTTTGTGTGGTGTCCCCTTTATTGTTTTCCCTTTTTGTATGCTTTTGGAGCCAAATGGTTAAAATAATGTGTCATGTCTCTGTGTCAGCAAAACAAACATCCTCAAACATAAAGCAAAATTTGATTTTGTTTGAATGAGTTTATGTTGATTTTCACTACAGGCGTAATTTCATGCTTGTATTTGGGATAGGCTATTGGTCGTCACCAAGGAAACCTGCAATTAGGTGGTGTAAAAATCTACGAGAAGGGTAGTGTAAAATGCTTATTTTGGGTGTGTAAATAAGCATTTTGTCACTGATTAAATGTAGACAGTACAAAAATCAAGGATAAATGAAAATGATGGGGAATGAATAGCGTCTTGAGGAGCAGCTGGATAAAATGGAAGACATCCATTTTTAAGCTTACATGGTGGCATAAATCAAAAGGAGTTGTTGTGATATGGTCTCCACGCAGGGATAGCCAACATTTTTTAAGTGTGCGACTGTGGCTTGACATTGACATGTAGAGTAGTGTCTGGATATAGCTTGTTTTGTGTGTGTTCAATTGTGCCAAGCAGTGTTGTCTTTTCGAAACATATTTAGCTTTCAATTTGCTTTTTTTTTTTACTTCGATCGATCATTAGCTTTTAATCTGCTTGAATGTATTTATGCTTCACGCCTCATGGCAAAGTTCTGAGGCGACTGGTGCAGAACTATGACCTCTTTTGTGGTGGAGCGCCTCCTCCTCCCAGCGCTCTCATGCCCAAGCTGATTTCAGTTTGACCCCTTTTTGTTCCATCTCCAAGCATCTAAACTCTTTAGGAGGTTCCGTGTTACTGGAGTACTTCTTGTCAATGCTCCCTCCCGGGGTCCCCCTACCTTTGCCACCCCTTGGTCTCTCCACAACTCTCATGTTAATTTTGTATCTCTCTTGCTCATGCGAGAGTCGTGATTTTGCAATGGCTTTTTGGCTCGTATTAAAGAAACCCTAATTTAGGGCAATTTGACATTTGTGAATTTCTAAGTTAATATTTGGGACTCGCTTCTACTTTCAATAATCTTTTATCTTTAATTCGATTAATATTTGTTGAGAGAAAAAAAAAGTTGACCACTTTACAACTGGATGATCTGGTATAAATGTTAGTATTCTTCCTGTAATTTTTTAACGCAGCACATAACTGAGTTCTGTCGGTTGATTGATCGCATAATAACACATCCACCTTGGGTATGTCTACGCATGCGCGCCGAGTGCTTGCGACAGTTGCAAGGCCAGCTTCATGTAAAGAGTGTATATAATATAGCAAGCAATTAGGGTCTGTACTCTGTAATGTTGGTTGCAGCTTGCGTTGTAGCTCGATTCAAACTAATCTTTTATTTCATTCATGGATCAGTAGTACTGCTACATATTTTCCAGTAGGATTTGTCATTAATTTGCAAGTGTCAAAGATAGTCCCTATCACAGAGACCTCGATTATCCTGAGCTGCAAATTGGATCAGTTTTATACGTACTACACACATGACCACTTCTTTGAAATTCGGTTGTGTCAATTTGTAGGCAAAGAGCTTACCTAGCTACGTACCACATATATATAGGATCATTAATGCCAGTTGAATCGTAAAGTCATGAGGTCAAAGTCGATTGATATCGGGAGATGTTGTCCAAACCCGTGAAAATGCCACAAGCATTACAAAAATGGCGGCTTGTAGGTTTGTGGGTTCATCACCCGTTCATGATCAGGCAGGTCCAATCGTCTTGATTCTCGGTGCACGAGTAATACTATGTCGCGACGCAAGTGATATTGCTACAAACATGCAGAAAGGATTCACGAAAAGCGGAATCCATTCCTCCGTGTGTCCGTTCGTGAATCCTTTCGGACAGCTAGAGTTTTCCCGCTCATCATTTTACATATTATTTTTATATTTTTAAAATTTTTTTAAGTAATTAAATTCTTTTATTTATTTTCCATTCACCACATATTTAATAAGAAAAAAATAAAAAAATAAAAAATGATGTACGATATGTAGTATACATGAAGATGATAAATATAATTTTTTAGCTATTAATTACAATTAATGATGGTCTCGCAACTCATCATTTCTCTTTCCGGATTAAGAAATTGAACCTATAACGTAAGTACAATTAATTATCTTTAGCTAGATGGTACGTACGACCATCTGGTGATATAATATTAAAAGAGTAATGTTAGGTTCAAGTTTTAAATTATAGATAAATCATTTCATACAAGTCTTTTATAAAAAAGTAAGTCTCACTAATAAAGAATAATATTTTTTACATTTTTTTTTAGATGAAATCTACCGTTTTATAAGAATTTGTATGAGATTTATTTATTTAGAATTTGGACAAATCATTTCTTATCCCTTGCTACGTAACGATAAAAAGGTGCACTAATGCTCTTAGTTATGAAAAAGAAGTGAGAACCTTTCATTTATTTTCGTAAGGCATTTTCAATCCTATCAACTTCTACTTTCAATCCAATCATACATGTTTTCACATGGCACATGGGTTTTTCTGTTTGGCTGAAAATGAAACTTAGAAAATTAATGAATAGTCGTAATATACTTGATCACAAAGATTCGTACCAACATTGGAAATGGAAGTTATTTGATTTATATATATATATATATATATACGGACTAGCTAGGCGCGTTAGCCATAGGTTACTCATGCAAGTAAATCTGTAAATCCAAGCGTGATTTGATCCCAACCTAACAAGCTAGCTTCAAAGTTACTCGATCCCGAGTAATTTAGTCACCTGCATCAGGGTCATTTGTGAATAGGGCTGTGCAAAATTCCGAAAGTTCCGACTCCGCCCGACATCTGCTCCGATTCCGACTCCGTCGGAGTCGGAGTTTTCAAAAAACAGAATCGGAGTGCGGAGTGGCTCTGAATAAGAGTCGGAGTCGGAGTTCGGAGCTACTTAGAGCTCCGAAATCCGACTCCGATTTTTTTTTTAAAAAAATCCAGATGTAAAACGACGTCGTTTTACATCTGGAATTTTTAAAAAAAATCAAACGACGCCGTTCCACTTAATGTGGAACGGCGTCGTTTCATCATAGGCGGGGTCCAAAACGCAGGACCCCCCTCCTCTTTCCCTTCTCCCTTCTTCGGATCCTTCCTCAGTTCCTCTTTCTCTCTAAGTCTTCATCTGAACAACTAAACCAGCCACCTCGCCACCTCGTTCCCTCTCTATTGCCGCCGTGAGACTTTGCTCCTCCGTCGTGCGCAACTTCAATCTGAGCTTCAACCTACGGTGAGAACCCGATTCCGAGCCCTAAAATTAAATTGCTTGATTTAATTTTATGTATTCCGTTATTCATAGTCTCATAGCATGCACGTCTGGGTATTTTGTTGTGATTGAAATGAATTCCTTTTGAAAATTTGTAGTAAGGAAATGTGTTTGATAAAATGTGTAATGTGTTTGTAAGTTGTGTTGTATGCATGCAATGTGTTTGATAAAATGTGTAAGAGATGTTTCTTGGCTCCTTTAGGCTTTAATTCTGCTTGGCTCCTTGGCTTCTTGGCTCTTTTAAAATTCACATAGAGAGAACAGAGTAATAAACAAATTAATCTACACTTTGGTTGAATGAAACACTAGCTGCTAGCCTGTGCAAAATTAATCTACATACTGCAGCTGCCTGCATATGATGTGTGCATAAACACTAGCTGCATGCATGCATAAACACTAGCTGCTGCTTCTTCAGCAGCTTAAACATTATGCTTAAACACTAGCTGCATGCATGCATTAATCTCCTCATAGTACTGCTGCTTCAGTACTCTAGCTGCATGCATAAACACTAGCTGCTGCTTCAGTCGTACTGCAGCTGCCTGTAGGGGTGATATCGGTCCGGTCCGGTCCGGTCTTAGGCTGTTTTGTGGACCGGACCGGACCTATTCGGTCCAAATATTTTCAACCCTGGACCGGACCGAGTATAGACATGTCCGGTCCGGTCCGGTCCTATTCGGTCCGGTCCGGTCCAGGGTCGGTCCGGTCGGTCTGGACATGCTCCAAATGGGTCATTCAGCCCATCTAAATTTGACTTTTGTTGGGCCCAAATTCAATTATTTTCGGCCCACTTCAAATTTTGTACAGTTTTTAGCTAAAAATACTAAAAAAAACACGGATCTTGAAAAATGCAATGATAAAAAAAAAACTAATCTATATAAAAAACTAGAAAAACAAAAAAAAAATACAAAATAATAATACAAAAGTTGTTACTTACAAATTACAAATTATAAACTGAAGTGAAACAAAACTAATTAATACAAAAGTTATTACAAGTACTGGTGTCTAATTATATTATATACCTAACTTCTAAGCAATTGAGAAACAGAACTAATTAAAATTGCAGCTTCTTGGGATTACGTAATCTTCAACCTTGAAATTTCAGCTTTCATCTGTTCTGAATTTGATCTACGTGATTAGCTTTCAGTACTACTTCATTGCCAAGAAAATAAACAAACAAAACAGGTGAATAATAGTAATTTAAACAAACTAAAAGAATAAAATGTGTTTGATAATATCAAATCAAATTTTAATCAAGGCAGCTGCTTTTTACAAGTTCTACATGGTTGGTCTACTTTTCTTTCATTTCCTTTTTTTCTTAAAAAAAATACAATTAAAGTCCAAACTGATGGTAAATAGCATGGCTCTTTGTGATACATAAAAAAAACCAGCAAAACAGGTTATTAATAAATTAGAAAGAGAATGACCAATATTAATGCATGAGTTTTTTTCAAAATAACTAAACATGATTGATGACAAATTTCGTTTAAGCCTTTCAAGTAAAGCAACAATCTTCTTACCTCTTTAGCCTTTAATCAAGATTGGGTGTAGGGCCAGTAGGCATTGAATTTGACGCCTCCACAGAATCAACAACGTTCGGGTCCCCAACAAGTTCTATCCATAAAAATTTAAAACAAAACAAGTAAAATAAAATTACTTAACATAGAAAATAAAACAAAATAAAATTACAGCACATAGAACTATAGAAGATAATTTATTACATACCCATATCCAGCTGCTTCTCAAATTCCTCCACTTCATCCATTAAAGTCCTAAGGCTTATTGGAGTAGAAGAAGAACGAAGCCAGTTTTGTGCACATATGAGACCCTCAACACTCATTGGATTTAAACTACTTCGGAAAGGGTCAAGTACACGACCCGCAGTGCTAAATGTAAATTCAGAGGCGACAGTAGATACCGGTATTGCAAGTACATCGCGTGCAACCTTTGAAAGCACGCGATATCTAGCTGAATTCACCTTCCACCAAATTAGAAGGTCAAAACTATCATCTTGATCCTCACATCTTTCAGCTAGATATCTATCAACCTCTGACTTACTTTCTAAACTGTCTTCTGACTGTAACTGTTGCTTAAATTGGGCCATCAAATTTGCTTTTCTACTCGCCATCTTGTCAGCTGAAGGAGATACATCTTCATGTGGGGAACTTGTGCGCTGAGGAGAATGCCCTTCTTCATTTTCTCTGTATGCCTCATACATGCGGATAAATGCATTTCTCACCTTCCAACTAAAATCAATTTTTTTTGCATTATCATGTGCATACATTTGTCCCAACCCAAAATCAAGATATCGCATCTTGTAGCGAGGATCAAGAATAACACCAACATAGAGCAACATATTCTGATTTTCGAAGTTCTCCCAATATTTGTCAAACTTTCTCTTCATATTTGTGGCCATTAATCCCACAACGGGATTTCGTTCTTCACACTCCATGTTAATGGCATCTTTAATAGTAACCAACTCCGGAAAGAAAGCATTACAAGTTACATATTCACCCCCCGAGAAGCGTAAAGTTGCATCATGAAACAATTGAAGAAATCTCACAAACACATTTACCTTCTCCCAATCGGATGCATTGGGAGGCCCTAACTTCTTTGGCTTTCTCCTATTCGCCACATGGTCCACATCCTCATAGTCGATATCGTCATCTTCGTCATCTCCAAAACTACCAATGAAGCACGGATCTTCTTCCTCCAACCGATCAAAAGCCATTCTAAATTTGGAAGCCCTCTCCAACATAAGATAGGTGGAGTTCCACCTAGTCGGTACATCTAGGCAAACTTGGCCCTTGGATTGAATATCTGCCAACCCCACACATTTTTTAAATAAACTCCACCTTTGAGGGGAGGATTTAACATACTTCACAACACCCCTCACTTTCGCAATAGACTCATCATATTCTTTCAACCCTTCACGAACAATTAAGTTCAAAATGTGGGCACAACATCGAACATGCAAGAATTCATGTTCCAAGATCGTGTCTCTCCTATACTTGGTATTTTTTTTCAAATAAGAAACAGCCCCATTATTAGAACTTGCATTATCAAGAGTGAGTGTAAGAAATTTTGGTCGCCCCCAATCAATCAAACACATCTCTATACCCTTACCAAGTGTATCACCCTTATGATTTTCAACCAAACAAAAGGAAAGAATCCTCTTGTGTAACTTCCAGTCATCATCAATAAAATGTGCTGTGAGGCACATATAATTTAGGTTTTGCACGGATGTCCACGTATCCGTGGTGAGGGAAATTCGCTGCCCTCGAAGAGCATTTCTCAACTTTTGTTTCTCTTTCAAAAACAAATTAAAACAATCCTTGGCAATCGTCATACGGGATGGAATCCCTACCCACTTAGGGCAAACCACAAGCATAAACTTCCTGAAACCCTCTCCTTCAGCATGCCTAAAGGGCAACTCATCAAGAATAATCATCTCTGCTAAGGCTTGTCGACAAGCCTCAACACTAAATGCAATAGACACAAGTCCCCCACTAACACTACTACTTCCTCCCTCCACCTTCCAACCTAGAGTCGACTGGGATTTATCCGTTTTCTTAAATGGAGATTTCTTACATTGATTCTCAATGTGATTCTTCATGTTTTTCGTACCATTGGTCTTCGTATCACATGCATACGAAGCACCACAATAATGACATGCAGCCCTAGGTTTAGTTGGATCACCTTTTGGTATGATTGTAAAATGATCCCAAACGAAAGACCTAACTCTACCTCTTTGTGACCCACCAACTGATTGTTCACTTACATTGGATGGGGGTGGGGGTGGGGGTGGTGGTGGGGGTGGAGGCATGTCTTGTGTTGACTCTTGCACATCATGTGTAGAAGACTCCATCTATTAACAGAAAATTGACACATCATGTTAATTAGGTCATTTACAATTTTACATCCATTAATATAAAATTGATACATCAGTTCTTTGTGGAAAAATAGAAAGTATACCCACAAATTACAATGAATAAAATTATAAATAAATAAAAAATTCGCTCGAGCGGAACATCGAGCGGGAGTCGAGCGAAACACTCTGCCTGATTTCGCTCGAGCGGCTAGTCGAGCGGGAGTCGAGCGAAACACTCTGCCTGATTTAGCTCGAGCGGCTAGTCGAGCGGGAGTCGAGCGAAACACTCTGCCTGATTTAGCTCGAGCGGCTAGTCGAGCGGGAGTCGAGCGAAACACTCTGCCTGATTTCGCTCGAGCGCCAGTTTGGTCCGCTCGAGCGAAATCAGGCAGAGTGTTTCGCTCGACTACTGCTCGATGTTCCGCTCGACTCCCGCTCGATGTTCTGCTCGACGGGGATTAACATCAACTATGTTCTTATTGTTCTCCCATAAAAAGTACTTATCATCTCAACTATGTTCTTTGTAAATACTAAAAAGTGCCGATACACTAGCTAGCAGAAGAAGCTGTTGTGCTTTGTAATGAAATAAATTATAATAGACATTGATGTTAATCCCCATCGAGCATTTGAACAAATCGGACACAGAGAGAGAGAGAGAGAGAGAGAGAGAGAGAGAGAGAGAGAGAGAGAGAGAGAGAGAGAGAGTACCAACTACCGAGTGGCGGCGAGCTTGCTGCGACGGAGGGGACGGAGGGTTTTCGCTGAGGAATCCTAGGGTTTTCGTTGGAGGAGTTGGGGGGAATTTGGGAAAAGTGAAATACTGAAATCGATTCGGGGGGGAGGGGGAAGACGACTCCAGGGCGTCGAACCAAACGGCGTCGTTTGGTTCTGAATTAGACCCAAACGGCGCCGTTTCAAGTAAGTAAATTGAAAAAAAAAAAACTGGGTTGCGAGAAACGACGCCGTTTCATGCAACCTAGTTCTTTGCTTGGCCTGCGGCCCTGCAGTGACTAAAACGGCGCCGTTTTGGACCCATTTTGAATCAAACGGCGCCGTTCTTTGTTGAGGCAACTCCCATGTATTTTTTTTTTTAATTTTTATATCTTTTTGGCACATAGATGAATTAAAAATTTATTTAAATTAGTAAAACTAAAATTAAATAAACTATTTAATGTGGATTATTTAATTAACTCATTTAAAAAATAATTAATTATAATTATAGTTATAATGTTAAATGTTAATTGCTAATTTGTTACTATTAGTATAACTATAAAGTATTAGTATAGTATGTAAATGACTCAAATTCAATGTATTATAATAAATAACTATAATATAGTATGACTAAACTAATATAACTATTATTATAACTACATAATAGTATTAGTATAAACTATAAAGTATTAGAGTATTAGTAATAATGTTATATAGTATAGGCTATAGCTATATATTAGTAATATTAGTATAAGTATAATTGTATAACTATAGTCTATAGTTAATAGTTATAACTTATTAACTATATTAAATCATTATAACTTATACTAATATATAATATAATTATAATAAATCACTATAAATTAGTATAACTAAACTAATATAACTATTAGTATAAACTATAAAGTATTAGAGTATTAGTAATATAGTATATGTTATAGCTATATATTAGTAATATTAGTATAAGTATAATTGTATAAGTATAACTATAATCTATAGTTAATAGTTATAACTATACTAAATCATTATAACTTATACTAATATATAATATAGTTATAATAAATCACTATAATATAGTATAACTAAACTAATATAACTATTAATATAACTATATACTAGTATTAATATAAAGTATTAGACTATTAGTCTATACTTAATTATAATATAGTATAGGCTAATAGCTATAGCTATATATTAGTAATATTAGTATAAGTATAATTATAGACTATAGTCTATAGTCTATAATTATAACTATACGAAATCATTATAACTTATACTAATATATAATATAGTTATAATAAATAACTATAATATAGTATGACTAAACTAATATAACTATTATTATAACTACATAATAGTATTAGTATAAACTATAAAGTATTAGAGTATTAGTAATAATGTAATATAGTATAGGCTATAGCTATATATTAGTAATATTAGTATAAGTATAATTGTATAACTATAGTCTATAGTTAATAGTTATAACTTATTAACTATATTAAATCAATATAACTTATACTAATATATAATATAATTATAATAAATCACTATAAATTAGTATAACTAAACTAATATAACTATTAGTATAACTACATAATAATATTAGTATAAACTATAAAGTATTAGAGTATTAGTAATATAGTATATGTTATAGCTATATATTAGTAATATTAGTATAAGTATAATTGTATAAGTATAACTATAGTCTATAGTTAATAGTTATAACTATACTAAATCATTATAAATTATACTAATATATAATATAGTTATAATAAATCACTATAATATAGTATAACTAAACTAATATAACTATTAATATAACTATATACTAGTATTAATATAAAGTATTAGACTATTAGTCTATACTTAATTATAATATAGTATAATTATATATATAATTAATTATATATAAAAAATATAAAAAATATATAGAAATTAGGTACATTCGGTCCGGTCCGGTCCGGTCCGAAAAACCTCCGGACCGCGGACCGGACCGAATGTATTCGGTCCAAAAAAATTTGGACCGAATCGGACCGGACTTGATCCGGTCCGGTCCGGTTCGGTCCAAAATGACCGGTCCGGTCCGGTTTTCTCGGTCCGGACCGGCAAATGCTCACCCCTAGCTGCCTGCATATGATGTTTGATATTTTATATATCCATAGTACTGCTGCTTCAGTACTCTAGCTGCATGCATAAGGAGATAGATCATCATGTACTTAGCATCAGAACCTATCACCCAAATTGCGGGACAATCAGACGTGTGCACAAACTCGTTTTGTTTTTTAAGCAATAGTCTAATGAGAGAGAATGAAATAAATAAAGATTAAAGAGAGAGGAATAAAGCCTTAGGAATCAAGAACTAAAGACTGCTCACCACGGCTCGAGTGGGCACAACTGGAGCTCGAGCGAAGTTAGGCAAAGTGCTTCGCTCGACCACCGCTCGAGCGAATTCAGGCAGAGTGCTTCGCTCGACCACCGCTCGACTCACCGCTCGAGCGAATCTAGGCAGAGTGTTTCGCTCGATAGTCGCTCGACTCACCGTTCGAGCGAATCTAGGCAGAGTGTTTCGCTCGATAGTCGCTGAATGTTCCGCTCAAGCGACTTTCTGGAAGTTGACCTGCGCTCAACCCTCGCTCGAGTGGAGACTTGATCTCTGCTTTTTCAGACTTGATATCTTAATAGTATTTCTTCCTTTTCTAAAATTAAAATTATTCTTGTCTGACGTACTCATGAGTCATGATATAAATAAATAATCAAATGATAGGTAAAAGACATGATGAATATTATTTTCCTTTTCACACTAACTAGTACTTATACCTAACTAAAAGATTGTATATAATTTAATATATATATATAAGTGTCATGTTCTTCTTTTGCACTCACTGCATGTAGATCAAGTACTAAACATTCACTCAAACAACCAAAGTTATTAGTGGCTTGAGATTAAAGTTGAGATCATCAGTGATTCAGTAGGGTCGACCTCATGTGCCCCAAATCCCGCCCACCTCTTAACTTTAAACTCAAAATCATTCAAATCCCAACCCCACATCTTAATATTATTTGAGCTTCTTTGATAGCTTCTATTTTAATGTTATTTATTAACAAACTTAATGTATATAATATACGAGATCAGAACCAAATTTAAGCATAATTAGTGGATATTTGTAACTTATCATGCATGCAGGCTTGTAGCTTATTATTGTTAAGGAATATTTTTAGCTTATCGTGGACAGCTTATTATGATACAATAATATATGTCCTATATCAACGCGTTGATTTAAATTTTTAATATAGCCTAGTTTATTTTTAAACTAATTTTTTGCTTCTAACTTATTTTTTCAGCTTCATTGATTGTGATATGGATCCTAGACCTAGTGGAGATGATT
Organism: Cyclocarya paliurus; assembly: GCA_029856935.1. Taxonomy (NCBI): domain Eukaryota; kingdom Viridiplantae; phylum Streptophyta; class Magnoliopsida; order Fagales; family Juglandaceae; genus Cyclocarya; species Cyclocarya paliurus. Next base: position 5,368,553 of record CM056948.1, read on the forward strand.
GTCCACAAGGGGATGTGGTGGATGCCAATGCTACAACTCCTACACCGGTGGGTACTTCCACCCCTAGAGCCACATCTAGGGCAGCTACATCTAGAGGAGCTACATCTAGAGCAGTTACATCTAGAGCAGCTACATCTAGAGCAGTTACATCTTGTGCGAGTAGTCGACTCCCACTCCCAGTAGATATAGAGGATGAGGATATGTTCAACGAAGAGGAGGAGATGCCCATTGAGCAAGATCAACCACAACCACCACGGCCTTCTAAAAAGAGGTCGTGGACATGGGAGCATTTCACCAAAATTCCTGGTGATATTGCGAACCCGGTAGCAAGATGCCATTATTGTGACCAACTTTGTGGATGCCATTCAAAGAAGCAAGGCACAAGTGTGTTAATAGCACATCTAACTGGTTGCCAACGATATAAGATAGCGAAGGGATTGACGGCCACTGATTAGACCAACCTCAGTTACCAAACTTCTACAACCACTGATGGTACACAGACTAAGAAATTGGTTATCCCTCAATACAGTGAGAGATGTAACACCCCGTCCCCTGGGGTCCGGAGAGTTAGCTCAAAGTCACATAAAAAAAAATCATCTCCAAGAATACTTTTAAAATAAAACAGAGTCTCCATAACATATTAACCTATTTGTTCAACACAAATATCTACGTTCTTACCTAAGGGCATATCAGACGTGTCTCAATAATATACAAAAATTTTTCCACAAGGACTAGGGATATCTATTACTCAAAAAAAACCAAGCCACATAAAATATCAACACTACCAAAAAGGACTCTCCAAAAGTCATTGTACCCTAAGGCACTTAGTCTTCTATGATCAACAAAACTTGTAAGTACTCCCTATTCCTGGCTCCCAGCTGTTGCATCAAAATTATCTGAAACATATTATAGAGATAAGGGTGAGTTATCAACAACTCAGTAAGTAGAGAACATATACTAGTATGCAAACATGAGCATTTACAGAGTTTCAAAAAAATGCAGAACAAAATATTTTCATTTTTTTCAAATTGCGGAATCAGAACATGTAATCGAAAATATCAGAGCGAAAGTTCAAAAATATCCATAATCAAAATCCCTTTGGCACGACATAACTGAAACATCATATCAGAACAGAATTCCATGTTTAACCCCCGTGGTAGGGTTGTGCAAACCCCGACGGCCAACCGAGCAGAAACAGAATGTGAATCTTCCCCTCATTATTCTCGGAGCCCCGAGTGTGCACATAGGAAAGACCACGCAGAAAACCACTTTGTTTCCAAAGTGGGTGCACCAGAAACAGAGAAGTTGGTACCAACCCAAACAGAAGCCACAGTTTTACACCCGTGGTAAGGTCAGAACAGAACCGAACAAAATGTTTTGCCAGAGGTTTCAGAAATCACATCATATCATATCAGAGTACAAAACATTTTCAGAATAGAACAGAATCAGATCACGGAAATATAATTTATGCACAAAATTTCATATTCGCTCTCTTTTACACAGTTCAGAAAACAGAATATCAAAATGAGCTCATGTCTACACCAGTCATGATAGAAAATACTTTCTTCTTATACAGAGTTTCATGAGTATGCAAAGCAAATAACTGAGGTCGTTTCCAAAATTTTCTCTCATAACAAAACATGCATATTTTCCAAAATCAACCTCAGATCATTTTATTTTATGCAAAATCTAGTATAAGAACCCCGCTTACCTGGACTTCTTAACTTTTTGAAAATCTCCTCAACAATGTCGAACAATTATTAATCGTCACCTATAAGATAATCACGTAATTTCCGTAAATTTCCAATCAATCACGTATTTTGATATTTAAGCCTAAGTTTTTAAAATGACCTATTTTAATTCCTCAACACCTAAGATCCTCATAACCCCATAATAGCATCATTTTCTAAAACCATCAATATCCACTCAAACCAAATTAGTACCTAATAAGAAGTGTACCGAAAGTATTATGATAATTACGGAACTCAATATCGTAATATTTAAAAATATTATTTACACAAAAATAATATTTTATGAGACTTAAAACAAAACTCTTTTAAAATTAAGCCCATTAACAAAAAACCTAAATAAATCAAGTCCATTAACCACAAACCCATTAAATCACTCACCCGAAAAAAAAAATAATCTGGAGGCATACACTAAGTGACAAAAATAGCAATAGCACTACTCTACTATTAGGTTAACATAATTACATAAATATATATAAAACTTATAGCAACATAACTAGAAGAACAAACCCACGGAAATGAAACCAAGCCCATGAATATAAGTCTTGTAGTCCAAAAAAAAGAAAAAACAGCCTTTCCAAAAATTAAAGCATGTTTTTAAATAAAAGGGTAGAAAGGTAAAAACAAAAACACAACAATCTTCTTCTACTAGATTAACCAAAATATGATAAAAGTCTTCCTTTTTAGTAGACTAAAGCAGAGACAAGAGAAGGCAAAAACATGCGCAGCGGCAGGAGCTTACCCAAGGGAAACCGAGGCACGCGTGGAGGGTAAGGCACGATGGGTGCTAGGCTGAGGTGATGATGGCTTTATCGATGGCACACACTGAGAGAACGAGAGAGGGATGAGCGAGAAAGAGAAAGCACGGAGAGAGAGAGAGCATAAGCCGAGAGGGAGAAGGAGTAACCGAGAGAGAGAGACTTACCCAGAGGAGCAGTGATGGACTGGAGTATTCGGTCGGTGCTTTCAGTGCAGATGACGGCATCGTGGAAGTTGGTACCGTGCGAGGTGACTGAGGGACGAAACCGTGCTAGCTGAAAACGATGCTCTGTTTTGGTTGCTAAAAACAGAGGTTTTCGGCTAGTTAAAACCGTGAGTTGCGGCAATGGGGTGAAGGTGGTGAGGTTTGGACTGAGATTCACAGAAGAGAGTGGCTGCTTAGAAGTGTTTGGATGGCTGAGGAGTGAAGAGAAACAGCGGCAATAACTTTAGGGTTGAGAAAAGTTTAACATATATATAGGCTATAAGTGGAAAGCAGAGCAAACCTAAAACAAAAGGGAAGGGGAACATGCACGAAAAGGGAAACATGGTGTGAACTTGGATGACGGAAACTGGAAACGTTACTCACGTGCATGGGTCTGGCCGTGAGCGGGTGTTACAGAAGATGTTGAGGGACATGCTTGCAGAGATGATAATTATTGATGAGATGCCCTTTACCACAGTCGATAAAAGAGGCTTTAGAAAGTTTCTAAATTTTGTTGAGCCACGATTTCCTATTCCATCACGGTATACGGTGATGCGAGATTGTATGAAAAGGCATGCGAAAGACAAGGCGGAGATGAAGAAGATGTTTATTACCACTGGCCAGAGAGTGTCGTTTACGACTGACACATGGACGTCCATACAGAACGTCTGCTATATGTGTATCACAGCACACTACATTGACAGTGAGTGAATTTTGCATAAAAAAATTATTGGCTTTAAAGATATTGTGGATCATAAAGGTGCATCCATTGGGGCGAAGATGGATGATTGTTTAAAGGACTGGGGAATTCGAAAAGTGCTGTGTATTACAGTTGACAATGCTAGTGCCAATGAAACAGCAATTGATTGGTTTAAGCGGAACACGACAGTGAGAGATGATGTCATTCGGGCCCACGAGTTTATTCACGTTCGATGTTGTGCTCATATCATCAACCTCATAGTTGTTGAGGGGTTAAAAGAGGTTGATGATTCCATTACCCGAGTCCGCAGCATTGTACGATATGTGAGGGGTTCCCCTCAAAGGCTTGCCAAGTTTAAGGCAATAGCTGAAGATCTTAAGATTGAATGTTCTAGTATGTTGTGTTTGAACGTTCCGACTCGATGGAACTCTACATACATGATGTTGGATGTGGCACAGAAGTACCAAAAAGCATTCGAGCGGATGGAGGTCGAGGATGGAGGCCTGAGGTATGCTTTGTTGGAGCTAGCAGGACAGGGGCTCGGTGCGCCGGACGCACATGATTGGACCAGTGTGAGCTACTTTGTTGAATTTTTAAGAATTTTTTATGACATAACCATGCGGCTATCTGGATCCAAATATACGACTGCGAACTCATTCTTCAGTGAGCTCTCAGAGCTTCACTTCCACTTGGAAAATAGTTGTACTGACTCTGGTGGATTGTTATCTGCTATGGCTACGAGGATGAAGACCAAATATGATAAATATTGGGGGAATATTGAGAAGATAAATAGATTGCTATTTGTGGCTGTGATCCTTGACCCCCGATACAAGTTGGCCATTCTGGAATTTTGGGTAAATTCCGTCCTCGGGGCAGTGAAGGCGGCAGAGTTTATTAAAGTGTTAAAAAGTGATATTGATGATCTATATAATCACTACAACAATAGTTGTCAGCCTTCATCCGCAGCTGATAGCTCTTCACATTCGAGGCCGACAGGATCGACAGCTTCCTCAGGTGATACTTATCCATCTGTAGGGCTTAGAGACCATCGTATTATGCAGCAGTATCATCAACTCATGTCAACAAGGAATATTATGCATTGTACATCTGAGGTTGAACGATATTTTATGGAAGTTGTCGAGGCACCTAGCGATGTATTTCAGTTATTAACTTGGTGGAAAGTTAATTTCACCAAGTATCCAGTCCTTTCCCGTGTAGCCTGAGATGTGCTAGCCATTCCTGTCACTACGGTTGCCTCAGAGTCGACATTTAGCACTGGAGGTCGCGTGTTGGATGCTTATCGGAGTTCATTGTCACCGTCAACCGTGGAGGCCCTCGTTTGCACACAGAATTGGATAAGTGAAACGCCTATTGGACTAGATACCGTTGGCGTTGATGCCGAGAGCTATAAACTTGAGTCGGGTAAGTTTATATGCTTTTAAATGATTATTTAATTATTTTTAATGTTTCTAACTTCTACTTTTTATGATTTTAAAGATCTAGTTGTGAACCCTAACATAATTGCTGATGACTGAGAGTCAAAGACGAACGCCCCTTGAGAGTTGGAGAGGAGTTGGGAGAATCCCCTTTCTTGGTAAGAATCAAATTCTACTTTTCCTGTGTTCAAATTTTTATTATCAATTTTTTTCATTTATTGATTGCAACTTTCTATCTTCATTTCAATTTTCAGGCATGACCAATGGACCAAAAAACATTTGAGTGAAATCCGTGTTGTTATTACATTATAAATGGGACTGTTATAACTTATGGCTACATCATACATGTTATTTAGTATCAGATTCTTGTAAAGTTTTGAATCTTTTGATATATATGGTAGTATTGGCACCCCAAAGACATTTTAATTTGTCTCTACAACGTCCTATATACTATATACACAAAATAAACAGCTCGACTCCGATCGGAAGTCGGAGTTCCGACCTCCGCTCGGAACTCCGAGCGGAGGTCGGAACTCCGACCTCCGATCAAAGTCGAATTCCGACTCTAGTTCGGAGTCGGAGTCGGAGGATAAATTCGACTCCGACTACTGTCGGAGTTGGAGGTCGGAAACGACAACTCCGACTCCGTCGGAGTCGGAGCTCAGCCCTATTTGTGACCCTGTACCCAGAGATCATACTCTATTAATCACAAGAGTTCAGCAGTAAGAGCAATAGCTTTGCAATTGAGGCTGAGCATCTAGATCAGATCATAATCCCCATGACTTGTGCATCGCCCTGGTAGCAGACGCTCACCATACGTACGGCTGGAGATTAGAAAGCATGTAGCGTTCTGAATTATAGTTATATGTAAACCAGCAGGGTAAACAAACAGAACCATGCCTATCCGTTGGAGCGAATTGCATGGATTATCGGGCCGAGGGCTGCCCCCTCTTCCCCTCAGTACTGCTTCCCCCCCACTGTTAAAAGATATAGAGCGAATAACCAGCCATGAATTTCCAGGGTTTTTTGTTTCCCTGAAAAAGAACACTATTGAATTATGTACAAAACTTAATTTAACCTCTCGTCTGTTCGGTTATATTATTGTCGTTCGATCTTATTCACCAGAAGACCAAAGCAAAGTACTATATATATTATTTTGTTTTCCAGAAAGGCAATTGACAACTAACAATGCAGAAAACTCCAAGACGATCCATAGTCAGTGCCAAATGCTTATCCTTCATGTTGCACTGCCAGGTTGTGCTGGCTAGTGGGTATTACCTTCCAATGTGCCCACATGGCCTGCGTTTTAATTAATTTCTTTAGGCCATAAAAGAAAAAACAAGGAAATTAAAGCACATTCATCTCCTATAAAACCCTAGGTTCACTTCATCAAATACACACTCAAATTTGCTCTAGAGGCCTTTCCCTATTTCACAAACCATCCATTAATTATTTTGGTTTTCTGTGAAATGGCTTCTAAGGCTCTTGCATCCGGTGCCCTCCTCCTCTCTCTCAACCTCCTTTTCTTTGTGATGGTCAGTTCTACTTATGTCCCTAATTGCCCACCACCCCCAAAGGGTCACAAACACGGCCACCATCATAAGCCCTCCCCGGCACTGAAGCCCACTTGCCCCAAGGACACCCTTAAGTTGGGGGTGTGTGCCAACTTGTTGAATGACTTGGTACACCTTGTTGTCGGTACCCCGCCAAAGACCCCTTGCTGCAGCCTCATTGAGGGTCTTGTGGATCTCGAAGCAGCTGTTTGCCTTTGCACCGCCATTAAAGCTAATATCTTGGGCATCAACCTTAACGTCCCCCTGTCATTGAGCTTGCTGCTCAACTACTGCGGAAAGAAGGTCCCCTCTGGCTTCCAGTGCGCATAAATCTACCCTAGATTTCACCATGTATTGTTTACTATTTATTTTAATTTCCTACTTCCCCATTGATCCCTTTAATCGTGTGTCTGGGCCTAATATGGCTTGTTTATTTACGTATGCTATAAGCATTTATATATCAATAATTTGTTGCTGTTTCATTGTTTCGATGGATGCAAGGTTCCTCACCTTCGTCTATTTTCGACCAAGTAGGGATCATCTTATGCTGTAAAAATAAAATGACACTGTTTCAGAATGAAGTGAATTATTTGTGTTCATCTAATAATTACTAGTATAGCTTGCGATTACTTCCATCTAGAAAGTATTTATGCTGTTTCAATCTTCTGTACAATGATCATGTGGAGGAGATTATGGGGATTCTTTAATCTGCTTCAAGATTTGGATCCTAGCTAGCTAGGAAAGCTCGATTCAATCAATGGTTCTAAGTGAGTCTCTACTCCTGCACGGGTGTAATTTATTGTTCCCCAAGATGGATTAAGAGAATAGCATTTAGACTCTTCTCTCTTTAATATCATGTGTACTGGTAAAAAAAAAAATGTTTCAGTTAATCCGCTTCCAACCAGATTATGGGGGCCTTCTCATTCATTCCATAGATCTAGCAACGGAAAATACAGCATGCTAATATGCCATATATATAGCTCTTGGAGGACAGCAAACTACTTTTTTGTAACTAATATTTATTAAGGATCATACAAGTGGACCCCTAGCTAATAATTAAAAGCAAATGGAACACTACTAGATTAATTGGTGAATTTGCAGTAGAAACAAACGAAGCCCTAACTATGTTCATTAATATGCAGCTCACTTAATATGCATTAATAGAGGGAAAAAAAAGAAGAGAGATTGTCATCACTAGTAATAAATAAAAAATAAAGCAGGAAGCACATGAATCGATCGTCTCATGGCAGCTCTCGGCCTTGAGAGCGTTCAATATAATTATATAGTGTAGGCATCATAGTAATTATCAGCAGCAAAGTGAAGCACGTACTTACAACTGCAGAACAGGAGACTTCTATAAGACTACATGTATATCGGCTCAACAAATGGCATGAAAATTAAGTCGATGCTCGGCATAGACGTCGGGTCTTGCTGTTAATATCTCCGGCCGGCCCCAAGATTATGGCTTGTTTTTGAAATTTCCATCAAGATATTTTCCGTGTATGGAGCTTCGACTATGATTTTCTGGCTTCTAAAGGATTGTGACAGAAAGTTGAGACTTTGATAAAGATATTGGAGGTTTGAGTAGATCTGCAGATAGCTATCGCTACTGCAATCCTCACTTTGCACTCTCCTATATATATACTATTTTCAGTTTACTTTTCCTACACCACTCTCTGTCCGATACTATATATGAATTCTCCGCATGCATGCATGATCAATGGCTTCATGTATTATACTTGTATCTGCTCCTTTGTTAATTACAAGGAAAATCCAAATATTTATTTCCATCTTCCATCTTGAAAAAATAACCCTGAAAATCCCCATTCAAATTGATAAATTTATTTTCAAAATTATTCCTAAAAAGTAATTAACTTGTTCAATGTTTATGTGGCAGCTGAATATATAAAGCTAGTTTATGCGATATTGTATTCATAAATCTTCTAGGACTGTACTGATTGTTATGAAGGCTTCAGTACTTAATTGATAAGTTTCCCAACAAACAAAACCTAAAGAAAAATGATCTTACTCCATTAATTCAATTTCAGAACTGATGAATAATGAATTCTTTTTATTATCTTAAGAAAATTCAAGTGTAATAGATCACTCGCACCAAATTAATAAAGAGTACCTAAACGCAATTATTTCATTTTTTTGATGTTCAATTATTTCATGTTAATAATGAAAGAATGGGTCGAAAATGAGAAGCAAAATATTATATATATATATATATATATATATATATATATATATATATATAGGGTTCACGTGTCCACATCGTGAAATGAACTCAACAATAATACATATATGTACGTACTGCAAACCCTATGCTCTATATATATGCCTCTATGATCTGCTTAGATTCGACTAGACAACAAATTTCCTTTTATTATAAGCCAAAAAAAATAAATTGAGGATGGACAAGAAATGTAACCCCATGCATGCCTTGCTGTAACTTTCAGAGGTATAGTTCAAAACCATGCAGAATTTCTCTGAAGTACATCCCATAAAGACAATAAAGAGATCAACTCAGTGATGCAAGACTCTGCAACAAAGAGATAAAGTAAATATATAAGAAATCATGGAAAACAAACAGTCGAAGCCATGGGAATTTGTGAAACTGAATCGGTTCTGATGTCGAATACGTTCACAGTTGTACCGATCAGACAGTCACGGATTTGAAATTGAAATTCGCGAAGGACCAACAACGCTCCAAACCGCTCAATTTAATTTCACAATGGAACTCTTGAAATGCTCTATAAGTTCCATGGGTTTTAGAAAAATTGGTGTTCTAATTTGATACATGGCCCTCAGTTTTGCTTCCTTGTCAGAGAAAATGTCACGGGTGCTCATAAAATTCGGCTATATAGTCCTAGGTCGATCAAACCCTAAAACCCATCACAACCCAATCGAAGTTTCTAGCAGCTCGCTGCTTCGAGGACCTAAAGCCATGGGTCCAAAGGTTAATGCCATGTTTTTCATCTCCTTGATTTTCACGTTGAACGTTTTGCCACCAGCACTTGCTTGTGCTCCATGCACACAGCCACAGCCACCTTCCCACCGTCCAAGCCATCCGAAAATACCACACCCCAAACCACCAACTACGAAACATCCCCCACATCATGGAGGGCACCCAAAAGGATCCCCACCATCCAAAAACCCGCCTGCGCCTCCCGTAATTGTTCCGCCAATTATTATACCGCCACCTATAGTTACACCGCCGGTATCTAACCCACCTGTGACATTTCCACCGCCTTCTTCTCCCTACCCACCCTACACTGGTAACCCTCCTTCTGGAGGCGGTGGCGGCGGCGGTGGAGGAGGAGGTGGCGGTGGTGGTGGAGGAGGAGGTGGTGGAGGTGGAGGTGGTGTTCCTGGTCTCAACCCTCCGCCTTCCCCTCAACCAACTTGTCCCATCAATGCCCTTAAACTAGGGCTTTGTGTAGATGTGCTTGGAGGTTTGGTGCATGTTGGATTAGGCAACCCTGTTGAGAATGTATGCTGTCCGGTGCTTAAAGGTCTGCTTGAACTTGAGGCGGCTGTTTGCCTTTGCACTACCATAAGGATTAAGCTTCTTAACCTCAACATTTTCATCCCCCTCGCCCTTCAAGTCCTAATAACTTGTGGGATGACTCCTCCTCCTGGTTTCGTGTGTCCTCCTCTCCTATAAGTATTTTTAATTTTTTTACTTTCATAATGCGCTTAACTAATGCTGTTCGTTATTCAATAATGTTTCCGAGTCTTATTAGAGTTTGGTAGTTTTTGTGTCTCCGGTGCTTTTGTTTTTTGAGTTACTCCTTGCAAAGTAATTGACTTAATTATCGTGGTGCTGCGACTGCGTCCGGTTGAAAAGAAAGATACATGCATGAGTTCGTGCTGCTTGGAGAATTAATGGTTCCACTATGTCTTTAATGAGGTACTCATGTATTTGAAGAGGGTTAAGCTATCTTTGTTAAGTCTTGAAGTAATCTGCTCAGAAAAGAGAAGGAAAAAGTCTCAATACGCGGGTCTTATTGCAATAACTCTTTGCTTGGGATCGAAATTCGAATTGTCAATCTCTGCTAGACTTCTTGGATGTTCCTATCAATATTAGGACTTTACATTTTTTTTTTCTTTAGGTGGAGCGTCATATATTTCGTGTTCACGTTCTTGGCTGGCCGTTTCTGTTTTTGAATAAATTCTTGATTGCTAAAAATAAAAGATTCTAGCTGGTAGTCTCTGATCAGTATGGTTTAGTACTTTTACGACTGTCAACTCTCTCTCTCTCTCTCTCCATTTTCGAATTCGTTTTACTATTACTTTATAATTAAGTTGGCAGCAGGCATGGAAATTACCTCACATATTTTATATGTTGATATGATACATACAGTACCTGTAATTTATATAATTTTCAAGTGACTTTTGAAATCTAAACGCTAGCTCATGTGTTTCCTGAATCGAGGCATTTCTACACCAAAACCAATATTCAATATTACTCATGACTCACTTCAGGATACTGATCAGGGAAGAAGAAGTACTCCATCTAAAACGGAAGAAAACATTACCAGTCAAGGAGAGGGAAGAAATATTATAAATTCGTGTATATAAAATGTGAGAAAAAGCTCTTGCCGTTGTATTCCCTGGATTTGATTGGATAGACGTCGTAATTGCTAACATATAAGAGGTATTTTCTGTTTATCCAAATATGGAATGCCTTAAAAAAGTCATTTCTCTAGTACGTTATAATTAAGCTTATTGACAAAAATGGTTCACGGGATCACTAGTACTACCGCAACAAATTAGGTTAATGGGACCATGATCTAATTCATCTGATAGAATCAAGAATAGTAATCGAACCGAAAATCTAATATTACTAAAGACGTCGTACCTTTTACTAGTTGTTCATGTTCCAGATTCCCACAGTGGCTTTGTATAACGCAGATATGCGAGACCCAAGGCACAGATCAAATGCTAAAACCTTCATTCCCCACGTACTGAGGGTTTGTACGTACGTAGAAGAAGAAAAAGGATCCTAGCTAGCAAATGCATGACCGAGTAAATCTCCATTAATTCCCCCCCATTAATTTTGTCGTATGACTTTTTTGACAAGATTGGAAGAACTTCGGTATATTTTTGTTGTTATTAAATTTGGTGGCTTGTAATTACGTCTTCATTTGATCATGATTGCATAAGACAGCTAGCTAGCTCTTGCTAAACAAATCGGTAAGCTGTCATTATCAGCATCTGATCTCTTGCCGTTCGATCCCCAACAGTACCTCCTTTTAGGTATCATTGCATTACCGATCGATCCAAGTCCTACCTCCTCCAAAACACATGCAAAGAAAGTTTAATTTGAAGAAACTTGTGGATGAACAGCATGATTAATAGATTGGCTTGAATTCTTGAATGTCGTGTAAGTGGAGACCAGATGGGAGCATAAATGCATGCATGCATGTAAACGGCGATCGATGAAGTGAAATGAAAGTAGTATTTTTATTCCTTTTTCGATCCATGCAATCATGAGAAGGATCGTATTTTGAAATTTTCCTCGTAAATTCTGAGTCACGGGGAGAACAGCACATGTAGTAGTGGTTGCCAAACGCCACATATTTTGTCATCATGGCCCGTAAATTAAGGATGCAAAAGGAGTCGTACGTAGTCGAGTGCCTAAAGCTGGAGAAGTACTGTATATATAATATATATATATCTCTAATTCTGATCTAGCTCTCCAAGGAATAAACAGCATATTTATATAACAATTACCATGACAATTCTTTTGACGATCCAACCTGCATCCACTTTGAGGGCCCTATAGATGCTGAATTCATGTCCACCATTGAAATAATTAAGATAATATGTCCAATTACTTTCTAGCGTATGAGAATGCATGTTTATTGTTTGACGTGGCTAGACATATATACTACAAGAGTCTAGCCACAACAATCTACGTACATTGGATCGATTGTTAAGAGGCTGATCAATTATATTGCGATTGAATGTTACTCGATTTTACTTGGGAATAGCAGACATATACTCAATAAATATGATAAAATGCAATATTGGTTGCCTCTTTATATATAAGAGTCCATGACAATTAAGGGCATTCGGGGATTGGGTGCATGCATGACCAGAGCATAGAAGTCTTCTCGTTAAATTTCTAAATTCGTTCTATATATGGACCCAATGGCTACCTAATGAAGGCATGCATGTTGAACAAATCATTAACAAAGCTCTGCAGGAAGGAGAGACAAGATCAGTACTGATCACTTCTCCCTAGCAGCTATCTTGTGACATTTAATTAAATCATGCAATGAAAGTCTTCAAGGCTAGCTACCATAAACAATACTTAAGCTTTATGGGGCATGAAATTCATCATCGGTGAATTTATCACTCCCATGTCCTTACTTCGAAGGATGAACAAGTTTCTTCGAAAGATCAATGAAAAAAGTTTCAATCAAAAGGGGAAAAAGACGAAAAGAATAAAGACGACAGAAAGATATATAATGATATTCCATTTCAATCAAATCGGCAAACATCAGTAAGGAAACTTATTCATTATGATCCCTCAAATCCGAAAGCGACTATAACAAGGAATTAAAACTAGCTAGAAATTCTCACTTACACCACACACATAACAATAGAATATTATAGTTTCAAACGAGGGAAATTAAAGCCATGGACATACAATAATAAGAAACGAGATTTGTATTAATTCTACGCACACTGGAATCCAGATGGAGCTCTCCTTGAACAAACATTGAGAAGCAAGCTGAGAGAAAGTGGGATGTTGAGGTTGATGCCCAATATATTAGCTCTGATGACAGTACAAAGACAGACAGCAGCTTCAAGGTCAGCAAGGCCTTGGATGAGAGTGCAGCAAGGAGTTACCGGAGGGGTGCCTATGGTAATGTTAAGCAAACCGCCGAGCAAATCAGCGCATACTCCAAGTTTTAGAGCATCCCTAGGGCATGAGCCCCGGCCGGAAGGGTTGGGGTTCGGGGTTGGGTTATTTGGGTTTGGGTTCGGGGTTGGGTTATTTGGGTTTGGGTTAGGGTTCGGATTATTTGGGTTCGGGTTGTTTGGGTTCCGACCGATGGGGTTGGGGTTGGCCGGCCTTGACCTTGGACTAGGGCATGTGCCACTGCCACATGCAGTGACAAGTGCAAAGAAGAGAAGATTGAGTGAGAAGAATAGAGCCAGTAAGACACAGCTTTTGGAAGCCATCTCCCAAACCCTAGTAGTAGTACTTATAGTACTAGATCGAAACTAGAAAAGTTATAGAAGAACTTGTGATGATCAGGATATAGAGGATTTGAAGTTAGGGGTGGGTATTTATAGGCTTCAAGATCGAGGGAGATCGTGTTGAATTTGATGTTATTAGAAGATAATTAAAATATCACATAATAATAAAACCCAAACACCCATCATGTGTCGTCCAAGGATTTTAGCTGGCAAAGCAACCAAATTTTGGAAAACTTTTGGATGCTTGTGGGTTGTGGGACATGGCAAGTTGCCATCATGTTCATGCGTTTTTGCCTTATTTGACCCCTCTATTCTACTGCATCCACAGAACCCAGATGCATGATGAAATTTGGACCCCTAACTTAAAGGTAACGAGGCCAATGCATGTACTGAAATTTGCCCTACATCAGCCTGCATATATACTGACTGTATATCATTCACCTTGGGGAAAAATTCGAGTTCCTACTATTTGAATACCATTTCCACTTCCATCTGGAGAGATCATTAGTTTCTTGTAACGGTTGATCATTTCAAATCAGGCTAAGACATACATACGGCCAATGAATAAGATTAAAAAAAAATTCTGGTTGGTTGTCGATTCACAGTGATGATCTGTTTAACCGATGATCTGATCTAGATCTTTCTTTCGTTTTTATATTTTATTTTTACTGCCAATGTCTAGTACTCTACTTCATGACGATTTCTGTTAACATTCTTTTGTCCAATAAATAGCTAGATAGCCACATAATTAAGGCCGTTCAAGAAAAATTAGTAATCATGAGCTAGCACTCGAACAAAGGCAAGATCCTTCAATTAGGAGTACTACAACTGAGAAATCCCTCAAGGCCCAAAGCAGTATATATATTATGGAAACTGGGGCAAGTTATTTTTTTCTTGAAAATTAATATATCAGATTTATAGTTAGCTAGCTGGACAAGTAGACTTTCTTCATATACATACACACACACACACACACACATATATATATATATATATATATATATATATATACAAATATATGTTTTTAGTATACTTTAATCTTGGCATGTCCAGCGGAGGTTTGCTGTAGAAGGAAGTTCACGGGTAAGTACCCTAGAACCATTATGGGCTCCACGGGATCTTTATATGAAACTCTGCATCGGGCCGAAAATTCCTCTTTAACAATGTCTGGAGTATATATATATATATGTTATTTTACTTTTTCTTTTCACACTATCATGTGGAGCCATTTTTAGTTCTACTAAAAGAAATGTTTTGTTTTCTGCAGAGGCAAATTGCAATATTAATCTAAAGTTGGTAAAAAGTTGGTTCTCCTGATCTTCACGAGATGTTTTATACAAATTATTGTCATGAATGATGTGTAGGCCGACAGTAATGCCTACGCGCGTAAATTAAAAGTAGCGTTATATTTACTTACAATTTTAGTGCTTATAAGACTGCATTTTATTAGTTTTCTTTTAAAATTTAAATTTTAAGTTTCATGATTTTTAGTAAATCAATAATAACTGACACATAGAGAAATAAGTTTTTCTTAAGTACATTTATTATTTTTTGTAAATTAATTAGAATTATCTATATTCTTAAGGATTAAAGGTTTAATCAAATCAGTTATATATATATATATATATATATATATATATCTAATAGTTATCTATACACAGATTGTCGTTTCTGATACCAATATTAGTACTACTACTTACAAGTCTAATAATTGATTCAAAAATCTTAAGAATACCGATATTTTTAATTCGGGCCAATCGTTACATGAGTGTGACATGATATTATATGTTCGTAAACTTTCAGAGACTTTACATGCATTCAAATTTGTTTCCCTTCCCACGACATGAATTCGGTATCGCAAAGATGAAAAGACCCATTAACTGAACATGATGCATGAGAGGCTAACTACTATGATATTTCGGCTAGATATATAGATAACTGGCATGCATGTACAAAAAAGTAGCAATCAATTTCGTTATGAATTTCTCTTGCTGAAATGGAGCATTAGTAATGAATAATATTGGACTAGCTAGTTTTCTCTTCGTGCGGTATCATGGATTTGTCAATCCTAATCATGGCTAGCTAGCTTCTGATCTTATAAATGATTACATCTTTGGGGTCTATGATCGATCCCTTTGATTCCTTGAGTACTGAACCTTCTTAATTCGGATATAAACACTCGTATATATAAGAAAGCACAAGATTTTATTTACTAAATTGCTGAGTATTTCAGTCAATGCGTGCATGGCTTTCAGTCATGTAAGTAAGGGCAAGGTAATATTTAGGCATTTAATTATAGGCACAACTACCAAATACAAACAGCGTTACACGCACAGACACGCAAAACACGATACCCAGCATGAACAGATCAAGCTCAATTACATGATTAGGATCAGTTAAAGGGTATCGTAACTTTTAATTCGATCCGTTTTCTGCCGCCGTTTCCGCAAATTAAAGATCATAAGCGTAAAGCTAAAGATACGCGCATGCCTTACCATGACTAATTACTTAATTATTTCCCGATCAATCGAGTCACATCCACAAGACGTATGATCAAGCAATTCCAATTGACATGACATATGGCTAGTTAATTTCCAAATGATATGGACATGACGATCAATTAATGTAGATCAAACGTCTCAAACGTCTAATTTTTAGGAATAATTAATTAGTTTAATTTCAATAGCCACGTGATCAATTTCCATATATAAAAATGTTAATATAAATAATGTATTAATTATCAGTCCGAATTAATGGTGCGATTTTAAATTTATAAACTATTTAGTTAGGTGATAACTGATTGCAAGATTTTAGATCTCATATCTAGTGAATCAAAACTAATTCAATTATTCCTATAAAAAAAAAACACTAATTCAATTATATTAAAGAAAGATGAAAAATGCACATATATATTTATCTTCTGATTTATAATTTCTATTATAATGATCAATTTCGATTTTTTTTTAAATTATGAAGAAATTAAATTGTAAATATTATTTTCCTTTTAAAACGATATATACGACCACCCTTAAATCTCTCAAAAAGGAAAAAAAATCTTATTAAATTTTAAGAAAAATAAAACTTCAATTAAAAAATAATTTTTTAATTATAAGTTTAAATATTAATGAAAAGTTATTTAAAAAAATAATTTGGAAGAATTAGAAAATATTTTTCTGGTTTTAATTTTTTTTGAATTTTTTTTATCCTTTGAAAAATAATAATTTTTTTAATCGATGATACTAGTTAATATGCGGTCAGATCCGTACTTTTTATGGAAGGGCTAGATTGTAATTTTTTGGTAGTTTGAGTGTTGGTTTGAATGTCAAAACTGATATTTCGTGTAAGTAATTCTAAACTAATTGAATGGATCAATGATAGATAACTTGAAAGGCAATTTTCAAAAAAAAAAAAATAATAACTTGAATGAGAAATTAATTGAATGATAAAATACTTTTTTTTTTTTTAAAAAAAGGGAATTTGTGTATCCATTTTTCCCTAATGAAATGAAATTCCTCTTAGGCGAGAATCTCTTCATGTTTTGTTGCCCGCTTAATAATGCTGACTGTCCACTTGATCTCTATATTTAGCTAAACTTACTGTCTAGTGTCTCGTGTCCATATGTAGCTCTTTCTATAAATACGAGCCCTAATAGCAAGTCTTTACACGGTTATAGCAAAACCACTTTAAACAATATCATTAGTACTTATCGATCGATACTGATTATTTAGCAGTTTGAGTTTGGGAGTGAAAGTTTCAGAGAGAGAGAGAGGGAGATGGATTCGAGGAGATCTTTGTCAGCTGTTCTTTTCATGATCTCAATCAACCTTATCTATTTCACCCATGTAAGTGGTAATTGCCACACTTGCCCTAAACCTAATCCAAAACCTAACCCAAACCCGACTCCTGCCAAGAAGAGCTGCCCCATAGACGCCCTAAAGCTGGGAGTCCGTGCCAAGCTACTTAATGGAACGGTTGGTGCCGTGGTTGGGACCCCACCAGATACCCCTTGCTGCTCACTTCTCGGAGGGCTTCTCGATCTTGAAGTCGCTGTCTGCCTCTGCACTGCCATTAAAGCCAACATCCTTGGCATCAACCTTAACGTTCCCGTTTCGCTGAGCTCGCTTGTCAATACTTGTGGGAAGAAGCTTCCCTCCGGTTCAAATGTGCCTAGCTAGGCACTTCTTCAGATAATATACATATATATATATATATATATATATATATATATATATAAATGTTCAATAAAACTTGCTCTAAGAGTGTTACAACTCAGATTGTAATTAATACATGCAGCATGTCATGCCCATCGACTAATGATCAGCATATACAGTACGTACAATTGATCAGCAAGCTGTATGCCATGCATGCTTTTCATAATTAGAATTATCGCGCTTCGATATATCTGCACAAAGGGAACCTTAAAACCCATTTCTCTGGCTGACAAAGTACTTTAGCCAGTTTAAGAATGTACGAATTGCAGCAAATTGTTCAGCCAAGCTGTCATAGGACTAGCAATTTTTTCAAGAGCATCTGGCCAGGATGTACTCTACATTGAAATATATCACGTGGGTGGGGCTTCGCAATGAATTGTTACGTACTGGAATAACTCGTAAGTCGTGATGATCTCGATCGGTATATTAATTTCTTGTTCTACAAATTAAATAAGTTGCAAAACAAACTTTGGATAAAGGGTTTGGCCGATCGAGGGTCGATACCCACGGAAGGAGATCCACGTACGGTCTCTGTGGAAAGCCCGCGTGCGTGGCTGCTGAGAATGTTTGTAAAATCACCACACTTTGGGTGGAGTCCGTATGCCATATATATACAAGTGTAACTGTACAACAATAAGGAAAGAATCACAAAGGATTACAATCGGACTACAAGCCTACAATTAAGGGTCAACTATAACTAAGAAGGAATGAAGGCTAAGAATCAGGAGAGGATTCTGAGGAATCCTTAACACCCCCCCGCAAGCTAAGCGTGGGATTAGAGCACACACGTAGCTTGGATCGAAAGAATGTGAAGAGGGGCCGTGAGACACTCTTTGTAAAGATATCAACAACCTGAAGTGTGGTAGAAATGTGTTGAGTGCGAATCCGTCCGGAGACAACAAGTTCTCGAAGAAAGTGATAGTCCAAATCAATGTGCTTGGAACGCTTATGAGAGACTGGGTTAGAGCTTAAGAAGATGGCACTCTTGTTGTCACACAAAAGAAGAGGACGAGCTGAAGTGGAAACACGCAGGTCACGAAGAAGATGCTCTAACCATAGGACTTCAGCAGCAGTGGAAGCCAGGGCACGGTATTCAGATTCACAGCTGGAGCGAGAGACCGTGGGTTGCTTCTTGGCACTCCAAGAGACAAGATTGTCACCCAGATAGATAGAGTAGCCAGAAGTGGAGCGTCGAGTGTCAGGACAGCCGGCCCAATCAGCATCAGAGTAGGCAGTGATGCTGGTGGAAGAAGAGGTAGTGAATGACAAACCAAAGTGAAGAGTTCCCTTGACGTAACGAAGAATGCGCTTCACAGCCTGAAAATGTTCATCAGTGGGAGCATGCAAATATTGACTGACAGAATTTACCGAGTGGGCAAGATCAGGGCGAGTGATAGTCAGATATTGCAGTGCACCAACAAGAGAGCGATAGAGAGTGACATCCTCAAATGGGGAACCCGTGGAAGAAAGGCGCTGAGCAACAACCATGGGAGTTGTTACAGGTTTGCAATCAAGAAGCTGAGCGCGCGCAAGAATATCGCGTGCATACTTGGTCTGGCTGAGGAAAAGACCTGCCGAGGTGGGAGTGACTTCGAGACCAAGAAAATAGCTGAGGGAACCCAAATCCTTGGTGGCAAATTCGGAGTGAAGCTGCCGAATGAAGCTACTGAGGAATGACACATTATTGCCAGTGAGAATAATGTCATCAACATACAATAAGAGATAAATAATGTGCTGCTGGCGATGAAGAATGAACAAAGAGGTATCCGCACGACTGCAAGTAAACCCAAGCTTTAAAAGGAATGAGCTGAAGCGTTGGAACCAAGCTCGCGGAGCCTGCTTGAGACCATAAAGCGCCTTCTTGAGTTTGCATACATGATGAGGGAATCGAGGATCAACAAAGCCAGGAGGTTGCTCCATATAAACATGCTCCTGCAAGATGCCATTAAGAAAAGCATTTTTTACATCAAGTTGACGAAGGGGCCATCCATAAGTAATGGCCAGAGAGAGCACAACACGAACAGTGGAGGCTTTGACCACCGGACTGAAGGTATCAGTGTAATCAAGGCCAGGAAGCTGAGTGTAGCCTTTGGCAACAAGACGGGCCTTGAGGCGGTCAATAGAGCCATCAGATAGGTACTTGGTGCGAAAGACCCATTTAGAACCCACAATGTTCGTTTTGGGAGGCCGAGGAACAAGATCCCAAGTGCAGTTGTCACGAAGAGCTTTGACCTCTTCATCCATAGCAGCGAGCCATGCAGGATTTTTAGCAGCAAATTTGAACCCACGAGGCTCAGATGTGGTAAGAAGAGCATGTAGGAGCCCTGAAACATGATGACTGAGATAAGTGGGGTACCGCGGTCGGAAAATGCCTGCCTTAGCTCGAGTGACCATCGGATGAGAGGATGGAGCACGAGAAACTGGAGCATCAGACTGCGGCGGAACCTGTGCTGGGGAGTCATGAGCAAGAGACTCGGTAGATACCTGCATAGGCTCAGAGAAAGAGTCAGGACAAAGACGACATGCATGAGACCCAGACCGAGAGTGCGGATCAGATAGAGTTGTGGGGGGCATTGGGGTAGGGGGTTGGGGAAGGTCGTGGGTTTGTATGAGTTCCATAAAACGGGAGAGATCTAAGGATGCGGGAGGCTGGGCGATAGAGGTTGGTAGTAAGGGGAAATGTTGTTCATCAAATTTGGCATGATGAGTGACATAGATTTTGGAGGTGAGGGGATCCAGACAGCGAAAGCCTTTATAGGAAGGACTATAGCCTAAAAAGAGACAAGGAAGGCTGCGAGGAGAAAATTTGTTAGCGGCATAGTCACGTAAACAAGGATAAACTCTGCAACCAAAAGGATGAAAGTTGGTGTAGAGAGGAGGTTTACCGTGTAAAATTTCAAAAGGAGAGATTCCTCCAAGAAGTGGGGCGGGCAACCGGTTAATGATATAAGTCGCAGTACTAAAAGCGTCAACCCAATAGCAAGTGGGTACGCGTGAATGAAATAAGAGCGCAAGGCCCATTTCAGTCACGTGGCGATGCTTGCGTTCAGCGCGTCCATTTTGGGAAGGAGTGTAGGGACAGGACATTTGGTGATGAATGCCTGAGGAGCGGAGTTGAGACTGAAAACGATTGCTACAAAACTCAGCACCACCATCACTCTGGAAAATTTTGATTTTGCAAGAAAATTGATTTTCCACAAAAGACTGAAACTGGAGAAAAATGTCAATAAAATCAGATTTAAGTTTCATAGGATAAAGCCATGTAAAGCGAGAGTGATCATCGACAAATATGACATAATAAGAGAAACCCATTTTAGATTTAACCGGGGCCGGTCCCCATATGTCACAATGAACAAGACCCAAAATTGAGGTGGACCGAGTAGTATGAGTGGAGAATGGAAGCTTATGGCTCTTTGCAAATTGACATGTAGAGCAGATAGCAGGGTTAGGCAAAATTGAAGTAAGAGATAACTGTCCTTTTTTATTTAATAAAGAAATGATAGAATGGTTAACATGACCAAGACGCGCATGCCATAGGTCATACGACGCCGTAAGAGCAGATTTATGAAGGACAGAAATAAAAGCATCATTGCCACGCTCTAGTACATAAAGACCGCCATCACGTCTTCCGGTTGCCACCACCTTTCTTGTGATCTTGTTCTGAATAACAAAGGAAGAATTAGTAAAAGTGACTTGAAGAGGAAAGTCGGAAGTCAACTTACTAATGGAGAGAAGATTTTTGGTGAGATGAGGAACTAATAAAACATCAAGCAATTTTAAATTGGGAGAAAGGTTAGAGGTACCCGTGTGGGTGATGGGCAAGGACTCCCCATTGCCCACAACAACTTTATCCTTACCAACATATTGCTCGGAAGTGTCGAGTGCAGTCGAGTCCGGCGTCATGTGAGCGGAGGCACCCGTATCAAGATACCAGTCGGAACTGGGCAGCCCTTCTGCAAGAGAGCAATTCTGCTGGAAGGCTTCAGCAAGCTGTGCCGATTGGTCCGCACGTTCATAGCGTTTGCAGCAGCGATCAGCTGTATGGCCCTCTGTTTTGCAGATTTGGCAGCGAGGAGTGTAGGAGCGACGGGAGCGGTTGTTGCTGGAGGAGTGGCCACCAGATGAGGAGCCTCCCGTGCTGCCATTAGAGCCACCTTTGGAGCGCCGATGGTTTGTGGAGCGAGACTGTCCTCCACGACCAGAGGAACGGTTTGCCATGAAAGCTGCAGGTGAAACAGAGTGAGTTTCAAGAGACTTTTGAAACAGATCATAGCTTTCGGCCAAAGGAACCAAATCATGGAAGAAGGGCAGTGGCGTGAGAGCCATCTGCGTAGAGGAGAAACCAGCGAACTCAGTGCCGAGAGCACGAAGAAACCAATGGGACTTGTCGAGTTCATCAACCGGACGTCCAATGGCCATTAACTGATCACAGAGACCTTTGAATGCGCGGGAAAACTCAGCAACCGATCGGTTTCCTTTCTTCATAAGCTGCAGTTCGTCCTTCAAACGTAACTCGCGAGTTTTGGAGCCATGGCTGAAAGCACGTTCGAGTGCAACCCAGACATCCCGAGAGGTTGCGTGGCCAACAGCAGCTGCCATGGCTTCTTCAGAGAGGGATGACAGCAACAGGCTAAGGATCTTCTGATCTTTGAGTTTCCATTCAAGAAACTTGGGGTTGGGCAGAGAAGTGCCGTTGGTGGTGTTAGCTATGGTTTCAAATGGTTTGGTGAAGGAACCATCAACGAAACCGAGGCAATCCTGGCATTGAAGCAGGGGCATAAGTTGGCTTTTCCAGAGTAAATAGTTGGTTGCCGAGAGCTTGATAGTGACCATGTGAACCATGGTATTGAAAGAGAGAGGTTCGGCCATGAAGAAGGAAGAAAGGAACGAGAGAAGAAGAGAAAAAAAAAATATCGGAAGTGATTCCTATAGGGCTCTTGATACCATGAGAATGTTTGTAAAATCACCACACTTTGGGTGGAGTCCGTATGCCATATATATACAAGTGTAACTGTACAACAATAAGGAAAGAATCACAAAGGATTACAATCGGACTACAAGCCTACAATTAAGGGTCAACTATAACTAAGAAGGAATGAAGGCTAAGAATCAGGAGAGGATTATGAGGAATCCTTAACAGCTGCTACCCCATGCAAGGGGTGGTTTAGGTTTAGTGAGTAACGTAGAAAGGTCACTAAAGATCATCATGCATGTTGTAGTAAAATTTGTAGCACGCATGCCAGCAGTCTACGTACATGCATGCATTATTCGCATGACGCATGCATGTGACCTTCAATATTGCCGGCCAAGAAAAGTTGCAGATAATTTGTTTTGCATTCAAATATCTACGGGCGCCTTTTCAATAATTTTAAGCAAGTTAATGATATTGTTTCCACCTGTTTCGATTTCCCTAGCTTCATGAATACCTGGTTGTTTCCAACCAACCTAGCTAGGTGCTTAATGCACGCAAGTTTCAGCTTATGAAATTATTATGTGCATGACAGACACATGAATAATAATACTCATGTAGCCGACAAAAATTTCTCTCATGGTTAAGCAAACACTTGTACTAATTTAAGAATTTTAATCAAAAGCTGATGTTGAACCCAGTCACGAGTTCATGTTGAAAATTGGAGGGCGGGGCGGTTACCAATTAGGTTGTGTTCAACATGTGAATCTACAGTAGTGTTCAAAAGTTAACCAATTCGGGTTAACTTTTCCAATCATCACAGGTTTTATGTCGGTTGTGTTGTACACATGCTATCAACCATCAAGATTCAAGTATACTTTAATTATTATTTTTGATAAAATCATTTCATACCGAATTTCTACGCAACTGTCTAATCAGAGTACTGTAATTCGTTGAGTTTATCATCTATATTAATGTTCTTTTTAGTTACAGTAAATTACATTTATTTGCCAAAAAAAATAAGAGTAAAAAAAAAGATATAAATTATATATTAGTTAACGAGTAATTTTAATATTTATTATTTATTTTTATATCTTATATTTATAATTTTTTTTATAAAATATAAGAATATTTTTTTATATATAGAATATAAAATAATAAATAATGAATGAAAATAATTTTTCTTAATTAATATATAATATCTAAACTTGGGTGCAGACACCATATTGTTTTGACTCTGCCAGGGGTACAAAGTGATCCCAAAGGATACCACAAACTAGGCTATGTTTGGTAAACGGACTACTCTGAGGTACTCTGAGGTACTCTCACTACTATTCTCTACTTTATTATTACTTTTCACCTACTTTTACTACTATTCATTACTTTTTACCTACTTTTTACTACTATTCAATATTTTATTATTACTTTTTTACAACACTTCTCAACACTTCTCAACACTTCTCGTTGTCCAAGCACAGCCTAAGTATAATGCCACGTCGTAATTTTTTATCCTTCACCCTGTTTCCTCATCCCCACAAACCCAGCACCGTCATTCATTTCCCCGTTTTCCACGTCGTCGTTTGGGCTAATTATCTTGGGTAACAAGCCCTAAACACAGAGGTAGCTCTCGCCGAAACATCAGGATCTTGCGGAGCTCGTCCTCTAAAGTTTTGACATATTTCTAGACGCTCAAACCACCGTGATGCTCCATTTTATCTGGGTAATAATCCATCCAAAAATAGAGAAAGAGATAAAGAAAATAGCTTTAGCTATTTGTAAGATTATGGGTTTCTAAGTTTTTTTTCATCGGTGTAGAAGATATAATACAATCACCCAAGCAATGAAAAGTATTTTGTCCAAAGCACATAGAATAATGTAGATCTGGTTTCTCAAACACGAATTTGGTATCCAAACATAATCCCAGATCGAGGAATAAACTTTGAAACTCCAAAAAAATAAAAAACAAGTAGCAACTGCCTTATAGAAAGATCAAAATGGCGTAAGGATATTCAAAAAGAGGGTGATGCACTACAACAAAAAAAATATTTTAGGACGATTTTATTTTAGAACGAAATGAAAATCGTTCTAAAAAGTGAGATTTAAGGACGAATTTTATTTTTCGTCCCAAAAAGAGGTTTACCGTTCGAACTCATTATAAAGCGTTCGAAAGGTATATTTAGGGATGAAATATTGCGTCCCTAAAAATGAAACCGTTCGAACAGTGACGATTCATCATTTGAACGTCTAATTTTAGCGTTCGAACGTAATTTTTGGCGCATTAAGTTAAATTATTATACCGAAAAATTGATATATCGTTCGAACGTAAATTTTTACCGTTCGAACGATAAATCATCACTATTCGAACAGTTTAGGGTAGGGTTTGAACGGTGAGCATATGTTTTTTTTTTCCTCTAAAGAGAATTATATTTATATTAACTAGTAATTATAAGAAATTTATTGATTAAATAATAGGAATAATATAAATCAATAATTAGTTTAGGAAATATAAAATAAGACTATTTCATAAATAAATATTGAATTTACAAAATACTAAATATTGTCCATTCTAAAAATAAAAGAAAAAATAAATAAAAGATAGAAAATACTAAAACGCCACACTTCCTCGACTGCAACTAAACGTTCCTCTATCTGTGTCAGTCGAGTACTAATAGTGACCTGAGTCACAGACATGGCATCAACCTTCGTACGTAACTCAGAGATGCTACCAATAATCTCAGTACAAAAATCAGACATAGCAGAACGGACCTCAATACGCACTGCATCGATCAGCACTGATGTCTGTTCGCTGATCGCTGCAGGCACGATCTCAGCCATGTCCTCACGTGTAGCGCTATGTACTGATGCCTCGGCCTGTGCTCCATGATCTCCAGATTGTGCATCTCTCTGAGGATCAATCGGGTCTGGATGCTGTCCACGAAGACGCAGTCTCGAGTGTCCCGTACTGCGTGAGAGGGTGGTGCTGTTGATCAGTCACATTGGCTGCCGTTTACGCTCAGCAACATCAGGCACAACACCGGCAAATAATAGATATCGGATGATTAGGATCTCGAATGGCAGTATATCCGTGGAAATGTACCGGGACTCTGATCAAATCCTATCGAATATATATCCCACCAGGTCAATAGGAATGACACCGTATCATAAATTTAGTCCGATCAAGGCCAACCTCTGTCTTGGGCTGCCAAGGGTCAATGTTGTTGGCGATTATCAAATTCAGGATCTTGAAGAACAAAAATAGATCTGCTTGCTTAATGTTCTTCGCCCCGTCATACAGGAGAGCATCTGGACCAACAACCAAATTCCTCATCTCATAATCAGCAATGGTATCGACCGAATCTGTATAATAAACTGGTGCCTCCTCCTCAGTTGTCTCTACCTGAACTGAAGGATCATATTCTCTAGGCACCATGTTCGGATATGTATCTGGCAGTCTAAGAATACCAAGATGCTCAGAGAGCCGATCCTGTGAAAATACAATCGAAAGTCCTCAGACAGAGATACTATATGCCCCTCCATCATCTGGGCTGACACCACCGAGCTCTCTATAGAACTCAGAAATAATGTTAATATAGGCGACAGTCTCCAATGATTCCTCTGGACCATCTAACATAGGTCCCCAACCACGACCGCTGAAAGCTGATGGCAGGGAATGACCCTCCCAAACAAGACTCTGGAAGTCAGAAAGCTTCACATGTCGCTCTAGTGAAACAGTCCTCTCCCTGGCAGGACTGATACTAGTTTTTGTTTGATTGCATCGCTTACATCCCGCCCTAAAAGAAGACATTATAATGAATCTGAAATTTACAATTAATTAAGAGCTTATCAACACAACATTAATAATAAAAATATTTAACAAAATGTGATAAAATTCTATATTAATTTAATTATAATATAAGATATATTCTCGTTAAAATTTAATGGAACTACAATCGTGAATAAAAATAACGATTCACTAATATTACTAAGTTTATTTATACCGGTCGAATGCATAAATTAGTGTTGGAACAGTATGCTCATACCGTTCAAACGTCCTAAAAAAGCGTTCGAACGTCATAAAAAAATGTTTGAACGTGTTATATTTAATTAAACTGTTTGCCTAGTACCGTTCGAACTACATAACAGTGTCCGAACGGGTTAAATGTAATTAATCCGTTTGGCTAGTACCTTTCGAACGCCCAACCAAGAGCGTTCGAACGGTACAAGCCACTCCAACTCAGCGACGTCGCTGAGTCGACTTAGCCATTGAAAACCATGGAATCTTTCGATTCCATGGATTTTTCAAAAAATAAAACTTAAATAAACTTAAATAAACCTTCCTACTATCGATTTAAGCAAATCTACGGTGAGTATTGATGGATAAATTGATTTATCTTAATTTAAACAAATAATCCATCAAAACCTTAAATTTAAACGGTAAAATAGTTAGAAAAGGAGCATACCGGTGCTTAGAGTTGGAGGCTTCGACTGGGTACTGTTCACGACGGCAACTGCGTCGTTAAACGGCGGGGATGGAGGTTTTGGGAGTGATTTTAAGGTTGATAGCCGTTTAATCGGTGTCCGTGAAAATGACTGTCGGGGAGAAGTTATATATGCAATACCGTTCGAACGTCCATGTTAATTTGTTCCAACGGTTTTCGTCATATATAATATACTCTATATATTTTATATTTTATAATTTATGTTATTATATATATATTGTAATATATATTATTATATATATGATACTATAATTAATAAATTTAATTAGTACTATATAGATCATATAGGTAACTATAATATATAGTACTAATTAAATTTATTAATTATAGTATCATATATATAATACTACTTTTTGTGGAGTTCTTTCTCGGTACACGCACTTTTCATCTCATTCTCGGTATGTTTTTTTATAATATTTTTACTTTCTATAATCTCGTTACTTTGTTAAAAATTTGAGAATTCTTTGATATTGTTGTTTATATTACCATGTTATTATTATACCGGTTATTTATTATTTGTTGTTGTTATGCATTTTTTGTTGTTGAAGACGATTGAAAATCTGGAATAAACACCTTCGAACGCGTTAGACTTTTCGTTCGAACGGTTTATGTTTTCCGTTCGAACGGAAACTTATACATCAAAGTATAATTAGTTGATAATTTGTAGTATAATTAATCATATTGATGCATATTCACAAACAAGCCAAAACGCAATCATGTTGATGGACATACTACACACCCCTCTCTTATATATAAAGTCCTAAAAAGATATAATGCATAATTAATCAAACTTAGAAACATCAATTAAAAAGATCAATTATGTATACTGCATCTTCCATCTTCCATGTCCACCACCTTAGCATTGCCAGCACCACTCTTCTTCATGAATATATCCAACCGCAACTAACTCTTCAAATAAAGCATTAATTGAGGCATTTTTCTCATGGTTGAGTGAACTTTCGGAGTTCCCAAAAAAACTCTCTGTCATCTCATTCTGGTCGTATGAAATTGTTGAGGCATTATTGATACTCCTCGACTGAAACCCACTTTGGATATCTTGTGGGTTTACATTGACAGAAGTATTGAGAAAGTTTTACTTTTCATTAGAGTTCGCATTGACAGAAGCATCGGGAAAATCTTGAGCTGCTCGTAATTCCTTCAGAGATGCTAGTTGAGTTTGTAGATTTACAACCTGCAAAAAACAAAGTAGAATGTCCTTTATTAATTAGAAGACAGAGCAAATTAACATTTCAATCCTTATATATGAAAAGAGAATCTGTTGCTGAAAAGCAAAAATAACTGAAAATATGTCATAAATAGGATCTTGAAGCCTAGCTTGCGCTTCATACAAGATTGTGGCAGCTGCTTCATAACGATTATTCACCGGGAGGTGAGCAAGAAGCCTCGATACATTACCTGCAACGAAAACCTTATGAACGGTGGAGAATTGGGTATATCCTTATTTATGATAGAAATAAGGAGCAAAAACACATCTCTAACACATTTTTTTCTAAGAAATTTGCAAGCTCCACAAGGAGAACCCAAACCTCGCATCTCGATTGGTGGTTTCGATTCAGAGAGAGGGGGTTTAAAATACTTGGACTGAGGAGGAAAGCCCACCATAAAATCCAGAAAGGACAGATACCGCAAAATCCGTTCCCGTTAGATGCCAACAAATCCAGAATTGCTTCGAGACCCACCAAAAGTGTTTGATTAAAAATATCATCCGTTCGAAACAAATTTGAATGGACGGACAACATCCGTAAAATCTGGAACTATATATCCATAAAATCTGGAGCCATGCCTCTGAGTCTCTGTTTAAGAGACGCTTATCGTCCTTGTGCTTCTAGATTTCTCATAAACTCACATTTCTCACTTTTGTGCTTCTGCATTTCTCACAAACTCACATTTCTCACTCTTGTGCTTCTGCATTTCTCACAAACTCACATTTCTCACAAATGGCCGACCAACAGTCTTCCAATATTGTTCCTGATTTGAATAGGGAACCATATATGTCACAAACATTAATTTTCAATCCGGATGCTATCAATGACATGATAGCGACAGATAACTATTTCTCAAATAAGAGCGATGCGGAGGTGGTGGAAGGAGCGAGAATATTGGCATCTCAATATGCAACTGTTGTTACTATCATGACCCGAATGTTACAATTACGGGTGAGTGAGGTGGAAATGCTTAAAAAATAAGTAACTGAATTGAAACATAAGCTTACAAATAAACGAAAAAAGATGCAAATATTAAAAAAAGAAAATAAGGAGTTGAAGACATCTGTGGAATTGTACGCTCAAAATCTGGAACCACAAATCGCGGAGCTGGAGTGAAAGAGAAAAGAAATAGAGGAAAATGTGTTCAGCCCAGGAAAGGAGTTGAAGTCATCTGAGGAAAGTGCCTTAAATGTGATCAACCTTGAGAAAAATGCCTCAAATGCGTTTAACCCTGAGGAAAATGCTTAAAATGCGTTTTGGCTATATGTCATAATATTCCTGAAGAGAGTATGAACTATATGTTAATTGGCTATATGTATGGACTATATGTTTTATTTTATGTATGAGGATGTGTTGTTGCAAATTTTTTAATTTGATATATGGACTATATATTTTAGCTATATGTTTGTTGGTACACGTGACTGTTTGCAGTAGGATATTAGACATGGATAAAAGTTGGATGCGAGTTAGAGATCGGTTGGGTGAGGATTACAAGATTTATGCCCAAAGAATTAAGAAATTTTTGGAGTTTGCATCCTGTACAATTGGGAGTGACGGTCGTATTAGATGTCCATGCCGACTTTGCAAGAATTTACGTTCTCATAAGATAGAGTTGGTGAGAGAGCATTTGTTTGTTAAAGGTATTGACCAAGGTTATACCGATTGAGTCTTACATGGAGAACTGTATCCAACATCATTCGAAAACATCGATGAAGATGTACATCTTGATGTTGTTGGTGACGATCCCAAAGAAGACATGTAACAAATGTTGGGCGACATTGGTGCGGGAATGTTTATGGATGAAAGTGGAACAAATCCATCTAATTCAAATGATCCGTGCCATAATACTTTTACCTGCTTATAGAATGATTCACAACGTCTTCTATATCCAGGGTATAGAAGGCACAGTAAGTTGTCATTTACAGTTAGATTATTTCATATAAAATTCATGTGTCGAATATCTATTACGGCTGT
This sequence comes from Cyclocarya paliurus, assembly GCA_029856935.1. Lineage (NCBI taxonomy): Eukaryota > Viridiplantae > Streptophyta > Magnoliopsida > Fagales > Juglandaceae > Cyclocarya > Cyclocarya paliurus. Next base: position 5,398,994 of record CM056948.1, read on the forward strand.
CAATATGTTGCTTGAGCTGTTTAAAAAGACACTTCCATCAGACAATATTTATGTGCTAGAACGTTGAATGTAGAAGTTAAGTTTTGGATCGTATGGAACTAGAAATTATACTAATATTGTGTAAGTTTGAGAATATTTACCCACCGTCATTTTTCGACATCATGGAAGAAAGGAAGTTCACATCTCATCTCCACCTGTTTCTAGCTCTCCGTCTGACTTGCCATTAGAGACTAACTCTACTGAACAAGGTAAATAGCTACTACTCATTTTTTCAATTAAGATATATGCTAATTGATATGTGGTAAATAACTAATATTATTTTATAGAGATAATAGTACAATCTCGTCATGAACGAAGCACTACTAGAGGTGCGACGTTGGAGAAATATTGTAAAGTAGATAAAATTAAGATTAACATTCTTGATGAACATACCGGAGGCGAGGGACAATAAACAGCTTGGCTTACATCGCATGTAAGTGCTCTTACACGGACTTATGCACTTTTGGCTACGAGTTTATGGCATAAAGTCTCCCAAGATGCGAAAGAGCTTATAAAAAAGCGTTATTTGGTACGTAATATTTAAATAATAAATTTATATTGATATTATTTAATATTCTAAATAATAATATCTTTGTATATATACTCTTTTAAAGATGACTTTAACTAAATTTTAGTCGGAGAGAGGAGCGTAGGACTGTCAAAGAGTTGATATGTATTGCATTCCGCAAGTATAAGGCAAGGTGTCATGAGCATTACAAGAAATACGAGAATAAGGAAGAAACACGTGAGCATCCTTTTCAAAATGTCCGACCTGAAGAATGGAAAAAACTTTGTGACATGTTTGATGATCCATCATATAAGGTAAAGCAAATTAATTATTTATGTGTCATATTTATAATTTTCATTTACTAACTTTTATAATTTCTATGCAGGAGCGAAGTTCTATAAACAAAACGAATAGATCAAAGTTGAAGATTTATCATCACGCAGGCTCAAGATCTTTCTATCGCTTATCTAAGAAATTGGTAATGTACTTTTTTATTTATTTATCCTATATAGTTTATTTTTAATATTAATTTTATATCTTAACAATGTCTCTTGTAAGAACCGTCAGACGCAAGTTATGATCTAACAAAATTATATGCTGCATCACATAATAATAGTAATGAAGAGTGGATTCATCCCGATACTCGTAAAAATTATGTAAGTATTATAATTTCTTTTAATTAAACATATTTAAATTATTGTGTCAATATTAAACGTATATGTTGTGTGTAGGATAAAATGGTTGCCCTACATGCTAAAGCTGCATTAGATCATAATTCATCAACAAGTGATGTTGAAATTTTTACACAAATTCTAGGGCAACGTTCAGGATATTTGAGGGGTTTGGGTCGCTGTATAAAGCCTTCAAGTTCTTCATCAACGTCAAGCACTACTGTCATTGCGTTAGAAAATGCAAATTCTAAGATTGAATAATTGATTACAAAACAGCATGAGTTAGAGGCTGAATTGACGAAACAAGCAGAGATGGAGATATGCATGAAACAACAAGAAAATCAACAAAGAGAGATGCAGCTTCAAATGCAGATGCTTATACAACAATTCAGGCCTCCAAGCAATTAATTTTCATTAGAAGTGGTTTTGCATATTGAACAATTATATATCATGTACTGATAATTTTATTAGTATTATTAATATTTTATTTATTTAGTTCTGACTTATTAGATTAGTTTTATTTATATTGAACAATTTGTAATATATTTTTAAAATATAAATATCTATTTAGTTTTAAATTAGTATTGATTGTTCATGAAAATAATAACTGTTCGAAAACTCATCATCCGTTCAAACGTATATAAATCGGACATAACCGTTCAAACATCATACATTAGAGTTCGAATGGAAAAAAGTTGCGCGCCTTTCGAACAGGCAATTCACTATTTGTGTTCGATCATCAATTTTTACGTTCGAACGCTTCTTCATGAATTACCTGTTCGAACAATCTCTCTTTGTTCGAACGTTATTTACTCCGTTCGACCCATTCGAAAAATCCCTCTGTTCGAATGGTATTATATCCTTTCGAACGGTTTTTCAAAATGAATTTAATTCGTCCCAAAATAAAGCATCCGTTCGAACGCTTTCGAACGATCCAGCTTAGTTTCATCCCAAAAGATATTTTTTGAGACTAATATGTAATTTTCATCCCAAAATATCTTTTGGGACAATTTTATTGGGATAACCTTGGGATAGTTTTTTTTCTTCCCAAAAAATATTTTGGGACAAAATGTCAATCTTTTGGGAAAAAAGTTTCGTTCTAAAAAACATAATTTGTTGTAGTGATGGCAAACGGAAGGGATATTTTGAAGTCACGACGTCGCATACAAGTCTAATCTTTTTTATTGGTTCTCTTATATTAACAAAGACTGGTATGCGTATATATATACAGAGAGAAAAATGTGAAGTTGAGTATTCGGGAAATGGATTAAATTTTCATCCATGACTGCTTCAGGGACTTTGGTAAAGGAAATGGGGAGGGGGTAATAAGGCAGCACCTGTGGATGTAAAGTTGATGTAAAGACAAAAGGCCAAAGCGCATTACCAGAAGACTCACGCACTACTACCAAAAGGAATATTTTGTAACAAAAAAGATGAGTTATCATGAGTACTCTATTGAGGCAATATGCCTATAAATATTGTTATACTGTGCATGAGAAATTAATAAAAAAACAGTGCCTAATATTCATTCATATTCTTTTGTGCATTCTATCAAACACTTAGTGTTCTTCTACCTTTATCATGGTATCAAAAGCCTAAAGGACATGCATCCAATATATATCTTAAGCTTCTCTGTTACAAAATTTCTCATGCACACTAAGTGCACACAAATTTCTTCTAGGGTTCTCTCATCTTCTCAAACTCGCTCTAAGGTTTCACAGTCCTCTCTCTTATTTGCTCTGATTGTACCTCAACATCCTCTCATCGCATGATCACGCGATCAAAAGTCAATACTCGATGTCCTAAAATTCGTCAGGATGGTATGGTTCCATGGTCGTCCATCAAACTCTCAACCTCTCTCACAGAAACAGCTTTTCTACCCGTTGTCCCTGAAGAACCCACTTCTTTTTCTGAAGCCAATAAACATTCTGAATGGCGGGCAGCCATGCACTCTCAGATTACAACTCTTCTTCGCAACCAAACCTGGGATTTAGTCCCATCATCTCCTTCCTATAATATACTAGGTTCGAAATGGGTTCTTAAATTTAAATGTCGAGCTTTTGGCTCTCTTGAAAGACGAAAAGCTCGCCTGGTTGCTCAAGGGTTTCATCAACAATCAGGTCTTGAGTATACAAAGACTTTTAGTCTTGTTGTCAAGGGTGACCATCAGACTTTTACTCTCCCTTGCCATTTCGTTTGACTGGCCACTGCATCAACTTGATATACAGAACGCTTTTTTGCATGGAGACCTTCAGGAAGATGTCTACATGAAACAGCCTCCTGGGTTCGTGCATCCTGATCTCCTTACTCATGTTTGTAAGTTGAGAAAATCTATTTACGATCTGAAATAGGCTTCCCAAGCCTGGTTTGCAAAGTTAAGTAATATATTAATTTCTCTTGGTTTTTGTTGCTCTGCTTCTGATTCTTCCCTATTTATTATTCGCACTAATTCTGTTTGTTTGTTCATATTGGTTTGCATTGATGATATAATAGTTACCGAGTCTAGTTCACAGTCAATCTCTGATTTCATAAATTGTCTTGCCTCTTATTTTCCAATTAAAGACTTAGGGCCTATCCATTTTTTCTTAGGAATAGAAGTCACCCGTAATAATGATGGTCTATTTCTTTCTCAAAATAAATAGAGAAATGCTACGGACAACCGGCCCGTATCCCCGCTGCGGCATCGCATCTGATGTGGCTAAAATGAAAACGACGTCGTCTTGCAAAATGAAAAACAGATGGTTCTCTAGATCGCCCTCATCTTCTCCATCATCGTCTATAACAAGTATATCTTGAATCTCAAGCTCTACAACTGGCCCTTCCCGATCTCGCTCACCATGATTCACACGGCCTTCTGCTCCTCCATCGCTTAACTCCTCGTCCGCATCTTAATTCTCCCACTCTCTCAATGTTATCGACAACAGCATAGATTGCCCATGAGGGTGCGCAAAATAATGAACAACCCCACCCCACAAAAAAAGAAAAAGAAAAAAAGAAATGTATAACTAATGAAGCTCATTTAAGGTAATCCTAACCTCCTGTTATACTCCGAGAGAAAAAAGAAATAATTCTTATAGCTTCTCTGGATCTCAGTAGAACAGCCTCAAGAATCGAGATTGCAAGTCTTCAAATTGGATCCTTTTCCAGGCTCCCCCGAGTGGACTTCTCCTTCCTAATTTGCTGGAAAATTGCGGCCAGTGCCCCAAATTAGGCACTCCGCTCACTGGTAGACAGGCTACAGCCAGCTAGCCAAGTAGCAAAGCTTCCATGGAGTAGTGGACTTCGTCACTCTGAGGCCAGGAATGTTGTTGCTAAAAGCCTTAAAGGAGAATGGACAAGACCACTAAAGGATTTGTGTATGCTAGATAATATCTGGGTCGTACACGTGTGTTGGACACCCATTTATGTTGATGTATGGTACAGATTGTGAGTTTGTACTTGTAGAAAATCAACACCAGCGGACAAAGTGAAATCTTAGAGTTTTACTCTGTCGAAGCCAGTCACGTGTTTCATCCTTGTTATTTTCGACTTTATTTTTTTTAAAAAACAACCGGCCACGTGGGACACGGTGCCCCCGCGGTTCCCCTAGCCGGTTGTAAATAGAATTTTTGAAATAAATATATTACTGATCTTCTCACCAGAACCAATATGCATAAACTTTTTGCTTTTGATGGTACTGGTTTTGAGGATCCACAGTGGTATCGTAGTGTCGTCGTTAGTCTACAATACTTAGCATTTACCCGACTTGATATCTCTTATGCTGTTAATCGTGTTTGTCAGTTTATGCACAATCCTCGCCTTCCCCACTAGCAAGCTGTAAAAAGAATTCTGCGTTATCTCAATCACACTCGTAATTTTGGTCTACATTTTACTACTTCTTCAACATGTTCTTTGTCAGCTTTTTCTGATGCAGACTAGGCTGGGTGTCCTGATAATCGTTGATCCACGGATGGTTATTGTGTCTATTTTAGTAATCATTTAATTTCTTGGGGCTTTAAGAAGCAACCTACAGTTGCTAGATCTTACAATAAAGCTAAATATAAATCTGTGGCTAATACAACTTGCGAGCTGTTTTGGTTGCAGTCACTCTTGAGTGAGATTGGTGTCTTTCCCTTCCCCTCCTATATTATGGTGTGATAACATCAGTGCTACCTATTTGTCACTCAATCCGGTCTTGCATTCTCGCACCAAGCACGTGGAGCTGGATTACCATTTTGTGAGAGAACGGGTTGTTGCTAAAACTCTAAAAGTATCATTCACTTCCAACAAGGAGCAAATTGTTAATATTCTGACCAAGCCATTATCAACCTCCCGCTTTGAACAACTTCGATCAAGCCTCACTGTTGGTCCAACATCGCTTGAATCGAGGAGGAATAATAAGGCAGATGCACTTGTGGACGTAAAGACAAAAGGCCAAAGTGCATTACTAGAAAACTCACGCACCACTACCGAAAAGAATATTTTGTAACAGAAAAGATGAGCTATCATGAGTACTCTGTTGAGGCAATATGCCTATAAATATTGTTATACTGTGCATGAGAAATTAATGAGAAACAGTGCCTAATATTCATTCATATTCCTTTGTGCATTCTATCAAACACTTAGTGTTCTTCAACCTTTATCAGGAGGACAGGGGCATCCAAGGAAGTGAAAAGGAAAAAGTTTCAAGCCAGTCGGGTGTGAATGTAATTTTAACACCAGCCAATACAAATCTTCCACGTAAGTCATGTACCAATCTAAAATTTACACACAGGTACATGGTTTCAATTTCTCTCTCTCCCACCTTGACGCCTGCAACCCCTCTCTGTCAATGATGTATATACAATGATGCTTTTCTGCTATGAAACATTTAATTCAGATTGTCTATAATTTTACAGCTTCACAAGGAAAATAGCCAATCCAAACAACTTTTTATTGCAATTAGAAAGAACACGAAGAACCAAATAAGCCACCATAACAATGCAAACAAATCAACTGAGCTAAGGAAAAGGCTGAAGGAAAACAATGCAAGACGCAAAAAAGTGGTAGCACCCATCCCCCCAAATTGGTCTGGAAAAATGACAGAGAAACTTAAGATATATATTGGACTAAGAGAGAAGCACCAATAGATTTTATTTCAAAGAAGATTTCATCTTTTCTCAAAGCGTTTACATTTAAATGATTTTCTGCTATGGACTAAGTGATGATTTTGTACTATGAAACATTTAGATGAACTAGAGAAGGTGGCAGGCATATTTTAGAGAGAGAAAAAGTGTATTTTAGAGAGAGAAAGTTTAGAGAGAGAAAGAGAGGGGTGTTGCAGGCATCGGGGGTGGGGGAGGGAGGGAGAGAGAGAATGGAAAGATATGAAAAATAAAATGAAATCATGTGCATGTGAGTGTAAATTTTAGTTTGGTACGCGTCCTACGTGACAGATTTGTATGGGCTGGTGTTAAAGTTAGATTCCCACCCGACCGGCTGGGAGCTTTTCCCAAGTGAAAAAGAAAAAAATTGAATTATGTGCCATGTCAGTTATGGAATCTCTCTATATGTATCTACAATATTTTCCTATTAGTTGATGTGCTTACGAAGAGATAAAAAAAAAATCTTTTTAATTACATTTTTTCATATGAATAATGTTATTCATGATCTCAATTTTTATCATCTTATGATATGATATTATATGATTAGAGACTATTTATTATATTTCATTTGTAAATCAATCATCTGATACCACATCATGAGATTATGAAAGGAGGATGTAAATTGAGATGATGAATAGTTTTTCCTTTTCATATACCCATTTGTCAAACTAAAAAAATGGACAAAAACATAATAAGGGATACCTCATAATTTGTACATTTGGGACATTTAGAATATTTCAGTAGAGAAATGATTCTGCAAAAAATTAAATAAATATGAGATTTATATGAAAAAAATTAATAGCATGTCACACTTTTTTTTAAAAAGAGTGCGCAGCACTTGCACAACTCATTATTGTATCCAGCATTACTCATCTTAGAATATTTGCAAATACTAAATAGTAGTGGAAATATTGAGTTATAATATTTTATTGAATTTTAACAAATGAAAGAGAAAATGTTGAATTAAAATATTAAAAAGAATTTTAAATATTATTTTTACTTTAAAATATAAAAAAGTTATATTTTTTTTATGTTTTATTTGAAAGTTTGGGAAGGTAATAATGATTAGCTAATAATTTGATGAAAAATTAAAAATTAAAAAAATATTTTATTTTTAGAAGATATTTAAGAATAAAACATCTGATAATAGCTGAGAATTCCAAATAATCCAGAAAGAGAGAGCTTCTACCATTCAGTAGCCCATGGACATCTCCAATGACTCAAAAAGAAATAAGGCCTAGTTCTACTGATGGGCTGGACCGTACAAAGGTATCACGAGGAAATAAAATTCTTTGTGCTACAAGATGCATGCATGGCATCATCATCATGTGATCGTGACACCGACCAAGAAATGCAGAAAAAAGATGTCATGTCAACACCACAAAAAGCATATTTATCACCGGACATAAAAACGTCGATGGGCCAAAAAGAAAAGAAAAAAGATGTCATGAAAGCATTTCATCAAGCCGGGCATAAATTCGTGAGTTTATTGGTAGAGGGAGAAGTGCATAAAGTTCAAGGAAAATATATATCTTTTAATTTATTACGTTACTTAAAGTAAAAAAATTGAAATCATCTTTTAATAAAATATCATAATTACATTGATTGATTTAAAATGAATTTTAAATTAATTATAAAATAATTATAGGTGTATCGTAAATCAAATAATATGATCGATCACTTCCTTTTCGTCTATATATATATATATATATATATATATATATATATATGAGTAATATTATATCCACAATCAAGATCCTTTAGATTAATTGGCAACACTTTGGTTTCTCGCTAAGAGAACCAAGGATCGAATCCCCCATCCCTATGTATTGAAAAAAAAAATGTCATATCCACAAAAAAAATTACATAAAAATAATCTCACAAATTGATATGGTTTCATCTGATTCGTTAAATCTACTTATAATAAAAGTAATTTTACAATCTGACGAATCACATCAAACCACATCAGTTTGTGTGATTATTTTTATACAATTACTCTATGACTAAAATATTTTCCTATATATATATATATATATATATATATATATGTGTGTGTGTGGCCTGTAAACACGTAAATAACGTTCCTATGGAGTATTTTTTATGTTTGAACCTTTTAGCAAACTCATGATATTGATCTTTCGATGCAAGCTCCTGTAAGCATGCACATACATACATATCCATCCATGCATGCAATTCTCCGTTCCTATCTTTTAATAGTACTCATAATAAATTCTACGCATGATGACATATTTCCAATATTATCCTTCTAAGTACTTCCGATTCAAATGATATGGAACGCGTCTTAATTCCTTGACCACATTTATTTGTTTGGCTGATGTTTGCTGGCTAGTCTAATTAGATATATTATCTTTAGGACTAATTATTAAGTACCTTCAAATTACGGATTTATAATTCTTCAATATTATCACATGATGTTATATAGTTAGATAGTTATTCTATTTTCAAGTCGGTGTGTAGAGCACATCATCCAGTACATCACTTAAATTATAGGATTTGATTTATAAAATTTATTTTCCAAATCAAATTGTAATATATAAGTACTTTATTATATAAGTGTGGTCTACAGTACACCTGCTTGAGAATATTATTTTTCATAATTAAATATTAAGAAAATGCAATCTAGCTATATAGAATAAGTACTCTATTCATGAGCCTCTATACCACACACCATCCACATGCCATAATCTTATTTGAAAAATAAATTTTAAAATTTAAATCTTACTAATCAAACTACATCATGTGAATGGTGTATAGTATATAAGCCTATAAATAGCATTCTCATCTATATATACTTACAATTTTATTTACATAACCATTGATGTGCATGTCCACTCATGAAGGTGGTAAAAATTTTAAAATTTGAGAATCAAATTAAAAAAGAAAACACTAATAAAATGAGGTTGCGCTGATCAGTACGTATAATATTAATTATATGTAAAATTGTGGGTATGTATAGACTACTCTAAATGTTATAAATAGTTATCTAAGCAATCTCAGCATCATAACACTAGTTTGTGATATAATAAATAAAAAAAAAATGTCGCGCAATCTATATTATAAAATTAACTAATAATTTTTTATTGTTTAGAGGTATCTTCTTGATGATCATGGGCTATGTAGTATGAATGCAGATCATGTAGCACCAATGAGCAAAACCTAAATCACGAATAATTTTGCCCCCTTTTCGTGAAAGAAAAAAGAACAAAGAAAAAACTATACATATTAATATTAATGTAATTAAGATCGATGTCGATAACTAGTCGAATTGCCCCATCCACAAATCATGTCATCGTCATGTAGGTCCAGAGTTTTCAGCTTCCGTCTTCAACGATCCTATATATTATTGTCGCTAGCTAATTTAAAATCAGCACCCCATTTCCTAGATTCTTTGAACACATCAATTTTTTTTCTCTCTTATTTGTTTACCTTAAAATTTCATGAATTATCTACCAACTGCAAGACAGTGTGCACCGCCCATGCATCACACTACATGAATCTATTTTTAAAAAAAAAATTTATTAAACAATTTTTTTCAAATAATATTTTAATTTTATAATATTTTTATTCAATTAGTTTGCTTATCTCTCTCCAATCATCGTTATCCGACACCTGCCCAAGTCTTTAATAAGCAGCTATAATTCAGCCACTAATCTTAATATTTGTTGTCTAGTGGTGATTGGCTCTTGGAGGACATGAAAGATCATTAATTCGAATTTTTGGGACCCGACCTAGCTGATACCAACACCACACACACATATATATAATATCCATAATAATATCAGTATCATTCTTGTACATATATGTTCTTTGATTATTTATAAATTATCATTTCCAAAATGTACTGCATGTGTGAATATGGTGCATATATATATATATATATATATATATATATATACTTGAGTTCCGAAGCTCAAGCACTGAATTAATTAAGGACCAAAAATATGAGCCTATAACGATAATATATAAAAGAACAAAAAACGTTGTTGGCATGTGATTATTATATTATATATGCAACATATATATTTTCCTTGTGTGATTATTTCTTTTTATCACACTAAACTGATTTTTCAACACCCGCGGGAATTAATTCTATCTCCAAGTACTCAGTCGACATTCCAATAAAAATCTAAAATATAAAAATAAAAGCCCAATCAATTTCTCACATGCTCAGATTTGTGCGTGGTTCAAAATTATTTCGACGTCATGATCTATGCATGTTCACATTTTCTTCTTCTCGACAAGTATTATATGTATGTATGTATATAAATATATATTAATAACAAAGTTAATACATGAAAGGGGTCTTGATGAAACTCAATTACATAGCAATATGCATTAATGGAAATGCATCAATAATTATCCAGCTAATACTACTTGCCCTAAAAGGCTAATAAATAGAAGTTAGATAGAACCTGATATGACCTTTCGAAAATTCTATTTAATTGTCGCTAATTCTGTCGACCTAGCTTAATTTGTATCTTGACATCATGCTGGGAAGAATCTGTAGATGACTCGGCTACAGCTTGCATGTGACATACGTGGCGAATTATACTGGTTAATTTACTCCCATCTGTTTTACTAAAAAGGAAAAAACTAAAAAACTCTTCACTAGTCATGCATGCATGCATTAAAACGGAGTGCTCTCTCATACGTTCATGTTGACCCAAAATTGGATCTTTCCCACCATGCATGATGGCTTTCAGGCCCCACCATCTAATCGAATGGTGGATCAATTATTGATCTGAAAAGGGAAGGAATTAAAGATTCTTGATTGCTGGAATTATATGGTCCTTAATTAATTGCAAACGTGAACCTCTAGGTTTCTTGTGTGGAGGAGAAAGAGACCTTCCATCAAATGCTGTCTAGAATCCAGATACTAGTACTGTTGGATTAGTCATGTCCTGATCATCGTGCATGTATGTGGGAAGAGGATTAATCGAATGGCTCGTCAATGTATATGTTATCCTTTTAACGCTTTTAAAATATAGTATATATGTATAAGACTCCTATATTAATCATTAATCTATATATGCAGGGTGTTATCATGTTGGCAATTAGAACCGCAAATTAAATAGTTTTAACTTTTGGTTTGTTTGGTACCTTTAGAGTTCCATCTGCACGGGTACGTATGATGAATATATAACTTGTTCTTATGTGGTCCATTCTTAATTTGCCAAGCAAGCACAATTAATTGAGAGAGTCAGAGAACGATCGAAGTTTCATGAAAAAACAAATTAATGATCACGCGGGCGGCCATTAATGGAAGTTAAGGCAATATTGTTTATATTATTTCTTTCACTAGTGTAGATCACTATTGGAACGTCTTGATCAGCGGTACTACTTGTACTATATATAGTAGAACCGGCCCGACTGATTAAGCCAGCCTTAATATTGGGTGGAGGAATCATGCTAGAGGCCGGCTGGCAGCTTGATCATGTCAATTAAGTTCCATAATTGATTCTTACCATCCTACATACGACTAATTTATAATGACTTCAAGATTCTTCAATTGTAAGTTTGACTTGTGATCTTTTAAAATATCAACACACACACATATAGATATAGATAATGCATTCGTCAAACTGACAACTCCAAACATTAAAACGCTATAAATTAGAGACTTAAATATTAGGTGTTACCAATAATTAAATGAATATAGTTGTACTTTTTCTCTGTCTTTTTTAATAAGAAAAGGGTAATGATTACCTTGTAATCAGTTGATTATTCCTTTACTACTTACACTATATTTAGAATTTTTTATTTTTTTTATTATTTTCTTTTAAATATTTTTTTAACATCCTTAATTATTAAAAAAAATTAAAATATATATATAATTTTACTACTAATCACTTTCTTAATTATTAAGTAAAATAAAAAATAAATAAATAAATCAAATAATAAATAATAATAAATAGATAGTAGGAAGGTAGTAATCCTCTTATTTTTCAATAAAAAAATAGATATAACTTGTTGGATTTACAATTTTTTTTTTTTTGGGCCCTATAAATATGGCACTAGCCCTACACGGCTACACCCATATTGTGCCAAAGATCGCTTCGCTCTTATCTAGTTCCCACCATCCTCCAAACTTCTTAGACAAATTAATAAAATCCCGAATTAAGAATGAGTACTGACCTGCCCCAAACACGGGGGGAAACCCTTCCAGATGCCTGGGACTACAACGGCCGTCCAGCCGAGAGATCTAAAACCGGTGGCTGGATGGCAGCCGCCATGATATTAGGTCTTACATCCACTCTCAGTTCCCTGGCGTACGTCTTTCTCCTCTCTCTTCTAGGTAGCACGCTAATCCGTGGTTCTTTCTTCTTTGGTGTATTTTTCTTCAGGGGTGGAGGCAATGGAAAGGTTAACGACGCTGGGTATTGCAGTCAATTTGGTGACTTATATGACTCGAACCATGCATTTGGGCAATGCTACCTCCGCCAACACAGTCACCAACTTCCTCGGCACCTCTTTCATGCTCTGTTTACTCGGTGGCTTTGTAGCCGACACCTTTCTTGGCAGGTGCTTAATTAAAATACTCGGATTTTAGTTCTTTTTCTTTGTATTCGGTCTTCAGTACTATTAAAAGCTTCCTTAAAACCTATTACTAAGTCATGTTTGCTTGATCTGCGTCCTCTTCCTACAGGTATCTCACAATTGCAATCTTCGCAACCGTTCAAGCAACTGTAAGACTTCTTAATTAATTAAGTAGTGGGGATTAGCTTCATGTCTCGCAAACCTGCATCTTTCTTATATGCTTGAAATTGACCATCGATCTTATATTTACTTCTGTACGTTATAGAGAACACAGAAAAGCTCACATCTTTGTGTCTAGAAAATTATGTACTAATTTTAGACTCCTTTTGGTGATTAGGGTGTCACAATCTTGACGATCTCAACCGTAATCCCCAGCCTCCGTCCACCCACATGCGCCGCGAGAACCGTTACACCCTGCATCCCCGCAGGCGGCATGCAGCTAGTAGTTCTCTATATGGCGCTGTACCTCACCGCCCTCGGCACCGGTGGTCTGAAATCGAGCGTGTCGGGCTTCGGCTCAGACCAGTTCGATGATTCGGACAAGGAAGAAAGAGCCCAAATGACCAACTTCTTCAGCTGGTTCTTCTTCTTTATAAGCATAGGCTCACTCGCCGCCGTAACCGTTCTTGTATACGTCCAAGACAATCTTGGGAGACAATGGGGTTACGGAATTTGTGCATGTGCCATTGTGCTAGGTTTGGTTGGGTTCTTGTCGGGCACGAGGCGGTACCGGTTCAAGAAGCTCTTTGGCAGCCCGCTGACGCAGATTGCAGCAGTGTTTGTCGCCGCCGGGAGGAAAAGGCATTTGGAGCTACCTTCGGATACAACCTTGTTGTTCAGCGTTGATGACGTACTTCTAGACGATCAGGGACTAAACAAGGAGAAGAAGCAGAGTTTGCCCCATACCAAGCAGTTCCGGTTAGTGGTTACGTACCTTAGACCTATCTACCTCAACTAACTTATTAACTGTATAGTAGCTGTTTTCTCCATTTTCCTCGCTGTCTTTCACCTATTTTTTTCTTCTCTTTTTCGTCTCGTCTGGCTTTCTTTTCGATCTATTCTTAGAGTTTCAGAAATTACTCCCGTATGATCTATTTGAAAATGGGACCACTTTTTTCTTTTGTTATTTTTTGTTTAATTAATATTTGAAGCCATGTCATATAATCGGCAGAGTATGATCCAAGAATTAATAGGCTAAGGGTTTGGAGTGAAGCATAAGGCTTATCTCTTTAGTGGGTCATAATTGTAGACCGATGGATAAATATCTGTCAATCAGATCACACCAAAATTATTGATCCAGCCATGCAAACCCCTTCGCCATGAAATGGACAGCCTTGTTTGTTTGGCTAGGTTCATGAAGATCATGATTCATTTTGATTTACTTTAAGACCAATTTATGGATACCGATAACACGCATGAACATGATGCTGCTTGGGACTAGTAATATGTCCTTTATATAATTATCTCCTTGTCTGTATTTCCCATCGTAAAAAATCTACACTTTTGATGTACTCGGTCGGAACAACAATTTATTTCGTGTCATACTTAAGACTAGCTAGCCAAACCGATCATATCAATCCGTTTTTCATTTTCCACGTTGTCACATGCACGTTAGTACTCAACATGTTCACACCCGAAACATATATACCATGGGAATTAATAATCAAATCATAGGATGATATGCTGTAACTTGTCTCAATCGATTCTACAGTATTTACAAAGGAATCTAAAACGGCTGGTGGGGGCAGGGGGGGTAAGACAATCTGTATCTGGAATCGATTCTTACGCGTGACCACTTGTACGTCTCGCCGTATCCCTCCTCCCCCAGCCAGAGCAGTCACGGACAATTAGCCATGTGTTCTGTTTTGTTCACCTTCTATAGTTCTATTAATAGGGAAAAAAAACATTTTTTTAAGAAACTGTCCACGAATATATTGGCCTGATCTGTCGGAAAAAATTATCACAAAAAAAAAAAAAAAGTCATGCATGTGCTCGATGCACTGTCTGATCTATGTATCTTTCCAATAATGAATCCACGACATATATATTCACATCATGTTGAAGTTATACATGCTCCTCCAATTTAATATATTCACCAACTGATGTGCACATGACGACACCCTAGTCAACAGGAGAGTAAAACTCCCATTACTTTTAAATTATGGTTATTATCCCACCAAAGAAACCAGTTTATTTCGTAAAGCATTAAAAAAAAATTTCTTAATTAATTTAATTGGTTAAATTTACACAGCTCTCTCTTTTGCAGTTTCTTGGACAAGGCAGCAATCAAGGACCAGGAAATGTCTAGTGGCGATGTCTATGAAGTAAACAAGTGGAAACTCTCAACCGTTACAGATGTTGAAGAAGTGAAATTGGTGATTAGAATGTTACCCATCTGGGCTACCACTATCATGTTTTGGACAGTCTATGCCCAAATGACCACATTCTCAGTCTCACAAGCAACCACCATGGACCGCCAAATTGGCACCTTTGAAATCCCCGCAGCATCCCTGACAGCCTTCTTCGTTGGCAGCATTCTCTTGACTGTCCCAATTTACGACAGGATAATAGTTCCCATTGCAGCAAAAGTGCTTAAGAATCCACAAGGTCTTACTCCATTGCAACGCATCGGGGTTGGTCTCGTTCTTTCAATCTTTGCAATGGTGGCAGCAGCACTGTCTGAACTAAAACGTTTACGAGCCGCACGATCCCATGGTTTAACGGATAACCCAACGGCCGTGATCCCATTAAGTGTGTTTTGGCTGGTTCCGCAGTTTTTCTTGGTGGGATCTGGAGAAGCCTTTACATATATAGGGCAGCTTGATTTCTTCTTACGGGAATGTCCAAAAGGGATGAAGACTATGAGCACAGGGCTGTTTTTGAGCACACTTTCGTTAGGGTTTTTCTTTAGCTCTGCACTGGTTACTATCGTGCACAAGGTGACAGGGACCAAGAGGCCGTGGCTTGCGGATAATCTAAATGAAGGGAAGCTTTACAATTTTTACTGGCTTTTGGCACTTTTGAGTGCCTTGAATTTGGTGGTATATTTGGTTTTTGCGAAGTGGTATGTGTACAAGGACAAGATGCTTGCTGACCAGGGTATAGAGTTGGAGGAAGTAGAGCCTAGTTACCATGCATAAGGATTTCACTTTCATTGGAATGTCAATATTAAAGCGAGGCTGAATGTGTTTGCAATCCTTTTGTGGACGAAAAGAAGATTAATGGAAAGCAGCTCAATTCTCCATAATTACGTATAGCTATAGTAGCTAGACCATTTGGGTAACAAAACACAAAAGTTTTATATATTTTGGTAGCTAGCTAGAAACATAGATCAATAAGAAGTTGCATGGCCAGTTTCCAAATTACAAACCGGCCTCCGTAACTTAGTATCAACGTCGTGTCTATATTCGTTGATAATCTTAAGATAAGAAGATTAATCCCATATGATTTTGTGGATGGAATATCATAGATATGAGTTTTCCCGGCCGGTACAAAGCACAAGAGATGAGACACATATATATACTTATTGTTCCTAGCTATCCATTGACTTACCATTAATTGTACCATTGGTAGCGAACGTCGACTGCTGTTCCCCACGTCAACACCATTTTGTGAGCTCTCAGCTCCTAGCAGCTCATTTATACCCCTAGTACTATTAATGATCATCGGGTCTTCCTAATGGAAGGTGCATGCTGGCTATTATTATTATTATCCGATCGAGATAAAGATTACCAAACCTTGCACTCCAAAACCTTTAACGGCGTTTTTACTAAAAAAAAAGTTAAAGGTCGGGTGCAATTTTTTTTTTCCCCCTCTGTTTCCATTTTTACCTGCCGGATCATGATCATACCCTGGACATCTTTTGAAGTAATAACACAAGGACGTAATTAGCTAGCCAAATTAAAGGACTCGGAAAGGACGAAGCAATTGGATCGATTAGGTATATATATTCACTTCGATCTGCACCTCTTGGGAGAGAAATTAATTAACGTTAAAAAATGGATATTGTACGCTTATCTGTTGATCGAGTAACTAGTTCATAATGTTTGCATCAACGTAAAGCTATATCCAAAAGATTAATTGAGAATCCATTTCGTTGAGTTTTCTGAGTTTCACAAGTCTGAGGCTCCATGAGATCGACGTGATGATCATGTACGTCGCTATCAACTATGATATCAATATAGATGCTTAATTCAAAACAGCATTAGTAGGGCTACATCAGTACTGTGTGGAAAAATTCTGGTTATATATATATATAGGGACCTGTTCTTTAACGAGGTAATATTTCTCAATTCGATAAGGAATTTATGCAAGGGCCGGCATCTAGCTATAAATAAGACCATAACTATGACATTGGAAAAGCAAAGAAAAGAAAAGAGCCAATATCATATATATGACAGCACACCGAATCCTTAAGGTTAAAGATCTCATCTACAAATTCTTTTGCTGGTTGAGAATGTGGGACCTTTACCTAGTCATGAGGTTCTTGTCACGAGACTGGGAAGCAACCTATAACGTGGGCAATCGACCTCAACTAAAAACAAAAAATCCTATTCATGCATGGTCGATCCACAAACTCTCTCTCTCTCTCTCAATAATATTGCAACAACATCAATAATTGGATCAAGGACTACTGCATGTGAGGGGATTAAAATTTTAAAATCAATCACGCACACCAATTAAGTCAATGAATAAATGAATCACGCAAGGTATATATTGGTCATTTATGGAAGGAAAGTTAAATTTTTAAAAGATGTTCTGCAAGGGCAATCTCCTGCCTTGGTTATCAAAGCAACTATATATAGTTCTTTCATTTGGCAGTGAAATCTGATATGTAGGGATTATGATGGGCCAAAGATCAGGAATGACGAACGCAACTCGATTTCAACCAACCAATTAATTAGTCTACGCTTCGGTTTACCTTTCTCTTTCAATCATCTCTAAACATGATTTCTTTCCCGTACTGATCAAGTTACTTACTACTGTATAATGAATGCTTTACCCCCCACCCCATTTGTTATGAAGTGGAGTGTAATAAATTCAAAAACCCCCCAGCACGAAACAGTACTAGTGCTGGCTAGCTAGCTTGACAGGACGTCACTCATGAAATATAGTTTTATGCGAACTCTGATTAGAATGTTGCAAATTCTTTCACTGCATATATAATATAATGATCGATATGGTTAAGACTCCCTTCAAATGGAACTAGCTGGACCAACCTCAAATTACCAAAAGCGCCGTGGGTCAATGGACATGGGCTAGCTAGCTAGACAAACTTTCCCATTAGGTAACACCGTGGACCAATGGTCTTGAATTCTATACGAGGTTTCTTTCGTAGGTAGATGGACATTCCGAGCTAGCTAGGTGTGGGCACCATAACGGCCCTTTACCTTTCATTCCCACTACAAAACAGCCACACATAAAGTGTATCAGATTATTCTGCAAATTAATGAAGAAAGCTATAGAATAGGATGATGAATTGGCTGATGGGAGAAGCAGTTAAAATTTAGTACAGTTGCAACTTGGAAAGGAGTCTTTCTCATACAAACAAGGATGAAAATAGAGAACTCATCCTGTGAAATAGGGAGGCACGGATCAGGACAAAGAAAGTTAGGAGATAAGATCGTCCAACACTCGGGGTCATCTTTCAGATTTCTTGTAACAATTGCTTTATAACAGAAGGCACACCCAAAGACCGGCCTGAATCAGCTACAAGGACTAGGCTAACTTTATTGACATTGATGACATGAGGCCGATCGCACAATATCAAATCTTTTGATTATTTCCGCCAAGATTTGTTGGATTTTAGACACATTCATGGTCAATAGAGGAGAATTTATTGAAAGCCTGAACAATGATATTACACTTTCACGATGATTGCAAAAATGCATCTCTGTTTCTTTTATTTCTACGAAGGGGACGCATAAATATGAAATTAATGCTCGGCCCGTGGCTCGCACAGTTTAATGACTAGAAAGGGAGGGAGAGATTACATTACACAAATCTACTGCACACTGCAGACAATGAGAATGTTCAAAAGATGAAAACATCAGGCCACTGATGATCTAACTAACAGTTGACGTAGACTTGAAAGATGAGAGCTTCGCTTAAATGCCCCTGTGGATTTGCATGCTTTCATCAGCCTCAAACCAAACTCTTGGCACCCTCAAAAAGAACCAGGATATATCTTGCCCAGTTTTCTATCTAAACAATACTTGTAAAGGATATCTATTTCTCCTGCATTAACAACAACACAATCACATCTATTAAAAACTTGCTATGCAATTCCCCAACGGACAGTTCCAGTGCTGAAATGGTAAGAAAGCTTTTTACCATGCGATATAATGCACGTTTGATCATGTGGTGACTGAATATGATTACGGGGAGAAGTTATATTTATTTTTTTCTTCTTTATTCGTTTTTACACAAGAAGAAGGATTATTTTTACTTTTGTCAATACTCATTGAAAAGAAAATACCACGGAAACAAGATAGAGGCTTTGGATTTTCCTTCCACTAAAATTAATGAGGTAGCCCTTGTTACAATCGTGCTGCTTCAACTAACACTCAGGCTCGAATCGCGCAACTGAATTTTAAAAAGGAGCAACGGATAGCAAAGTATGGAAAGGTTGTGACGAGGCATGGCTTGAACCAGAGTATGAACGCACCTGAACTATGATAAAGACACTTCCACAGGATCAACAAGGTCGTCATTAAATTCACCAAATATATTTGGGCATCCATCCCATTTTCCCTGATCCCGAGCTTCCCAATACCCACCAACATACCGGAAGGGTTCATCATCACCTTCTCTCTGGAACCATCTCGGCTTCCATCCATTTTCTTGCAACTTACTTGACTGCACAAGGGGTACAACGAATCAGAAATAATTTTTCTAAGCATAAAATATGGGATCAGCAATTAAATAAAATTAAAGCTTATATAAATGGGGGTCACAATATATAAACCAGGCCTTGCCTAAAGCTAGATATGCTCACTACTAAGATTGACAATTTTTCAATTTAACAGTCTTTACATTCTTCACCAGGAAATATACAAACAAAATGACACAAAAACTGAAACCAGCAAAAAAAGAAAAAGAAAGGAAAGCAAAACAAGACATGACAAGAATCAGTGGAGACAGAGGACTAGGGATGTAAGACTTCATAGGTATTGTCCTTGTATATGTCCCATGACTTGGGCTATATGCCTTTTCTCATTGATAAAATTTCTTCTTTACTGACAAAAAAAAGGGATGTAAGACTTGGACGAAATCTACATGCCTAAGAAACCCCAGAACTTCTCGTGACTTGTTACAGTTTCACTTTCCGTTGGTTGCAGACAGCCTTGCCATGAATTCTCCAATAATTCTGCTATCAATGCCCATCACGACATTTTCAAGACTATATGACTGTTAACCTCGAATTCACTGATGCACCATTACAAGCAAGACAACTTTACATATACTCAACAGTATAGGATCAACTACGAAGAAAAATTCAGCCCTGTTGTCAAAGTCTGGGTACCTTTTGTCTAATAGGTCAGTTGATACTCTTAAGTTTCCTAAATCTCTTTCTTATCTGTTGCTGTAGCTGCCTTCCTATATTGATTGTCCACATCTTATCAATAATGCACAAAATCCAACAACATATTATGGCAAAAAGCGTGCCAATTTATAGCATTCTTTCCTGAGCTCAAATCTCAGTGGAAGTAAACAAACAAATAGCTACCTAAAGTTCTACTACACATTCAAGAGTACTGTTTGTTAAACTAGGATTGCACGAAATCAAGTTTGACAAGCAGGACCACAGGTACACAGGCAAGAACCCATTAAAAGCAAAAACCCATCCAAAATTTGGCCAGACATTTGTTGATGCCACATTGAGTTGCTAAAACATGAAACAGGGACAAAAATTAGCTACAATATGTGCTCAATTGTTGACATGAAAGAACAGCTAAGCATACCTTTCTTTGCCTTCTCTCCAAACGCTGCTTCTCTGTATTTGCCTTCTCATATTCCCCATTTTCCAGATGCCGCTGGTCTGGTCTGAGCCTCGAATCTGTGGGTGGGAGCTTCTCCTTAATCCGTGATCAAATACCCGGGATCAGACACAACTATAAAAAACAATTAGACATGCATACGAGGAAAATGAAAATGCACATGAAAACTCGATTTTAATACATCGTGTCTACCTGCAGTCCTTGTGTCAGCTCGTTCAGTGTGATTGCAAACGAAGTTAAGTTGTATCGAGTAAGATTAGGAGACGGCTTGTTCCTTTTCCATAGCAATGATGCATCATCAGGAGTACAATCCTTTGGCTTGCCACTCCCGTCATTATTAACATAGTACATGCCGTCATCCCACTTCCCAAATACGGTGGCAGCCTTTTTTCCAGTAACATCTTCAACAAATCCATGTACCTGTGTACATGTAGGATTAATTGAATGAATCTTGTATCCAGACTAGGGGTAAAACATGTAGATCTATATAAAGGAGGGTCACCAAGCAGTTAACAGAATCTAAAAGCATCTAGAATGTTCCCGATACTTGGAGAACATAAGAAGTAACATAAACAATCAAGCATATAAAATGGTATTCCCAATAAATAGAATGCATCCCTAACCTGGCGAGGATTCCGGTCAAGAATAGACTGCTCTTTAAACTTGAGTTTGCATGAATACTGGCGATTACCACGTATGTGCATTGTCCCATGGTGGCCACAATACACTTTACCAAGGATAAGATTATAAATACTAGTAGTGACCTATAAATAGCATGATCATGTGTTAGAATATCTCTAAAAAAAATGGAAAAGGAAGATGAATAAACACCCGTCAACATTGATAAGGCACTAACTAATACATTTTTTTTTTATAAGTAAAAATTTATTAATATCAATAGGTGTAACCAAGTACACTGGGTGTATACAAGAGAGAACACCTAGCCCATAATAGAGTACCCCTAATGAACTAACTAATATATATTTTGAGTCAGCTTTTACTACATTTTAACTCTCCAGCTAATAGATTAAGGAGAACATATATGAGAGAGAAATTAGTGAAATTACAAACCCAGTGCTTTTTTAACTAAAAAATTATACACTTTTGTGGCCTTGATAAGCACCAAAATATGCCTTCCAAAACTAACCACAAGATTTAGGATAGGTTTGGGGGGTGAGATGAGAATTTTGTGTTTTGTTTTAAAATTTAAAATATTATTTTTTAGTTTTGAGATTTGAAAAAGTTGAATTGGAATTTGAAAAAGTTATATTGGGATTTGAAAAAATTGAATTATTTATTATATTTTGTATGGGGATTTGAAAAAGTGTAATGATGAGATGAGATGAAGATGAGAAATCTCATCTTGTCTTTGCCCCCAAACCTATCCTTAATCATTTTGCTTCAATAATCTGTGCAGGCTTTAAAGTACTTCAACCTTTGTTTACCAGAGATATTTAAACTGTTCGAATCAATGAGAAAGCCAACAAAAGTATGTAAAAAAAGAGCGATGCCACAACAATCCTGATAGGATGGCACCCTAACACATTTTATCCAAGATCAAGCAAATTGAGCAGTCAATATTTTGCACAAACACAATCAGGCAGCAGCACACACCTTGCTCCACTGGAAAATCTCACCATCATCAAACTCTAAAGTAAGAACTCCAACGGGGTCAAGCTGAATTGACTGCCCCCAAAATTTTGTGCGGAGGTTACTGTCACCCCAGAATTTCCACCCTCTGCCTTCACAGTGGCAGGCAATGAGTGTTGGGTGATGACTGACCTGTTTCAATCAACGTAATATCTTAATATTTTGAATTGAAGATTACAGTCAATTGCTTGATCACATACAAGAATAATATATACGCAAAGTGTACATTTCGTGAATTGATCAAGACACTACATATTGCGGGTGAGTATGTCCCCAGCTCATGTCTCTTAGATTCTCATAGAACACATCTGCATTTTAAATAATTGATTTCTTTAATTATTCTTGAGCCACATACAGAATCTTCAATCTTCCTAAAGAAATTATTCATGGAAGATTCCTTAAAATAGATTTATAGTCATTGGACTGAAATTAACATTTTCCTCCAAGTGTATCCAGTGGTAGCCTTTTGTAATGGTTCATGTTTGGAATTTGTGGCATTTGGTCATTCGATTACCAATTTACATAAAGGCAGACCACCTGTCGTTTTCATTTTTTGGAATCTTTCTTTCATCGGTAAGAATTGTGATTTGTGGCATTTGGTCATTTGATTACAAGATCATATAAAGGTGGTGCTATATGTCCTTGTCATTGTCTGGAGCGCTCTGTCCTTTACTCACAATTTACTAGATGAGTTTCTTAGTTTATGGAAAATGATAGGTTGGATTCTCTCTTTATTGTAGAGGAAGTTCCATGTAAAGTATTTTTTTTACAAATTTACCAAATTTCTTATGAAGCCAGATTGTCTGAAACTAATAATTACACATGTTCTCCAATTTAATTGCTTTCTCAGAAAAGAAGCAAATTGTTGGATACTTAGATACAGTACCTTCTCAGAGAAGAATCGAATTCCTTTCTCAGGATAGTCAGCTTCATATGTTTCCCCTAACAAAGGATTGAACGGCTTACAGTGACGACCTTCAGAGGAAGCATATCCAGAAACCGCAAAAGCAGCAACATTCAGGACCCTCTGGAGACTGTTCCCCTGATTTTGCATAATACATGGGACCGAGAAGAAAAACATCAGATTCAATAAATTTCTGAACAGTTAAATTCTTTGATTATCATGAAGCATGTAACCATACTATACACGTAAAATGTCTAAAAATGAAACTTTAAGCATGTTCTATTTCACAAAAACATCTCCAATTATAGGAGTCAGGCGTGCAAAAGATTTCTTCAGTACTGCACTCAAACCAATCAGTTAGGGCTGGTTTGGTCCTCAACTAATTTGCTTTTATTATGGGGCCAAAAGGGACCTAAAAGATTCAATTCAGTTCTCTAGCAAAGGGGTCAAGTTACCAAACCTAACTTTGTATCTATAATATCATCATTATACATGTCCTGGAATTATATACAGGTTGCAATATGAAAATAGAGATCCAACACCCAGTCAATCTACAAAGAACTCAATGCCGAATACTATGCATTATCTTATATTGTTTCCTCTATCACCCTCTTTTTTCTAATACACTAGTGTGTCATTATTTTTGTTCCTTAAGTAAAAAGTGACAAGTGGAACCCAAACCAACTGGAAGATATTTGGCTTGGTTCGCTTTGGATCTATATCCAGTTACATTCAGTTATGAGGCAAGTATTCTAAAACCAAGTTTGTCAGCTTAATTCATCCATCTTATGAACAAATCAACCCAAGCCAAGTTGCACAGCTAATAGGTATACAAGACCATGATGTAGAGGTAACTGATAAAAAATTGTAGGGAAAACTTTAAATATAATAAAAACAGTTGTATCTTCTCATGGAAGGCATGGAAAATTCAAATTCATAACCCGGCCAAGCTTGGAATGCTTACATAGTAACTGTAACAGTAGTTTATGAAGATAAAATAAGTTCCATAATAATATGAGGTCCACTCAGACATTCATGTAATCAATAAAACAGCAATGATAACGTGACGTCTTTCATACACTAGCAAATTAGCATTTAGTATAATGATAGGCAGTGTCTGCAGGAGTAATGCCATATTATTCAAATGTTTTTGTTTATAGGAAAAAAAAAAAAAAACCTATAATAGAGCCATAACCAAAAGCACAAGTAATTCATATTGATTACGATGTGAAATAATATGGATCCAATCAACTTCCCCTCCAAATCCACAAAACACCCATTAAAAGACAATAATGCAGGATAGAAAAGAAGGATAGGTAGAGTGGCTAAGATGATTCAACTGCATGGACAACCATGAACTCATTTTCCTGAAATAAGTATACCAAGAAACTAAATTTATCTATTAATAAGTAATGCATATCAATCTTACCACTCTACCATACTCATATGCTTTATCCAAAAGAAACGAGTACTCCATGTCCTCGCAACATTTTTGAAGAGAAGATAGTGGCTCATTAAAGTAAACAGGGAGACAAACACGTGTGAGATCTTTTCCCACATTGTCCTTGATCAAATACCAGAGACTAACCCCTTTCTCCTTTTCAACTGGATCAGGAAGCTTTTTCCGCCTTTCAAAGTCCAGATATCTGGACTTCCGACCTTCCTTCTTGCTTTGCAATTTCTCCACATCTGATTCACATTGAGCTTCTCTATAATTATCCAGGTGATTCGAAACTACTTTTGTAAGCCCACAACTAGCAGTCAGTTCAATAAAATAGTCTTTTGTATCATGAAAGCACATTTCATCTCCATCCGACAATTCCTCAAGCTCGTGTTTCTCAATATCATCTGATGATTCAGTTGTGCTGCACTCTATAAACTATAAATGTCAAGATATATGTAGACATGCTAAGAAACTATAACATAAACCTAGATATTAGTGCGAAGAGACAGTGGGAAATTGGCTACTTCCTTGCATTATCCAAAAATTACTTAATAGACCAAATTCATTATCATTACTGTTAACTGTATTTTATAGTTAAACAAAAACTTACAGACAAAAGTAACAAAATAAATTTGGAGAAAATAATCAATAAATTACTTTTGGTCTTGTCAATTGTGACTCTAGATAAATACACAAATTGGCAATCAACTTTAACCAAATCATTCAAGGGAAAAGTTACAACTCTAAAAATAATAAAAAGCGATCTTTTTCTTACTGGAGAGAGAGAGAGAGCTTACCTAACTACACCATGAAATAGTGAAATTAAATGTCAGATAAACTGCTACTGATCAAAATAAAGCCATTTCATTCTAAATGCTAGGTCAGGATAGATCTTAAACACTAGATGGAGGAAAACATCAAAGATCTAACGGGTATTGTACATCAGCACTGATTTGACATGGACGCCTTTTTTTAATAAGTATTGACATGGACACCTACGTACAGGTTATTAACATTTACAGCTAGAGCTCACTAGTCTACATACAAAGGAGGAAGAGATGGAAGCATATACTTTATTAGTGAGTTGGGTTGTCAAATTAAGAAGGAATTTTCAGCTAAAGTTCAATCAGAAATGTCTTCAAGTACTGTATATGAAGGAAGGGAGAGATCAACGTTCCATTTCCAGAGCTTTTGATCAAATGATCCAAATATAGGTTCAACTTGATCTGTTTACTCAACAAGGAATTAGTTTCTTATTGTTACAAAATAAATAAATAAATAAAAAGATAAAAACTAACTAAATTTACTCATTAAAAAACAACCACCAAACAAACATTCAACTAAAATCTAAGAAGAAAACTAAAAGGCCGTAAAAGTAACAAATTACATCCTATATACCACTATATTTTCCACGCCCAAGACCGGAAAACTCATGTTTGGCCATTCTGTATTCGCCGTCATGAATTCCTGAGGCTTCAGCTTCGATAGTAGCTGCCTGCATGTGCAAAGTAAATATGGTAGATACACAAGCTAATTCCAGGAATCATATGTCCACTTCATAAAGAAATGGTCGAAACTAATTCAAAATGCAGGTGCTCGTTGCCAAAAAGATGTAGAGGTCTTTCAAATATGGGTGGATCATGGCCTTCCTAGCAAGGCCCTCGTTTGGGCCACTATCAGTCAAGAAACATACCCATATAATGAGCAAAGCTGATCAAGATGGGTGAGTCAAACGAGGAGATAAATGCAGATTGAACATGTTAAAATGTAACCAACAAAAAAAAATAGAAACAGCAACAAATTGGTTAAATGGTTCGAACATATCTAACAAAGAACAGTAACGGCGTTCGCACATATCTAACAAAGAGCAGTGACGGCACCATATGGAAGATTCTGTGAGGAAAATCAAGGATGCTAGGAAGGCATGGTATCCTATGACTTGACAAGATATAGCCCCTCAACAAAATCACTCAATAGGACCACGTGTTGACACGAGGCTTTGTAGGTTGAACTTATTAGCAATAAAAAAAAACAGTTAAAAGTACCCTTAAGTTCGCAGCCCAAATTGACAAAGCATTGGAATCACTAGTTTACCTCAAACTGCCTTAATGAGTCGAGCAAATTGGATCGCTCTTCACAAAGAACTTTAAGCTGTCCCCGTACTTCAGAGAATTCTGAAAGCACGATCTGTTCGCAATCCCTTACCAGGTTTTCGTTTATTCCCTCTGCAAGCAAGCGTTTCCTAAGTCTTTCTGTTGATATAGACAAATCATTTGGTACCAGGGAGAAATTGTCATTCAGTGGTCGAAGTGGAAATAGGCTCCGAGTTGAGACCAAAGCTTGTATCCAAGCCACCCGATCACTCTTTGAATCAGTTCTCAGATGAAGGGTCTTCGTGGCAGTAAATATATAAAACCGCCGATCATCAGACTTGCTCTCCCGGAAAGAAGAGATCTGCCAAAAAAAAGTTTCAAATGAATATTTCTAAATATCAGGCTGGCACCAGCACATTGTTCCACATGGAATGAAAATGTATCTCTTCATGGTAACATAAATTCAATAAAGCAAGCGCAATTAATAGACTAACTATCACAGACAATTTCTCTTGAAAATGAAATAAAATATAGATTTTCGTACGTAGAAAATAGATATTATCCTTGATAACAGATAATGTAAATAATAGTCTGCCGAAGATATGCAGCAATTGTAGACCACATGAGACTCGGTCCATCTACCAACAAGAAAACGCCCCAAGTGGTAGCCGAAGCCTATCTCCTTTTACAGCCGAGTTCTTACTGCAAAAACACCAAGGCTTCCAAACTCCTAACTAAACCCACAGTATTTTCACCACGCCGGCGTGGAGATCCAGATATTTAAACTCAAACCAAGAACATCTCCAAAACCCTAAAAGCTTCAGGATTTTCAAGGGCAAAAGAAGCCAGAAAGAACAATAGATGGAGACATCGTTGGGAACTAGTAGGGATAGTCTGTTGCTGCGAGACATTGCCTAAAATCACCGAAAAGTATCCTTTTTTTTCATTTTCTCGTTCCTAAACAGTGTTCGCATAGACTAGAATATCCAAAAGGGTGAAATCCGACAGAATGCTCTCAAAGTCCCCACATTTTTCTTTTGTTTTCTATCGCTACAAATCAGACCCAAGTCTCAGATATCAATAGCTCAAAATAAAACTCAAAAAGCCACTTGGAACCACACAATCCCCCCAATTAACGCCACAATAAGTCAAAGCAAACGAAGTTAACAAACTCCCAAAAGAAGGCAACAAACAAAAACCCACTTCAGTAATTGCACAGAAAACATATCATCTCTACCGTCCGATCACAGCAAGGTTCCACTTATCCCTTTTCTAAAGAGGGAGAAGAAGGCTTCACGTCTTTCTATATGATGGTAGTAGTAGTACCATATTTCAAGGACAAAAGGAAGCGGCATCCCAAAGAGGGGAAAAAAAAAAAAAAACACAACTTCCTCACCTTGACTGAAGAAATGGTATTGGAAGCTTTGCAACAAGGAAAAAGACGACTGGACTAAACGAGGATGAGATAACATTGTGAAGGATGGGAAAATCTCAGAGAGCAGAGCGGAGAACGAAACAGGCCGAGACCGATTAGAGCTGTAAGTTAGAGCTCAAATCCAACCAATAATGATCGAC
This sequence comes from Cyclocarya paliurus, assembly GCA_029856935.1. NCBI lineage: Eukaryota > Viridiplantae > Streptophyta > Magnoliopsida > Fagales > Juglandaceae > Cyclocarya > Cyclocarya paliurus. The sequence goes on from CM056948.1 coordinate 5,427,559, forward strand.
CCCTGATGTGACCACAGGGTAATACCTAGTCTTTACAACGCAGCCTATCCACAAACTCTCTCACCACCTGCTGATGTGACCCACTATACATTGACAACCAGTAAACTGTAAAAAAGTTGAAAATTGAAATTAAAATCACCAGACCCACCAACAGAGGAAGTGCCAGTAACCCCTGGTTCTTCCGCTTCCTCGCTCGGATACCAGAGCCCCTCTTTTCTCATTCTTTATTATTTTTTATCTGGCAGAATTCAGAACCAGAGGGGGAAAATCTTTAGATAAAAAATGACAGAATTGGTGAGACTCCTTCGTGACCTTTTGGAATCGAAATTTTTCCTACAATGGAAAATTTGTTTTTGTGCTATTCCGCCAAAACTCCAGCAAATTATACCTTGAGATGGACAATGCCAACGGTTTTCTGGTGCTTCCTTCTCCCACTATCCATTCTCGAAAGCCGATTGGTGGAGATTTCTCCGATCAGTCTGACGTCATCAGTCGTCGGCGTCAGCAGATTGAGATTCTCCGGGCGCCGAATTTTGGCGTACGACAAGACTCCGTTCCTCAGAAGGAACCACCTGGATCTCCATCCTTTGCCGTAATTTGTCCACTTATAGAGCACACCAGCGACAGTGGCCTCGGATCGTCCAGCATTGCCGTCAGATCCGCCGGGAATCGACGCGAGACTCGCCGGCAAGCTCCTCGCCCTGGACAGGGAGGACGCCGTAGCCTCTGCCGATTGGTCCCCGAGGCTGCCGCAGGGACTCTCCAGCGAGATGCAGCAGAGTGGGTGCAATTCTCTCACTCGCATTTTTTTTTCTTCTCGTAAAAGGCCTAAATTTTATCCTCACACGTTCAGTTTTCCATCGCAGACGACAGAAATCTGCAAGTGGAAAGCTAGCTAGGGAAACCAAGAATGAATGAGAGAGAGAGAGAGAGGACCTATGAAGGAGCGAGCTGAGCCCTCAAAGTGAGAGAGATTTTGGGGAAGAGAGAGAAGGTAAGAGGGATTTCCTAGGAAAGGAGGTCTTTTTTATTGCTTGAATTGATGGCAAGCTTGTTTTATATAAATTTATGCGTATATATAGATTATAGCACTATGTATCAGAGAGAGAAAGAGATGGCAGTGGAGTTAGAGAGGTTTGAGGAGGAGCAGTCAGCAATGAAATGCTGTTGAATCACACAGTTCTCAACTTTCTTCTTCGTTTTCTTCGTTAGAAAGACAGACGAGAGAGAGAGAGAGAGAGAGAGAGCGAGCGAGCGAGAGAAGAGAGGGGGGGGGGAGGGTGGAGGGATTTATGTTGGTTTTTAAACTTAAAAAATTAAAATATTTAATGTTAAAGAAAAATAATATGTGAATCGTTATCATTGTTGTTCAATTTATCAATTTAATTGCTTAGATTTAAATGAAAATGTATGATGATAATTTGAATCAATATATTTCTTTTAGAGATAGGGGCTTTAACTGCTTGTCAATCAAACAAAGGTTGTGCCCTTTAGTGAATTAAAAATATTTTTAATATATTCTTTAATATTTAAGAAATTGTGATTTTTTAAAAGTACTCCTTCATTTTAATGGTAACTTTTGACAAAAACATTTTCATTTATATAAATTATGACTTTTCACATATATCATTTTATTTATATGTTGTGACTTTTCACAATTATCATTTTATTTAAATAAGTTATAGTTTTTCACAAGTATCATTTTATTCCAGTTGTAACTTTTTGCCATTTCATTCTCTATAAATAGGAAACCTCACTCATAAATTTATTTACTCAAGATTCTCTACAAGATTAAAGAAACAATTCTTCCTCTTTTTGTCTTTCTTTCTTTGGATTTTGGATATTTTATATCGGGTTTGAAGATCTCCTTTTGTGTACACCGACAAGAAGATTAATGGAAATCGGCGTTGTCGTATCTTGAGAATAGATTGTCAAAAAGCTTAGTGCATGTTTAAATTTAGAGGCGGCGGAATCTACTCTAAGGTAAGCGTCCTTCACAACGTACATTAACATCGTATTCTCTCTTTTTAGTTGTTTCTTGTTATTTTACATATTTTTTAGTTTACAAAGCGTTTGCATATAAATCATTTATGTTTCAAAATATTCCCAATAATCTTAAAGTATAAATTATCTTTATTAAATTAGAAGTGTATTTTAATTGATTGGTCATTACCATGACTTAAAACGAGCCTATTGCACCTGAAAAATTTGGATGAATCAATTTTAAGCATCGACAATGAAAGATAAAAGTCTCTCTTATAATACTTGGATTATATTTTGTTATTGAAAATGATTTTCCTTCTGATGATTTACATGAGCCCGTACATAATGTTGAATTGCAAACATATGTAAAAAAATGTAATTTGTGTAGATGTAAGATTTTAAATTATTTAAATGATACATTTTTTATATTTACCTACACATTAAATCTGCCAAATATATTGAAAAGATTTTTAAAAAGTTTGAGAGATTTGAATCAAACATGTTAGTACTTTTCTTGATCATTATTTGTATTTAAGTAAGAATTTTAGAAATCATGTGTCACAACAGAGATATTTATAAATTATTGGTACGTTATTGTATATTGTTAATTCTACTAAACATGATATTTCTTATGTTGTGAGTAAACTTAACAAATATATTAGTAGGCCTGATGATTCTCATTGGAATGTATTTGATAGAATTCTTAAATATTTGAAAGGAACCACGATATATGATATCCATTATTCTGGGCATCCCATTGTATTATAAGTACAATAAATCTTCTCAACCTCCCAACACTCCACACTCCATCTTTTTTAAAAAAAAATTTAATTTTTTTATTAAATAAGTTTTATATGAATAGTGAATAAAAAATTTGAAATAGTTTAAAAAAAATAAATTCAAAAAAAAATTTTAAAAAATTATTAAAAAATATTAAAAAATGTGGAGTGTGGATGAATAGTAGGAGGTTATGTAGCAAAACCCTTATAAGTATACAATGATGATAATTGGATAATTGATACAGTAGATTGTAAGAGAATGAATGTATATATTTTTTCTCTCAGTGGAGCAATTATGGCTTGGAGATCTTCTAAGTAAATTGTGATTTCACGATTTAATATGGAGGTTGAATTAATAGCCTTTGATACTACTAGACATGAGATAGAGTGGTTTAAAAATTTATTATCAGAAATTTCACAAGTTAAAAAACCAATTCTAGCTATTTATGTTCCTTGTGACAATCAGGTTATAATAAGTGTTTGTAATAATAAACACTTTAATCATAAGAGAGGACATTTGAAGACATTTGAGTTTCAGACATTCTACGATAAGATACCTGATAAAGAATAAATATCTAATTTTGGAATATGTAAAGTCATAAGATAACCTAGCGGATCATTTGACGAAATGACTGGTAAAGTCAAAGGTTATATATACATCAATGGGGATGAGACTGAAGCCCATTAATTATGTCACCAATAGCGAAAACCCTACTTTCCTGACTGGAGATTCTAAGAAGAATGTTCGATGGGAAGAACAAACTATTTGAGTGACTTGATAACACTCTTAAAATATTATTATAGGTCAATTTCTATGGTGTAAGTGCTACAAATGCAAGCCAAATGCTTTGAATGAATCCAAGACTAAGGCTAGGTATTGAATTGCATGTACCCTTTGAGGACTCACTTATGTGAGTGTGACTGTGGGGCCGCAATCTATGGTAATAGGATTATTCCTTAGAGTGTTCATGAATCTAAAATACGGTGCACGATCTTTATGCACAACCTTAAAAAGAACTAGATATATGTTGTACTATGTGTGTGGTGTGGAAAAACTTGAGTTAAAAGATTATGATTCAAGACTTGGTTCACTATAAATCTTTTAAATGGAAGCACACTAACACTAGGTAGACGTTCAAAGTTGCAAGTTACCTTTGCTAATGCACAGTACTTAGTCCAAATAAAATTTTGTTTTATTCTATCTTTTAAAATATTTTCATCAGGTGGGGATTGTTGGTTTTTAAACTTAAAAATGATTAAAATATTTAATGATAAGTAAAAAATAATGTGAACCATTACTATTGTTCAATGCATCAGCTCGGTTGTTTAAATTTAAATAAGAATGTGTCATGGTAACTTGAATCAATGTATGCATATTGGGATATGAGCCTTAATTGCTTGCTAACGAAACAAATGGTTATGTCACTTGGTGAATTAGAAATTTTTTCGAAGTATTTTCTAATATTTGAGAATTTGTGATTTCTTAAAATTGTTCATTCATTTTAATTGTAACTTTTCATAAATATTCTTTCAATTACATAAGTTGTGACTTTTCACAAGTACTATTTCATTTAAATAAGTTGTGACTTTTTACAAGTGTCATTTCATTCTAGTTATAACTTTTTACAAATGTCTTTCATTCTTTATAAATATGAAATCTCACTCACAAATTTATTTACTCAAGATTCTCTACAAAATTAGAGAAAAACTTCTTCATTATTTTGTCTTTCTTTATTTGAGTTTTAGCTATTTTATATTGAGTTTGAGATCACTTTTTGTATGTACAGAAATTGAAGTTGTTGTATTTTAAAAGTAGACTATCAAAAAATTTAAGAAAAAATTTATTCAAAAGTCTATACACCACACATTGCAAATTTTTTTTTTTAATTTTTTAATTTTATTAAATATGTGTTATATAGATGATGAGTAAAATAATTCAATTATTTTAAAAAAAAAATAAAAATAATAAAAAATAATTTAATGTGTGGTCACTGTAATGAATGGCCTATGAAGAGCAATGCTCAAAATTTAATACATGTTTAAATTTGGAGGCAGTCTAATTTACTCTAAAGAAGGTGATTGGAGTGTACGGTGAGTTTGAAGGAAGACGGTGACTCTGGTCGCTCTTGTCTGGTCTGGGTGGCACGGCAGCCCAGTGATCATAATGAAAAACTACCGAGGCATTGTCATCAATGCCATTTAATGCGTAATCATGAGATTTTTTTTACATATTTTTCGTCACTATATTTTCTACATTTTTAAAAAAAATTCCCGATCTCTCTCCTAATTTCATAAATTGCGTTCTCAATTATGGATAAATTGCCCAGTAAATTAATAATGATAGAAAAGTAAAGCTTTTAGCAATGGCAGAGAAGATTAAGGTTAGGATTGATCTCTTTATTATAATTTTTACAAATTTTAATATTATGAATAATTTAATTTTTTTAAATTTTAAAATAATAATATTAAAAAATAATATTTTAATAATATTTTATTTAACTTTTAATTTTTATCTCATTTCAATTCACTATTCAAACTTAACCTTGATTCATTTAGATACAGAAATTATCTCAATTTATCTCATTATTATAATTTTCTTAAATTTTTATATAAAATATAATAAATAATTTAATTTTTTTAAATCTTAAAATAATAATAATATTAAGAAATAATATTTTAATAATATTTTATTATTTTTGTCAACTTCGAAAATAATATTAATATTAACAAATAATATTATAATAATATTTTATTTAACTTTAAATTTTCATCTAAAATTGTCTCATCTCACTAGTCAAATTGCTCCTTAATCATCTCCAAACCTCATTTTTGTCATAATTAACACATCATTTTAAATCTGTTTGGATAATGATATGAGATGAGATAAAATAATTTTATATGAGTTAAATAAAATATTATTTTTTAATATTACTTTAAAAGTTAAAAAAGTTAAATCATTTATTACATTTTAAAAATATAATATAAAATGAGATTAGATGAAATAATTTTACTGTACGGATAATTTGAATTTTGGGAAATGTTGAGGAATGGTTCATATTTCCAACCTACGACTCTCTAGGTTTCTTCGAACCTTTAAGCTTTTATAAGATACCTGAATCTGGCTCTGGTCTGTTTCCCGAGTCGTGCTGCACCCTCGAGGGTGTAGCCAAGCATATTATAAATATTTTAAAAATAAAAATTTATAATATCATTAAAAAAATACTTTCTTAATTACTTAATAAAAAAGAATTAAAAATAATAATTGTATCGAGACTCATCTTTGAAATCGATTCTCGGTGAGTTGAGCTTCTCTCTTTTTTTCCCCCCGTGCCTTACATTCGTCTGCGCTACCTTGTTTGATAAAGACAAATGTTTGTTTCATACTCCAACGTTTGAGCTCACCAAGCCCATATCCAAATAATAAATATATAAAAAACAACAGTTAAACTACTCTAACTATATATATATATATATATATATAGAGTATGCAATAAATCTGAAATATCTTGCTATAGGTTTTGAGTTTTTAAGATATATATTTTTTATTCTTTCAAAAAATATATATTTTATAATTAATTAATTCTATAATTTAAAAAGAGATATATACAATGTATATAATTTTATTTCATGAACAGTGATAGGCTTATAACATATTCATAATTTATATGTAGTTTTAAATACAATACTATTTTTTATTAAATTTAAATCCATCAAATCAAAAGTAAAAGTTAAAATTAAGTTTAAAATAATATTATTTTATTACGTAATTGTAAACAAGTCTATATACAATATAAGTCTATCATTTCTCTTTATTTCATTAACAACTTTTTATAAATAATTTAAACACTAATATTAATTATAATTTTGATAACAAAATTATAAAACATACTTATCCAATTTTTTTTTTTTTATGGTCCATCACCTTAAAAGTTTTAACAAGATAAGTGTTTCATCGGCAAATAAATATTATAAAAATAAACTTACATAATTTTATGTAATACATCATATTTACTTTATAATTAAAAAAAATTTACAATCTAATAGATCATATCAAAATGCATAAATTTATTAATTTAATTTTTAAAAATTTATTTATGAATAAGACATTTCTCTTTTAACTATAGCTAATATCCTAAACAATAATATAATATGAACAAGGCACGTGTGGCTCGGACTTCCACTCCTCTTCCCTTTTAACAACTAGTTTGGGTATTAAAGTATTTTAAAGTACTCTCAAACACTTTTACTATTATTTTTTACTTTATTATTATTTTTCACTTACTTTTTTTACTATTTATTACTTTTTACCTATTTTTTATTACTATTTAATATTATATTATTACTTTTTCACTACTATTTACAAACATTCTCAAACACTTTCACTACCCAAACCCAACCTAAGACAAGAGCGCATACGTGATCATGTCTCTTACACTTTAATTAAAAGTGTATCATGTTTACAATTACGTAATTGTAAACATAGTAATTAAATAGTTTCACTTGTAAGGGACATGTAAATGGTTTCTTTAATATATTTTTTTATTTTACCAACTTACAGATAAACCAAAAGAAATTCATTTTGTTTCTTTTTAGATTCATTTTTAAGCTGATACAAGTCAACAAACTCTCACAATCACATACCAGATCAATGGCAGAATTAAAAAAAAAAAAAAAAAAAATCTATAATTTTAAGTCTCATATGAACTATGAGCGTTTGAAAATATTATCATTTACATGAACTTATTTAATATTTGAGAAATAATAATTGTAATTATTAAATATTAGTTAGATATCATTTTTGTCAGTATACTTTGGTAAGAATATTAAGATCATCGGCATTCATGGCATGTTATACTTGTGATATGAGATAGCTCTGCGCTGCAGAGCCTCGAGAGAGCGTGTGAGAAATTTGCCACTGAACACGAAGATATTCGAATTATTTTTACAAAAATGACACGGATTGTACTCAAAGCCATTCTTTTGTGACGTAAATCTCAGCGCAGGCCCCTAAAATGCCTTTACAAATTTGCCAACTTCGATACTCCCACAAATTAAATATCAAACATAAAATATACACACAAAAAATAGAATAAAATTAAAATATGCACCCATCGATCAAATGCTAAAAAATAAATAGATAGATGCTTTTAGCTCACTACTTGCCCTTACATTATGATCAGCTTTGTATACTCAAATTGAAGCACAAGTAATACGCATAATTTAGGGATACAATTAAAACAAAAAATTGGATAAACGACAAATTATAATGCATCAAGCATTTTGACAAGAGAGTGCTGGAAAATTAAAAAAAGGGAGTAAATTGTTAAAAGATAAGTGTTACAGTCATAAATGAATTTTATAAAAATAAATTCATAAATAGATATAACTTTATATGATACGTTGAATTTACTTTACAATAAAATATTTTTAAAATATAACATATTACATCAAATCACATCGATTTACATGATTTATTTCATTTTTTAAAAATTAAGTTGGAAATCTAGTTGACTGGGGATCAGTATACTAATAGCAATCAATGCAACCATTCTTTCTTTCTTCTCAGTGTCCATGGCAAGTTGGCCACCATCCGACTGCTCACAGCACAATTTTGTCGGTTAGAGTATTCCATTCCCAATCTTCATAAATTTTTTTATAATTTAGTTAAAAATCACATCCTTTAAGATTGTTTTTAAAATTTTACTCATATTTTAAAAACCTCCTACATCTCATTCTTTATTATTTCTCTATTATATTAAAATAATATTTCTTTATTACTTTTTTCTTTCATTTCCATTTACAAACTTAACTACTCGATATTTTTTTTTTTTATGTTTTGAACTATTACTCTAGTAAATATTTTAAACAGAAATTTAAATTATTTTTTTGATATGATAATATTTTAAAATTTTTTTTTAAATTTTAGTAATTATTTAAATAATTTCTAAAATTATTATTTAAAACTATAATAAATATGAGTATGAGAAAAAGTGTAGATAATTGAAAAAAGAATTTATTTTATTTATTAGAATAAAATATTAATAAAAATGATTTAGAAGATAAATAGTAATTCTCTATATTTAAGAAACCACAGTTCATTCCTTAAACTTTTTCTTTAAAATAGAGATTTGGATGTATGAGGTATTTTAATCAAAACCATAAAATAAGTCTCAAATTATAGAAAAAACTGTGTTACGGGATATCGACCGTGAATACTCTTAATATGAATATTTTAGCATCAAAAGTAATATTATTATTTATTTATATATTTTTTAGTTAAACTGATTGATGTGTTATGTTTTTAATAATTTTATAGATTAATCATTAAAATAAGAATCATTTAAAACATGACATATTAATTTATATGTAATTAAAATGACAAAACACAAGAAAAAATCAGTACTATTTCCATTTGACAAATATACGACCAAACTTACAGTAAAAGGATAAAGGGTCCTGGATATTTTACAGGTTTGCAGTACAAGTTGCTTCTCTTTAAAAAGAAAGAAAGAAATCTCAAACCACCTTGTACCTAATCAATATTGAAGTTGGAGCCCCACGTGACCTCAAGATCCAAAGTTACTTTTAAATAAGTTCGTACATTTTTAAGAGAATCTTATCTTTGAAAGAACAACTACTGAAAAAACTAGTTGTCCGTACGTTTTACTACAAAAAGTAATGCTGTCTATAGTATAATTGTTATGTAATTACTGCATAATTATTTAAAATTATTAAAAATTAATTTTTTTTATAAATATTATTTATTTATTTTAAAAATTATACAACGCTTATATATTATATGATTATATATATCATTTCTCTATTATAAATATGCTAATAATAGTTAAAACTCGGTCTAAGCTAGTTGCCTCAGGGTCGATCGGCAGCTGAACAATCTGATTGAATATTGTTTTGTTCGGTTCTATTTATTATAAATTGTCCTAATTTATTAGAAAAATGATATACATATAAAATATTGATAATTTTTTTTATATAATTATGTTTTTAAGAGATACTTTTATTTAAAAATCGTACTCTTTTTTAATTTTTGTTTTTAAACGAACTTATCAAAAAGTACTACTATATATGTTCCACTTCTTAATTAAGATTTTTTTAATTTTATTAGCACTGGATGTAATTGATCAAGGCCGTGTGAATGTGGAGTTATATATAAGCAAAGACATACAGTTTAGAGGGCTCATATCAGAAACACAATTCCAGTACCATGCACCCCTTTATAAGCCTGCGCATCTTCTCTAGCTAAGACATGAGATCGAAGTTTTATTCCTTTTATTTGAATGGTATTTGATTCTAATTCAATGAGTTTCTGAACACTCGGACGAGTTTAATGAAAATGACATATATAAACAGATAGGATAAGATAAAGAAATTCAGAATCTCAGTCGATCCCTTATGGGAGGATATACCTTTCATGATATGCTAAAGTGGCAGAAGGGATAGAGAGAGATGATCATGATGATGCTTTTATATATGAGGAACCAAGTCATGATATTAACCCCCATTGATAGAAGATTTTGATATATCTGTGATCAGCTTTTGACATAGACATTGGTATTTGGCAGTGCTATTGATGATCAAATCATAATTTCATGGGACTGGCTCTATGTGGTTTGTATTTTAAACAGATTCATCATCTATTTTAATTTGTTTGCTTTTATCTATTTTGTTTTGATCAGTTTAGTCATTTTGCTAGTAAATAGTTGATAATGATCTACTAAGAATGCCACTGAGAGTGCTTTCACATTACAATAGTAAAAGATATTAGAATAATAAAAAAGAAAAATTCATTTCCAAAATTAGAAATTATAAAAAATAAGTCAGTGTTCAAATCTGATCACACGGCTGTAAAGATAAAATATAAATGATTAAATTTACATATTTTCATTGGTTTAAGTTTTTAAAAAATTATCTTGTAAAATCACTACTTGCCTCAAATATTTGATCTAGATTCAGAGATGAGTTGAAATGGTCTGTGAATAGTTGAATAAAATATTATTAGAATATTATTTTTTAATATTATTATATTTTAAGATTTGAAAAAATTGAATTGTTTATTATATTTTGTGTAAAAATTTAAAAAAATTATAATGATGAAATGAAATGAATTGAAATGAATTTTGAATCAAAACCACACATTACTTAAATCGCTCGCAAGTGGCTCTAAGCAAAGCATGGGTCTGCCACCCAGACAATATTTTTATAATTAGCATCGACATTTTTTTAATAGTTTTATTAATAGAATGATTAAAATGAGTTAAAAGTATTTTAAATAAAAAGTGAAAACAGAATATATATATATAGAGAGAGAGAGAGAGAGAGAGAGAGAGAGTAGTTATATATATATAGATATCGAATTGATCAGATGGCTAATGAGCTTATAGAAGTGGCCGGCCCGCAAAGCATAGAATCATGAGTAGTACTCCTAGATCAGTTAAATTGAAAAGCAACAGGAGGAGGAGGAGATCGAGCAAATCAAATCACAGACACTTAGTCCTAAAAATAATGGTGTCATCTCTTTGTGAGACCAAAACTATCCAATTTATCTTCTAGCCATGTGTCTGTATTAAGAGTGTGTTAATACCCCCATAAAAGTGGCCCCACCCAAGATTAACATGGTCCCAATCACAAGTCGCTTCTGAGACATACAATATCATCTGGAAAAAAAGTCTAAGTTTTAAGTTTCTTAAGTGTCGCAAAGGAACATGAAATCTCACTTCCACAACGTCCTAAACCAATTGTCATATGCTATTTTATATCTTTCCTACTTCATAAAGTAATCTCTCTTTTTTTGAAAGCAACTTGCACTGATTTGAGATGGGTACAATGCTTTGTTTTATACTATCTATAAGATAAAATAATGACCTTTACACAGTGAAGCTTGTTGGGGGCAGGGGGGAGATCAGGGCCGGGGTTCATGGTTTATGAGGTTGATAGGGGGTGGGGGAATCTGGGATCCACATGATGCTCATGTGTTTAAAAAGGAGAGAAGAACGCCTTAACAAAAGGGTGGATTAACTCTGATGTGATGCCACCATAGACTTCTCTCTATCTCTTTCTGTTTATCTACATTTCACACGGCCAGAATTAATTGTTCATCAAGTTAATGCACTTAATTATTATTTGTAGCACAATATATATATATATATATATATATATATATTTATATGAGCTATCCATTGACCCTTTTATTTGTTATTAAAAAAAAGTTGATCTAACGGTTGATGAACAATATCACATGCATTTATAATATTATACAACGAAAATTGAAATGAGAGTATGGCAAACAGCACAAGCTAGCTAGCAGTACTCTTTCCTAAAATTATTTGTTTTCAATCGCTTTCCTTTCCTTATCTTATTACTCTCAGAGATCAAATGGAATCTTAAAACAGGATGATCACTAGAAAAAAAAATAATGATAATAACCCCACAAATTAAAATGGTTCATGAACGCAAGGCCCAGTTCCTACCATGCACAAGTAAATAGTAAAACACCTATCATATATACGGCCACTTGCTCGAGCATCTAGCTTGTATATAATATGCCAGATGGGATGTTTATGGACATTTATATTTGACTTTTTGGTACTCATAAGATTTATGCCTTGCTAGCTATGTACCATTGCATTGAACTTTTGAAGCAACAGCTTTATCGAAACGAATTATTAATGATGACTCACATCCACTGTAAAATGAGTTGTCACGGCCTGGAGAAAAAGCTAGAAATTATAGTTTTCCAAAAAAAAACCCTCCATCTTAATGCATTAATACGAGAAGGGATTAATGCATCTTCATTAGACGACCTCTACGTACGACAGAAGGCGGAATTACTCATGTTCACTTTGCATGAGTTCAGGGCCTCAGGCGCATGCATTTCAATGCTTCCAAAAAAAAAAAAAAAGTGTAGCAATTGAGGGTTTAGGCAGGATAGCTAGGTCGACGTAAATGAGTGACTTTAGTTAGCTTTTTACCTTTATTCTTTTCATCCGAGTTGCATGCGACCTTTCTAAAAGTACTGGACTGGATGAATGTCCGATCCACTTTATTGATCTGATTTTGGGTATCCCTTTTTTCTGAGCATTCATATGTATATGGGAGGGGTTATCAACAATGGCGGAGCCTTGGGGTCCATAGTAGGGTGCAACCCCTGACTCGCCTTAGAAAAGCTACATAAAAGGAAGTAAATTTAGGCCTTACGGACTCTGTCGACCCTCGAAAAGAAGTACCCTACCTCCAACCTAGTATCCATGTTTTCATCATTGACCTGCATGCAATAAAACTCATGACAGCCAACAACAAATATTCTAGTACATTAAAGTTAATACTTTAGCAGCGAAGTAATTAAGTCAAAATAAACTTATAAAACTAGGTCCGTTATATTAAATTATAATTTTTTTTTTTTTTTATAAAATAGGTCTATCAGATAATATGAAATGATGTAATTTTATGAATTTACTTGTATTTAATACCTTTAGAGCATTTCCAATAGTTTCTTCATCCTATACTTTAAAATATATTATAAAAACTCACTTTTTCTATTTTACATACTGATTTTTACAATATACCATACATCAATTTATCTATTTTTTCTTCATATCATTTAAATATTAAATTTTTTGATATTTTTTATTCATTTCAAATATTTTCTCTAACTATCAATAATATTCTTATGTCTTTTGATATTTACAATATCTCTCTATATACAATGTCATATAATTATGTTCTATTTTAAATTAATCAAAATTAATAAGCTAAACCAAAATATAAATTAATTCAAAAAATAAAAATAAGAGATATATAATAAAAATTTATTTAATTCAAAATTTATAAAATAATTTATTTAACATTGTGCAATCAAGAACTCAAAACTAAAATATTAAACATAAGCCATGTAACAGTGCAGCTACAGCTCATGGAGTTGGACGAGAAAAGCGTGAGAACGAAATAGTCTCCCAATGGAGAAAAAAGAAATAGAAAGCATACATGGAGAAAAAATGAATAAAAAATTTATACTAAATGTAGAGGAGCAAACTCTATAATAGTTTTGAAATATATACATAATCCATTGGAGGTGTATTCTAAGTTATTACCTTTAAATTTTACAAAAAGTTAAGTTTTACAAGAGCCATTGGGAGTGCTCTAGCAATTCTTATAAATTAATACATATTTCACCCTACAAATTACCTATGTGAACTTTTATATTTTGATATTAATTAAGAAACTGCATGCAGTACTGATAAATATATAAATATTCTTTCATATGTTAATTATATAAAATATACTTAATTAATGTAGTATGGTTAAAGTACTATTGAGATCGAACAATCATTCTCCTCTTGAGTCCAAGTGGTCAAATTCAAAACTTGCACCCCGTGATCCCAAAAATTTGACTCCGCCATGCACGCGACCTTTCCATTTGGAGGGCATCAAGTGTGAGAGCATCATTACCAAGTTATATGGGATGGTGCATTTTAAGTTATGCTAATAATTAAAAAGAAGCTTTATGCATTATATCATGTTGGGTACCTAATTAATGATGGTAGCAAGCGATCGACGAACCGATCGATCGAGCAGGGTCAGACAATAAAGCATATAATTAAAGGGGAAGTCTTTATTCTTTTTCTGACTCGATCGTGTTCTAGCTGTAATTCGGATGGACCAGGTTCAGTAATCTTTAATTTCTTTTTCTACCACGCAGCTTTCTGGCACCTCGACATGGAGAATTGAGGTCAGATATTAAATCCGATCGATGCATATAACTAATTTATAAGAAATTGACATGCATATATATATAAAAGGCCGGGAGCAAATAATTTTGTACATATATACGCACCCATTAACACAAATACAGATTAATTAATTAATGTTTATTAAGATAGCAGCATGCTTATAAAATGTTTAGGGGAGAGATTTGAGAGAATCGGCATGCATTAATCAGAATTTTACTTCTTAAACATTAGTATTCTTTGATATCCAACATATATAAGAACAGGCACAAATTATTAATTTGTTCCATACTACCTTAATTAATAATGTTCCATTGATGCTTAAGCTGATCTATATATTCAGTTGATGTAGGATTCTGGTTTCCATGTTGCAATTATATATGTGATGTGTTGTTGCCGTAAATGTAATGGCTGTACTATATATGATCGAAGACAGATCGACCCGTGCATGTCACATGATACATATTCTTTTGCTCCATAATTGAAGTCTGAATTAGATGGATATTTTTCAGCATTCTCACGGTACTGCATTCTGAAACGCACATGCATTATTGGTGGGTACTGAATTAGCTGTTTTACTTTATGGAGATATAAATATTCAAAGTTCAAAACCTAGAGCGCGCACCAAATTTAGATTTGTCAGAGGATGCTGCCTGCTGGTGGGTCATCTACTACGTGTAGGGGTGGCTTCCAAACCCTCATCTGATCCATCTTTTGTACTGAATAATAAAGGAGTGATCGATGGAAAACTTAATTAGATCCAGAGAATGGGAAAATAATGAATTATGGCAGTACGCAACTAACTGGACGGTAGGTTGAGTGTGGGTTAGAAAGCAACAAACGGCAATCAAATCCATGTTTCTTCAGTACCAAACAATGAACAATTTTTCTACATTGGGATCACCAAATTTCCAGTTGGGAAACAACTCATTGAAGCACTAGCAATCGCCCCCACAGCTGAGCTGCTCATGTCCTCTATGCATGCAGCAATATTTACTTAATTCTATGCTCGGCTCCTCCCATCATATCAAATATGTGTCTGCCCAGCAAAGCATGTGCCTGCCCATACCATCGATCTTTCTAGATTCCAGGGAAAAAAAATGTAGTGGCTGGTACGTTATAAGAGCATTGTAGACAGGTGATTCAATTGATTCCTTGTTGGTGACAGGGGCGGGTCTTCGATATGGACTTATGAAAACTCGATCGATCGGTGTGTGATTGGCCAGCTTTAATTTTAGACCATACGCTTTAAACTTTCTTAGATAGACCTAGTGATCTAGCTATACACAGTTGTGCTGGATATGCACGTACTTACTACTGGGGACATGATAAACCTACATTAATGGACAGGATCGAATTTTGTTCTCGATCGTGTTCAACAGAAAATCTTGAAACTTCTTCCCTAGTCTTCCTGTTTTGTGAGTGATGCTAAATTAATCATTGTCACGTCCTTATTCATGTAACGTGCAAAACGGAGTACAATGCGGGCAGGTCTTTAATATATACTCATGTTGCAAGCCGTAATGAACAAGTTTGTAACCTATATGGGGCCATGGAGAGACATGTCATACATATGGGTGACAATATTTGTATTGGATCAAATTCAATTCTTTAATGAGTCGCTCATAATCCGATCTAAATAATTAAAGGTGTCGGTCACGAGTCGTACCGTAACTAGCTAGTTTGTGATTAACGTATATGGGGTCGACATTGGAAGACATGCCATGCACATGAGGTAGTACTATATATGTCATGTGCTGCATGCCTGTGTTGAGTAGAAATATTTCAGTTTCAAGTTTTGAATTTTTGACGTACGGGACATAATGCTATCTTATCCCCTGCATGTACAAGAAGAATCTGGACGGAAATTGATTTGTAACCTAGAGAAACGATAAAAAAAAAAAAATCTCATAATTTAAAAGAAATGGCTACAATAATTAACGAAAAAATATAACAATATCGTTAATTCCACATGTTTGAAGGGCCGTACTGAAATTATCAGATATGGAATGGTTCAATGGTTAAAATGATCAGTCTTTTTTGTTTCTTCTTTTGAACAGAAAGATATGCCTGCTTGAATTTTAATATAGCTTGATATTCATCATCAAGAAATAAATGGAAATTACTGGCTGAAATATTAATTCTGTCGCATGCATGATGCTGCATGCCGGTATCTTTTGATCAATTAATCTCACACCCACACCCAGAAGCTCGAGCTTTTTTGTATCTGACACCTAGTGCTTGATGTTGAATGCAGTACTGCAACTGTAGCTTTTAATGACTTTTGAAAATGTACGTACCTTTGAATGCCTTGGTTAAAACAATTAAAGACAGAATGCTATCTCTGTCTGGATAGCAACAACAATTTATTCCACCTGCAAATATGGTTAAAAACGATATTGCTAGCTAGCTAGCTGCATTTGTAATTGGCTAAGATTGAGTAATTTGAAGTAGATTATGATCTTATTACAAGAAATCAGTATAAGCCGCTGCATCTATTTCCATGCCGAATTTCCCAGTACAAAGTGATGATCCATTTTACTGTGTTCCAAAGATAAAATCCGCAGGGAATATTTTATTATGGTCGTCATGACATGATTAAACGAAGTGGCTTAAACTCTAAACCTAAAAGCATCTCTCTCTCTCTCTCTCTCTCTCTCTGAGCAAAGTAATTCAGCCTAGATCAGGAAAAAAAAGTGGTGGGGTTAAGATGTCAGAGCTTCAAATGATGCGCATGAAGTGTCGTCGTCTCCTCTAACTCTTGCTATGTTTCTGTTTGAATAGTGTCAGTCTTTCTGGTCTGAATACCTCTGCCCAGGTCCTCCGATTATGGCAGTAATCAGCTGGGGACACTGATAAAGTAGAAAAAACATGTAAGGCAATTCCAGTCCTCCTCAGTGTTCACAATCCAATTTGGCTCATTAGTCGAAAGCAGATAGCTTTTTGTTCAGAAGGTAATCAAACTCTGAGCTGAAGAGCCCCTGTCCAAAATCATTTTTGAAGTTACAATGCGTACCTTGCTACTGCCAGTACTGCTTCCCAATACAAATATTAATATTAATATTAATATTAATGCATGTGTAAGAAATTCTGTAAACGTTGCATGTTTGAATCGCAGTTATGGGGCTGCATTCCCAACCTACATACCATTAAATATTCAGAGCAGGCTTCCCAGCTCAGAAATTGACCTTTTTTTAGAGCTAGCGTAATCAATGGGGCTTGATTACTGGTCAGTACATAACTAGCTCAGGTACGTTCTAGCGTTTGGTCCATGCTCGAAGACACAGCTAGGCACGAGATCAAGAGCCAGGTAGAGTTGTAAATTAGCCCAGCGTTAAAATTTTCTAGACTATATTATTTATTTTTGTTATAATCCAAAGAGTAAAGTTAAATATAATTTTAGAAGGTGAAAGTCTCGTATATTTTATTTAAAAAAATGAGATTTATTATTAAAAAAATAATTTCTTTTATGTAGATTCAAATTTATTTTTTATTTTTTAAATAAATGTACAAACTTGCATATATACCCTAAAATTATAATTACTATTTCTCTAATTAAAAATGTGTTTGTCATAAATTTTTCTTTAAGAATTTGCGCTAATCACAAGTTTACATTAAAAAGATCAAAAATTTTATATACAGTTACTTTTACATACTCTTTCTGCATTGCATTAATGTGATTCGCTGCATCATTATTTTTAATATAAAATAAATATTTTGACCCATCATATGAGTGTAATAGATAAAAAATACATAAAAATTACAGTTTGTAGCATAACTTTAGAAAGAATATGTTTATTTCCATCAATAATTGTATTATTTCCTCAAAAATAAAATAAAAGAGGGGTGCTACTCTGTCACTTGAGTAGCACCGCTCCAAGTGATTGCTGGTTAAATTGATTTTTTTTTTTAATTTTTTCTAATAGCCACTTCTTTAACTATTAAATAAAAAAATTAAAATATATAAAATATTAAAATGCAGAAGTAAATTGAATGAACAAAATAATATTTTTTAAATAAAAAATACAGAAAAGCTGCATGGAGAGTCCTGCAAATATCAAGCAGCATGAGTGGTTTTAGAGCCTACACGTGGGTACTGTTGTACACTAGCCACATCAATCAAACGCGGTGACTGAGACCTTACCTTCGAATCTTTGATTATACAAGTTAACTAATTCAATTAAAATGAGAGGAGAAGTTAAGAGAGTCTCGCACGAAATAGTACATTCCAGTAATTCGTGCAAAATAAGATGATCAGAATCATCGTTTATAACCAATTACCCCGTGGGAAGAGTTGTTCCAAAAGCCATGACAATGAGCTCATGTATACTGGGCATTTTAATTCCTGTGTGTTGTGACCCTGCATTCCATGGTCTACTGCCAACAGATCAAGTTCTGTTTGCTCACATGAGAAGACTGGACTAAGTTAAAATTAAAAGCAAATTACCTACTCAATCTAACTAGCTTTCAATGATTATTTGCTCCTATTAAAGCTGTCTGTACTCCAACATAGATTAGATTAGTTTGAAGGAAAGCCGGTCTTTCTGGATTCAAGTAACAATCATAAAAAAGCACGTATGCAACTATGTGAGTGTCCCACAAATTGACAAGATCGATACAAAGGTCCAATATGGTTTTGACAAAATTGCCACAATTCTCTTCTGAACAGACTACAAATATATTCAAAGTGCAGTGTCCATGGTTGGACCCCAGCACAGACCTAGCTGTAGGCTACAACCTAAATTATTATAATCGACAAGTAGAAGAACAGAGACTTTGTCATATGCAAACTCAAATCACAGTAAACATAACCTTGACTAAAAAAGCATGTGTATTTCTTTCTTAGTGACAAAAAAAAAAAAAAACATCATCGATCATTACTCATCAGTGGTCTTCCTTCTTCTTCTTTTTTTGTGAATATACCCTTTTTCAAGGTTAATGTGAGAAGAAATGTCCACCCACCTTGTCACGTCAATGAACTGGAAGATCAGGTATTGATTTAGCTTTCTTTTTATCTCTGGTGTACATCACATTTCCATCATAATAGCAACAACTAGGCGGCCATGATGCAGCAACCAGCAGATTGCAATGATAACTATCAGCTGCCTACTATTATTATCTGATTATCTTTCTCAAAATCAAAAGGAATGCAAGAAGCATCAATTAATCAGTCAACCAACAACACTGAATCTGGATAAAGCATATCTCAATGCATAAAGTCAGACATTTGATCAATCATTAGGCAAGTTTTAGTCTTCTTTTTTTTTTTTTTCCAACCCATATTTCAAATCAGAAATAATAAAGAAATGAAATACATCCAGCAAAAACAATGAGTCAATGAAACATAGAAACGTATTCTTAAACCCAAGCAGGCTAGCTATGGCAACCAATCTTTCACCTACTAAACTTTAAAACACTACTCTACAGATGTGCACTTTCTTATGTTTTTGCAGGAGAAGATTGACTTCCCTGAGATTTCCTACCATTTCTTTCCCATTCAGTTACTTTCTGCCACAGAAGCAAGTAAGACAGATGAATCAACTCGATCATGTTGCAGAGCAGAGCAATAACAGATGACTGAGCAATTTAATCGATTCGAATCCGATCAGAGAATGAGAAAGTGATCTAAAACCTCAAAGAGAGGAGCAACCCTACTGCGCGCATTGGTGTCAGCAATGTCTAAGAAAGAAGACAAATTGACAGCAGCTGGGAAGCACATGGGATAGAAGAATTTACAGTATGTCAGAAACCATCCTAGATTTGACTGCCTCATTCGAAGAAAAGCTAAGCTTAAATGGACCATCATTATCTGAATTGTGTTGTCATTCAAACACAGACTCGAGCATTTGAATCTGTAACCTTGTGCTAGCTTTATTCTTCAAAAAATATTAGAATTAATAACTTGTCAAAAACCATGCAGGTAAGTAAGTAGGTAACCTTTCTGATCTCAATCCATTTTTCCGCCACTCCAAAGACTCTTTGTTCGTCTCTCCCTGTCTCGACTTTATCCCTGAGGGACATGTTGGGCCAAACGCTACCCATACTTATCGCCGGCCCAGGAGAGGCCGGAGGTCAACCCAGAGCTTGATTGGAAAATTGGGCTGAGGTTAAAGAAAGAGACACACCCTATGACGGGCTCAGCATCTACTAAGATGGGCATTGCATTTTCTAACTGGGCCGCTCTCACGCAGACCCAGGCCTGGACCAGCTTATCCACACAGGGATATGGTTAATTTCCTTTTAAATCTCAGGCGTTACATAACATAAATATTTCCATAATAGGATAAGAAAACGGAAAAACGCACTTTTTCACCCTTTAATTATAAGAAATTCTGTACTTTTTCGCTACACATGATTACTCATTAGCGACATCTACTCGCAAAGAAATTATATTGCACACTATTTGTTAAAATAAGAGGCGGCCGCTCAATACAAATTGAGGATTAAGATAAAATTTAAATGAGTCATTTGTAATTATAATATAGTAAATTATAAATTATTATATCAAATAACGTTCAAAATTCTCAATAAAATAAGATTTTATTTAAAATTTTTAAATACGATTTTTTTTTAATTTATATTTAATATAACAACGTAAAATGAGGTTTTAATATAAATTTTGTACCTCAATTTAGTAAGCTCTTAAAAAAAATATTTAAAATATAAATAATTCATTGTATTAAATATTAGATTTAGTATTATGGGCTTTGCACACATTAAAAAATAAAAAAATTATGTAAAATTTTATTTAATAAAATGATTTTTATTTAAAATATCTCATTTTTTTTTTTAGGGGCCTTATGCAATGGCCTTACCATTGAGCCGGCCCATTTAAAATCATCGACGAATACTATATATTTGTCAACTTTTGGTACGTTGAATCATGCAATGTATAAATTTAATAGTTTGGAGGGCAATGTGTAAAACGATCTGTATTGATTAGAAAATTACACATTTAATTTGATCATATAATCTTTTCAAATATTATGATTTAATGGTTCGTGTCATTGTACAAATCATTCAGGTAAACTGCATGAATGCCGGCCACTTTCCGGTAACGGAAACAATCTCTGATCATCTAGAAAATGTAGGGCTACCTAGCTGCATATCAATTTTACCATTTGTGTGCTTCTCTCTCCCATGTGCATCAATCAATCATATGACATTTAATAAAATCATGAGGAGCCGATGTTCTCTAGATATTGATCTTTTAATTAACATGCAAAGTTTGAAAGCAACATAAAATACCAGTTGATCAAGTAGTACTAGTTACAAACATGTAACTTCTTAAATCACGACCGATCGAGAGGCAAAAAGATGAGGGCCAAGTCATCTATAAATATTGCAAATATAATGAACTCACTACAAGAAAAATTGTTGATTTGTAGCTAGCTATTTCTTGTAAAAATGATTATTTCTTGTTAAAATAAGTTTATTTTTATCACAAATAATTATTATCGTCATAAATAATTAATCCGTCAAAAATACTCTTTTTTCTTATAGTGACTGTATAACATGGCCACTTGACACAAACTTTGAAAAATAATGGATTCAAATTAATTAAACCATCGACTTCGGAGAGCCGCTTATATTATTCTTTTATATGTATCAATCAAATCTAACCATGCATGTGTCTGATCTTCAACCTATTATTCTTTCTTTAATGATGGAATATTTTTCTTCGTATGCATATATATATATATATATATATATATATATATATCTGTGTTGTTATAATTTCTAATACCATTTGTAATTAATTTAGGATATACTAAAGAGAAATTTTTTTTATTAATATCGGACATCAAGAAAACTTCCAACTAACAATTTTCGGTTGCATTAGATATAGTAAGATATGAAAATATTTTCCAAAAAGATGCTGAAGAGACGTAAAGCCAATAAAAAGGACAAAATCAATTTGAGGTTACAGATTTCTTTCATCCTGCCAAAAAGCAGCACTGCCTGCCTATTCTTCTACCTTTCTTTATTTTCTTTTTCTTATTTTTCTATTCCTGTGCACTGATATCAATTTTAGGATAATTCACGGGTGAGAGCTAATTGTCCCGACTCCGGAGTGAAGACAGCGATAACCCAATAATTATCATACCAAATTGTCATGGGGTCGACCCAGCTAAAGACAATATTGTAAGGCCAATGTCACGAATAACTCCATAGATCTGAAACATGATATATGGATCCAACGCAACATTGTGCAGTACAGATGATCAGATGTTAACATCCTGGAAGTTAGTAAATACTAAACACGAGGGACCAGACCACCTACACAGGGGTCCCACTCCCAACCCTCCTCCTCCTTTACGAACTCGGCTTGATAATCACATTTCAATAATACACGTCAGATTCTCCACGTGTACCTTGAAGAAAATCCCAGCGTGTCGGATGATTCTATTGCAGATTTGAAGTATTTTGCATGATTCCAGCAGTCAAAATCAATATTGACACTGAAAATCACTTGTACCAGACTCAGTTCCTTTTCCAACTTCGTATCTATCTTTTAAGAGTAGACTTAAAGCTTCTCGACTACTTACACAAAATGGTTGGATTAGGAGCAGGCCGCCGACCGCCGAGAGGCAATTTCCATGCTGCATTAATGGCAGACTAGGTGCCTCGATTTATCTAACTCAATTTATATCATCGCCTTCTTCAGATACTCCAAAGAGGTGTTGACCGAGAAAATCTTGACATCTCTTTGATTATTCTTGAGTTTATAAGCTGCACGCAGGAATTAAGATCATTCCCGCCCGCGCGGTTGTAAGCGACCAGCTTTTCTGAATCTCTTGTGCACGTACGTAGTAGTACTGTTGTATATTAATAGTTTGAAATCTCAATTTTTATGACATATATAATATTATAATCTGATCATCTTCAGAATCATCCGAAGAGTACTCGATCGATCATGTGGTCCGATACTTAAGTTTATATACGAAAGGCTGGCTTTATAACATATCGAAACAACTGGTAGGGAATAACGTTACCTCGAGATATATATATATATATATATATACCATTGATCTTAAAAGGAAAAAAAAAGGATAGTTAATTAAGTTCATTTTGACCAACCAACAAAAAAATTAGCCATTTGAATATCACAATATTCTATAAAATAATATATATAATCAAAGAAATATAATTACTTTTTTATTCCTCTTTATTTTTTTCTTTATTAATTTCTCATTAAGTCATTAATGGTAAAATTAGAATTGAATTATTACTTCATGTAGTTTAAGAGGAAGTAAACTTTAAAAAGAAACTCAAAATTCTTTCTTTCATTTATAGGGCCGGTTTTTAGGCGCCCAAGAGCTGTCCGATTATGGTCCGACTGAGAAATCATCCTTGTGCCGACCAATTCTTGGTATTAATTAGTAAAAAAACATCGGAGCGGCCATTTCAAGTCATGGACTTTTATTTTAATTACTTTTGTGACAGTTTAATTAATCAATTTAATTAATGCTGCCCTACCATTTGTATTGACTCTTCTGTCTAGCTAGCTAATGATAATGTATTATCATTTGCCACCTTAACAAAAAAAAAAGTAGTTATTTTTAAAAAGCAGTAACCTTGTTGATACAAAAATATGAATTGAAAACGTTGGCGGATTCAGCACGGTGTCATAACAACCTAGCTCGGTACATTCGGTAGTTTTAAAATTATGAAGATGTTTAATGCCCTTTAATTATTAGTTTATAAATTGCATCCAGTATTATTCGGTCTTCTAGGTGAGCCAAACGCAATAAATTTGATCTCTGTCATCATCACCTCGTGCTTCATCATCTTATAAATGAAGCTTGCGGGTTTGCACGGAATGGACGGAGAAAAACTTGAATAACAGGTTATAATCATAGCTTAAACAAAGGTAGCCCTCAAAATTTACACAATTTGATAAAAAGGAAGTCCAAAGTCGAAATTAAATTATATTTTTGAAGAAGATATATATATATATATATATATATTTAAAGAAGATGACAGTCTCTCAATTTTATTGATAATTCTTATTTATGATGAAGGAATATCATATACAATAAGAAGATATTTAATAAGAAAAATAATATTTACAATCATGAAGTGCACAATTCTCGCATACTCTATAAAAACAACTGCACACTTCAAAACTATGTATAGCATTACCGATTTAAGAGAGGTTAATGAAGTCTGAAAGTGAAGTTATGGGGCTGTTAAATTGAAGCACGCCGCCCAGATATAAAGAACGCAGTTCCCGGGACTGATCATCAGATAAATTCCACAGGCGTGAGAGCAAAGGCTGGCAAGACTCCACCAGCAGCCCCAACCTCCCAAGTCCCACTCCCACCCACCAAACATTTTTTTATTTATTATGTATCCTCCTAAAACCATGCACTTCTTTTCATTAAACACCATAAAAAACCTCATAATGATCATTGAATAAAGCAATTGGAGACTGTTTGATTTTTAAGTTTGAAACTTTTCTCCCAATGGGTTGTCCATATCCATCACGAATCCTGAAGTTCTAGACCCCTTGGTGTTTGGTATACAATTAATATATGATGCAAGTATAAAATTATTCGTAGGCCTTGATTATCTCAATGTAATTGTCTCCTTCCAATCTGAGTACAAGCCATGCAAATATGCATTATCCCAATGTCACACTGAATGGCTACTTGGTGCCTATAATGAGGTCTGGATGTACTGTTCATAAAATAATAAACAAGTTGAAGAAAATCTGTCGTTTTAGTACTGCTGGTTTGAATTTCAGTGCTTTTTTAGACGCATTCTCTGCCCAGTTTCCATTCTCTTTCTATTCTTCTATTCCCCTTCCTATCTGTTCCACTTCAAACTCCTATAAAAGATTCCTCACCCACGATTCCCTTATCTCTTTATATTTTTTTAAGAATAGGGAATTTAAAGAATAGTTCTATATGTAACGACAATTCAATAAAATGCATGCATGCTACCTATTTGAATGCTTTGCTAGAAGAATGCTTTGTTTTGGGGGACTTTAAGGGAGTGGTTGAATTGTGCGAATAGGGAGAGGCTAAAGACAAAATCGTGGGTTCAGGGCCTAGCTAGCTAGCTTTTTTCTGTTTCATTGAAAACTTAAAGCTCACCAACACGACTGAAATAGTTATCGTTGCTTTGATTTAAAGAACCATTCAAAGTTGGATGGCACGGCAAACTTCTTTGAGAAAACGACTTGAGCAGATTAATTAGGTATTACTTCACCAACAACTGAATCTATAAACAATTAAGTTGTATAACAACAATGAAGTTCCCGTATACTCTCTCAAAAAGAAAAAGAAAGAAAAAGAAAAAGAATCTGTAATGGAATACAAGCGTTTAATGTGGGTGACACAAAAAGTCAGGGATCTTTAGTAGATAGCCCAAATCTAATTTCTAGCAAAAACTTAGCCTGTTTTGAATTAGACAGAAAGTGCATGGTACCGTTAGAAAGAGTAAACAAAAAATTGTGGGTTAATTTAAAACAAAAAATCAATTAAAAAAGGAGAAATGATATTTACAATTATAGAGAATGTAAGTCTCGCACATTCTTTTTTTTAAAAAAATAGATAAATCTAAAATACACATGAAAAAATTATTTTTTTAATAGTAAATTTTAATTTTTTTAGATGGAGTGCACGAGGCTTGCATATACTAGAATGGAAAATGTTAGGTGACAAAGTGTACCTATTATTTGTACTGATTAGTTTTTTAGCATTTGTGTTTGTTTATTTTTTAGTATTGTCTTTTTTTTTATATATTTTTTTAAATACACAAAAAATGCTTTAAAAAATAAAAATATATTTTAATACTACGTGTACAAAATATCGGTATAATTTATCTGTAACACCGTCTTACTAGAATTATATTTAACATTACTCTTAATAAAATATTTTAAAAGGAAGGACAACAATGAATGTTATAAAAAAATGGGCAAATTATGGCTCTTAATTTGGTCTAATTGAGAATTTGAGTCTCCCCTTACACGAAATTAAAATCTGGAAAACAAAACTGAAAAAATTATAGAAAAAGACGAATACAATAATGACCAAAACAAACCTCTTGATTGACGGAAGTTTTGATCTACCTAATAAACAGAAGAAAAGTTATATTCATCATTTCTACATATTATATACTATATATTTTTATTTATTTATTTATTAAATATGTGATATATAGATTATGAGTAAAATAATTTAATTAATTTAAAAAAATTAAAAAAAATAATAAAAAATAATATATAGAGATGATAAATAGTAAACCACTAGGGTGGGTTTGGATGTTGAAGTGAGTTGAGTTGAGATGATAAAATATTATTAGAATATTATTTTTTAATATTAAAATTGTTTAAAGATTTAAAAAAATTAAATTATTTATTATACTTTATATTAAAATTTAAAAAAAATATAATAATAAATTAAGAATCCAAACGCACTCTAAATAGAATAGACAATAGAGACAAGAGACAGAGAGTCCACGTGAGTAATACTGAGATCAACAGAAGGGTAATGCAGTAATTTACAGTATTGCCTGTCGTAACCACGTCAAACCCACCATTTAATATCGCGCCTTGGCCATCCCATCCCATTCTTTTTCCAACGCCCAACCATAGCAAATAATATGACAGAGCCCTAATCCAGAGCGACATGAGAGCAGACGCAGGCACCCAACCAGAACGACAACCCTACGAATTTTCTCTGTTGTAGAGAGAAAGAGGAAAGAGAGAGAGTTTTAAGAGGAGGATCTGAACCCTGGTTTTGGATGGCGAGCGGGTGGGTCAAGTCGCTGCACTGCAAATCCAGAGCGTTCGATGACGTTTATCACCCCAACCCGAAACTATTACCCAGCGCTAGTTGCAGGAAGAGTGTGCAGAGCATTAAGGACGTGGTCGATGCCACCAAGCACAAGCCCAAGAACAAGCCGAAATCCACGCCGCCTGCCAAGAGGCAGTCCGGTTCGAAGCGTAAGGAAGAGGCGACTCAGACCCCGCCAAGCAGGTCTAGGTTGAGTGATTCTGTTGCTGGGCATGCCAGTGCTCCTGACCCTTACCTCCCGGCACTGATGGAGCTCTCTGAGGGCCACCCTTCTCGTAATGTCGTAGAGATTATCTTCCACACGAGTTGGAGCCCCAAGGCCTTTACGGGTGGGATCGAGATGATTTTCAAGGTCCAGAACGCGTCGAGAACCGTGGCCCGGTTCGAAGAATATCGCGAGATGGTCAAGTCCCGGGCAGGCTCGTTCAGTCCGAAGGACGGCGCTGCTTGGGACGAGAATGCGCGGTGCGTCGCGGACGGGAACGAAGTGATGGGGTTCCATTGTCTGGGCCCCACCTCGGGGAGAGGGATGTACGACTCGCGGGACAGGGCGTGGACGTTTCCGGGGGCGAAGGGATCGGCGATTTGCACTTTTTCCGATAGCGGTAGGGCCCACGATTGCGCCGGCGGTGGGAGAGGAAGGAGGGCCATGCTCGTATGCCGGGTAATTTCGGGTCGGGTCTGTAAGAACCTTAGAGCCGGCTCGTTGCTGGAAGACAGAGTCGGGTTCGACTCGGTGAGCGGCGACAACGGGGAGTTGCTAGTGTTGGATTCTCGTGCGGTGTTGCCTTGCTTTCTTATCATCTATCAATTGTAAAAATACCAAGTCGCTTTTTTTTGTTTGACTTTTAAATTTCTTGGTGGGGTTTGATGAATTTTCTTCTTTGCATTCATCAACAAGATTTTTTCTTTTTCCTTCTTAATTTGGAGGTTGGTATTCTCTCAAGTACTTGATGAAAAGTTATGTTGATAAATGCGCTAATTAACCAGTTTTCGATTTCTTTTTGTATGCCATTTTTATTTGTAGGATCAAAATTTTTTATAATTTCTCGTCCAAGAGGATATAAATTTTAAATAAAAAATTTATGCAAAAAAATAATAATAAGTTTTTTGGATTGATAAATTGATTAGTCAATATCTTAATTAGGTTGGTAAGAGAGATGTTGATTATATAGGTGCTATAAGCTTCGTTTTTGGTAAATTAATTAAAATTTTGAGAAATAAATAAATGTCGGTTATAGGATTTTCCGGTCATAATTGATGATTTATTGCATTGCATGTTTATAAGTTTTGAGGCCATAATCATTGATCAGTATGTCGATTCATTTATGCTTTTACATTCAGAAGTTTTCTTTTAAGTGGAAAATAATATATATATATTTTTTTATATATATATATATATAGAAAAACACTACTATGCCCACTCCATTTGACACTTCTATTTAACCGTTTGTCAAAACTTAATAATTAAGAAAGTGATTTTAAGTGTAATGAGATATATATTTTTTTAAAATCTTTAAATGAATTTAAAAAATATAAAAAAAAAAAAATTACACTAGACGATAAGCCCAGTGGTCAAATCGGCATAGGAGCCGCACCCATATATATAACTTAGATTTGACCATCAACTTGAAAAAATATATCAGGCTGATAAAAGAAGGAAGGAATGAATCATCATCTTCATGTCCATGAACATGAACAGACAGCATTTTGCATCTAAGTTCGATATAAAATAAAGGTGGGCAGCTATACCGGAATGCAATTATTTACTTCCTCATCAAATGATTAATAAGGATTTTGATAACCTGAAAAGTCATCTTAATTAGCTGCTACGGATTGCTGAAATATTAGCAACTACAATATTAGGTGGGAAAGGAATTAAAATTGAGGAAATTCATTTATCAGCACATTTATTTACACCACACCACACCACATTTATTTATTGGCCGCTATCCATTGCGCCACTGAGTGCACACATCGATTTTGAAAATAATGTAATTTGATTACTCTTCAATCTTCATTTAGGTGAAGGTTTTGACGGATTTCATCTATAATTAGAGTTAATTGCCAATAAGGAGGAGTTTCGTTATTAATGGCATTAATATCAATTTGTGCATCACCTTCAAGAGTAATGGACACTTGTGAAGGTTTTTTGCCACTTGCGAAGCCAATAGAGCTGCTGACCTCTGCTATGACTAGATTAGGGGTTGGAATTTCTTAGGCCCATATTTCTACAATATTGCCTTCTAAGTCATGATATACAGCTGAGGCATTGGAAAATAAGTCTTAACTGTAGTATCAAAAGAGAAGCTACATTGATTAAGAGGTGGAGGTACCGATCTTACTAATTGATGGTCTTTTGATTTCAGCTTCCATGCTTGTGTGTAGACTTGATAAATTTTTGCCAACCTCATTCTCAAGCCAGCCTCCGTAGCCTTTGAGCTTTGGTATGTTTCCGATTTTGAATTCTAAAATTGATTTAATTTTATGTTTATTTTCGGAGTACGTAGATTTAGTTATATTCATATCATAAAGGTGGTTATTCTGGTGAATTTGAGTTGTACTTGTTGAGTTCGGCTTGATTTCATCCCAAAAATATCATTTTTGAAGTTTGGCTTGACTGTGGCTCGACCCCTAGCTCGAGCCACGCTCGCTTGACTCTACTCGAGCGAATATGAACCCGAGAGCTCCGCTCGACACCCGCTCGACAGTTTGCTTGAGCTAATATGAACCAAAGAGCTCCGCTCGACACCTGCTCGACAGTTTGCTCGAGCTAATATGAACCTGAGAGCTCCACTCGACTCCCGCTCGACAGTCTGCTCGAGCTAATATGAACCTGAGAGTTCCGCTCGACTCCCACTCGAGCGACTATGTAACCAGTCGAATCCAAGAGCTCCACTCGACACCCGCTCGACAGTCAGCTCGAGAGGGATGACAAACCTGATACCTAAACTATTTTAGAGATAATAACAAACCTTGTTTTGAGCTTTGTGACTTTTGATTTTGCGATTTGAATGGAAAATGTTGAA
Organism: Cyclocarya paliurus; assembly: GCA_029856935.1. NCBI lineage: Eukaryota > Viridiplantae > Streptophyta > Magnoliopsida > Fagales > Juglandaceae > Cyclocarya > Cyclocarya paliurus. The sequence continues at coordinate 5,457,900 of CM056948.1, forward strand.
ATAATAACAAACCATGTTTTCGTTATTTTAGCTAATTGGGTGCCTAACTTTCCTAAAACTGTCTGAATTGAGATTAAGAAAATCAATGGGGAAAAGAAAATGTTGAATAATGTAATGGGTCATTAATTAATATTATTTTCATATTTTGACATTTTGTGATGGTTTAATATTTTATGACAAAAAGTATCGATATTTGAATTTTGGTTACAAGCTAATTTTTTAAACTAATATAGTCTAGTTATTTTTTAAACTAATTTCTTGATTCTAATTTATTTTTGTAGCTTATTTGATTGTGATATGGATCATAGACCTAATGGAGACGATCGTCCACAAGGGAATGTGGCGAATGCCAATGCTACATCTCCTACACCGGTGGGTACTTCCAACCTTAAAGCCGCATCTAAGGCAGCCACATCTTGTGCGAGTAGTCGACTTCCACTCCCAGTGGATATAGAAAGTGAGGATGAGGATATGTTCAACGAAGAGGAGGAGATGCCCATTGAGCATGATCAACCACAACGAGCTTCTAAAAACCTATCGTGGACATAGGAGCATTTCACCAAATTCCTGGTGAAATTGCAAACCCGCAAGCAAGATGCCACTATTGTGGTCAATTTTGTAAATGTCATTCGAATAAGTAAGGTACCAGTGTGATGATAACACATCTTCAAGGTTGCCAACGATATAAGATCACGAAGGGATTGGCGGCCACTGATCAGACCAACCTCAGTTACGAAACTTCTATGGCTACTGATGGTACACAGGCTAAGAAACTAGTCATCCCTCAATACAGTGAGAAGATGTTGAGGGAAATGCTTGTAGAGATGATCATTATTGATGAGATGCCCTTTACCACAGTCGAAAAAAAAAGGCTTCCGAAAGTTTCTAAACTTTGTTGAGCCACGCTTTCCCATTCCATCACGGTATATGGTGATGTGAAATTGTATAAAAAAGCATGTGAAGGACAAGGCGGAGATGAGAAAGATGTTTGTTACCACTAGCTAGAGAGTGTTATTTACGACTGACACATGAACATCCATACAGAACGTCTGCTACATGTGTATCACAGCACACTACATTGACAGTGAGTGGAATTTGCATAAAAGAATTATTGGTTTCAAAGAAAGTGTGGATTATAAATGTGCATCCATTGGGGCGAAAATAGATGATTGTATAAAGGATTGGGGGATTCGAAAAGTGATGTGTATTACAGTTGACAATGCTAGTGCCAATGAAACAGCAATTAATTGGTTTAAGCGGAACACGACGATGAATAATGATGTCATTCGGGACCACGACTTTATTCATATTCGGTGTTGTGCTCATATCATCAACCTCATAGTTGTTAAGAGGTTAAAAGTGGTTGATGTTTTCATTACCCGAGTCCACAATATTGTACGATATGTGAGGGGTTCCCCCCAAAGGCTTGCCACGTTTAAGGCAATAACAAAAAATTTTCAGATTGAATGCTCTAATATGTTGTGCTTGAACGTTCTGACTCGATGAAACTCTACATATATGATGTTGGATGTGGCACAGAAGTACCAAAGAGCATTCGAGCGGATGGAGGTCGATGATGGGGGCCTGAAATATGCTTTGTTGGAACCAGCAGGATAGGAGCTCGGTGCATCGGACACACATGATTGGACTAGTGTGAGGTATTTTGTTCAATTTTTGCAAGTTTTTTATGAGATAACCATGTGGATAGCTGGATCCAAATATACGACTGCAAACTTGTACTTCACTGTGCTCTCTAAGCTTCACTTCCACTTGAAAAATAGTTGTACTGATTCTAGGGAATTGTTATCTGCTATGGTTACGAGGATAAAAACCAAATATGATAAATATTAGAGGAATATTGAAAAGATAAATAGATTACTATTTGTGGCTGTGATCCTTGACCCCCGATATAAGTTGACTGTTCTAAAATTTTGGATAAATTCCGTCTTGGGGGTAGTGAAGGCTGCAGAGTTTATTACAATGCTTAAAAGTGATATTAATGACCTATATCATCACTACAGCAATAGTTGTCAAGTATCATCCGTAACTGGTAGCTCCTTACATTCAAAGCCAACGGGAACGACAGTTTCTTTCGATGATACTGACTCATCCAGACTTGGGCTTACACACCATCGTATTATTCAACAGTATCATCAACTCATTATAACGAAAAATATTATGTAATGTACATTTGAGATTAAACGATATTTTATGGAAGCTATCGAGGCACCTAATGATGTATTTCAGTTGCTAACTTGGTGGAAGGTTAATTCCACCAAGTATCCAGTCCTTTCCTGTATAGCCCGAGATGTGCTAGTCATTCCTATCACTACGGTTGCCTCAGAGTTGGCAATTAGCAGTAGAGGTCGCGTGTTGGATGCTTATCGAAGTTCATTGTTATCGTCAACCGTGGAGGCCTTCGTTTGCACACAGAATTGGATCAGTGAAACGCCCATTGGACTAGATACTGTTGGCGTTGATGCCGAGAGCTATAGGCTTAAATCGGGTAATTTTATAAGTTTATATGCTTTTAAATTTTCATTTAATTAATTTTAATATTTCTAACTTCTACATTTTTTGATTTTATAGATCTAATTGTGAACTCTAACATAATTGCCGATAATTGAGAATTTGAGAGTTTGAGATGGACGTCCCTTGAGAGTTGGGATGGAGAATCCCCTTTCTTAGAAAAACCCCCTTTCTTAGTAAGAATCAAATGGAGAATCAAATTCTACTTTTACCATATTCAATTTGTTATTATCAGTTTTTTTCATTTATTGCTGACAACTTTCTATTTTCATTTCAGGCATGACCAATTACCAATAGACCATTGAAATTTGAGTGAAATCCGTGTTTAAAATTTATGTAGTTATCTTTATTAAATGGGATTGTAAAAAACTGTTATAACTTATGATTATTTAGTTTTTAAGTTTTTTTTTCTTTTTAGTATTTTTTTTTTATAGATTCGGAATGTTGTTATAAATGGGACTGTATGAGATTGTTATAACTTATGACTACTAAATAACCATAAGTTATTTAGTTTTTAAACTATTGGATTTAAAATTCTTTTTTTATCTTTTCATTATTATTTTTGTTTTACAAATCCGGACTTGAGTAATGGTGAGCCCAAAAGATGAAAAAGGACATCCATTTAGCCCAGTAAATAGTCGGAGCTCCGATCGGAGTTCGGAATTTCGATCGAAGTCGGACTCCGATTCCGTTCGAAGTTAGAGTCGGAGTAAAATTTTCACTCCAACTCCTCTCGGAGTTGAAAGTCAGAGTCGGAGCTCAACTTTACACAGCAATAGATAGTTGTCTTTTCGTAGAAAAACACTTTACATCAACCACTGTTTGGCATGAGCCAAACCACTCACCCAAGCCTCCCGAATTCAAAATACTACCGGGCTATGAGAGAGAGAGAGATTGAGTATAGAGAGAGACTTGAGGAGAGAGAGAGAGACTTGAGGAGTGAGAGAGCTGATGAGAGAGAGAGACCCGAGGAAGGAGGGAGAGAGAGAGAGACTCGAAGAGTGAGAGAGAGATATGATTTGTGAGAGAGCTTGATTAGAGAGTCGTAGAGAGAGAGCTAATGAGAGGGAGAATGTTTAAAAGAAATTTAAAAAAAAGCGTTTAGAGAAAATAATAATAATAATAATAATATAGCGGCTGATTTGTAGCACAACTCCGCTCCTTTCCACATCTGTCTTAGTAACAGGGGTCAAGGGAAAATCATGCAAATTTAATGGGCGCTAACTTTGCAGTATTAAATTATACTTGGATTGGGTAGGCTCACCGAGATGGGTCGCAAAAGTGATGGTTTTATGTTTGAAAAATGATATCTTACTATCTTCCTATTATTCATTTATTTATTTTTTTTGTATTTCATTTTTTTTGAAATTTTTTATTTTACTTAATGGTTAAAGAAATAATTGTTAGTAAAATAATATATCTTTTTTAATTTTTTTCTTAATGATTAAAAATATTAGAAAAATAATAATAATATAAATACATTATAAATAATAAATAAGTAATAAAAGATAAGACTCCTACCACTACGCTTTACGTTTGGCCTGTTGTTTGTTTTTTTTTTTTAATTTTTTCTTTTCTTTAGATGGATTGGCCTATTGGATCTGATATCCCTTTGACTGCTATCTCGAGATTTTCTTAAAGGTGTCAAATCGTGTTAATGGGTCGTGTTCGTATAGTGTCAAGACGTATATATTATACTATATAGGTCAGCCATAATCCGACTCGTTAAGTTTATCGTATCAAAATCTCAAATTTTAACCCAATCCATTAATATAACGGATCGTGTCGTGTCAACCCGTTTTGATCCGTTTATGTAAATGATTTGAACAAATCCGAAATTAACCCGTTTGACCTAATTAAGTTTAGTATAATTTTATATAAATATTAAAATCACAATATCTATAAAAAATATAAAACTAACTACAAATCTAAAATTACAATTCTAAATAAAAATACTATCAAAATTAAAATCTCAATAATTTTATTTTTAGATATAAGAGTATAATTATAACTTCAAATTTCTTAACGGGTCATAATGGGTTGACCCGTTATCAACCCATTAACCAATTGTATTTTAACGAGTCAACTCGTTTTGACCCGAACCTGTTAACGTTAAACCCTAACCAGCTTTTATCGTATCGTGTTCATATTGAGTTAACAGGTCGTGTCACATATTACCACGTCTAGATTTTCCCACTATGAGTACCAGAGCGTCGAGTGTCAGCAGCGTGAATGATTATTCCTTCCTAAGGTGCCGAAATTGCCAAAATCTACGGGAGCTTTGTTGTGGTGATCTTGACTACTGATGAAGGCTGACGTGCAGTAAATCGTGTTAATGTGAGTTTAGACGTTGAGCTGAATTTAATTTTTTATAAATAATAGTGAATTAAATAATAGAAAAAATTATGTGAGGATTTGTCTAAATTGAGTTTAAAATATATTTGAATGTTAAGATGAATTTAATATTTTTTATAAGAAGTTAAAAAAAGTTATAGATCTTACGTATAAATATGTGTTAAGTTAAAAAAGGTTGTAGGTTCTCGTGTAAGGAAGTTTTGAGTTGAGATAAGTTTAGTAATTTGAGAGTTAGGTATTTAGATATTAGATTCAATTTAAAATTAGACTAAACTTAACTGAATCTTACAACCAAACAAAACTTTAGAATAAATCAACTTAACTCATTTTAATTTCTTTTATCTAATATTATATTTTTTAAAATTATAAGATATAATATAATAAACGATTTAATTTTTTAAAATTTTAAAATAATAATATTAAAAAATAATCTTTTTATTTTTATTTTTATTTCAATTCAACGTAACTTCAACGTACAAACGGAGCCTTAAACCACTTTCTCTTGAATTTAGGTTGGTACGAGCTGGTGGGAGGAGGTCAGAGGAATAAATGTTGTAATGCAATTGTAGCTCCGTCCCTTTGATCGCCTGTGGGTTCCTCGGAAAAGGTAGGAGTTTCAGTGAAATCTTCTGCTGGTTCAACGTTAAGTGCAAGAGGTTCCGTCCGGTTTTGTTCAGGCTAACTCCGAAGGTAAACTCCAAATTGTGTGATTGGGAAAGTGAATATCGGCAGCTTCAAGTATGAATTCCCCCATTCTCCCTTTGCCTTTTGCCATCTGTGCTTGTAGTAAATTGCCTTGAATTTGTTGAGATTCTATACTCAGCAATGTGTGCTTTGAGGGGAAGAGATTCAGGGTTGAACGTTGCTGAATTTCCTCTGTTTGGTTAAGGGTGTGAGGGATCAGATGAGGGTTTTCGGCATGAAGCCAAGGACCGAAGGTGTGATGGGATGGACTTTAGGAATGTGCAAAATATCTGAGAGTATCCCAATCTGCCACATGCGCAACAAAAGTCCGATGTATCTCTCATATTTGAGGGCAACCCCAGGTCTCAAGATTGTTGGCTTTAGGTAGATGGAATCCCTGCTTCAGAGGGACTGAAATACCGATTTCCACCTTAATCCTTATGTATTTTCTGCAAGTAATTCTGAATGGTTCATTTTCTTCATAGTAAGGCTTCGTTTGGTTACTGATTTAAATTCAGTTGAGTTCAGTCTAATTTTAAATTGAGTTTAACATCTAAACACTCAACTCTCAAATTATTAAACTCATTTAAACTCAAAACCTTCTTACACGTAAATCCCACAATCTTTTTCAATTTAAAACATTTTTATACGTAGGACTCACAATCTTTTTCATTTTCTTATAAAAAGTATTAAACTCATTTTAACATCTAAACACACTTTAAACTCAGTTTAGATGGATTTCACATAATTCTCTTCACTACTTAACTCATTACTATTCATAAAGATTCAACTCAGCTGAACTCAATTTAATATCCAAACACAGTCTAACTTTATATAGAGTTTTCAAGCGCTTCACAATTATTTTGAAAAGAGTGAGATTTATTATTAAAAAATTAATTTTTTTCGCGTGAATCTCTTATTTACTCACTTTTTTTAAAGAGATTGTACGATAATTACGCATTCTATAATATCATTTCTCTTTTATTCAACCTCTAAGAGATTGCCTAAGCTTTCCCCTATCTGAGTGACATTGTCAGGGGTATGTGGTCCAAAGGCTGTCCGTGTATTTGCACATGGTATGCAGAGTGATTCAGTCGAATTTCTTGCAAAGTGGACCCAGGAGGCCGCGGCTTGAGGAGTAGCAAATGCCCTCTAAATTCCTAGGGTTCTGATTGAGGATTCTGTTTTTGTCTTGGGGAGACTGGAAGGTGAATAAAAATAAATTTGTTAATGAAGTTCCATGCGGCCTTTATGCTAGCATGAATAGCAAATTTGTTTAGTGGCCGTGGAGCTACTAGGCGACCTACCAATGCTAACTCTACAGTTTTTTTGCTTCTTCCCCTGCAGGTTCTAGCTTGAGATCTTGCCATGAAAGATCTTCAGTCTGTGAAATTAATGAGTCCATTAATGCTAGCTGATAGAGTAAAGAGAAGGATTGCAGAAGAGGTGAGGATAGAATGAGACTCCATGGAGGAGTAGGAGTTCATGAGGAGTGAGGAGAAACTCTAGAGAGAGAGTGGAATCATGCATGTGATCTGTTCGATCCCGTTTATCATATCTGTGCAAGTACTTCCTTAGTTTCTTGCAAAGTATGTGGTGGCAGGTTGAGTATTTACACGCAAATAGTACTACATTTTATAATGGTGGATGGTAGAAGCCAATTATAGCTCTATAAGCAGCGTAGCTATACATATTAACGGTGGATGAGATGTTTTCCAAATTAATCTGACGCAATAGCTAAATGGACATTCAAGCATTTAGGTGTATGGTCTGAAACATTATTGAGAAACATGCATGATGGCTATGGCAAACGCAGCTGCTTTTGCGTTTCAAAAAAAAAAAAAAAAGCATAAATATATTTTGAACCTTCAAATTATTAAGCTTTTACACTTCATACACAAAATTATCAAGCCTGCCATATTTAATCTATTATTAGCTTTCCTTTAAGCAGGTTCTCGACGTTACATATTACGTTACGTTACATATTTTTCATTTACCCAATCTACGTTCAGATCAACAAGGAGAAAAATTGCAACTTATTTTTGAATTTGGGGTAAAATTGACGAACTCAGAAACTTTGGTCAAATTAGAAAATAGAGAGTAATTTGAGAGGATAAACGAGAATTTATCATTTTCTTTTATAAGAAGAAACAATAATAAAAACTAGAAAATTCTACTTATAATTTTCTTTAAAGGCACGCAAGAGGATAGGGACAGTTAAAGAGCAAGGGGGTCCGCATGACTGTAACGGCTGGACGGAACCTGTTGTTAATTGGCAAAAGCACGGCGCAAGTCACGCCATCAGATGATCATCTGCGTCTCTTTCCCTGTCTTCGTTAATAATACAACAGCCCAATGGCATTGGTTCCTCACTCAAACCAAACTTCCAACATTACAATGTCTCTAATGTACACCTAAACTATTTACGGAAAATTTTTAAAAAAAAATCAAAGAAAAAAACAGATAGAAATTTGGACACGATGACTCATTTAATAGGAAGACAAATTTAAAGACTTTAATTTTTAAAATTAGGAAGTCAAGGGATCCATTCGAACGAAGCCAAATCATGGGGTATCAATGATCATTAAACTTCAGTATGAATGTTCAACGTTATTTATTTCACAGCTCAAATTTTTTCACTCAAAAGTTGTAAAAATAGATTGAAGTTTATTTCTTCATCTATTTTCAAGAGAGAGAGACGGCAGAAAAATTTCTATCGTAAAAATATTATTCAAGCATAATTGCTATAAGAATCTGTGCTGCGTTTGTTTGTAATACGTAGCAATTCGTATTCACTCGCTAAAATCAAATCAACAAAAGGAAAGGCCGAAATTAGTACAAACGAAACGCTTTCAGGCAGTTACACCTATTGTAATAACGCATCCTGGAAAACAAAAATCTGACAGCGTCGTTATTATTTTTCCCTTACTTTTCATTTTTTCATTATTATTAATGATAACTATTCATAAAATATTAAAAATTTTCTTATTATCTAAACGCAATCTCGTCACACGTATAATACGTATAATAAGATGAAATGAAAAATAATAAGATAATTTATAAATAGAAAAAAAAAATTGAGTTAAGATTTCCATTAAGTTTTAAAAAATAACAGAGAAAAAAATAAATTAAAATTATAAATTAAAAGAAAGTTAAAATTTAATTTTTAATATAATTTTTATTTAAAAATTTAAAATAATTATAATAATTAGATAATGAACAGATAAAAAAGTTATATTAAAAAATATTTATATTTTAATAATATTTAGATGTTGAAATAAGATGGTTCGAAAGATTTATAAAAGCAAAGCAGGCCTCAAACCATAGCAAGCTGGAGAGAAATGTGCAACTATGAGAATGAGCATCAAGCGCTATGAGGCTGCTGCAAATGTTTCAAGAGTGTCCATTGCTCGAAGCCTGTCGGCGTCAAAGTCAAAAAGCCGAACAAGAGTCTCATGGCGTGAAAGCTATATCCAAGCCATGAGAGACCCTTGAGAGAGGTATATGAATTCATTTCAAAAAAGGAAAAAAATGTGCTCGACTGCAGGCATTGCTCAAATCAACCCCTTTCCATATTTCAATGTTCTATGCTACTTATCAATATAATCCAGGTACATCAAAATCCATTTAAAATTGGAGTGAAAAAAGGGAGAAAGGGGTACGAGAGGGGGGGAAGTGAAGATTGGATATATAGCCAATATAATATATCCCTATGGTGAACAAATGCAGGAAAATTATACATCTTCCACGATCATTGATACTCCACTAGAACATACAATGGCTTACCCTTCAAGCGCCCACGGCCCTGCAGCGTTCAGCAAATTTAAATTATATCCATGCAGATCTCTATGTACACCAATCAATTTCTCTATATAAAAATTCCGAGAAAGCAACCGAACTAGGTAACACAAGCACTTAGTAATATGCACACCTTTAACTCAGGTAACTCAATCAGGCATGCACATTCAACTACTTCTGCTCCAACGCATTCTGTGAAGCAACACAATCACATCAAAAATTTTCTGAAAGTGAGCACCCACAAGAACACGCACATGAAAAAACACATGCAATTCGTTATTGACTTTGAGATGAAATTGTGCACCAAGCACTTGCTTTTTGGCATTCTTAACCATGAAAGTAGAAAGTCTAGTTGCCCTCTTCTCCAGAAAAAAGTTATCCAAGTCACACTAGATAATGACTCTCCAGAGCAGAAAAGGAAAGGAAAAAAGTATATCACCAATTGATAGATATGAATAAATTTTCATACATTTATCCTCACTGAGGATGCAAACTATCTATGCATGTTTAAGTACTGAAAAAAACCACCAACGATGGCAATAAGAATTTATAATGCAATTACCTAGTAAGTTCATAGCTGCACAGAGTGTGCCACCAGTGGCAATTAAATCATCAACCACCAAAGCACGTTCTCCAGGTTCCACCGCTCCAACATGCATCTCAAGGCAGTCCCTTCCATATTCCAAAATATACTCCTCAGAAATAACTTGACCTGCCATTAAGGTAAAGATTATATTAGAACACTATGAACACACTAATGTTCTAAATGTTCAAAATCCAATGGGAGACCATGATTCTAGAACACCAGAACATCATGTTAACAACTTAACACAACCGACACACATCATGTTAGCATACAGTTGGAGAATTTAAGGTATCTGAATAGTAGATACCCAAGATATTCCCTAAAATGGTAATTTAAAATAATCAGTTCAAGAAAAATAGATTACAGATTCACATGCAATGGAATTGTAAGGACCGGGACCACATATGCTCACTATTATGGCAAATTCCTATAATCGTGCAGTTTCAGTAATCTCTGCTAGATATCGAAAAAATAAAATAATAAAAAACGTTTGGAGTCTTGATAATTTAAAATGGGCAAAAATATTGAGGACCAATTGAAATGAGTCCAAATTACAAGTTCCAGAATCACCACAAAAAGCAGATATCTGTTCCTTAAAAAGACCATGAATGGAATCAAATAGCATTGACATGAACCAACAAGCTACTCAAAGAAAAGACTGGCATTAAACATGTAGAAAAGTGGAAATAGTTTTGGGCAGTATTGAAATGGATAATAACACTCTCATATAGAGACACAGAAAATTACTGTAGCAAGATTAAAAGTACCAGGCAGCTTCCTTGGTTTTCTTAAAGGAACAAACTTTGCCCCGATAGCCAAAGCAATGGGAGGACCAAATATAAATCCACGAGCTTCTACCCCTGGAGAAAGCAAAACAAAACAACAGGGCACTCAAATTTCAGAACACAATGCAAGAGGTCAGTTATTTACACCTGTAAAATTTTGGATATCAAAATTAGCATACAATAATTACAAGAACAGCAATATACTTATATTCAAAATCCACAAAATAAAAAAAGACAGAACAAAACGAAAAAAAAATAAAATAAAAGATATCAAAATATAGACAACTAATATTATGTATCTTCTCCCTAATTGATCCAAAAATTGCATAAAAATTCATTGGTGAAGGGACAATTTAGAAACAGTAACCTTTTCTTTTATTTGTAGGTAAAAGGAAGCAATTTCTAATATAAACAACAACAGTAAAGTACCTATTAATAATAACATTTAGAACACATTGAATCTTTACATGGCACTAAGAAAGATGAGTAGTGCATTGTGAGCCCAATAATACATTTTCAAAATATATATCTATATAAAGTTTACACAGAACTAAGGCATACATAATACACAACTCAATCTCACAAACCTTCTAATGACTGCATCAGCAATGAAAGAATATTAACACAAAAACCAGAAACTCTTTTTTCGATAGGTAATCAGAAGTTTTATTTATAATAATAGGCATAGCCAAGTACACAAGGCGTATACATGAATAATACCTAACAAGGAGACTCAAAAATCAGAAATAATCTATTGTAGAATCAGGAGCACCCCTAACTGCTACAAGCATACACATTTCAATGGCCAAGACTGTCTTGATAAGTAACATAAAAAAAATTTATTATGCTGAAAAAAAGGTGATACGGACACTGGAATTATGAAAAAGATCCACCTAACTAGGAAAAACAGAAGTCAATGGCCATGACTTGAAGCCCATATCCAAGGAAATCCATATATTGGATTAATAACTTAAATTTCATACCAAGAACCACGATCATAGCAAATAAATATTCAACTGTAGCCAAGTACCTCAACCTAGAAAGCCATTAGAAATACTTTCCCCATGAATTTAAACAGAAATAACTTATAAACCACCCCTTTCCCTTTAGAAATTATTTTCAGATTGTGTTCTAGTCGAATTATTGCTCCATCAGTTGACCGCAGAAAAACTCCAGGGCCATAAATAATTCATAACGTACCATCCAACTATAAAATGAAGAAGATGACAACAAAATGTTGATTTTGACAAAGTGGGCTAAGATTTTTTTGTCGTTCCTAGCTATCAAATAGGAATGCGAATCACCAAATGATCTTACATTATCTTATGAACTGACATATTTGACCAATTAGAAATTATTCAGTCCAGCTGTCAACTGGAGAAAGCCTGTCCACGTAACATCAATTTTGCAGAGGGAAATTCAATGAATTATGTAAAACTGGAAGCCACAGCAGCAAATTTCCAATGACAAGCTGTATGCAGAAATGCAAGGACAGAAACCCTTCAATTGCTAGTGCTGCACCACTGAGAATCTTGTCAAAAATTGACAACAGAAATGAGCATGTGATGGTGATAACTTTACTTTTATGACCATACAAACTACAAAGTCCAATGGGAAACAAAATTACTATAGGTGGTAGCGGCACTGGTATATCAAAAGTAAATGTCAGAAGGATGTGAGCCTAGATTAGTTGTTGTGCTTTTGCCCTAAAGTTCCTTAAAGCATCCATTTTTTTTCTTGAAAAGAATTTATTCTCCAAAAAAAAAAAAAAAAAAACTAATGTCCAATCACACAGTTGGCTTGGAAATACCAATTATTGAAAAGTTTCTTAATACAAAAGACCAATAGTCATCAAAATGGAAAAGTGATAGTGACACTCAAAACTAGTGCATAATTATGAAAAACTGCGCTGGAAAAAAGATATTGAAATAGACACATCTTGGCAATTGTCGAACACAATCTCCCCACATCATCTCAAAGGTTAAAATCTCAAGCTAAAGAGCCATAATTTCGGACTTTGATGGTAGTTGAGTGCAACATACCCTTGTGATGCACTCAACAGATTAGATCTTGTAATGATCAACACAAATCAACAAAACAAGATCAACCACAACGACAAAGAGACAAGAAGTTCCTAGTCTTTTTCATGTAAGGGGGAAGGAACTGTATCTTATTCATGTGAGGCTGAATTTTGCAAGAAAATATTCCATACATTTTCCTGTAAATTCTAGATGAGAATACAGTTCACAAAGCACGCTAAGAAACAGATTCATAAACACATGAGCACCAAACACATAATTTATGTGAACTATATCATTTCTGAATTGGATAAGAAAAATGAGAGACCAAGAGAAAACACACACACACACAGAGGCCAAGGACCCTATAAATAATGAGATACTAAACAGATGATCTCCTTATTGATGTACGATTTTTCCACAGAGAAATATCAATTATTGAATGATAGTTTATAATGTTAGTTATAATCTATGATGTAATGTTAGTATATACAGATTTTTCCGCAGGGTACAAGGTAACAAGTGCATCACAGCACATGGCATGTACTCATTACGAAGCAACCAGGATTGCGACACTTTGTTGCCATTAGATTATAATTTTCATCAGTATTTATCAAATTTTAAGAACAAAATATCTATGAAATCAAAGGTTGTTGTTACATAAAGGGAAATTAAAAATCAAGGACTAAAATATAAAATTATTGTAATTTGATGAATTAATTATTAAAGTTTGGGTTAATCTCAAAAGGCTGAAACTGAAAAATAAATTATGAAAACCACAAAAAAATGGAAAGGAAAAAAAGATCCTTAAAAATAGAACTAATTATTAGGTAGTCTCAAAGTTTAGATACCTATTACTCTCAACCTATCACATGATGTCTTGTTCTTAAAATTAATTCATATGTAAGAATTTTAATGGCAATGCATTTTATGATACCATGGGAATACCAAGTCATCATACCGTAGGGACACTAATAATTTTCTTTAAAAACAAATTAGGCATAGAATCAAGTCCATTGACAGTGAAATGTAAAACCCAAATTAGGATGGAGAGCCAAAAGACCAGCCCAATTGAAACTCGCGTCAGGCGGGTCCACATTTTAACAAGGTGAGGCATCCATCACCAACCACCATACATGCAAATTGAATCAGGGCACATGTTCAGAGAGAGGGAGAGAGCGCAAATATGAGCCGCTCAAGAATGACTTCAGAGGGAGCAATCAATGGCGCACCCCACTACCAAAGCTCATAGTCAAACAAAAAATACTCCCCCAAAAACCCAGTCACTTCCATTCCATAATGTCCCTTGATAGCATTCAAAAAGACAACCAGAAACTTATGTAATGGAAAAGGAGAGGGATAGAGAAAGCACTTTCGGCATCATCAAGGCCTACTTTGACGTAAGCAATAGACCCCCACCACCTTCAAGTTTATCACAGTAATGTAAAAAGATCATCCCCAAAAAGATTTTGATCAAAATCCTAACCCACGAAAATCAAAACGTTTTCCACTAAAAAGGAGGGTCTTTTTTACCTGCAACGACAGAAATGTTTTTGCCTTTGTATCGCTCTACGAACAAATCGATTGTGTCCTTGAAGGCTTTCGGATCTAGTAATAGAGTAGTTATGTCTTGGAACATAATACCTGCCATTTTGGCCTTTTTTTTTGTCAGCTCCATTTATTCCATTTAAATAACAGAAATGCGAAACCAAATAACCCAAAAAATGAAGCAGAAGAAGAATTAAAAGCAAACCTGATATCAGGCGGTAACCAGGAAATTCGAGGAAACAGAAACGAAATTGAAAGAAATATAAACGTTTGAACAATCTGTTTTGGGATAGAGAAATTTTGAATTCGCTGTCTCATGGACCATTACTTCTTCAAAAGGAAAATGGAAACTCACTTCAATCGAGCCAAATAGCTTTACAAGGTGTTTCTTAGTTGAATTTCTCTTATGAGGTCGTAAAACATGAAAAAGAAGAGACGTGAAAAACCTACCGTACAACACTATACTATTAGCAAGGGCGCTTAGTAGCGTTCAAAGATCACTCTAAAAAAAACTCCAATATCTACTTTCATTTCCTACATTTTCTCAGCAAGCAAACAGAGAAAAGAGAGGAATGACAAGCCGAACCTGGTTTGGGGAAATTGGGGACGACCCGAATCTTAGTTTTGATGCCATGGATACGAGGGTCTTCGTCTCTGCAAGCCGACATTATCGTATCTATGTCACAGACTGAGCTCAGACAAAAAAATGAACACAAGCTCAAAAAACGCTCCCCTCTTTTTCGCTTTCTTTCCTCTCTCGCAGTCGAACCAGCCAGGGAGAAAACACTACCAGAATGAAAGCAATGGAAGAAAGAGAGAGAAAAAAGGAGGTATTTATAGATAGATAAAGTGCTCTGGTGAGAAGGGCTCTCTGCACAAGAATATATGAGAGAGAAGAAATCTTTTCGATAAGTAAAGAAAGAGAGGGATCGTAAAAGGTTGCAATGAAATACAAAAAGAGGTATCACGAGGTGCCTCACACTCACTGCCTTTATAATGCAAACTCCCTCATCTCCCCCTAGTTTTCTTCCGACAATATGTTTTTTATTTGAGCGGTGCCGCTCAAAGAAGCCCGCTGCAAGTTAAGCTAGGTTAATTTTTATTTTTTGTTATCATTTTAAAAGATTTTTAAAAAAATATAAAAGAATATAAATATATATTAATAATCACTTCTTTAATTATTAAATAAAAAAATTAAAATACATAAAAATATCAAATAAAATGTCAAAATAGCATTATTATTTTTATTTTATGTTTTGGGATAAAGTAACGTTAGCTACAAGATTTAAAAGTTAAGTTTTATAATTTGTGTAAAAAAGTGTGTTCCACTCAAAGAATGTGTTTTTTACACATTTTTTTAAGTGGGGTATTTTTTTTACAAGAGCTTATACGGATCTATTTATGACTTATACAAATTATCTTTTTCTGTAAAATGATGACGTATTACTTTTGTGTAATATTTTAATTAAATAGATTAAAAGTGTTGAGTAATTCAAACTAGTATCGCTATATAATATTTTCAAAAATTAATATTTGTCGCAAAAGTTTAAGGTGTCGTTTGGACTGTAAATTGAGATGAAAGTTAAATAAAATATTGTTAAAATATTTTTCTTAACATTATTATTGTTTTAAAATTTGAAAATTTGAATTATTTATTATATTTTACATAAAAATTTAAGAAAATTATAATGATAAGATG
The DNA here is from genome assembly GCA_029856935.1 of Cyclocarya paliurus. NCBI lineage: Eukaryota > Viridiplantae > Streptophyta > Magnoliopsida > Fagales > Juglandaceae > Cyclocarya > Cyclocarya paliurus. The sequence goes on from CM056948.1 coordinate 5,473,902, forward strand.
GGATGAAATAAAATACTTCTTATATCCAAATCGACCTAAGAGATGGATTATTGTGTTATGACATTTACCTTTATGGATGAGATTCTTAGATTTGGTACTTTTATGATAGAAGTTTTTAAATTTTTAACTATTGTTTTAATTAATTATTTATATGTTATCAGTAAGTTTAATTTTGGTTTCTATATAATTATTTGCGTGTGAATATATGATGACATATAAAGTAAAAAAATAAAAAGAAAACGATTAAATTTAAATACAATAAAAATGAAATAATGTTGAATTAAGTTGATTGCTTAAATTTCAAGTTGAAAGAATATTGTAATTGTAATTGACTTAATAATTTAAAATCATGAGAAACTTCAATTTATTTATGTTGTCAAACATTGGAACATTGGAATTTAAGGTCTGCTGTAAAACAAACAAACATTTTCTTCGAAATGTGGAATGGTCACATTGTGTTTAGTACCGCAGGTTTAAATTTTTAAAAAAAAAAAAAAACACACACACACACACATAGGATATTGCATGTCGCTGTAGAAGCCCACACTGTTGCTTACTGTGTGTACGTGACTAGAAATAATAATGAATATTGTCTCTGAGGCACGGCCATTTGCAGCCAACTTTGTAATACTCTGATTTTTTGTCTGTTTTTCGTGAGACTTTGTTTGCATGCCCCCGCCTTCTTTCGACTTGGCATATTATCTTACTATCAATTAGTGTCATACTCGGGTAGTAATGATTAATTTCAGAAAAAATAATGAAAATATAACTCTTTACGCATAATTATTTTATAAAATAATGGTGGGTAAAATATTAATTATCGGATTTTACAACCTCAGTGATTCACCACATACTGATGTACACAACAAGCAAGTAATGGGTTTAAAAAAGGTGGTGGGGGCAAAGGAAAGATCTTATTTCAATGGCAGGGCAATATACTAAATTATTCTCAAACATCGAAGCAAGCTGGCACAACTTTGATCTGTTGTAGCTCTTGTAAGATATATATAAATATATATATATACATACGGAAAGAACTATAAGTATAAAGAGATTTTATAAAAGTAAATTTACAAACTGACATAATTTCATATGATATTTGAAATCTATTTTATAATAAAAATAATTTTACAATTTAACGTATCATATTAAATTACGTCAACTTGTTAATTTACTATTATGGAAACTCTATACATGATAAACATGTATAATGCAGATTGGGTGGTTCATTCGCCGTGGTCCAATTCACATTTGTTTTTTGTGCTTGAATCGGGTCTGAATTAGCCTGCAATATACTAATTAATTAATTAACGAACTGCGCGCAAATAAATCCAGATAAATAAAGCTGATGTATCTTCTGGTTGTTATCTCTTCTCATCATAGTGAATTGAAAGAACATCATGTAGCGGATAAGGACATGCAGTAATTAATATAAGTTGGTGGATTCCTTGCTTGTATATGATTCGCATTGTCCTTTCGTTGTGACATGACCAACGGACAAATTAAACGATTAAACTCAAATAAATTCCTATTTAGTGCCCAACTTACTCATGTTGACATGGTCAAATATATAAGAAATTAATCGGAAATCCTATTTTTTTTTAAGGAAGATTTTGGTGAAAAGTGAAAACTCTGTCGATCCTCGATTCAATCAACGACATTACAAATACCTGATATATATTGTCGTGCAGTGTTTTGTTGAGAGATCAGAGAGGGTGATCACCTACAACATCGTCTTTCACATATTTTTTAATCTAGTTCCAGCAATTTGGATCTTTCAAGTTGGGGCTTAATCCTGTGTGGAGCACCCGGAATTGGTCCGGTGTGATTTTACAATGTTGGTTCGTACATCCATGACGAATAATAATATTTAAATGAAAAAAATAAAGAGAAATGAACACACAAATTTACGTGGTTTGTCACTAAGCCTAGATCTACGAGATATTGGAGATGAGAGATTTCACTATAATAAATTTGTTTACAGTCTTTCATAATCTCTCATTTATCACTGTACAATAGAAGCTGTAGATTTTATTCGCTGGAAAAGAAGTTCTCTCTTAAGCTCTTAAGTTGAAGAAGAAGTTGAAGTAGAACCCAAAAGTCCGAAGAAAAATCTAGAGTCCCCTTCCCCCCCCCCCCAAAAAAAATGTAGGCTCCCTTTTTTTTTTTCCGACTCTTTGCTTGCATGCCCTTCATTTGTTTTAAGTTACTTCTGTCATTTTCTCTCCTAACACCTTATATTCTTATATTTTACTTTTACTTACTTTATGATACATCCATACCTCTAATTCTTTATTGTCCCTTATTATTCTCTAATATTTTATCTTCTAATGAATACCCCAAAATGGCTGGACCTAGGAAATTCTTTTAGGCCCGGGTGAAAAATTCCCTTACACACCTAGTAGAATTAATTCCTTTAATGCATGATTAAATCAGAAAATGATGACTAGAAAGATAATGAGATGGGATCATTTACCTAAAAGTTAAAAAGGAAATATGTGGTGCAAGAAATTGTGGATATATACTTGAACTTTTTTCCTCAATTTGTACGTACGACGAAAGTCCTTGAGCTGCTCCTCGTCGTCGTCATCAGAGAGCAGTAACTACGTACGTACGCGTACCTTATCATTAAGACATTGTTTATTTTTATAAAAAAATATTATCTTATTTTATTTAATATAATTATTATAATTATTTTAAATTTTTATACAACATAAAATAAATAATTTAATATTTTTAAATATCAACTTATTTCATCTCGTTTGTTAAAACAAACGAAGCCTAAGCTACATATAATATATTTCTCAAAATTAATTTGAGTATGTCATTATCGAGTTGTCATGGATATGTACTCTATAGAAACACTCATTTCTTTTTATAAAAGGTCTAATAGGAGGAATGAGGTAATTCTTTATAAAGTTCAAGATAAGTTTGTCCCTAAACCGTATGGGACTTCTCATTTCTCAACACGCCCTCTCACGTGTGGATCGGTATTTCAGGTACTATCATTATGGATAGGTCGCAGGAGCTCATTATCAATTATAAATTAACCTATTTTGATACCATATAAAACCGTTCATTTCTCCTCATAAAAGGTATAATAGGAAGAGTGAGATAACTTCTTATAAAGTCTAAAATAAATTTATCCCTAAATCACGTGAGACTCTCAACACACTCAATATTGCATTGTACAAGCTAAATGTGAGGTACTGGTCATGGGGCAGCCAAGTACAAGCAGAAATGCATGTTATCCTTGAATTAATGCTTCTGGTGAGCTCTCATCTTAATCGTTGACATTGGTATTCCCTCTAACCTAATTCTTCAGGCTCATTTATAATCAACAGGCTAGGGTACGTATTTCATGATTGACTAGACATATAATAGTATTAATTATTTAGGTACGTATCACCATATCTATATATATATATATATATAGTATTTGAAAAATTAAGATCGTGATCACCCAATTTACTCGCGAAAATTTTCTTAATTTTTTCACAATTTATTTGGGAGGGAATTAAAATGGTAAAGAAAGAAGAAACTGATCATATCGTTTTAATTTGTACCAAAACATGATATGCGAAAATACTTTTTGTTCACGTTTAAAATTAGAAGGAGATGCATTAATTATTCCAATGCGTGCTGCATGCCGTAGTGAAGCTGGCATGCATCCAAAGCACTTATAACCATCGATGCGGCCAGAGACCCACAATTGAGAAATCATCCAAATAATATTACAGCTCTCTGACAATGATCTGCCCATCTCTATCTTTGTGTATCAAGGGTTGCTTTCAAATCTGCATTGTAATATTCTGTGGGCAACTCTCATCCCTTTCACATTAACCCAAATATCCCTTTTTCGTTGCATGCAGCTAGCTAGCATTCTAAAGTAAAAATAACAACTACAGTTACTTTTCTCAATATTTTATACAATAATATTTTGAAATAAAGGTTATTTTTATAAATTAACTTGTAAAAATAACATCATTTTATTAAAATATCTCTTTATTTTATAACATATATTAATGTGAAATATGTTATAAAATATATTGTATAAATATCATTACTCGTGAGCATATTTGATAGTTTACATCATTTTCCTTCCAAAAAATAATGGCAAACACAGGATCCGGCTGGCCAACTCTGTGCTAACAACTTGTAAAGCAGTGTATATACGTGATGACAAAACAACAAAGAAATCTATAATCTGCACATGCAAGATCTTCAAACTTTATATATACCTTAAATTGGACAGTGACTTTAGACTGTTTGGAGCACTCCTTTTTGTTGCCTATCGTATATGGGGCACCCTTTTAACGAGAGGATCATCATGTCTCATATCTGTCCCCGTCGACGTTTAATTTGTTGTTTCTTACTCCCAACGAGTTGTGGTTGTCCTCCAGTTCATGCAGAAAATCTATTTTGATTTTATTTTTCATTTTCAGAAATTATATTTGTAATTAATGATCATGTGAATGAATCTTCAATATTGCACGATTCTGAAGTCCTTATATATATGCATTTATGAAATGGTAGATGATGGATAAATATCATTTCGTTAACAAAAAGTTAAATAAATATATATGGTCTAAAATTCATGTGTATCATGTTTAGTACTACTAGGTCTGAAAATATAGCTCCTCCAGCCTCAATATCAACCCATAATTGTCTTCGATCCTTTTACAATGCTAATCTTTCTTGGACAACTTCATCGTTATAAATGATTGGAATATGAATAAAAATAATAAATTATTTTTTAATTTTTAATGCATGTAATTATATGGTTAAAAATAATTAAAGAATAATTATTAAAATAATTGATGAATAATTATAAAAGATGGAATAATTATAAATTATTTTTTACTAACTAGCTAGTATTATATGTAGGGGAGGGTGCCTCCAATACTTCCCATGACCAGCATATATAACATGCACTATATTAACATGCAGTACTTTTCAGACAAGATCTTGTTGGGGGTTTGCAACAAAGCAATAGATTTTCGGACCATAATTAGTCGAATCTTGTGGATTCTCTGTACCCTTATATATGGAATTTTATTATACATTAATTATATATTGGACAATATTTTTTAACTTTGTTTTTTTCCTCTTTTCTGAATAGGCAAGCTTTCTGTGAGAGTGAGCTAACCTAGGGGAAAAAGACCTCCTTTTGATAACTGGCATGCCATTAACTAGAAGTCAAGAAAAGATGCAAAAGAATCTGGCTCAAAACAAAGATTTTGTGGATAAAAGGGCCCCTAGACCTATACGCTCAAATTCCTTTATCATTTATTACTACTACATACTTTGCATGCCTACGTTAAGTTTGGGAGGGTTATCAGCGGGGTAATTATAATCATATTGATCTTGAGCATTAGGTAGTTGTGTCGATGAGATTTTGCGATGATGATTTATCTGTATCCCATGCCAGCTTGCCGAATAAAATCTTTCCCGAGGATTGTTAGGATTCAAGAAGGCTCTAATTACAAGATTTGGTATTTGTTGGATTTGTAAAGTCCGGTTTTGTTGGTGTGTAGGTGGTATTGGATGATCCGACTTGACAAAAATGTGTCGAGTTTTTGAAAGATTTTCAATGAGGCTTGAACTATGTTCGTTTCAGCTAGGGTTGATGACTTTTTGACACTATTTGCAGTTAGTAAAAGCGCAAAGTAAAAAGTTTGCTTGACATTTATGCGACAGGTGGCTCAAATGAAACTTAAACAGAGAGTTTGCCAAAGTCTCGCTCGACAAATAGCTCAAGCAAACATTATATAGATATCTCGCTCGAGACGCGCTCATCACTCTGCTCAAGCTAATAATGTAAAAAAAATGAAAATGAGAGTTTTCGCAGTATGACACTATAAATATGTACGTAATGAATAGTTTAGTATGCCTTTAGTGTTTTGAACAGTGAGATTTCATTCTAAAGTATATTTTATGATTCTTCAATATTATAAAATATTTTGCAACTTTGTATACATAGGCATTTTACTAAACAACATTAAATTTGTGTTATGTGATTGATTTACTTGTATTTACTTTTGCTCTGTCTATCATTGTGTTTCACAATAGTATTAATTTTGATGATGCCGTTACCATTAATGATAACTTGGTGAGAAGTGACGATAACGATAATTAGATAGCATTGTGAGTGTAGGAGGATGGAGATAATATTGATGCCAACATTTTTTTTTTTTATACAAGGGCGAGATTCGAACCTGATTCTTTTATTTGAAAACTAGGCCTTATACTATCTGATTCAAAAGACTTTGGCGAGACCAACATTGATTATATGATTGAGCATAGATTGATAATTCTAAGTGCTGTTTTGATTCAGAGATGAAATGAGATGGTTTTAGATAAAAAATGAAAGTTAAAAAAAATATTATTATAATATTATTTTGTAATATTATTATTGTTTTGAGATTTGAAAAAGTTGAATTGTTTATTATATTTTGTATAGAAATTTGAAAAAGTTGTAATGATGAGATAAAAAGATATGAGATGGGATGAAATACTTTCTGAATCCAAATGGAGCCTAAATATTTGATGATACTTCACACTTGTAATTACTTTTTAATTAATTTGGAAATGTGATTTTTTTTTCCTTTTTTTTATTGAATCAAGTTGGATTAGGCACCACAATATTTGAATAAAATTTGCTGTCTGTGTTACTAACACCAACAACTATAGGACACTGATTGATATTAATTAAACTTTATATAAATCCGACTGATTCGATTATATGATCTGTTATTTTCAAGTTAATGTACATAATCCTTAGTTAAAAAATAGATAAATGATATTTACAATTTTGAAATGTGCAAGCGTCGAGTAATCTTTTTAAAAAGTTAGAAAGTATGAGATTTACATTAAAAAAATTAATTTTTTAATAATAAAATTCACTAATTTTCAAAAATAATGTACAAAGTTTATACAATCTATAATTATATTTAACATTATTTCTACTTCTCTGCTCTCAAACAATTCTTTTTGAGAAGACTTCAACAAAGAAGAGTGTTTTATTGTTATTATTATTATTTTGGAATAAGATATGAGCATGCATGGTCCATATGGTCTGCGTGAAGGACTTCGTCCGGAGACAAGGTGGATAAAAAATGGTCTCTTCTTCCAGTAACTTGTACTCTCGTGTAAAGTTGGAAAGCAACCCACAAAATCACCCCAACAATGACCCTGTCTCTCATTCTTCGCAAAATAGACGTACGTGGGACGTAATAGGCACAGAAAACGGTAAAGGAAAAGCAACCAAGACAAGCTTAAAAAGAAAACAACACAATATAGATTAAAAAAGAAAAGTCATTCCTTTTACCTTTTCTCCTACTTGTTTTCCTATGACATATTACTTCTAAAGATTCAAATTTATTCGAGTGAAAACAATTTTTAGAGTTAATCGGATTAGGAGATTTTTTTTTTCTTTTGAATTATTCAAAGTGAACATGTGAGAAATTCTTTATCGAAAACTTGTACACTCTCAAAATTAATCGAGACGTTGTTCTCGAACACTCAATAATTGTAGCATTTGTACCTGCTACATCAATCTCGTTTATTGTCATTGGTTTTCATGAATTTGGATGACATATTACAACATTTTAGTTTGCACTGTGGTGTCAATTAATTTTGGAGACATTAGACGATACATTGCCCCTAGCTGATTTGTTTGTCTTTTTTTCATATTTCATAGGACACACTTCGTGGTTGTTTGTATCATATAAAAAGTCTCTCAATTCATCTCATTTTATTTAATTATTATAAATTTTTTAAATTTCTACATAAAATATAATAAATAATTTAATATTTTTAAATTCTAAAATAAAAATAATATTTTAATAACATTTTTTTCAACTTTTATTTCATTTTATTTTATCTCATTTCAATCTCCAAATCTCTGAAGTTAACACAGTGAATTAAAGTTAAGCGATTCTCTCCAATTCTTTAATTTGTAAATTTGATTTGCTTTCTCTGAGCATTTGTACATGCTACTATCAGTAATTGTTTTTTACTAGGAATGTTTACATGTTCTAAATCCAGTTGACTGGCTCGAAACTTCAAATGCTCGCTTCTGTAACCTGTGACTACCATGCACCACTGTCGCTTGACAGGAGAGTACTGTCTCATTTTCGAACGGACAACATTTATTTTAATTTTTATTTTGAGATAAAATGAATTAAAATAAAAGTTAAAAATTAAATAAATTATTTTTAAAATATTTTTTAATATTATTATTATTTAAAAATTTAAAAAAATTAAATTATTTATTATATTTTATATAAAAATTTATAATAATTAGATAAGATGAGAGTGTTTTTCAATCCAAACCTAATTTTAAATAACTTAACTCAAATGACCGACAATAATAGATATAGGAGAAAAAAAAAGAAAACTTTTAGCGAAAAAATAAAATTAGGATTCGTGAAGTTTTTATTCCATTTCTAAAATTTATAGTTGATTTATCTTATAAAAATAATTTGAAACAACATGGTTAATGAAAAACATGCATGCTTAAATTCTAAGGTTCGGTTTGGATACACAAATCTATCTTATTTTATTATTACGATTTTTTCAAATTCCTATACAAAATATAATAAATAATTTAAAATTTTTAAATCTTAAAATAATATTAATATTAAAAATTATATTGTAACAATATTTTATTTAATTTTTAACCATACATTTCATCTCATATCATCTAAACTGCGTAATCAAAAGAGGTCTAAAAAATTCTGTATGAAAAAAAAACAATGATGGTTGAGAAACTACTATATTAATAAAAAATAAAAATGTTAGAAAAACATTATTATTCTAAGATATGTTTCTTAAAAAATATGACAATGGTAAAATATGGATGCTGGGAATATATAATAGTTGAAAATAAAAATTAATGAAAAATAATATATGAAGAAATAAGAAATAAATAAAGGCCGGTACGGTGGAGTCTGTCTTGGGGGAAAAAAATGTAGCTAAAGCATAAAAGATATTTTTATTAGTTTATTAGCATTTTTTTTTCCGAATTTATTAGCATCTATTATATATAGGGGGTCCGGGGAAGGGGGAAACAGAGACCCAAGTTTTCCAATCCGAAGATTCTGAAAGTCCAAATCCCAAAAGCCAGTGGTTGGATAAAGGTACTGTGAAGCAGTGCTAGGGTAGTAGAAGTACTACCGTAGGAGAGGCTGTTGGGGGTAGGGTATCCTAAGCCTGAAAACGGGTGCAAAATCGGAAGTGTTTGGTTGCAACATAAATAGGGATATCTTCTTAGAAGGCACCCCAGAGATCTTCCTGTCCCCACTGTCTCCCTCCATTTCTCCCGACACATCCATCAATGGAATCCATGCGCAGATCATCATCACCCAGCCAACTGTTCCTTCTGAATACTCCATGTTTATGGCATGCACTGGGCAATGCAGCCTGCTCCATCTTGCATGGTAGCAAACGGGTGGTAGCTTGTTAAAAAAAATGTTTACAACTTACATGAATGAATTTGACTGTCGGTATCCCATGGACGCATGAGAAACATATATATATATATATATATACAAAAACTTTTCAGAACTTCTTACTATTTCTTTATCATCTAATAATATGAATGTGTCACATCTTACTTAATAGAATGAAAATAGAATATGAGCATGGTGTATAACATTATTTTTTAAAGTACTATAGGTTCAATTACCGAGACATTAAAATAAACAAATGAGATTCTGCATAGTCAAATTAAGGATCTTAATTTGCGAGAATTTATTGAAAGAGTTTTGTTAGATACAAGCAACTTTGTATATTAATCTGCATACTAATAGATTAATAGTGTTGCCTTTATATTTTAAATTCAAATTAGCATTATTTTCAATAAAGTATATTTTTTGACTAATCATATTGAATGAGTGCGCAGATTAATATACAGAATTACTTGTAATTAGATTTTTCTTTATTGGGGTAGCCTGGGCATTAATTATATGGCGCCGTTGAGGAAGATCATACATAGCAATGGTACTGGAAATGAGTAGAATTCTCTGAGGAAAATGCTAGCTGGATCCATAAAATTAATTGATTAGATTTTTTATTTATTTTACTTAATAATTTATAAAGAATTGATTATTAGTGAATTGAGATTTTTTGTAATTTTTAAAAATGAATAAAAGTGATTGAAAGAAAAGGGAAAAAAAAAATACATTTGTACTTATCAATCGACTTCTGATCAATTAAATTATAGGTCCGAGTGGCACAATCCTTCTCAGAAAGATATACAGGCGGGCTTGGAGAAGACGAATCTATATCTGGAATGCTTTGATACAAGAAAAATTATCAAGTTGCAAACACAACATAGAACGAGTGCATGATGGGACTATCTAAATTAGTTCCATATATAAAACACAACGTAAAACACATGCAAGCAGACGGAAGTACTTGTGATACGATGAGGTCGTCATCGTCGTGGGTACTGTTCCTTCTTCTTTTTTTTTTTCTTTTTGTTTTTTAATTATTGGATATTGCCCAAAGTATTAAAAGGAGGGACTCAGAAGCGGAACTAACAATTTTTTTTAGGGGGCTATTTTTTTTTTTACTGTACCATATGTTTATGTAAAATAAAAAAGTATTATAAAATTATAAAGCTTAATTGTATATAAAATTGGTGAGTTTGGATCTCAACTAATCTCAACTCATCATTATAATTTTTTGAAATTCTAACACAAAATATAATAAACAATTTAATTTTTTCAAATATCAAAATAATAATAATATTAAAAAATAATATTCTAACAATATTTTATCATCTCAACTCAGCTCAATTCCACTCAATTCAACATCCAAATGCAAAATCTCGATACTTTTCCAAATAGAGTAAAAATAAAATTTTAAAAACACAACTTAATGTTTGTTTTATATTTTTGACGATAATATTTCACAGAATAATATTCATCCATTATTATTTTTGTGAATATGAAATATTTAGAAATTATTTTCTTCATAGAAACTATTAAGTGAACTTTTAAAATGTCATATTTCATTCTAATATCTAAACCAGTTTATCAAATTTTATATAAAATCTATATATTTGATTGTTACATTAAGTATAGAATGCTACAATTAAGAACCTTAAATTATTCGATGAAGTTTAGAGGATAAAACATTTCCACTATTTTTCATATAAATCGTCAATATTAAATGATTTTTCTTGTATTTTCACTTGGGATCTTATATTAAGAGACTTAATATTTTATAATAAAAAACTTTGGGGGTTAATGTCAATAGTTTATTATTTCTCCTAATCTTAGTTTTAACTTAATTTTAGTGGGGCCACATTCTTGAAAATAGATAATATATATAGAAATTATACAAAATTTAAGAGTTATAGGAAAAAATTGGAGAGAGACATTTCTATGTATATTTAAATTTTAAAAACTTTTAAAAAGTATATGGGAATAAGGAAATTATATATATATATTTGGGGGGGGGGGGTTTGGAATTTCTATATAATCAAGACGCAGTACCGTTAACAGAACTCAGTAACAATGGAAAAAAACCCTATACTTGCTTCTTGCATTATTTGAAAAATTGTAAAATGGTTGCAATAATTAATACGATGACTAATATTAACCATCAAGTGACGTAATAAGGTTGGGTGATGTTTCTATTTTAAACTTCTTGAGAATTCCATTGCTCAAGACTAATATTAACAAAAAAAGAGTTTAATTTAATATCGACGGGGCCTCAAAGAGCAAGTAGGCAACACCATGTTTGCTGGCTGTGGTGGTATTATTCGAGATCGCTATCATGGACAGTCTATATATGACTTCTATATTCATTTGAGGATTGGTACAAATATTTTTTCAAAGATTTTCCGTCTTTCTTTGTATTACCAGTTTGATTTTTATGATGTATTTGTTGAGTTGGATGCATTGCCGATAGTTAATTGGTACAAAATAAGAAAAACCCCCAAGGATATACTTGACTTTAACAGGTTTATAAGTTTTGATGTGCAGTATACATATAGAGAGGGAGAGAATGTAATGATATGATGGGCATATTAACTAATTTTGGAGTTTCAAATATTACTTTATCTTTCTCCTCTATTTTACAATTACCTGGATACTTGTACGAACTTTTTGTTATTGATAAAATTTTATATCGAACTAGTAGTTTTGAATATTTGCATTATTTATGTTACTATAATAGATACTTTGAAACAGTTGATGTAAGTAATAGTTTTTTTTTTTTGTTAGAATGCATGATTTTACAAGAGCTTTGGTTTTAAAATTTATGTAACTCCCAAAGATCTTACATTGCTTGTAAAATGTATTTTTTCACCATTAGAGATGGTTATTAATAAAATGGGGGACGGAAAAAATGGCAAATAACGGAATGGTTTCAGTTTGGTGATTTCTTGGTGAAGAGACTTTCGAACCGACCCAAAACTTCTTTTGACCAATTAATATCGATCAATGTATATTTACGCCTACATGATAGAGAAATTTATATGGAATTTGGACCTAATTGCATGTGACTAATTAATCAATTAAATCATACCGGTCATTTTCGGGCTAATTAGAGTGAAACTAAGGCAGTCCGATCGTGGGGGCTCACATGAATAAACAGCCTAGTTTTCCTCAAGCTAATTAATTAATTAACCAATCGATCGAGCTCCTAAGGAAAAATAATGATAATATTATTAATACTCAACCAATCTCTCTCTCTCTCTCTCTCTCTCTCTCCATTCCAACTTAATTAATTCATATTGTTGATGTCGTGTTTTGCAACCTGAGCAGTGCCAGGGCAGCCAAGCTCACACCACCTGCAACAAGGAGAAAGAATGGACTCTAGTGACTTCTGGGATAGTTTCGATGCCAAAGTCAGTGAAGAATGCTCAAGTGATGGGGAAAGTTTAGAGAATCAAGAAAAATGATAAAAGGTTCAAAGAGTCTTCCCGTGGGTGGGATGACCGTTATTTATACATGATTTGGATCCAACTGCCAAGGGAAATCATTGTGTGTTAGGTCATACCTAGATCAGACCTGTTACTTCCCTTGTCGTGACAGTGCATCAGGCCATGGCCCAAACTGTCGAGAGAGATCGTGGCGTGTCAAGACGTGCTTGGGTTAGACCTGCTGCCACCATCTTGCTATGGCAGGTGTCAGGTTGTGGCCAAGCCGTCCTTTGGTACCTCTGGTAATACGCCGTTGCATGCTAGGTTCATTGACACGCATTGAATGTAATGTGTCTTGGACCTAGCGTGCTCACGATCGGACACGGCCAGCCGCATGCGTCCAATGGCAATAGCTTGCAGCGCACCTTATGACAAGGCTCGGTAGATCACTGAGTCTCAAGGCGATCACAATCCTAGGGTGGAGTTCTTGGCATGGTCGAACCTGGTACCAAGACCTTTCTGGATGGGTACATGATCGTGGGCCTAGTACACAATTTTCTAGCTTGGGTTTTCACCTGAGGGGCCTGGGGCCTCCGTGACTTGATCTCTTCGGGCTTGGGCCCCTCTCTTAGATGGACCCCCCTCACATATTAACTAATCATAATTTTGAGGCGAAGAGAGACGCATTCCACCATCTTATATGTCCAAACATTATCATGATTTCAACCTCATTAAATTAATTCTACATCAAGAAAGACATATAGTACTCAAGTTATGTTGTCTAGATAGCCAGTACTCATGATATATATATATATATATATATATATATATATATATATATATTTATTTATATTTATATAGCATCTATTTTTATAAAACGATCATCATGCATGCTGCTAAGAATTAATTCATATAAACACGCAATATATAATTCGCTTCACAAGCTACTGAGATCAATATATAGATGCTCAGAAGAAATTACGTGCTGCCCAAATTTCCATCATATATAGAACGGTGGTGATCAAATGCATGCATGGTGTTAGGTGGGGTACTTGGGGGTCAATTGTTAATGTTGATACAAATTAAAAGAGATCGAGGACAATTGAAAAAAAAAAAAAAACTAAAGGGAAAGAAAATGAACCCAGCTACATTTCAAATTACAAATCATGTACTACATATATATATATATATATATATATATATATATATATATATATATGTATATTTGAAGGTTATCGCTTATGATCTGTCTATTCGTCCTGTCTTCAATCTGGCCTATATATGATTAATTAATTATAGTAAGACATGATCAGAATTAGCTAGAGAAAGATCTGGTGAAATTATTTTTAATACTGATGGATATTAATGGATGTACGTACCCAATAAGAGAAGCTTCCTGCTCATATAAAAACTAAAATATAACTGAAGCTTCCTCAGCATTACTGGTGCGAACTTCGTACGTAGCAAACATTATATTTAGTCTAATAGTCATGTACGTACGTCAACATATACAGCTAAGAGAATAACGCTACAAAAGAATAAAAAATCTTTACAACCTCTTACTATTTATTCATATTCCATATTCTACTTTTTTTTTTTAATTTTTTTTAGCAAATAATTTTTATATGAATAGTGAATAAAAAATTTAAAATAGTTTAAAAAAAATAAATTTAAAAAAATATATTAAAAAATATAAAATATAGAGTGTAGATAAATAGTAAGAAGTTATGTAGTAAAACTCATAAAAGAATATCGATATTTTTGATAGCTTTTCCTTACCACCAGGAAATTTCCTCCCCCTTTTTTTTTTCTTACTGTTTTCTCACCGATCAGTCTTATCATTCTTTTGCCTTGCCCCCTTTATATATAATAAAGATTGCGTGTGCATTTTAATAAGAAGTACCACTACTGTGTATGATGAATTCTATATAAATATAAATATATATATATATATATATATTATTGAAGTGAAGGAACCGGAAAAATAGTATACTAATGAGGCTAATAATGACGAAAAAGATAACAAAAATATAAAAAGACATCATTAATATTATTTTCCCTGTATATGCTATCACGCCGATGCAGAAGTTTTTTTTTTTTTTTTTTTAATGGAATGCAGAAGTTGTATGCTGTCAAGCTAATTATTCACATATGCAGGTGTCCTTGAAACAACCTTCCGGAAAGAGTTGCTTTCGATCGAGAACCCCACAGGGCCCCAACACTCGTCTTCTTTTACGCCATGGGAACATCATATGGGCTTTTTGCTTTCTTTAATACGGCTGCTTTTTTCTGGTGAAAACAGCTAAATATATTATGAATTAATTAGAGCATGCAAATTCATCTTGATGAGAGTCATGAACTACTTAATTCGTCCAAAATTTCATTTTTCTTTTTACCTTTAGAAATTCTTCTATTAATGCCAACCGTAATCATGAAAGTTGACATGTATATATAAAGGTTTCCCTCCCGCGTATAACTAGTGTCAGCAAGAATAAGAATGCCTCAAAATCCCTTTACTTTGTTCGTTTAAATTATATATATGCGTGGACCCGGTGGGAAAACATACCTAAAATTATTCCTCCCACGAGTATTATATATGGTGAAGAGAAAACATTAACGCAGATATCATGGGGGCACAAACAGGAAAATAATCTTATACTCGGTCCGGTAGAGCTGGTGTGCTAATTTATTTATTGGACAAAAAGAGTCGGCCGGGGAACATACTGTTCTAGCTAGCTTTAAAAGGTGAAATTTTTTCTATCCGAATGATGGTAGATTGAACTCTACAGCAGATGATAGACGGAAAGTGTTCTTTTCATGTCCACGGAGAAATGATTACTCTTAGCAAAAGATAACCTCATAAAATTATATCTTGTTTGTACACTACTATATATATTATTCTTTGGCTGAGACGTCTGACCGTTGAATGATCACTTCAAGCGATTTATAGCATCATATAATATCGACCTAAAACATTAAGCTTACATTGATTACGAATTTTGGTTTATAAGAGCATCATGTTGAATATGTAGTTTATGATGATATATATTTGGTCCAACATATTAATATGATCATTATTAATTAATACATTATTGAATTAACTGATAACTTGAGATATATATTCTAAAATTTCACATGGTGACATGCATGGGCCATTTCTTTACGGAGAAAATATACCTTGTAGTTTAAAAGTGAAAACTACATTTTACCCTTTTCTCTATTAATATTAAAATATAGATGCAGAAGTATATATCAAGCAATATGGCATTCGCATGGTCATCGTACTACGTACGTACGTCCTGATTAATGCAAAAGATTCTTCATAACGGAAACCAATCATTTTATAACATCCCTAGCTAGATGATCATGTACACGATGATGAGCGCGTTAATAATAACGTGATCATGATATACATGCATCAAAAACACTAATTAATTAGCTAGAGATCAGGAATGAAAAGGCATTCCCTAAAGTACGTACAAATTAATGAAGAGAGTTATTAATCTTGGTTATCTAAATTATTTGATCATGCTTGTGGAGAAATTGAAAAATACGTTGATGACCCACATGCATGCATGCATGCATGGTTTTCACCTTCTGATGATCGGGAAAGATAAGTACTACTACGTGTATATATTATCCATATATATAGTTTATTTTGAAATATGATCGGCGACTTAATATATAATATGGTATTTTATGATAAATCAGATCTGTGTCACATGATGTATGTCTATATATATTTTAGAAAATGCTACCGATATAATAAATACTTAAGGCACTATAAATTTTACTACAAAAATCTTACGGGACGATCGAGTCGGCATTAATTCATGCAAATGTAGCGGCCGGGCATCACCGATGTAATAAATATTGCTTTGAGTTGCTTTTTGATACGTACCAATTACTTTGATTTGTTCCCCCAATTCATAAGCTATATATAAATCCTATATTATAAAATTTATAGAGTCTCTAATGTTAATGCTCGATAGACTAATCTTGTATTGCATCCACCTCATGACCAGCTTGCTTTCTACTTTCTACCACGACTATAATTAAACCCAGACTTAATCACCTTCTGCCTCTTTGTGAATGATGTCTGTGTGATGATAATCGATAAGAAAAAAAGCTTCTTTCAAAGGATAATCATGATAATCTTAATATATATATCTATATATATACATGGATTCCAAGACATTTTTCAACCATGTAAATTAAATTTCTTTATATACCATGATTGATGGAGTTCGCTCATGCGCCCCAAAATGCCATGATTGCCTGCTTATGAGAAAAAAAATCATAGGCTATCATATATACTGGACCTACCACCAAACAATTTAAGCATCAGTACTAGTGGTTGAGAAGAAATACATGACATGATGGTGGGTGCCCAACTTTAATTACATAACACCTTCTATAGTTGTACTGCGTCTGTTCATTCCCTATATATATCAAATCATATCGCTTAAATCTTTAAAGGACCCTAAAAGATTCAATTTAGGATATAGTTAATGATAAGAGGATCTTGAATAATTCATTCCAGGAATTACTTTCAACAAATTGATCAGTATCCAATGTCTGGCATTAATTGTAGTCAAATAGCCACTTGTAGCAGTGAGAAATCTCGCAAAGAAAAGGAATATATATATATATATATATATATAATTAATAAGTCCTTATTATTTTTTCCACCCTTCTGCCATCTTCCCTTCAGGCCTAGAGGTTTATAATATATATGTTTATTCTGCTACATTCAGTCAATTTTACGTTCTCCTTTCGCACACTACTGATATAATTGACCAAAACAGTTATTTTATATTAAAAAAAATGATGCAACCAATCACATTAATAGAGTACATAAAAAGTAATCAAAGAGTACGTAAAAATGACTGCACGTAGAGTTTTTGATATATGAATAGGCAGACAATGTCCAACATAGAAGAATATGAATTAAGTGTTTCTAGAAAAATATCTCCCGTCTGAAGTGGAAGAGAGAAATACACATTAAGTTGAGTTGACCCTATAATATTTATTATTTTCCTAAAAGTATTTCTCGAACAATAAATTATATAAGATCCATTCGATGTGTCTATCTTTTTACTATTAATTAAGACACTCAAATTTGAGCAAAAATTATGCCAAAAGTCTGTGGCCTGATTGACATAAACTACCAGCCTCCAAAATGGAGATCTTGGATTTGAACAACCCCCTCTCCAAATGTATCCAAAAAAAATTTGAGCAAGAATTTGAGATTACCTTGATCAGACTTTCTGGGCCTACTGTAAATTAAGCTTGTAAAACAATGAAGTGTGAAACTTTATGAACTACAGTAATAAATTGATTGGCTTGTTAAAACTGAAGGCTCCAATGAATTTAAAGATTAACATAGCCTTGGGCTTTTTAAATGGGCCTAAGCCATACCTGGCACATAGTTAACTGAATCATGTATTAAACCAAGAAGGAAAACCGAAGATGAAATCATTACGAGCTCTTAAATTTGGGAGCCCACTTGGGTCATCATCTAGGTCTTTTACATTGCACGTGATCCTGCAGTAGTACTATTTTTCTTTTTGGATCATATTTTGGACAAACATGGGGAGCTTTTAATTTGAAAGAAGTAAGAACACATGAGAATTGATTGATGTGTATGCAACGCAGTTAGAACAACAAAGGCCCTTTTTTTCCATCCACTATTTAAAAGCCCAAGTGTACTGCTATTTTCAAGCTAATTATAATTGCATAAAAAAGGGTGTATTTCATTGGTTTTGCTTGTAGAATGTGTTAGGTTATAATCATTGAAGAGTTGTTTGACTTGATTTGCAATTGAGAGAGAAAAGAAATGACTTCTAAAAACGAAACATCATCGTATGGAAACGTATCGAATTGTCCTGTTTTTGCCTCTACAACGCCTATTTTGTCTTCAAAATTATTCATCGTTACTAATGTTTAATGTATTTGTAGCATAAAGAGGTTGTGAACGGTCAAAAATCGCCTTAAAGACGCTGCGACAATGCCTAGTTTTGCAGAATATTTTAATGTTAAGTTGGTGTTTAATCTTAAACCGTCAAGCTAGGAAAAATTAGTATGGTGGATAAAATCATTTCGTCTCATCCACGAGGAGACAGAAGATCACCATTTTCACAAGCTCAAATTTTCATAAACAGAATATATGTCTTATATGGAAGCACTAGATTGGGAAAACAAACACCATGGCACTTAGCCACTGATCAGGAGTGTGTGGTGTACTCATGCTCATGCTGTATACGTTTTGACAATGCTTACTGATCATCCACCAGCAGTCCGTGTTTTCAAATCCATGGAAATAGGCAGAGGAACCTCAGAGATGCAAAATTAAACCAGTTCCAGTTAGCAGGAAAATGTTGGCATCCTCTAGATTAAGCCGGCTGCCTGATAAGCATTTCACGAGTGGTTGTGCTCCCCTTCGTATGTCGCAACCAACATGGTAGAATCCTCCACGCATCGTTCCACATGCTTTCTTGCAGGGCAGCCCCTCACGCTGCTGCATTTGTAGTAGCTCCTTCGCAAGACAAACCAATTAAGAAACGCACCAGTCAGAAATAATATCACAGGGCCCAGCGTAACTTTAGAACTCTGAAAAGGGTGGGTGCATGCAGACGAATATCATCTAAATCTTTGCATCTCTAGTTGCTGGAAGCATCTTTTTATTCACCTTCCTGAATGCTACGTTTGAATGCTTATTGGCTTCAGAAAATAATTTAGCGAGAGTAAAAGATTTCGTCGGAGTTAAAACTGAAATTGATAGGTAAGCGTAATATTCATAAGTCAAGATAGGTTTGCTAATGACGTTAGAACCATAAATGTGAAGGCGTGAGTAGAATAGTCAGAGTGGTTATGAATGGAGGGGAAAAAAATGAGTCTAGGCTCCACAGAACACAATCCTGAATGACCCAGAAGAGAAATAAATTTCGCAGGGTGTCAAACCTCAAGTATTTCAGGAATAAATGATAAATTCCTCAAGAGAGATTATATGATAGCACATGAGAATATTTAAATCAAATACAGAAAAAGAAAAGAAAAGGAACATGGACATACCTAGGATGCGGAGATCCCTTTATGGGCTTCTGCCCATATTTCCTCCAGGGATAATCATCAGGAGGTATGTCTGCTAGTTTATTGCTCAATGCCGGAACTCTAATAGTTCTCTTTATTCGCAGTTTCCTGTATAATAAACCGCAAAAGAAGAGGATAAGAAACATCATTTACAATTATTATCAGCTGACAAATAGCAAGTCAGGCGTATCTTGAAGTGTTGGACTTTCGAATTGTAACCTTCAAGAGACAATTTTTTTTTTCTTTGCAAAAAAGACTCTAGTTCTTGACAACAGAAATCTTTGTTCAGTGTCTAGAACCATAAAAAGTGTCACGTGCATAAACCATAAAAAGGAGGTGAAAGTGAAATTTGTACACATGAAATTGACAGAGGAAACACCTTCTCTTTGAGCAATGGCATCCATCAGTTGACGCTACGGATCTTGTACTAGCTTCACTTTTCACCCCAAACTTCCCCATGGTAGATAACAAGGAAGGTTCATTCCTAGAAGCCAAAACTTCTGATGATGAGTAGTAAATTTTCTGCTTATTGATGCTTCCATCCATACTGATCAAAGAAGGGACAGGCTGTTTGGAGAGTTCGTTCAGCCCCATGGTAGACCTAGTCGCAGCAAAACTGGTTTCAGGGTAACATTGCTGCAGGGCGTTATTCTGTTTATACAATTTGATATTGTAGCTCTGAATCAAAGCAGAAACTGATTTATCACTATGAAGGGGAAATAACTCTCTGACCATGCAGGGTACTGGAGTTGAATTTGGACTATCCATCAGCTCAACAGGGTTTATTCCTCGGTAATTCGGCAAGGGACCCTTTCTGATGCTTCTAAAATGTGATGACATTGATCCCTCAAGGAGTGTAAGCAGTTTTCTGAACTCATTTTCTGCAGCTTCAGCAATCAGGCTCATTTCCTCAATGCTTCTTTTCTTGAGATTCTGACCAGAAATACAACTCAAAAGTTGATAGGCATGTCTGAAGCTATTCTGAGCAACCTCATGAATTTTGACATCCGATCTTGGGGTCACTGAAACACAAACACCGGAAGCTTTTTCCATGATTCAATGATTAGACCGCAATATGTATTGATTACTCAGTAAGATAATGGTAATTTACTACATGAAACAACCTGATGAAGCTTCAAGGAGGGCAGAAGCATCATGAGAAAGAACCAAATTAACAACCATGAATGGTCGTGTTTGCCAGTACTGGGACTGCTTGATCTGATGAAGTAAGGGTTTTTGGACTTGAAACTATGTCTTCTAATGAAACCATGTACGAGAAACCGCCAATGAATCAGAGCAAAAATGTTCCAGTGGTTCAGTGGGCAAAGTATTCAAAACCCACCACATGATGTTTTCGTAGTTTTTGATTTACACAACTAAATCTCAACTTGCTGCCTAGAGAGTCAAGGGTAGGTTAAGTTATATGGCTTATCAGCCAATTATTTATCGGGATAATCCTAAATGAGTAAGAAAGAAGGTATGTGCACGTGTGTGTGTGTGTGTGTGTGAGTGAGAGAGAGAGGATTGAAAACGTAGGAGAAACAAAGGTGATCACTGTCATCGCATGCTCATGTTATTGCTGTGCTCTCCATATCGATCTTCAATTTTCAGAAAAAAAAATAAAATTGGAAATATCTGTCGTGGCCCATATCTTCAATTATTTTTCAGGACACTCTTTTGTCTGGTTAATTCTAAAAGCTGCAATTGAAGGTAGAAGGACACTTTAAATTCTCTACATAGCCAGACAGGAAGGAAAACTGTAATAAAATTACCATAGTGATTTTTGAGAAAAAATAAATAAAATTTTTTGCCTACATTATATGACGCGTGCAGGCACAATACAGAAGTAGTTTAATACCCAAATCTAAAGAAAGGTAGCAAGAATTGGCAACTTTAATTTTAGACAATAAATAAAAATAAAAAGAAGAGAGGGAAACATGCAATATTGCTATTAACAATTAAAGAAATAAAAAAAAAGAGCAAATAATAGAGTCCCTCACCTTTACTCTTAATAATATAAGTGACTTGTGGGGCATGTTTAAGTATGGAAGAAGACATAAAAAGATTCAAAGATAAAGATGAAGAAGTTTGGTTGTATGCAGCATTATTCCACTTGCCCATGAATCTAATCCACTAACCAGCCAACCAACCAATATTGCAGTCAGTGTCATTCACTCAAGGCCTAGGGCCATATTGGTATTATCCTTTTTGGATACACGATTGAAGCATGCTTGTCCCCAAAGCTTGGCTTTCTAGTAGCTTTGCATCTACTCCTCTCATTATCCTCTAATCATCATGCTGTATAATAAAGAAACCAAATAATAAAACACTTCTTTGCTGACTATGTTACATGCATTGTAAAATGATTATAGTCTATAGATATATCATGATTCGATTTGGCTGATTTTACTTCTAGATTATTAGATATGTGGGCACTTAATCTGGTAAGGTATAAGATAAATAAAAATAGTTAAAAAAGTCCTGCATAAATGTTTTTACATGCCGATGTATCAGTTAGATTTCTTGTAGCAGTTCTCATGATCTCGACGATCGATCTGGTATACCTCCCCTTATGCTTGACAAACTGATTTGTAAGCAGACCTTCCCTTACACTTGACAAGTTAAATTGTGGATTCTTGTACATAAGGCAAGAAAATGATGTCCAGCAACATGCAGCTGTGTGAAGTAGTGAGGATCAGAAACTTTCGAAACAGATATTTATGCTCTATATACCAACAACGCACTTGTGTTTACGTCATTATAATGGTGGAAGCGAGGGTAGCAACGGATATGGGGCATATGATCTCTTCAGAGAACTTGATTAAGGTCATTTTCATTACCTAAATGACTGCATGCGATTCTTTCCGGACTATGTATGCATGCTTGATCTCCTAGAACAGCGCAAGTTTTTGAAGTACAACCCTGCGCGCATGCAGGTTTTGTATACAAACTTTTCATTCTACTTGAAGAATAAACGCCCTGTGCTTATTATAATCAGAGGTCCAGAAGCTATTATTGTGTTAAACTAGCTAATTAATGACTTCCAATTCAGTACTGGACTGATCAAAAAAGTTGTGCGGTTAACTTTGACATTTCCGCATTATTGAGATGAGTAATTCTACTCTTAGGCCGCTTGTATGTCCAACACTACACACCCGATGAGGTGGATTTCTTTTTATTTATTTTTTGAAAACATTCGTTTCACTTCCCCCTCCCCTCTGCAACACCCCTCTTCTAAAACCCAAAATCCCTATCATCCCCTCCCCTCTGCGTTTTACCCAGACGCCCTCCACACCCAAAATCCCGAATCATCCAGTTAACTCATTCAAGCCCAACTCCGAGTTTCTCTCTTGCATTGTACAGATTTGTATCTTTGGGTTTTCCTCAAATACAAAATCGTAACTTTTTATAAAAAGATTTGATTTTTTTTTCTCTGCAATGTGGAAGCTAGAAGTGGATTGAAATGAAATGTTGATGCTTGAAATGTTTTTGCGAAAGTTTCCTGGAAAGCTTGGGGTTTCGGAGATGGGTTTTTGTTTCTTGACTTGTAACTGGGTCTTGGGTGAGGGCCTTTAATGTAGTTCTTGAGAAGGAATGGTTCTTGGTCTTCTTTCAGTAGCTCGTGTAAGTGCTTTTGAATCATCATTCAGAGTCTCTAACAATACTGATTTTGCCAAAAGAAAAAAATTTATTATAAAGCTAATCCCAGGAGAGAGCTTGAAACTTTCAGGTGGGTATATATGAATTTCAGCAGCGTGGAAGATTGAAGAGATTTCAATTGAAATGAAAGTTCCAAAGGGAAAGGTGAAGGTGGATTTGGGCACAAATATATTGCAGAGAAGAGAGAGAGAGAATCTCGGAGAAGGGCTTGAATGGCCGAATGGGTCACCTTGATGATTCGGTATTTTGGGTGTGGAGGGCACCTGGGTAGTTGGGTTGGGGGAGGAGGAAAAAAAAAAAAAAAAGTCCCCGTCATCCGAGTGTGTGGTGTTGGAGAAACAAGGGGCTTAAAAGTAGAATTATTCTATTGAGATGCTGAAATAGCAGCAGAAATTCAGACTTGGGAAAATGGTTTATTTATATGCTTTCTGGGTAAAGCCATCATACGAGAGTTGGTGGAATATACCAACTCTATTTGACTTTGATATGAATGTGAAAATATGATATCTTTTCGTCCGTGAAGATATCGGCACAAGGCTGCTTTCTGATGAATAAATCACCAGTACCTTGATTAAACTTGTACCTGCTCTTGACATTTTACTTGTCACTAATAACAATAGCCTCATTTTCTTGACGTTGAGGAGAAGACCGGATTGTTTTGAAGAGAAACTTCATCTCCTCTTCATCTCAGCTTAAGGTTGGAGCAATATTGAAGAAAAATGAGGGTAATGCCTCTGCATGAAGTAAACCCCAGAAGCGACAACTAGAGACCAAAAGTATAAAACAGTAAATAGTATCAGACGTAAAGGGATTCGAAACTAGTAGCAGCACTAAAGGCTTTTTTTTTGTTTCTCACTAAGGACCACAATAAACCCATGTTAAAAAATCCACTCCTATTTTAAAAAGAAGTTTGATATAATCGCACTCCCAACATAGAAAAACATTTTGCTAAAATTTTTTCCTTCGAACATAATTGAGTCTTGACCGTCTGCTTCTCACGGGTGCACACCAGCTCTGTCCATCAGCCATCCTTGCTCTGATCTTCCGGTACTCTCTAGATCTTAGAACTCCCTCCAGAATGTTTATATCCTCACGAATTTCCTGTCTGGAAAGAGATGCAAGACCGGGAAGTATGTCCTTCTGAAAATCTTTCAATCTCCTACCCCTTCTTAACTTGGAAGAAAAATCTGTTGTCTCCATGTCATTTACTTCAAATGGCTTTGATGATACAGAATACTCATCTACATTGCATTCTTTTAGATTTAGAACAATTAACTCAAAAGAGTCAGAAGAACACTGGGGCTGATCCCTCCCTTCATTTTTTATCTCAGTTAGTTCTGCTTTGGCAGAACAATCTTGATTACCAGATGCGATCTCCAAGGAGAAATGGACAAGTGATTCAGCAGCCCAATGGATCAATGCATCTGCTTCAGATGATTCTTCTTTGTTATGGAGGCATTCATGTTTTGATTCACTGCTGTCGAAAGATCTTTGGTCCTGATTGCCCGACAGGGTTTCTGCACCTTGACACCCTACATGGTTTCCAGAAAACTGATCAAAAGGAGAGAGATTTGAACTACCTATTTCAACGCCAGATTGCATTGTCTTCACACTGCTGGAATCATTATCAACATTGCTCTGGGACTTGCATGAACCAGGAGATACATTGCCACGTCCACCTTGGACTGTACTTTGACTTTGAGAAGAACTTGCAAGTATAATAAAATCTTCTTCGCTCTTCTCAAAGTTCATCTGTCTACCAGCTACACACATACCATTTGGATCATGTAAAAGATTTTTTGAAGGTTCCAGTAGAAACCCAACATTGCCATTATTGGGCTCACTACCGTGTCCGCCAAGGTCTTCACAAAGGTCAACTTCACTTCCGCACAATCCATTAAACTTGGAAGTACTAGCCCATATTTCTGTTATCTTGCTTTTGCTGTTGGAATCTATCAAAGAATTCACTGCATCATCTTGTTGAAGTATGTCAGAGGCTTCATTTGAGCACTTTTCGTTTTCTTTTATCCAAGTCATGGATGCACAATTGTCCTCCTGAACCCTGCCGAATAGCTCAATGAAAACATGTGCTGAACTGGCTGTTGAAGGATGGGCCACCAAAATATCATTTGAGCAACAAGATGAGTCATCAAGTTGAACTTTGTTAAGGTCCAAATGTGCTGCTTTAAATAAACTGGGCTGTTGCATCTTGGCGGAAAGATTGTTACTTGGGGTAGCAAAATGGAAGTCTTTAAGTTCTGGAGAAGGGTAAAATATGGACAGGTTGAATCCTAATGATTAAACATAGCTTAATTGCACACTACATGTTCAGAATATGACTTTATGCCAACAGATAGATCAAAAGTACCTTTCTTTAAATAGTTCTTCTCTTGACAGCACTTGTGGTCATCTAAAAGAGGGCCAATGTGTGCAATCTTGTCCGGTAAATCTTTCTTCACAGTACATGAGATGACTGGATCAGAAAGTATAGAAAATCCTGTCTCACGCTCACCTCCAGAATGAGTTGTCAGAGCGGCATGGCTGAAAGAAGGTGCATGTTGTTCACTCTCATTTGATACCCTCTCAATTGACTCTTCTAAGTCAATAATGTTGTGGGGGCAGGGTGGAACTTTTTTATCAAACCAATTTCTCTTAGCACTCCTCTTTCTCCAATTTCCCTCGGCAGAGCTCAGGGAGAGCTTCAACTCTGGACCTGAAACATTGCCACCACAGGGAAAAAACATGCACAAAAATGTTCTTCAAAAGCAATACTTCTTTTAAGTGATTGAAAATATTCCTTTTCTTCAATAGATCCTTACCAACATTGCTAAAGTACCGATCAGAAGGAAGTTGAAGATCTTGAGGCCCCTGCCAAAGATTATAGTAGACGCCCTGGTGCCCTTCTAATGACATGTCGCTTGTAGATTGTTTCGGGTCCGCCTGAAGGACAAGCTCACCACATTATCAGTAAAATATTCCAGATCATTGAAACAGAATTAGGTCAGTTATTAAAAGAGGATGGATATATACATTCACAGCCACCTACTATGCCTTCAAAAGGTAAGTCCCAATAAATATGGACTTTAATGCATGAAGAAACTACTTGAGAAAAGGAAAAACAAAGCCTTTGCCTGATTACTATAATATCCCTCTTCATAAGATCCTGAAAGTTGGAGCTTTCCATTTACCATGGGAATTGAGGAAATTGTTGTTTCTTTCATGTGTGCTTCATATCTTGCCAAATCTGCAGAACATAACAGACTTGATTGGGTGCTTGCTTTCCTCGAATTGTATCTATCAAACTCTATCCAGGCAATATTGTCCATCAGTGTCTTCTGTATCGTGTATAATCGATGGAGTTCCTCAACCTGGAGATAAATCAGTAGCAAGAAAAATTAAGTACTTCCTCTGTCTCAAAATAGATGGGAGGTGTTCTATTTTAGATGTCCTAAAACAGATTGGATTCCTATAAATGAAAGAATTTATTCATTAACTTCTCATATATCTTAGACTTGAACCACCTTTTTCAAATTTAAATCCAACTTTCTTGAACACCTTGTGGCTTAAATCCTATCTTTCCAAAATCCTAACTTTCTAGGGATGAAGTGAGTAAATATTAAAGGAAAACTCGTGGCTTTTTCTCTCTATACTTTTAACTACATGCATGGTCCATTGCTGTATTTCAAAGGGAGTCCCAAATACCTCTGAAGTCCAGTTAATTTAAGTACCTATTGAACAAGTTGTAATCTTAAACTAATGAAGGGTTCGACTCCAGAACAAATTCAAATCATTACATGGTATCAAACAAAGGGGGCATAACTATATCAAATAAGGACACATGATCCTAACTTAAGTCGACACATAAATCAACAGTACAGTGATCGTGTCTGCAAACCTGCTTTCGAAATATAACCTCCTGGCTCAGCATAGTCTTCTTCAGAGCTTCTCTGAGTGACTCGGGATATATTTGGACTGAATTCAGATCAAAATCTCCTTCCATCCGCATGATGTCCTTGACAAATCGGAAGATGATCACATCAAAGCTGATGCTGCATCATAAGAATAGCAACTTGCTAGGTTTTCACTGCCCCATCCCTGAACAGCTCTCAAGAAGAAATATTTGTTAAACCACCTAATATAAGAAAGGTATTGGTCTTTCCTTGAAAACAAAATGTTTCACATAAATAAAGGTGCCGTAATAATTAGTACAACATTATTTTACCGATCAAAAAAATAATTAGGAAAGCATTAATTAAGAATGCACCATTGCAGTTCCAGTTCCAGTTCCCACCACTTGATACATTATTAAATCAATGTGAAAAATGGACAGTTCCAGAAGGCTGATCCGCATTTAAAGTTAAAAAAAAAAAAAGGCACAAGCACACATATGGGTAATGCAGTTTACAGGTCATAAACGTTCCACACATGGGTCATGAATGTAACAGTAATACTGTATCTGTGTGGAAGAAAGCTTAATTTTTGCTCAGACCAAAGCATGTTTCTCTCACTCTAACTCTAAATTTACGATCTAACTTCCCCTCGCCCCGACCCCCAACTGTCCTAACTGAATCCCCCCACTTGATCATTCTAATCTAAAACTGATGCTTCATTTATTCATTTTCATGTACCGTATGGGAAATCTTCACCATGGTTTGGTAGTAGATTACTAGTAAAGTCAACGAAACGACATTGTTCATTTAATTATTCAGAATCCAAGTAATTATTTTGCTTTTGCACCCAAGAACAACTGGAAATAAACAAATCCACTAACCTGTAATGAGCAACTATACATTTTACCTTGCATACTTCTCGTATTATAACCCAGCCAAAAAAAAAAAACCAAGACTTTATACGGAACTACTCAATACAAAATAGAGAAAGAGAGAGATAATAGTACCGTGAGGCGGGGAAACTGAGATAGGAGCATTCCGCCATTAGAATGTCTGCTTTTGCTTCTTCTTTGTAAAAAAGATTCTCATTTCACAAAAAATATCAGTGAATAGTCCCAAAGAAGCAAAGAAAAATGAGAAGGAGAGAGAGAGAAAGAGAAGTGGAATCAGATCGCTGGGGACAGATGACCGAAGGGAAAGAAAAAGACTACCTTCCCTTCTCCACCCCTCTCTCTCTCTCTCTCTGGAATGGCTAAAACAGGCGTGGCAGTTATATGCAAAACTCTCGCTGCTTTATCTCCCCTTTCTTTCCTTTTCGCACTTAAGATTTCTCAATTCTGGGGTAAAGGTGGACCAGTCAGTCGGCCAGATGCTGGGGACATGACCGTACCCAACTGTGTATCCAATGTTGCCTAATGCCTATTGATATTATTTTCCCTTTGCCTCATTGACATTCCTGTCCCTCAACTATATGTTCCCTTTTTCCCTGTGGGTTTGTTCCTATTAACCCAATTATGGAGTCGGTACATTTTTTTTCCTGTTTTTTGGTCTTATAAACAGAAAAAGAATATACTTTTCCTGTTTTTTTTTTAACATTATAGACTTTCTGTCTACCAAAATATCTCATCATCTCAGATGTTAAGATTAGAGAAGGAATATTTAAAATGGATGGGATGGTAGTGTGGGCAATGGACATAAATGTATAAATCCTACAACATGATTCAGATGGTTGCGATATTACAGAAGAAATAATAATGGTGGATGACTGATGAGCGGTTGATCTGGAAGGACTGCCCAACAGGCTGTCTTCAGTTATTGACCTCTTTCTGATTGGACAGTGACCATTAACAATGAATCATTTATGTAGTTCCTGTTCTTCCGCTCTCTATTTTTTCTTTGTGAACAAATATTATAATTACTACAAGCATTCGATAATGCATCTTTATATATATTTATATTTATATGATATGATATTAAATTAGACTGCATTAAATAATGCATAATTAAAAATTTGTATAGTTGTGAATAATATTTTTATAAATTTGAAGATATACTGTTCACTCTTTAAATCTTATTTTACTACTTCTCTCTCGATGCCAACAGAAACAAACTCTCTCTCAAAACATTTTTTTTTCTTTAATTTCTCTCTTGACATTAACATAAAGAAGTTTGAAAGAAAAAGATAATTTTAGAAAAAAATAAATAATAATAAAATAATAAATTATTATTATTATTTGGCTCAAAGATGCATAATTCATTGTGAGAGTTTTTCTTGATATACAAAATCAATCTCCAAAAGATATAATTTTACATATACATATAGAGAAACCAATACTAATATTTAAGTTATTCAAAAAATTAAAAAAAAAAATACTAGCTCTCAAGTTTATCATAACAGAGCTTTTGAACTTGTCTCGACCCTATCTTTGCATCCCATTAGGCTAGTCTCTAAGAAATTAATGGACCATATACACAAAGTTGTTAATTGTTCTGCCATTTATTGGTTATAAATTTATATTTTTTTTAATTATTACATTTAGGTTTCTCAACCTGTTGTTTCTAAATAGTAATAAATAGAATGAGGATATAACATTTAGGTACCTTATCAGATGTAGAATGGTTCGTGTAAATAGAAACAATAACATCCTCTTTTTGTCCTATTTAAGAAAGAAAAAAGATACAAATATAACCATTTTTACAACCCTTTACACAATTATGATTTAAATGAAGAATATTTTTGTGAAATAACTTAGAAAAATAAAATTGTACATAAATACCACCAATGGTTATATAAATGATTGTATATGGAGTAATGTTACATTTACTTCTAATTTTACTTACAAATACTCATTTTGTCAGTCTCATTTTGTGATTCAAATTTTATAATTTTCAGCTTATTAATAGCTGACAGGTAAATTTTTTCTAAGTTTTTTTTAAGTATAATTAACATTTTTCTTTATATACATATATATCATTATTTTTTAACAAGTTCCACGCTAACATCTTCATTTGAATGGCAGTTATAAACTCTTTCAATTTCGTTGTTAAAGAACGAATATTGAAATTCACATCATCCGAATCTAGTCTTACCAAAATCACTATTTAACCATTAACTTCCAATGTGATAGATAATTTATTTCTGCAACACAAGCGATCATAATATTTATACAAGAATTATATCAATAATTTTACACAAAAATTATACATCTATAAAGTATTACTTTATTTTTATGATGCGATCATAATATTTATATAAATAATTTTAATAATTAAAAATTACTTAAGAATTTTACTTTGTCTCGTCGTCTAATTCCAATCAAACGAAATTCTAGAGCAAAGGCATGTTTGCGGGCTCTTTTTCTTCTTCTACGCGCATCAATTATGACTACAAGACTTTTCAAATATTCTATGTCCGTTCAGATATTGAGGATATGGATTTTATTTTATTTTATTTTCTTTCAACATTCAAATGCTATTTTAATACGGTTACTTTTTAATTCTAAATTTTATTATTTAATCGATACAAATTTTTAAAACTTTTAAACAAAATAAAAATTATATAATTTAATTTTTTAAAATTTTAAAATAAAAATTATATTATAATAATATTTTTATTCAATTTTTTTTAAATTCTATAAAATATCTTAAATCAAATCATTGTACTATTATTTATAAATTATTTCACTATTTATGTCTATTCTTATATCTAATTCTATACTTCACCACATGCCCTTGTTCCGATTTTATTTTTATTTTTCTCTATTCACCTTGTTCCGATCTTATTTGCTTGTAGAGCATTTAGCCATTCTCAAATCTAAAATTTAATCTATTTAGATGTTAAGTTGAATTTAGATAAGTTGAATTCTTTATGAATAGTGATGAGTTGAGATGATGGAGTAAGTTTTATGGAGTCTACCTAAAATGAGTTTAAATATTTTTATATGTTAAGATGAGTTTATATTTATTTATGGGAAGTTAAAAATAGTTGTAGGTCCAGCGTGTAAAGAAATATTGAATTAAAAAAGATTATAAAAATCGCGTGTAAAGAGATTTTGAGTTGAGACGAGTTTAATAATTTGAGAGTTGTGTAAATGTTATACTTAACTTAAAATTAGATTGAACTGACCAAGTTCCAAATGGGATCTAAAAGTTGAGGTTTAACCATTGAAAAGATTAATTCACGTTGAACTATCTATCTCATTATTAAAATAATAATATAATATTATATATTTAATAATTTTTTTTTATATTTTACAAATATATTCTATATATTAATTAATAATTTAATTTTTACTTAAAATTATTGTTTCGTAACTATTTTTTTTCTCAATCTAATTATTAAATAGTAGCTATTAGCAATATTTTTCTCAATCTAATTATTTTAGAAATTGACTGATCAAATTTAAAAAACTGGATGAATTTACCGTAACTTAAAATTTTAACTACTCCAATACAAAATCTTTGAGTTTTGTTTTCATCTTTCATTCAGGACAACTTCTTATAGTATTAATAGTGGTTTATGTATTTTCATATACAAAATTATCTATTTTAAAGAATGATTTTATATTTGAAGAATGATTCTCATATTGATTTATGTATATTTAAATTAAATAATAATAAAAATTATTTTTTTTTTATTTATTTACTAAAATTATTTTTTATATATATTTTACAATTAGCATTCATTTTATATTATCAACTTAATACAAATTTTATATATCAAAATTATTTTAATATAAATTTTATAAAGTTAATTTTAATATGTATGAGAGAAAAAAAAAATAATAAAATAATATTTAAAAAATAAACAGTATTTTTTTATATTTAAAAAATAATTATTTATAATTATATAAAAATATAAAGATGAAGTTAATACAGATATTTTTAAAGATAAATTCATCAAATTTAAAGAAGAGAGGCAGTGCTCTTCTTATATACGCCATATAATGGCAATCCAGGATCAGCGACAATCCAAAACCTGTCCATGCCACCCGCAACCGATCCCATCACATCCCGCCACGTGGCCGTGATCGGTGCAGGAGCCTCCGGGCTCGTGGTGGCCCGAGAGCTCAGGCGCGAGGGCCACAGTGTTGTGGTCTTCGAGCGCGGTGACCAGGTCGGCGGCATCTGGGTGTACACACCGAATGTAGAGTCCGACCCGCTAGGAATCGATCCGACCCGGAAGACTGTCCACAGCAGCCTATACAACTGCCTCCGCACCAACCTCCCCCGCGAAGCCATGGGCTACGTCGACTACCCGTTCGTCTCAAAAGACGATCCGGATCGAGACCCGAGACGGTTTCCGGGTCACCGAGAGGTCCTCATGTACCTCAAAGACTTTGCGCTCGAATTTGGGGTCAGTCAAATGGTGCGGTTCGAGACGGAGGTCGTGTGCGTGAGATTAGTTGAGGGCTCCAAATCCAAATGGAAAGTAAAATCGAAAAAGAGAGGCAAGGATGAAGTCGCTCTGGAGGAAATTTTTGACGCTGTCGTTGTATGTAACGGGCACTTTACTGAGCCTCGGATCGCTGAAATCCCCGGTAATTTTTTGTATACAAAGGTGAATCTAAATTACCAAATCGGTAGTAAGGGTCGTTGCTGCTATTTGTTCGATTTTCAGGCATGAATGAATGGCCGGGGAAGCAAATGCACAGTCACAATTATCGTGTTCCTGAGCCTTTTCGAGATCAAGTATGTACCAGGTTCCAATCTACTTGTATCTTTTGCGCGCGCGCACACATATATTTATACTCACATATATATAAATGATATTGCTTGCATGCATGGAGAATATTCACTTATGTCTTGGGTGTCTCATAAGATTGACTTTAGGATTCTCTGACTGGTTGCTAGTACCACTATCGGATGTGTATAGTTTCTCTTTTAACTTTTAAGTCTACATAATGAAATTTTATCATCATATTCATGAAATCCGTATTTTGTACCCATTTGTGTGATGACCATGTGTATAGGTCTTGGTTTGTTTTTGACTTTACAAAAGTTCATTAGGAAGAACAGCTTACTGCTCATAATGTTCTTTCGGTTGCTATTCTTCCCTTCCAAAAGTGATAGGTTTATTTTATCCATTTCCTGCTTTGACAGGTTGTAGTTTTGATTGGGAGCTCAGTAAGTGCCATTGATATTTCACGGGACATAGCTGGTGTTGCCAAAGAAGTCCACATTGCAGCTAGAACAGTTGGGTATGGAACATTTGGAAAGCAGCATGGCTACGATAATATGTGGCTTCATCCTATGGTAAACATGCTTAGCCATGGCGATATTATTTTTGGCCATTATGAGAAGCCAATCATAATTTGGTTGTGTTTCTGGGAAAAAGGTTATTCTAAAGTGCTAATCTTAGTTAAATTGATGCAGGTAGAGAGTACTTGTAAAGATGGTACTGTATATTTCCAAGATGGCTGCTTTGTCCTTGCCAATGTTATTCTACATTGCACAGGGTGTGCTGCATACTACATCAACTCAGCCTTAGCTTAATTTAGTCAGAAATTCCTCTTTACCCAAATTTAGTGTAGCAGACCGGAAATGCAACAGTGACTGATATATAAAACATGTTTGTCTTTTCTAAGGTACAAGTATCATTTTCCTTTTCTTGAAACCGATGGCATTGTGACTGTGGATGACAACCGCGTGGGGCCACTGTACAAGCACATTTTCCCACCAGTTTTGGCCCCATGGCTTTCCTTTGTTGGGTTACCATGGAAGGTTCATCCATACTTGTCGTAGTATGCCCTTGTTTTTTGTTGGATCTTTAATTGGGCTTTAGTTAATGGTGGAAGTAAATCTTTTTCATGCGGTTGGTCCCAGGTTTTACCTTTCCCCATGTTTGAATTGCAAAGCAAGTGGATAGCTGGTGCTTTGTCAAATCGATTCACGCTTCCATCGCAAGAGGAGATGATGGAAGATGTTGAAGCTTTCTACACATCACTTGAAGCTTCTGGCACACCTAAGCGATACACTCATTGTATGGGTGCTAGTATTCAGGTATATTTGGCCCAGTCGTGACTAGGAGCCTACAACATCATCTATTTGATTATATTTACTTATTCTTTTGGCTTACTTGAAGTATGTTGGCTGATGACCCATTTCCAGTATGAGTGTTGTTAAATGATCCCAAACTGTTACAATGAAAGTACATAAGGGTTGCGATAATTTTTTTAAACAAATGACCAATAAGGACAATTAAACTTCATGTCTCTAATTTTGACTTCTTTATCGTAATTTGGTTATAGTCAGAAAATCGTTTGGAGGTCATTTTTGCAGTTATTTTTTCTTTCCTTGGCATGTCATTTTGCAGTCTGAATACAACAACTGGCTTGTGGCTCGTTGCGCATGTTCTGGAAATGAAGAATGGAGAATGCAGATGTTTTATACCATGCTTGAGAGAGTTCTTGCTCGACCTGAGTCTTACCGCGATGAGTGGGAAGATCATCACTTGGTTTTGCAAGCTCAAGAAGACTTCATCAAGTACACCTCGAATTGAGTCCTTCACATGTGTGTCTCAGAATAATCTAGTTTCCAAGACTCCACTCATTTTCTTGCTGGAACCACCCGTCTGCTATTCTCTTGTACTCATTTTTTTTTTTTCATTCTTCTGAATGATAAAACACAAACTAAGAATAATGAGAGTGACTATGCTCAGGTATACATGAATGGTGCTTTCTTCTGCTCCTTAGAATAAAACTTGAATAAATCAGATATGTAAGAGTTCTCCCTTTAAAACCCTGTCTTTGTTCCTTATGTGGGTCGACCAGAATACAATTCAATGCTAGGAATGGAATATATATTTGTGGCGATGTAATTGAGTTAGGTTGAGTCAAGTAGTGAATGTTCAAGCTCGGCTCGATTTACATGTATAGTTGCTCGAGTTCTTCGAGCTTTATGCTTAAGATATAATAATGAACAATATTGTGTACAAAAGTTAGTATTCCTTGAAATATTATATAATAAATGAACCCTTTAAAAAGTATCGATGTTAACATTTTGAATTTTAAAATTTTGGTTCAGCAAAATCTTCTATCCTTTTACCTTCCTTCGACATAAGTGAAAGATGACATCATATTTTCCCTTCAAAAAACACTATATTATTTATTTTATTAGAGATAACATCATATTATTTATTTTTCATTCAATTTAACGGTTTGATGAGAATGAGGTAAACCGATGACAATAATGATGGTCATTGGTGTGATAAGAAATGGTGGGAAAATAGTGGAAACAGGCGGGCGACGATGGCGATGGCGATGGGTTTAACAGCAAAGATGAAGTTAAGATTCTTTAACGTGCGGTTAGCTCGCCTTAATAAATGTTTTAGCTCTTATAAAAATAAACTCACAAAGAGATGTATTTAATATGATACGTTAGATTGTAAAATTATTTTTTTTATAAAATAAATTTAACTGCATACGATTATTATATTATAAGAGCGGTGACCAATTTAAAGTAAAGCAAAATAACAAAAAAATACATGAACTTTTAAAATAATGACTGAAAGAAAATCATATATAATGAAATTGGGTATTTGAAGGATTTGGAAATTTTTAAAGGAGGTTGGAATATATATCTATTATATTATAAAAGCAGCAATGGACATGTAAACATAAATGAATAGTTCCACTTATGCTCCTGTATCTTCACTTCTTTGTTCACTAATTTATTTCCACTTTTACCCCTACTTTCATCACTGAATTGCAATTTCTTTTGTCCTTTTCGTATGTTACCAATTGTCTTTATTGTTTATTTACAGTACTTTTATTGAATTTGCCGGTTTTGTAATTATTTCGCTCGCAACTTCTCTAGAAAAATTTCCCTTCGCACTTTTTGAAGGAGGGATTACTGAACATAAGTTATTATTTATTTTTAGACTTCATATTTATAACTTTTTTATAAAATTTATATATGTTTTTTATAGAATATAGAATATTATTTATAAAATATGAGATATAAAATAATAAATAATAACTGAGAGAGGAATTTTCTTCTTAAGAAAGCTCTTGGTGGCGTTGGCATTCAACTTTTTCATGTGAATCTCGACATCAACTAGGTACGATTTTTCTTGGTCTCTCCTCTCAATTCAACATGTTTTTCATTTCCACAAGCTGACTACCCTGACTTATCTTTGATTAAAAAAATGGGATGAATATACATGTGTATGAAATGAAACCAAACAAAAGCAAATTTGTAATATTTTCTTTAATCTGTAATATTTAATATATGTTCGGATCTAAAAAAAAAGTTCTCATCCAGAGGATTGGAGAGACAAAGAGGGTAGATCTCAAAATACACACACATACATTAAATTAAAGCAAACTCAAAAACAATCTTCAAAAAAATATGTGTACAGATCTAAAAAAAAAATCATTCGTAGGAGCCAAAAAACAGAAAGGGAAGATCTAAAATTGTTCAGATCTAAGGAAAACAAAATTTCATTCGGAGGACTTAAGAGTCAGAGATATGTTCAAATCTATAAAATAAAAATCGTTTGTAGGAGTTGAGAAATAGAGAGGGCAGATCTAAAATTGTTCATATCTGAGGAAAAAAAATTTCCTTTGGAGGACTTG
Source organism: Cyclocarya paliurus (assembly GCA_029856935.1). Classification (NCBI taxonomy): domain Eukaryota; kingdom Viridiplantae; phylum Streptophyta; class Magnoliopsida; order Fagales; family Juglandaceae; genus Cyclocarya; species Cyclocarya paliurus. Next base: position 5,511,002 of record CM056948.1, read on the forward strand.
AGAGACAGAGATCATGGTAGATCTGAAATCGTACCCATATAAATTAAATTAAAGCAAACTGAAAAAAAAAAATCTATAAACTATGTTTTTAGATGTTAAAAAAAAAAAACCCAACGAATCTACAAACAAGTAGATTTGAGAAATCTTTGGATCTGGACATAAGGGCTGACGTTTTTCCTTGCTTGTTTTCAAACCACACATTGCCATGTGCGGTTTTGTGGAGGGTGACGGTTGTTGTTTGTGGCAGCCAAACGGAACAGAGAGAGAGAGAAGCAAGGAACGGGTTTAGGAGAGAGAGAGAGAGAGAGAGAGAGGTTTGTAGGAGAGATCACCTTCAAATCGGATTTGGTGTAAAATGTTGTTTTACACTACCAAATAACAGATTGACACATCAGCCTTGTATTATTTTTAAAAACAAATGAGACGCACAAGATTAGGACCCAAAATTAAACTGAAATCAAGTCGATTTATTTTATCTTCCATTTGAGACTAACCTATCTGACAAACCAAGAGTTCTCTTTGTAAGCAAAACCAGATCTTCATAGGCTTGACTGGGCTAGCAAGAGAGCGACAGTTCCAATAACTAGCTACTCACTCCATCGCTCATCTGCATCACCGAATTAGTTCTATTTTTTCAAAGAAAGAAAGAAGACTTTGCATCTCTCTTCCATGCCCATGTACACTGTAAATGTCGCCCAATTTTACTCTAATTTTCAGCTCGCCCATGTTCTCTCCAAGTTTGTTGATAGTACTTTTTTAATAAATGGTATTTCTTCGTAACATTTTTAACATTACCATTATTTTTGTCATTAAGCTTTACTTCAGTTTTTATTTTTTCCCTTTCTTCTTGAATTTTGAAGAAAACTTTTACAACATCTTTTATTTCCAAGCATTTTTTAATTTCTAAACGGCTAGTGCTTTATGGATTTTATTTCCAATATCTGTTTTACCATTTGATTTTGTTTAAATATTATTTATGGCAATAAAGAAAAGAAAGCCGTTGGGTTGGGTGTTAACCCAATCAGTTTTTATTTTAAGTTTACGTTTACGGCATTAAAAGTTTGGAATCAAAGAGTCATTGCTGAAAATTCCAACGTCTAGATTTTAAAAATGGTTGTACGAGAAGTGCATTGATATGCACGGGTAGAAATAAGCTCCGATTGGTTTTCCAGTAGTAATTTTGAGAGTATTTTCCAGATAAAAGAGAAGTGTTTTTTTAGTGAAGTTTTGGACTTAACAATTTGTGCATAGTTAATTCGAATTATACGACAATCAGTTGGGTTGTTGTATAGTGGAGGAGTCAAATCAAAAAGAGTTCTGTTATACCAGTTAATTTGAAATTTGATATACCGCAGAGGGCTTGAATCTCCTTAAAGAGAACGAAATCGCCTCAGTCCAAACTGGTTTCGTTTAAATGTTGTTTTATTGTAATTTTTATTATATTATTGTATATTTCACCAACAATTTTAAAGAGATTCAAATGGAGCCTATAATTGAAAAATCTACAGAAAGTGTTGGAGATCCCAACAAATCCTTCTGTTTCTAATGAGCCCATTTCAAGAGATGGAATAACAATTTGATATTTTATCTAAGACTTCTCAATGTCTCTTATGTTCTCACTGCAAAGAATCTTAACAAGATCAATACCGAGAACATGACTGAAGCAGAAGTGAAAGCTCATAAAGAATAGATTGAAAAGTATACCAAAGATGAGTATAACTGTCGATGTTATTTTTTAAATTATCTTGCGGATCAATTTTATGAGTACTACATTACTACTTACCCATATGTAAAGAAAATTTGAAAAGATTTACAAAGTAAATATGATATGGAAGAAGCCGAAGTAAAGAAATATGCAGCAAATCACTTCTTTAGATATCAAATGATAGACGGAAAGTCCGTTGCAGAACAAGCTCAAGATTTTCAAATGGTTGTAGCATAAGTTAAATCCAAAGGCATCAACATTAGAGACAATCTAATTATTTATGGAATCATCGATAAGCTACCACCTTCGTGGAAGAAGTTTTAAAAGTCGATGCGCTATAAACAAAATAAGACATCCTTGAAAACCTTAATCACGCGTATTTGAGTAAAGGAGAAAGCTAGAGGTCAATATGCTTTGGTGATTCAAAATGGTAATAAGGATTTCATGATATGGGTATATTTAATTTCTGAAAATGGTAGCTTGCCCAAAGGTCAAAATATAAGAAATAATTATTTGAAGCCGCAAAAAAAAGATTTCCAAAAAATTTAGTAGACCTCACAAAAAGGACTTTCAAAACCAAAAGGATAAGAACCAAGGACCTCCTTCTCGAAATCAAACTTGTTTTTTTTCTGTGGCAAAAGTAGGCACTTTGTTTGAATTTGTAAGTTTCAGAAGCGAGAAAATAATTCTCAAGTTAACGTAACTGAGGAGCCATTTGTAGGAATGATTATAGACATTAACATGATTCAATTTGTTGAAGGGTGGTGGGTAGATTTCGGTGACAATAGGCATGTTTGCTATGATAAAGATTGGTTCAAAAAATTTTACTCCCTTTGATGAAGAGAAGACTATTATGTTTGGTGATTCAAATAAAACCAAGGTCCTTGCGAGTGGTGAGGTCGAGCTGAAATTCACCACTAGATGTATATTGATGCTCAAAGATGTACTTTATACACCATCTATGAGGAAGAATTTGATGTCGAATTTTTTATTCAATAAAGCGGGTTTCAAACAAACTATGAGATCTGATCAATATGTAATTATAAAAAATAGAGTTTTTGTGGGCAAGGGTTATGCTTGTTATGGAATGTTTAAATTGAATATTGAGAATAAAGTATATGATGTTTCTTTTTATATACATTCTTCTTTAAAATTTTAGCATGCACATTTATGTCGTATCAATAATTGATATGTTCAATCATGAGTAGTTTATGATTAATTTCCAAACTGACAGAGGTTTTAAAAAAATCTGAAGCCTATAGTCAAGCATATATTACAAAACGGCCATATAAAAGTGTTGATGAGTAAAATATCAAATTGTTAGATTAAATTCACACCGATCTTTGTGAATTTGAAGGAATTTTAACTCGTAGAGCAAATTGATATATATATTTTTGAGCAAGTCAGCTACTTTTATATAAAAGGAAAACCATAATACACAAGAACAAAGTCAGGAGTGTTTAATTGTATAGATAGAGAAGGTGAGTCTTTCCCACTATGGAAATTCAACATAGAATGTAGTATTTGGATTAAAGGGATGTTGTCAAAGACTTGCGTCACAGCTGCTCATTGCGCCAAATTATGCACGCATTGATTTTGTGAATGATGAATTTTCCTGGCCTTCCATTCTTTGAAAGAGAGTAGATGATGTTTGATGTCACTAATAATGAGGCTCATGGTCCAATCCTGTGCAATGGATGTGTTTGATCTTGCTTATATGGTAATACTTGAGTCCCCCTCTAGTATTATTTTTTGCAAACACAATCTCTTTGCTTCAATGATGGCCATCAAAGCTGTTGTAGCTTCCCCAAGGTTTGGGCTCACACTGTTAATGAAGTCTGTTATTGCAAAGATGATTTCTCCTGAGTCATTCCAACGTAAGGATGCTAAGATGCTACCATGGTCTCTGACTGCAAGATTGAATTTGATGAGGTAATAGCCACCTAGGTGTCTTTCTTCATTTATTCCGATTTGGTTGTTCTTTATTGACCAAGCTCTTAAGTGCTGTTGGAAGGTTGTGAGTACCGACTCAACAAAAACAAAGGGAGAGGGGGTGATATCAATCTGGTTATGCACCATTTTATTTATGAGGAACCAAAAACAGATGGACTTTCCATATATTTTGGTAAGCAGATGGACTTCCAGGACTTGGGAGTGAGTTTCTTTTTTTCGTTGTCCTAAAAACCTCACCAGAATTTTTAAAAGAGGGAATCCAGTTTTTTGGTCATTGTTTTAGGGATAAGAGTTGAGAACATAACATATGAAGGGATTGAACTAGCAACTGCTCTTATGAGGATATTTTTTGCAGCTTGAGAGAGAACTTTTGTTTTCCAACCTTGAAACTTGTTTTGAATCCTTTCCATTAACTCAGTGAGGAATTTTTTCCTGTCAGCTCCATTTGTAAGAGGTAATCCTAGATATTTAGAATTAGGGGGGAAACTCTAAAATTGAAGGAATTTTTGACATCGATAATGGAAGCAGACGTGGTATTCCTACTAGAGTGTAGAGAAGATTCTTTCTCATTGATGCATTGGCCAGACCATCGATTATAAACATCAAGGCATTCTGAGAAGTTTTGAGCATTAAGAGCTATGGCCGATCCAAAGAGGAACAAATCATCAGAAAAAAGTAGATGTGTAATGGAGGGCCACCTCTAAAGAGCTTGATGCCCTTTATGCTGTTGAGTTGTTCCTTTTTGGTGATGAGTCTAGACAATACTTCGATGCCTAGGATGAAAAGAAAAGGTGACAACGGGTCTCCTTGTCGGAGACCCCTTGTGGGATGCAAGTACTCATAGGGGGAACCATTGATAATGATTGAGTAGGTCACTGTTGAAATGCACTCATTGATCCAGTTGATCCATTGTTGTCTAAAACATGATGAAGAATGTTAAGGAGAAAGGACCATTCCATGGAGTCAAAGGCCTTTGTCAAGTCAATTTTAATGGCCATTTGACCTAGTCTATCATTTTTTTTCTTTCATGTTGTGAAAGATCTCTTGTGCCAGAATAGTGTTATCTTGGATAAGGCGACCAGAGATGAATGCAGATTGGCAAGGAGAGATGATGCTAGGAAGGATAGCTTTGATCCTATTAGCAATAATTTTTGCTATAATTTTATAGCAAACGTTAGATAGGCTAATAGGTCTGAATTGATTGACTTCATCAGGATTATCAACTTTTGGTATCAAGACTAGATCTGTATCATTGAGTTCCTTTAGAAGCTTTCCATGGGTGAGAAAACTCTTTACCGCGGCAATCAAATCAAATTTAATTACTTCCCAAAAAGTTTTGTAAAAAAGACCCATAAACCCATCAGGCCCAGGAGCCTTTATGAGATGGAGTTTTTTCACTATGAAAGTGATTTCCTCCTCATTAGAAATTTTACAAAGGAAATCATTTTCATGGTCCGTTATTTTTCTTGGAAACAGATTCTCAATTCCATCAGGAGGGGCGGGGTGTGAAGTAGAGAAAATGTTTTGGAAATGTTCTTGGATCTTGGAAATGATTATGGGTTGTTCTGCTGTCCAATTGTTTCTCTCTAATTTGAGGCATTCAATGTTGTTTCTTCTATGTCTGATAGAAGTGGAGGCATGAAAGAATTTGGTGTTAAGGTCACTGGAGGTGAGCGAGGTTATTCTTGATTTTTGCCTCCAAAGGGATTCCTCTCTTAAAAGCAACTCATTGATGTTTTCTTTTAGATCAACTTCCAGGTTGCAAGAGGGAGGTTGAGAGCCTTTTTCTTGGAAAAAGGAAAGGGTAGACATCAAAGCTTTAAGTTGAGATTGAATGTGCCCAAAGTAGTTATGGTTCTATTCCCGAAAGGCTTTCTTGGTTGCTTTGAGTTTTTTTGAAAGAATAAAAGAGGGAGTTCCAGTGAAATGAGATTTCCAAGCCTCTTTGATAGTTTTGAAAATTGAAGGATCTCGGATCCACAATTCTTTGAATTTGAAGGATTTGGGATAGCTCTTCCTATTTGTAGTGTCTAAGAGAATTGAGGCATGGTCAGAAGAGACACGGGTGAGGGTGGTGAGAGAAGCTCGAGGGAAGAGATCAAGCCACGGGATGTTGGCTATATACCTCTGTCGAGTCTCTCTTTGATCAGGTGGAGTCCAAATCTGTTGTTGGTCTAAGTGAATTTCGGACCAGATGATCCTAGATCAACAAATCTGAAATTATCCATGAACAGTTTGAGACCCTTTGGGTTTGAAGATTGAGCAATAGGATTACTCCCTATCTTTTTTGACTGAGTGAGAATAGAGCAATAGGATTACCCCTAGAGGAAATGGATATTTTATCACTTTTATTGATAGTTTTTCAAAATACACATATGTTTATTTATAATAATAATAATAATTAAAAAAAAAAGGGATGCTTTTGAAAATATCAAATAATTTCTCCATGGAGTTGAAAATCAATTTGGTAGAAAGTTTAAAAATTTAGAAGTGATAGGGCCCAATAGTATGATTCAAATGAGTTTAATTCATTTGTTCAGTCATTGTGAATTATTCATAAAACTACAACTTGTGTTTTTCCTAGATATGAAAAAATAGCACAATTCTTATATTTTTTTTATTGGAATAAAGTGATTTTTTAAGAAGGTGCATTTTTTTATGAAAATTGTTTCCTTTTAGATCCAAAAATTAGTGAGGGTCAAAATTTTAGAAAATATTTTTCAGAAAAATTTGGCCCGAACGTCTTTCTTCAATTTTCTTTTCTTTAAGCTTTTTGAAATAAAGCCGAATGTTATTAATGTTTTGGTGGCAAGTAGTATTTCAAACTTATGTTACATTGGAAAACCTCTTTTATTTGTAGGTCAGGTAATGAGATAGCTCATTTGTTAGCAAAGTAAGCTTTATCTATGGTTGCTTGTAAAATTAGGTTAGAAGAGGGTCATTTGTGACAGAGGACTTGGTTGTTTCTGAAATGCTTTGTATATGAATGTTTGAAGTTATTAAATGTGTTGCAGTTTATAAAAAAAAAAAAAGTGCATTTAGATACATGGAAAAAATTTTCTGAACGGTTTTATACTTACGCCGGATACATCTATTATCTTTATTGCCGTTTGGTTTGTTTAAAACGTATATGGTATTAATCTTTTGGACTTAGTGCCATAACCAAAAGTTTTTCAAGGTTCAGATTTTAATATCAAGCCGTTTTAGGATTTAATTACTTTATTGCTTTAGTTGCCGTATTGTTAAGTCAATTATGGGAGTTTAGCTTATAGTTTTGGCTTCAATAAGGGGGGAAGCAAATTGGTTGAAAGATTATTACATGAGATTTTCTTGTGGGAAAAACTAGTTCCACCCATATTAATTCATTGTGATAGTAATGCTACAATTGGTAGAGTACAAAATCGTTATTATAACAGTAAATCTAGATCCGTAATAACAAAACATAGTATTGTGAGATTTTATTTGATTAATGGTGTTATTAACGCGGATTATGTTAAATCTTATGATAATCTTGTATATCCACTAACCAAAGCTTTGACAAGAAAAAGAGTCTGGAATACATCAAGGGGAATGACATTAAAATCCATAATTCAAGAGCCATGTATGAGTATACCCAACTTGGAGACAAGAGATCCTGAGAATCGGGCTCAATGAGAAAAATGAATCATATGATGGTCATAAGAAATACATTATTTATTTTATTTCTCATTCATATTATGTGAGTACATTTATCTTGTAATGTTTTGGAGGATGAGTTTTTGAAAAACTCTTAGGATGAGTAGGGTGTTAGAATTACAAAATCATCATTGACAAATTTCACCTATCTGAGTGTGGGAGTGGGGCCGCTCTCTATGAGAATTGAGTTTATTCTCAAATACACTCAAACTTGGATTATCACAAGGTCGTAATGTGTTAGCTAATAAAGCTCATATCAACACCTAGATTATTATGTGTGAATAATAATTCTTTATTTCCCTTAAGTAGTCATGATTCAAATATGAGATTACTACTAACTCTGGAGTAAAAATTGTTATTTCACTAAGTGAAGGTTCGATGCAGAGCACATGATGCATAATAATCATTCTTTGTCTAGAAATATTTCTCTTATTTATATTACTTTTATTATTAAAAAATAGTGGGGGAATGTTAGTATTTTTTAATAAAATGTTTTTATTTGTAACGTTTTTATCATTACCATTCGTTTTGTGATTAAGCTTTCCTTCAGTTTTTTTTTTCTTTTCTTCTTGAATTTTGAAGAAAACTTTTAACATCTTTTTATTTCCAAGCATTTTTTTCAGTTCTGAACTATTAATGCTTTATGGGTTTTATTTCCAACATTTTTTTACCATTTGATCTTATTTAAATATTATTTAAGGCAATAAAGAAAAGAAAGCCATTGGGTTGGGTGTTAACTTAATCAGTTTTTATTTTAAGTTTACGTTTAGGACATTAAAGGTTTGGAATCAAGAGTCATTATTGAAAATTCCAACGTTTAGATTTTAAAAATGGTTGTACGAGAAGTGTATTGGTATGCACAGGTAAAAATAAGCTTCAATTGTTTTCCAGTAGTAAGTTGGCTACTTTAATTGTTTTGATTGCCAATTGCCATTTACTTCGAGTATTCATTCTAGTGTGTCTTTTTCATATGAGATAGAGAGAAGATAAGAGAAAGTGTGTAGATAAATTTGAGAGTATTTTCTAGAAAAAAGAATGGTGTTTTTTGAGTGGAACTTTCGGTTCAACCACTTATGGAGAGTTAGTTCGAGTTTACGACGATCAATTGGGCTGTTATATCTTGGAGGAGTCAAGTCAATAAGAATTTTGTTACACCGGTTAATTTGAACCTTTATATACCGCAGATGGCTTGAATCTCTTTAAAGAGAGCGATATTTCTGTGCCTCAGTCCAAACTGGTTTCGTTTGTGTTGTGAAATGTTGTACAAAACACACAGACCAACAATGACAAATAAAGTAAAAACAATCATGATAAAAGCAATACACATAATATACGTGATTTGGCTTTTTACTGCAGAAATCTAACGTATATATAGCAAACGAAAATTTCAACTTATCAATTAAAGGAGATTACAATCACTCAATTTCAACTCACACTCTCTAGGATTTTTTGCTTTCTCACAAAATATGCACTCACTAGACAATTGTTCTATTTCAAAATATGTTAAAAGTCATACAAAACAAGTCAAATATGAAGTATATATAGCAAACAGAGCTGGAAATCCTAATTTGATAAAATCTGTGTTATTCGCTCGAGCTCACTGTCGCATGGGACTCAAGCAAACCCACGGGTTGAGTTTTGTTTAAGCCCACTATTGAGCGCACGTCGAGCGCACATCAAGTAATCATTATGTTTCTATTATGCTTCTCGATTTTCAGCTCCAAAACCAGTCTCCACATACACCCCCTAATAATCTCCCACTTGTAGACTGGGTCTCCATATGTCAACCATTGTTTCCAGCCAAACCCTATCATATTTTCAGCTCACAGTTCATTTCTTCAAGCTAGAAGACGCACTAAAATTAAACTCAACTTCAGTCTTCCACATACATTGCTCTTAGTCAGCACATCCATTGGGCGACTCACAACTCCCACTGCACCAGGAGTATCCGGTCTCGAACCAATCTTGACAACCTTAACCAACTTTCCTAGGCTTTCATGAGGAACTGCAAAGCTGACTCTCTTTGGCTTCCTCACATGTTTCACACGATCAAGCTTGCTCTTTTGCACTCTTGTATTTTCTTGCACATTACTGGATACTGGTGTTAAATACAACGAGTTAAATCTCTTACCATGCATTAGAACCAGTGCACCCTTGGTAATCTTCCAATCTCCTCCAGAGAACGCTACTGTAAAACCACTGTCATCAAGTTGTCCTATAGAGATCAGGTTTTTCTTCAGATCTGGAGCGTGCTTGACTTGTTGTAAAGTCCATACGACATGTTTGGAATTGTGATATGCACATCACCCACTCCTACTACATCTAGTACCTCTCCATTAGCCGTATATATATTTTCAAAATCACCAGCAACATAATTTTTCATGATTTCTCGATGTGAGGAGCTATGGAACGAAACCCTTGAATCCAACACCCAATATTCAATCGGACTGTGCACTATAAGAAGTAAGACATTATGAATTTTTTCTGCCACTACATTCACCATATCATCCTCAGCATTTTCTTGAAATCTGCAGTTTCTCTTGATGTGGCCCGGCTTACCACAACTCCAACACGTGATTTGCTGCTCAAATTTCGTCTTACTCTTCCCTCTACTTTTGGAGCTTGACTTGTCATGTCTTTTATCCCGATTGTCAACATTCAGGACAGATCCTAAACTAGAAAACTCATCCAAGTCTCTCCTACGTATATCTTCAGCAAAAACCATGTCACGTATGTCGTCGTAGCTCAGTTTCATCTTGCCGGCTGAACTGCTCACAATCATCCTCATGACCTCCTAACTATTTGACAACGATGCCAATATAATCAATACTTTAATGTCATTATCATACTCAATTTCTATAGAAGACAATTGATTTATGATCGTATTAAATTATTCAAGTGTTAGGCTACAAACATACATTTGGACATCTTCAGATTGAACAATTTCTTCATCAAGTGCACTTTATTGTTCATCGATGAATTTTCATACATACCTGACAAAGTCTTCATGAGATCTACCGTGGTTTTCTTCTTACTAGCATTGTGTGCCACTGTTCTGGATAAGGTCAGCTGAACCAGCCCTAGAACTTGTCGATCTAACAGGGTCCACTTAACATCATCCATACTCTCCGGCTTCTTTCCTAATAGTGGAAGGTAAAGCCTCTTCTCATAGAGACAATCCTCAATCTGCATATTCCAGTACCCAAAATCAATGTTTTTGAACTTCTCAATCCTGGGTGCGATCACTTTATCTCTAGCCATCATTCTCCTTCAGATCTGACATTGGCTATTGATACCAGTTGTTGTGAAATGTTGTATAAAATACACATACTGACAATGAAAAATAAAGTAAAAGCAATTACGATCAAGCATACGACTCACAATATACGTGGTTCGGAAAATTGCCTACGTCCACAGAGTTGCAGAAATTTTATTAACTAGAGGAGATTACAATTATTCAATCTCAACTCACACTTCTAGGATTTTTTCTTTCTCACACAATATGCACTCATTAGATAATTTTTTTCTCTCAAAATATGTTGAAAGTCGTACAAAACAAGTAAAATATGACATATATATAGCACATGGTGCTGGAAACCCTAATCTGGCAAAATTTGCGTTATTTGCTCGAGTGGCATGTCGAGTGCACCTTGAGCGAATGGCCAAATCAACATTGCCTTGAGCAGGATGTCGAGCGAACACTAGGGATTGTGTCTCGCTCGAGCTCACTACCACGCGGGACTCGAGCCCATTGTCGAGCAAACTTCGCTCGAACACACGTCGAGCGCTTATCAAGCAAACATTCTGTTTCTCGATTTTCAGCTCAAAAATCAGTCTCCACATACATCCTAACAATTTGAATATTATTTTATTATAATTTTTATTATATTATTGTGTATTTCACCAATAATTGTAAATGTCTTTGTTGAAAGATGAGATAAAGTAATCCAAGAGTGGGTTCAAAATATTTATATACTTGTTAGGTAATTTATTAATTTTTGTGTTTTGTTAGCACTTTTTCCTCAACTGGTCCTGTTTATTCTCAATCCCATGTTAACATTTCTTACATTGTTTGGATTTCTTCCTCAGTTAGTAGGAGAGATAAAGGATAGGAAAATGAAAACTTTTCGGTTTTTTTTTTTCAAAATTTTTACCTCATCATAAGTCCTATTTAATTCTCAGTTTTGTGTTAGTTAATTTCTTTCTATTAACTCTAGGTTGTTCTACTTGTCATTTGTTTGGATATTGAGAAAATTAAAGAAATTTTTTGAATACATATAAAGAAAACCAAAGGAAATAACTACATAAAAAAAAAATTAAAATTTGTATATGAAATCCTAATTCTTAATGTTATCCAAAATCATAGTTTCACAACTTCAATTACTTTTTCTAAAATCGCTTTCTTGACATCTAAAAATTTACTTGGCACGTCATTTTTGTACAACATTTCTCTTATTGTTAAATTTAAGTTTAACCTTAAAATTATTCAAAAGTTGAGATTTAACTCATTGAGGAGAGAGAGATTGATGAGCTGTGTTTGAGGGGGGGAGAGAGAGAGAGAAAGAGAGAGAGCGATGAGGGGGAGAGTGCTTGAGAGGATGATCTTGACAATGCTTGAGATTTGCTGCGTTTGCATCCATGGTAACAAAGAAAGAAAGTTGACGTGGTTGTGTGCTATTGAAGGGTGTAAAATTTAAACTTTCACGGGATCTGGCTCCTAGCCACTCTGTTGTGAGAAATGGGTGAGGGTGTCAGCACTAAAGAGGAAGAAGGGAAAGAGAGAGAAAAAGGAAGAAATTTAGGGTTTGGTGTTTTAATCATTCGACGTGGTGTGAAATTAGGGGAGGAGGGAACTGGGCTTTTGGTCTTCACGTGACTTAAGGAAGAAATCCATGTAAAAACATTCTCACAAATCAGCTCAAATTTCATACTAACTATTCATAAAATTCTTTTCAAAAAGAGTAGTGCTACACCCATCAAAAGTGTAGCCCGAGGATAGATCCCCCTAAATCTTTTTTTTTTCATAGATTTGTTTTATATCCTTAAATATATATATTTTTAAAAAAATCTACAACATCATTAAAAAATACATCCTTAATCACTAAATAATAAAAAAAAAGTGTCAAGACCCTTGTTAGGACCTAACTCTCGGTAACTCTATCATTTTCCTTTCAAAAAAATTAAGATCAATCTGTTTTGTTTTAGTTAAAAAAAAGTCATTGAAGCAAAACCATTTCTTTCACAGAAAATCTACATATATTTAACCAAGACGTTTTGGACCATATATTTCTCTTACTGCTAAATTATTTTGCATCAAATTGATATTTCTATTTCATACATTCATTTTGTTGTTGTCTCGTTGTGTTTGGAAGATAAATTCATCTTAACTCATTTTAAACCAATCATTAATGAGACCTACTACTTTTTCAATTTATCATGAAAAAGTTAAACACATCTCAACCTATTTCATATATTTCAATTTAAAAAGTTGAGATCATTTCAACCTAAAAAAATTAAACCCATCTCAATAGTATCTATAAAATATTATTATTTACAATTTAACTTAATTTATCTTAACGTTCAAACGTAACCTAACTAGATAAGTTCAATCAATTACTTCTGCTAACCTTTTTATTAAGCTCACTTTAACTTCCTGTTTTAAATTTGTTTGAATTTTTTTTCCTCACTTTCTCATTTATTATTTTTTTTTTATATTTTTTCAAATGGTCAACGTGTATTGCACATCGTGTCCTTACTAGTATATAATATATATAAGTGATGAGGTGGCCGGACTAGCTCAGAATTCAGGGCGGCCCTAAGGTGGGCATATTTTCGGTGAGGGCAAAGGTCTATACCCTATAGATTATGGAGTTAGTATTCTCGGTATGAGCAGTATTTTCCAAACTTGAATGTATAATTGTACCTTATCTGACAAAAATAACATCAACATAGTTGTTGTCACCTTTGTGAAACATGAATAGCCGAGTTTCTTGATGGGTGTAAACTAACTTTACTCCTCTTGATTTTGATTCCAACCTTTCATCACTTCGGCTCCCCCCTAGTAAGCTCCTCATCATGACCAAACCCAACTTTGCTTGGGATCTTTTTTTTGGGGTGTCATTTTCACCCACCAGCAACCTACTTAGCCAACCACATTGTACATTTCTGTTACAACCAAGAACATATATTTATTATCTGCAAAAGGAAGACTTTGTTTATATCAAAGTTCACCAAAGTTTAAATAGCTTATCATATCAACAACAAAAAATCTAATTTTGAAAAATGATGAGAAAGGTCTATGAGAAAACCCATTTGTAAATTAGCCCAATTTTACTTCTAACGTTGGTGGAAAGATCTTAATCAAGGACTTGGAAAAAAAAAAAAAACCTATGATTCTTACTCAAGTGCAACTGCAAGATGAGGATTGAAAGAATAGGCCAATAAGCATCCAGAAAAGAATCAAACAAGGGTATGAGAGTAATTTCAGTTAGTAGCAATCTTATTAGGTGTCAAATTTCCTCTACATTTTTCCTAACTCGGATTATGGAAAACAAAGTTACAAAACCGAAGTATTTGGAATGGCAAAGCACTGGATAGCTGTCTCTACAAGACCTTTTAAATAGCACACCTAGCAGCATAGGAGTTTCCAGATTTGATGGTTGGGTTTGGCAAAATCGCCCATTTAGCTATATATGCTTCGGACCCTCCGAAGATTAAACTTAAAAAATAGACAAGCCTAGGAATAAACACTGTTTTCTGTGACTGTTCCACACATATTGATCTTTCATTTCTCTAATGGGCTGTATACACTTCTGTCTGTCACGTTCTTCTTCTTCTCTCCCATATAAACTACGCTAAAAGACCATCTCTTCTTTATCTTCCAGTGTATATATCTATATTTTGTTTGTTGGGTTTTGGGTGGTGGGTGTAAATGGCCAATGCATCTGGGTTCTTTACTCCCTCGGTTTCCAGCTGGAGAAGGAGGATTCAATCTCAGATAGGGATTTACCGATCTGGGCTTCTGTCCCCTGATGGATTCTCCAGCAGGTTATTCTGCTCCAGCACCATTCAAGGCCCAGAGAAACTTTCTTCTGGCGCTTCCCCATCTGAATCTCGTGTGCCCAGGTGACTTTGACTTCTGATTTCTTTTGTATTTGGTGATGATCGTTTTTTTTTAGTATTTAATGAAATGGGTCTTGAATGCAATTGGGTTAGAAAATACTAGCTGAGTTTCTTAAAAAATATTTGAAGATGTATACTTGGGTTATTATATATGATATCTTTCTGCAATATAATGGATTCGTGATTTTTATTGTCTTATGGGTTTTGCTATTTTTCCTCTTTTTAACTTTGTCTGTGATTGCTGTAGTAGAGCTTATGGATGATCTGCTCTTGCATGGGCACTCAAATGTATAAATTCATGGAAGAGAGAATGCATATGATATAATCTATCTAAAGTAATATAGCTTTATTAACTTTTTGATTTGAGATATATATAGGGTGGTGTTTAAAGTGTTAAGTTCGTTCCTTTCATTTACAGGGACTTTTATTTTGAGGAGAACTGAACATAGTTGTTATAAATTAGTTGCTGGGACTTTCATTGGGAGTAAAAGCTTTTCTAAATTGTAGTTGAGATTTATGGGTATAAGCTTCCAGGCTTGCCTAATGGCTTACGCTTTCTACTAAAAGTGGGAGGCATTGGAACAGTCTTTATGAAGGTGATGGAGGAGTTCCAAGATGAAAGGAGAGTCATAGAGAAGTGAAGATGTTACTTCCTTTACATAAAGGAGGTAGACTTCATAGCTATTGCTATTTGGCTTGGTTCAATGACACCATATACATCTTCCAGAAATGGTATTGGTTAAGTAAAAACCGGAAATGCCTTATCTTTTGAATGGAAGT
The DNA here is from genome assembly GCA_029856935.1 of Cyclocarya paliurus. Taxonomy (NCBI): domain Eukaryota; kingdom Viridiplantae; phylum Streptophyta; class Magnoliopsida; order Fagales; family Juglandaceae; genus Cyclocarya; species Cyclocarya paliurus. The sequence goes on from CM056948.1 coordinate 5,526,237, forward strand.
CTCTTTTTGTGGCAAAGAGTCTTGTGCCATTAGCTTTGAATGCCGTGAAGATTTTTAATATCATTAACTCCTTCTTCTTTCCTGTATTCTGTATCTTGTTTTATGTGGGATTAGAGGCTCACTTGTGCCTGTCCTTGACTGCTATAGATGGTTTTATTATACTTTGTTTTATAAGTCCAACGAAGTTATCCATTAGGGTGCAGTGTAGTGGCTAAAGGGTGGATGATGAGCTGCAGGCTCAGTCATCCTGGGTCTGATTCCATGCTAAGAGTTTCCCTAAATTAACTGATACACGGTTTTGATGGGTGGGGTTGTGCATCTGGAGTTTACTCTTTAGGGGTGAATTTGAAGGCTCTGCCTCGATGGGGTTCCACATTATTAAAAAAAGTCCAGCCAAGTTAGTGTCATCCTCAGTTTGATATCTGAATGGTTCAATGGAAAGAGAATTTTGAATTACAAATGGCAATCTCAGTTATACTAGTTGCTATCCTGATCCCATACTTTGGAAACGAATATTGACAGGTTGGTCAGTAAAGGCTGCAAATTAGTTGGTTGCGGTTCAGCGGCACCCACCCTGAAGGTTTCAAACGACGATCTTGCAAAAATAGTTGATACTTCTGATGAATGGATATCTGTTCGAACTGGGATTCGTAACCGCCGGGTTCTTTCAGGTCAATTCTTAGTTGCAATACATGATGATGCCGTATATTGGATACTTGTGAAGCATCTGTGGTTACTTTACTTTTGCTAGCCCGAATATAAAAATAAAACAGAGGTTGCTTTTCTTGTTTGTACCACAGCCTCTTGATTAAGATGCTCAAACTCTTGAGCCTGGGGAAGGCTGTTCAACTTAATGAGTCTCTCACTTGACTGAGTCTTGCCAATTGTCTTCTTGTTTTTTCTATCCAAGAAGATCATTCAGGCTTTGCCAACTTATATCTGAGAGTTCAAGCTTATGGTAGATTTAACCTGGTTGAATTTTGAAGGGTTTTTGAATGCTTGTGCTGGATAACTTAGTGTCTGCACCTTTTTTTAATCTATGGCACCATTCTTATAAAATGGAAATCTTAGGACATGTTTGGATACTTAAAAATTCTCATTTTTCTATAAAAATTTTCATTTTTCATCCAAGCATACTTTACTAAAAAGAAAATCATCTCTAAATTTTCTCTGTCGTTTCTAGCCCTGTTTCTGTGAAAATAAAAAAAACAAAACCAATTTCTCTAAAAAGACAACTCACAAATATCTTCCCAAACATATTTTCAGTGGATCCCATCACTTTCAAATCCAACAATAAAATCACATCTAAAAGATTTTATGTTTTCAAAAATGCTTTCTACAGGCCCAAAAAATTTCACAAACACCAATAAAAACATCTCAAAAAAGTTCTCAATGATTACAATAATCTCAAGAATCTTTCACTGCAAAACAAGCCCCAAATGTGTTTACTCAATGGCCTTCTGATTATGAAACTGTGAATTACTTCTTTCACTGTTCCTCTTACAGGCAAGGATAGCTTGACAACTTTAGCGGTAGAGGCCGCAAGGAAAGCTCTTGAGATGGCACAGGTTGAGCCTGATGATGTGGACCTAGTCTTGATGTGCACATCTACCCCAGAAGATCTTTTTGGAAGTGCTCCTCAGGTATAGGGATATGAGATGATATATTCCAAAAATTGGACTAAGTAGAAATAGTGATGATGCTAGTTTTCTTAGTTAAGGTTCAGCAGCATGTTAGATGATCTGGGGGTGCTTGGTTGTCATTCTAAGAAAAGTTGCCAGGACATGGCTAGCTGGAAAATGGTTTTGTGCTGTGTATGTTTGTTAAGGAACTTTGATCAATCATGAACTTTCTTGTTTATTCCCTGCTTGATTGGGTGCATAAATTTTGGAGAAATGTTTTAGCCACAAAGAGATCTCACAAAAGTAAATTTACAAACTGACGTGGTATGATGTGGTGTGTTAGATTGTAAAGCTTCATATAATACATTAGATCTAATTTACAATAAAAGTAGCTTTACATCTAACACACACCACATCATACCACGTCAGTTTGTGAATTTACCTTTGTGAGATCTCTTTGTGGCTGTAGCACTTCTCTAAATTTTGAAATATAGAAGGTTCTTTCTTAAAATCTTAATTTCTGTTTTCAAATATATTTGCCACACGCAAGCATTTATTTGTTTCAGAGAATATCTTTTATCCTATGATTTTGTGTATATTCTTGTTTCAAAAAGAATTCTTGGTTCAGTAAATGCTGCCACATATGTTTAACAGTTTTTCTCTGCACTTATAAAAAAAAAGAAGGTACCCTCCATTTTGAACTATCAGAATTATGAGGTCAGTGATGCAAAAAGAAAAGGTTATTCAAGCTGCATATCCATTTCTTGAATTGTGTCAGATAACATACAGTTTCTTATTGAAATTTGATATCACCATCTATTTCCCCAAGAAATTGTAATTGGCCTATTCATCATGGCACGATTTGTTTGAAACCTTGTTGGAAACTTCAAAAAGTGTAATAGGGCAATACATTGCGGATCAATGTTTGATATGTATTTGACTGAACACGTCCTCATGTATTTTCCTATTTGCTGAGTAATAAGCCCTGCACGCTGGTTTGTTTGGACTCAAATAGAGATTTTGGGCTTAACTTTATTAAGCTCAAATATTTTCCCAACTTCTTTTGTCTAGCTTCACTTCAATCCATTTTTATTTGAATTTAATTCTAGTCACGAGTCTACTGTCCTTTAACTGCTACCTATTTAGCTGGTATTATAAGCACTCTAAAGACTCTTCTATACTCCTCCTTTTGGTGGTGGTGCAATTTTCAGATCCAAAAAGCACTTGGCTGCAAAAGAAATCCTTTGGCTTATGATATTACAGCTGCATGTAGCGGATTTGTGTTGGGTCTAGTATCAGCTGCATGTCACATTAGGGGTAAAGGATTTGTCTACTTTTCTGTAAGGGGGTCTCAGTTACTTTTGTGGCTAAAATATCTAACCTCTACCTCTGTAAATTACAGGAGGTGGATTTCAAAACGTTCTGGTGATCGGAGCTGATTCCCTTTCTCGATATGTTGATTGGACGGATAGAGGTACCTGTATTCTCTTTGGAGATGCTGCTGGTGCTGTATTAGTGCAGGTGGTTATTTTTGATGTTTTGACTTTTAATGATTTTGTGAACACTTGAATTTTTTTTGTAAATCTGCCGTAGAAAAAGACTTATCCTATCTTTTGAATATGTCCCTTCAACTGACAACCTTTAGGAGTTGGCTTCATTATGAGGGAGTCGAATAGAGAACTAATGCAATGCAATACTGTAGTTGGCAATACAATGGCATTGAGTTTGTCAGTCCATGGCCTTGTCATAATGTATCTAATAATTTGAACACTAGAGAATGGTTTGGCCAATAAGCATCATATTTATTTCTTAGTTGAGATTTGAGAATGTTAAACTCCTAAACCTTATTTTATAGACTTGTTTCTACTTTCCTTACTTTTGACTTTGACATGAAGACCCAATATCTGAACTATTGTTTCTTGTCATCTGTTCCGAGTGTGAAGGCTATGTTCTGCATGAGACTTGTATGAGGAGTCGTGTCTCCATATTCCAAAATTGGGAGATCAGAGGGATCAAACATCTAGATGCTTACCCGCCTCCCACATGGCGCACTCATATCTGTCTTTGGGACATGAGTTTACACTCCTAGAAGCCAAGTGGTTGAAAAGTTACTATTATGAATTCTGACCACTTAGACAATTGTTTTTCAGCTCTAAGCCCCTGTATCCAATGTGTGACACTAGGTTTGATCTCCCTCATACTTTTTGTGGGAATGCCAATTCAATTGTTGCTTAAGGATTATAATTACCTGACACCTACTTTTATAACAGTTCATGCCTATGGGAAACACATGTTGGCATTTATTTGATATAAAAACTATTCTGCAGGCCTGCGACAGTGAAGAAGATGGTTTATTTAGTTTTGACCTGCATAGTGATGGTGATGGCCAAAGGCATGTGCTTTCTACTCGTGACTAAACAAACTTTTCACCTCTTCTATTAGGGATGTTACTGAGCACTTACCTCCCCTTATGCAGACATCTGAATGCCACCGTCAAACAGGATGAAATGGATGATGTGGTGGGATCTAATGGTTCAGTGTTAGGCTTCCCTCCAAGGCAATCTTCATATTCCTGTATTCAAATGAATGGCAAAGAGGTCTTTCGCTTTGCCGTACGATGTGTGCCACAGTCAATCGAGTCTGCCCTTGAAAAGGCTGGTCTCCCCAGATCGAGCATTGATTGGTTACTCCTTCATCAGGTATGCTATATATTAAGCATCAGGTATGCTATATATCTGATGCTTAAAATCTAAGATACGCCAGATCACTCACAGTCTACCTAATCTATGAAGAGCTTGGCTCATTAAACAATATCTTCTATCTGCTCTTGGTGTTGTTCTATTATGGCATGTGATAATTGTTTCATTATCTTTAGACTTAAAAAGAATTTGATGATAGTCCAGGGGAAATATTAAATTTGTAGGTCAAAATCATTGTTGTTCAAGGTTTTGGCACACAATCTTGTTCTCTTGCTGGGACAACCAAAAAGTATGCCTGGACTTGTGCTTTGATATGCTCTTCTGTTGGAAGTCACTTTCCAGGATGAATAACTGCTAGGTTCTTGACGGCAGTATAAAAATCTAAGTCTGGCAACTTGAGTCAAAATCTTTCTTGTTTTCACAAGACTCAAGGCGATCATACTTGCTATCCTTTCGAATTGCTTATTAAGTCCTATTAACAAGGTGGTCTAAACTAGCAAACAGAGTGATAAAAAATACCCAACCTTTCACATTTCATTTCAAATGTTTTAAGTTTACCTGGAAAGGTAATTATTTATAGGACTATGAAACATTTCGAAGGTTTTTCATACCTAAGCGCCCAGACCTTGTGCCTGTATTAATGGAGATGAAGTAATGACAGAGTTTGATAACGCAGGCAAACCGAAGGATCATAGATGCAGTCGCTACACGTCTAGAAGTCCCACCAGAACGGGTGATATCGAATTTGGCAAATTATGGTAACACAAGTGCTGCTTCCATTCCATTAGCATTGGACGAAGCTGTTCGAAGTGGGAAGGTGAAGGCTGGCCATACTATAGCAGCTGCAGGCTTTGGAGCAGGTCTTACTTGGGGTTCTGCTATTGTCAGATGGGGATAAAGCCTCGCCTATCCAGCCAACCATCGTTTACAGCCGAGAGAGGAGAATTTGAGATGAAATGCAGTTCTTCAATTCCATATGTAGTGGCGTGCAGATGTTCGGGGAGCAAGCAGAAGAAAAAGAAAAGAAGTAGATGAAAAACGGGCATTTTCTCCGTCAGTCCTTTTTGTTGTTTGCTTTTATTACAATTTAAGTTTTGGCACACCTCCCCTCAATAAATTCAATTCTTTTTCTCCGTCCAATGATGTTCTAGTTTCCATTGTTCTTCTGCCTCCCCAGTTTCAGCATCACCACGGCCCTTCATTTAAATGAATCAAGAATACATCTTTTCTTGTAATCTTGAATGAGATCTCTCTCGACTGACCAGAAAGAAAGACACCACGAGACTCGAGTTACCAAAAATTAGGTAAAGATTTATTACCAAATTGAGATACAAATAATCTAATCCCCTGGACTTATACGATGAACAAATCTGTGAAGTAGAAAGTAATAAATAAAAGAAGGAAACTTATCAATAATAAAAAATAATTACAAAGACAGGAAATAAAAAAAAGAAAAAAACAGAATCTAAGGAAGTCACTCAACTGCCACTTCTTTAAGCCTAGACTTGATCCTCTGCAGAGTACCTTCGATTGCAATATCGAACGCATCCTTCTTTGTTCTTAAACGCAACGAACTCTCATGTCTTCTGTACACAACTCTCGGCATTAACTCCAACACCTTCTCTCTCATCCTCTTAACTCTAGTTCTAGGTATGCCTACCAACACGTCCAAAATCCTCAGTCCCTTAAACACCACCTCCTCTTTTGGTATGTACACCGAGAACTCCCCGTACTCCTCCTCCGGCAAGTGCCACTTATACTGCAACTTCGCCGACGAGTCTTCGAAGAAAACCGGAATGCACCCAGCAAGAATGCTATCAAAAGTGGATCTCCGCGTAGGTGTATCTCCCGGTGGCTGCAAACAAAAGGTCGCTTCCAACATCGGCCTCATGTACCTTATTGGGTCGTGCTCGCACGCCCCATTAGAGCAATCCACGACCTCGCACATTTTCTCGTACCCGCCAAGACTTTGAGTCGAGTTCTCATTCTCACACTCGTTCCTGATGCTCCGCCGGATATTGGGCGTTGCCGAGACCCCTCCACCTCCGGCGAAGAGCATTAGGGTTGACCTTCTCGACCGCCTCGCGCGGCGTATCCAGGACTCCAAGAAAGCGAGGCTCGGCGGGTGAAAAGACGTCGTGTACGGAATCGCTTGCTCCTGCCACGGCCAAGCACTGGCTTCCAACGTCAAAGCCGTCACGTTGTAAAACTCGGGGAGTTGGAGAAACGAAGTGCCCCACGTGGGAGGATCGTTGTCCAGAGATTGCGAGAAGTCCCAAGCAGACCGAGCCATGACCAAGAAATGGTCATGACCCTCGTGACGAGCCCATATGTGGGGATTATCATCCCGAACGAAACGGAACAACTCGAGGCCGTGTTCGGCGCTGGCATTGACGTCGGGGCCGTAGAGGTAACGGAGGGCGTCGATGCCGGCATAGTAAGGGAGGTAAACGGCGTTGGCGAGGTCGGGATCAGGAGTAAGACAAGGGTACTCGAGCATACGACGGTGGAAGATAAGCTCGAGCATAAAAGTGTCGGTGCGGAACCAGCTGTGGGAACGGGAATGGGTCTTTAGACCGAGGCCATGGTTGGGAAGGTAGGGGCAGAAGTCGAAAAAAAGAGGGTACTGAGAGCAGTTGGATAAGAGATCGAGGTTGAATTGCGAGGGAAGGCGTCTGATGTGGATCCAACGGTTGGTGCAGTCAGTGATGGTATTGGTGGGATCTGGGTCTGGCTCAGAGAGGAAATATTGCTTGGAAACGGCAGATTGGACGAGTAAGAGGAAGACGAAGATGATAGTGGTGGTGCTGAGAATTGTGGACATTGAGGAGGCCATGGAACGGGCGGACAGGGATTAGAGTCGGGGTGGGGAGATTAGGAGGGATCAGAGGTTATTGCGATGGAACCATTGACGTCTCTGTTTTGTTCTGGTTCTTTTCTTTCTCTGTGTTTGTTTTTTCTTTTTGGGATGTTAATCACATTTTTCACTCTGCCATGAGTGTTTTCATTTTTTATTTTGGAATAATTGATTTATATTTTTAATCTATGTTACGTTATTCGGTTATTATGATGAAAAATTCTATTGCGATTTATGGTGCTGATAAAAAAAAAAAAAAATGGTGATGTTATGGGGGATGAAAGTAGTGTAAAAAGTGTGAATGTAGGCAAGTGGTGGAATGGTGGATTTGACGCGCCATTGTCGGCTTGTTGGAAACCCGTGCCCATAAAATGCGGCGGCATTTCCTGCCTTTAATGGTGTCCAACACGGTTATAACGGTGGATTGAGGTCGAGCCTACCCTGCGGATTAACTTAATTATAACTCAATTAAGTTATGTTATTATTATGAAAAATGATACATACAACCATCTTGATGTAACCGGCGTGCAACGAGCGTCTGCACGTGTTTTATTTTTCTCTTCCCCCTCTCATTCTCTCTCTCTCTCTCTCTCTCTCTCTCGGTCGAGATTTCATTTCTCCCTCCCTCCCTCTTCAGTTTCTTCGCACGTCAACTCATCTTTTCCCTCTTGCTGTTCGCAGACTACAGGGGTAAACCAGCGGGGCTTCCAATCTCGCAGCCGCACAAATGGCTCCAAAGAGAGGTAGCAAGGCACTGGTAGCAGTAGCTAGGAAAAAGACGGAAAATGTGACGAACCCACTGTTCGAGAAGCGTCCGAAGCAGTTTGGGATCGGAGGGGCGTTGCCACTGAAAAGGGATCTAACTCGATTCGTGAAATGGCCCAAGACCGTTCAGATCCAAAGGAAGAAGAGGATCCTCAGGCAGAGGCTCAAGGTCCCACCAGCTCTCAACCAATTCACCAAGACCCTCGACAAGAACCTAGCAATAAACCTTTGCTTGAGAAGCATCTAGAACCTTCCATGCTGTCGGATGGAATTCGGCTAGCACACCATTTGGTAATCGCCTCCGTTCGAGCCCAGAAAGTGAAACCTTCCTTCCCTCTTTACCAAAGCAAAGATCCCAATCTTCCACACACAAACACCAGCGACTCTAAATGGCATTAAGGAACTTCTACAATGAGATCAAGGGACTAAAAGTAAAGGAATTGCCCATGTGAAGCCGATGCTCTCCATCAACTATATGAAGAGTGGAATACAGAGAGGGCTGGACAACTATCATGCCAAGTACATCCAAACCAGCTCATCGACCCACTCTACCATGCCTGTTTTGGTGGGATGATATTCTCCTACCTGGTTGCACTCCCTAAGGAACGACGCCACCTTGAGCACCAGCAACATGCTAAGGAGCACGACCATTGAAGTCACTGATGATCAGTCAGTTATTGCCAGTTCCCATTTGACAATTGAAAATTGAAAGGCCAATTGGTCTTCAGTTTTGAGATCTTGAAAATGTGAAGAGATGCTATCTTTTTAATTGCTTTTTTCAGCATGAAGTGATACAATAAAATCTTCATAAACACTATGCATTGAACTTCTGTTTTGAGATTGTCGAATGAATGCTTATCAGGGAAATTCAACTTTGTTCTTTTATTTGTATTTGTTGCCGAGTCCTGTTGAGGGGCGGATGTTGTTTTTGGCTTCTGTCGTTACTGGTCATGTGAGTCTCAATTGCCAAAGATGTTAGAAACTTATCAGTTACAGCAACGATAGGTTGCCAAGGTGACTGGTACGGGGCACCTGATGAACGCAAAAAATGAAGTGTGACCAATTTGTAGCTTTATCATCTTTCCAACTTTATAAAGAGTTTGAAATATCTTGGAACTGTATTTACTTGAAAAAAAAAGTACAGGCCTGAGGACAAGGCAGCAAAGAAGGAACGTCTCTTTAAAAGAGCTCAGGCAGAGGCTGAAGGAAAACCTGTTGAAGCAAAGAAGCCTATCGTTGTCAAATATGGCCTCAACCATGTCACATACCTCATTGAGCAGAACAAGGCACAATTGGTGGTTATTGCCCATGATGTGGACCCAATAGAGTTGGTTGTCTAGCTTCCAGCATTGTGCAGGAAGATGGAAATCCCATACTGCATTGTAAAAGGGAAAGCACGTTTGTCCACTAGAAAACTGCATCAGTTTTGTGCTTGACCACGGTGAAGAATGAAGATAAGTTGGAGTTTAGCAAGATCTTAGAAGCAATCAAGGCCAACTTCAATGACAAGTTCGATGAGTACAGGGAAAAGTGGGGTGGTGGAATCATGGATTCCAAATCTCAGGCTAAAACTAAGGCCAAAGAGAGACTTCTTGCCAAGGAAGCTGCTCAGAGAATGTCTTAGGAGCCATGATTGCGCGTTTCTTGTTACCTAGTCATGACTATCTGAGGTGTTGTTTTTTAGATTTTTGTTTGCTCAAATTTATTCCCTTCGACTGCAGAGGTTTTCTTTCTTTATTAGCAACTTTTATAAATTAAGCAAGAGTTTATGTTTGTGTTTTGACTTGAGCTGCCATGCTTTTATGTAGCTTTGGCGTTAGACATTAATGGAGTATTACCAATTCTGGAAACATATGTATGCATGGTTAAGAAGTAAATGAGTCTCCTCTCTGGTTCCGAACTAGAGGTGGTGTGATAGTTTCGGTTCTACTAGTTTTAATCCAGAGCAAGAGAAGAACGAAGTGAAGAGGATAATAGGATGGATGGTTTAGAAGATCGATGGAGGAAATTTAGCCTGACAGAGGAAGAGGAGGAGGTTTTAGAAGTCAATAGTAGGGGGGATGAGGAGATAACACGTAAGGGCGAGAGGAGTCTCATTGGAAAGGTATGCACAGAGAGAGTGGTAGGAGTGGAGTCCATCAGCAATACGATGGCAAAGATATGGAGGATCGGTAAAAGGGCAAATTTTAAAGAAGTGAATAAGAACACTTTCACCATCACGTTTGAGACCCATGCAGATATGCATAGAATCCTAGAGGGCAAACCATGGACGTTTGATAATGCCCTGTTCCAACTATGGCGGTATGACGGAGAAGCGAGCCCAGGGAACCTTAACTGCGATAAGGAAGTATTCTAGCTGCAGGTACACGATCTTCCACTAGGTTGCATGACGATGGATTGGGGGACACATATTGGAAACTCGGTGGGACGAGTCCTAGAGGTTGATGTGGAGGAGGATGGTATCGGGTGGGGTAAATGTCTACGGATAAGAGTGGAGGTTGCGCTGTACAAAGCCATTGCAAGAGGGCGGTTCATATGCTTCTAGGGAACAAAACACTGGGTTCAATTCTGGTACGAAAACTTGCCCATGATATGCTTCAAATGTGGATGGATTATACATGATGTCAAGGGATGCCGAGCAGCCTATGAGGATAAAGGTGTAATCGAAGGGCCAAGCCCTCAGTTCGGGTCATGGCTTCGAGCTGAAAGAATGATACGGAGGCAGTCTTTTGCGTCCAGTAGTGGTAAAGGAGAAGGAGGTAAGGAAGCCCCGGCAACCTCGGCAAGTAATCAGGCTGCAGGATCATCGGAGAAGGGAGGGGAGAGGGGACGCTCTGCAAATACCCCTACTCTACCAAAAGATCCTAGAGTAAACCGAGAGGAAGATCTGGAACAGCAGGGGACAGAGAGTCAAGGTCAGAGGGGACAGAAGGAGGGGAAGTAGCTTTGGGAACATGCCAGCCAGCAGAATCAGGTGAGAGAACTTTGCGGGATCTGTACCAGGGGACCATACTTTCGGCAGTAAACTTGGAGGGAGGGGGGAACAATTGGCGGGAAATCATTGTGGAGACTCAAGAAGGAAATGGGCCTGGGCTTGGGGATGGGAATGGGCCGCAACACAGCTTAGGGAGGGAACAAAGAGGCCCTAACCTTATGGCCTCTAATATCCAGGCGGCCACTTACCCAGAAACGGTTATGAAGACACAGATACAGTTGGCTTCTAACGATCAAAGGAAAGGGGAGGGGCGAAGGTGGAAGAGGATCGCACGGGTTCAAGGAGTCACTACAACAGAACCTGCAATACACCTGTCACAAAAAAAAAAAAAAACGGGCTGCAGCTGTGAATCAGGTTAGTACTAACTTGTTAAAAAAAAGTAGAAATTCAAGGGCAGAGGATGTGTCGGAGGACAAATCCAGCCCTGTGGGATTGGCTGCGAGGCAGCCCCGCCGAAAGCAATGAAAATGTTGAGCTGGAACTGTCGGGGGCTTGGGAACCCCCGAACAGTTCAAACCCTTCGCCTGATGGTGAAGGATAAGCGGCCTGACTTGGTCTTCCTGATGGAAACCAGATTGTCTTATGTCAAGGGTATCAGGATTGCAAAGAGCTTAAAGTTTGATGGTTGTATTGTAGTAGAGTCTAGAGGAAGGAGTGGAGGGTTAATACTTATGTGGCAGGAGGAAAAGTTTATCGATCTGTTAAATTATTCCCAACACCATATTAATGTTTGGGTTAACGATGCTAGGAGTAATGCCAAATGGTTGCTGTCCTGTTTTTATGGCCATCCAAATGCAAATCTCAAGAATCAAACATGGGAACTACTCTCTTCTTTCAAGCCTGCCGAGGGTGGGTGGGCTGTTATTGGTGATTTTAATGAAGTTTTATTTCAAGAAGAGAAGGATGGAGGGAGACCCCGTAGTGAAAGACTCATGAAAATGTTTAGGAAGGTCCTGGAAGAAGGAAGCTTATCTGACTTGGGGTGGAAGGGAAATAAGTTTACTTGGTGTAATTTCATGATGATGAGTCCTATACTTGAGAAAGGCTCGACCGAGTCCTAGCTAACAGTGCATGGAGAGCAAAGTTTATGGATTTTGGTGTGGAAACTTTAACTGCTGTGTGCTCTGATCACTGTCCAATCTTCCTTCAATGCAGTAGCCGAGAGCAGCTCAATAGAAGAAGGCATAACAGGTTTAAATATGTAGTAGGCTTGAATAAGGAGGAGGGATGCAGTGAGGTGGTTTCTCAAGCATGGAGTGGCAGAAGTAGGGGAGCAAGCCACATGGATGGTTTGCTGAGAAAACTGGAAGCTACCAAGAGGGGCCTGAATCAATGGTGCAGGTTTTTAACAAGGGATAGAACAAGAGCAATTCGGGATAAGACTATTCTATTAAGCAGCCTGCAAAATGAAGGAGGACCTGAGAACATGCATCATCAGCGAAGGATAAACAAAGATCTGGACTTCCTTTTAGATCAAGAGAATTCATGGTGGAGACAAAGAGCTAAGAAACACTGGCTGAGGAGTGGGGATAGAAATACAAGGTTTTATCATGCATGTGTGAAAGAAAGGAGAAGTAAGAACTCGATCTCAAAAGTATCTGATTTGAATGGGGAGGTTTTATCCGGGAACCTAGAGATAGCAGAGGGCTTCAAGAATTTCTTCTCTTCTATTTTTCAATCGTCGCAACCTAGTTTAAATCCAGTGAATCAGTGCATAAAGGGTGTTAATACAAAGCTATCTTCTAATGAGCAACAAGAACTGGAATAGGCCTTCACGGAAAGAGAGGTGGAAGAGGCCCTATCACAAATGTCCCCTTTTATATCACCAGGGCCGGATGGCTTTAGTGCAGGATTTTACAAGATCATTGGAAGCTGGTGGGAAGAGAGGTGTCAATGGCAGTTATAGAATTTTTCAGGACCGGGAAGATGCAGGAGGATCTTAATCACACTCACATTGTCCTAATCCCTAAGGTAAATTCCCCCATCTCAATGAATGATTATAGGCCTATTTCTCTCTGCAATGTAGCCTACAAACTGATCTCAAAAGTGTTGGCAAATAGAATGAAAGGGGTGATGGAGAAAGTGATATCTTGGAACCAAAGTGCATTCATTCCTAATCGACTAATTACCGACAATATAATAGTGGCTTATGAACTCCTTCATACCATGTACTCAAAACATAAAGGAAGAGAGGGTAACATGGCTGTAAAGCTAGACATGTCAAAAGCATACGATAGAGTGGAATGGGTTTTTCTCGAAGCAATGATGCTTAAGTTGGGGTTTGGAAGAAATGGACTGATCTTGTGATGGAGTGTGTCAAATCAGTTTCGTATGCGGTTCTAATTAATGGGGAACCAGGCGACACTTTCTTTCCGTCAAGAGGTCTACGACAAGGTGACCCCTTGTCCCCTTTCTATTCTTAATTTGTGTTGAAGGACTTAGCTCCCTACTGTTTAATGCAGAATCTAAAGGTCTAACTCTTAATAAAGAAAAAACCAGTGTTTTTTTTCAGTTCAAATACAAGGGTGGAAGCAAAGGAGTTTATTCTACAGCAGATTAATGGGCTGAGATGTAATGATTATAACCACTATCTTGGTCTTCCAACGGTGGTGAGTAGTTCAAAGTACAACACGTTTAGAGGTTTGAAGGAAAAGATATGGAAAAGGGTTAATAGCTGGAAAACCAAATTTCTTTCTTTAGCTGGGAAAGAGATTCTTATAAAAAGTGTGCTGCAGGCCATTCCAGCTTATACAATGAGCGTCTTTAAATTGCCGGGAATTCTTCTCAAAGAAATAGAAGCTATCATGGCCAGATTCTGGTGGTGCAACAAAGGAGAAGGTAGAGGGATCCATTGGAAAGCATGGAGGTCGATGGGAGAGGTCAAAGTGAAGGGGGTTTGGGGTTTAGAGACTTAAGCAGTTTCAACAAAGCACTCCTAGCAAAGCAATTATGGAGAGTGATTAAAGAACCGAAGTCGATGGTCTCCCTTGTTCTAAAATAGAAATATTTTCCGAAGTGTGATTTGATGGAGGCTAAAATGAGAGGTGGCTCTTCTTTTATTTGGAGAAGTCTGTGGTCCAGTTTAATTAGAGCTATTAAGGGAAGGGGCAGTGTGGCGTGTTGGTAATGGAAAGAGCATAAAGATCTGGAAGGATAAATGGCTCCCTAGCCCAGTAACTTTTCAGATTCAGACTCCTATGAATACTCTAAGTCCAGAGGCTAAAGTGGCTGAATTGATTGCAGCAGAAAGCAACACTTGGAGGACTGAAATGGTGAAAGCTGTTTTCTATGAAGAGGAAGCAAATGTGATCTGTTCCATACCGATAAGTAGTAGAGGAAATGAAGATAAATTCATTTGGGTGGGGTCAAGGAATGGTAACTTCTCTGTCAAAAGTACTTACTTTTTAGAAACTCGGATTTTGAAGAGATTGGCAAGTGAAGGCTCGAATAGGGGGGATAGTCAGGGGCTGTGGAGGGAAGTGTGGAAATTAAACATACCTGGAAAAGTTAAAGTGTTCATGTGGAAGTGTCTCAATAATATTCTTTCTACAAAAGAAAATCTTTACAGGAAGAATATTATTGAGAACAACCTCTGTCCTATCTGTAAACATGAAGCTGAAACTGTAGTGCATGTCTTGTGGGATTGTCCAGCGGCAACAGACGTATGGGGAGATGAATCTAGTATTTTTTGCAAATGGAAAAGCTACCATTCGGATTTTCAGATGCTGTGGTTGGAGATGGGGAAACAATTGAAAAAAGACAGCAGGGAGTTGGCTGTAGTTATGTTTTATCAGTTGTGGGCAAGAAGAAACAATTTTATCTTTCAAAACTAGTTTGTTCATCCTAGCATTATGGCCAGTAAGGCGCGGAATGATCTATCTGACTTTCAAGAAGCTAACATAATGTGCTCACAGAGTATCGATGGAACCACCAGAAGAGAAGCAGTGCAGATATGGAAGCCTCCAGCATGGCCCTACGTTAAGGTTAATGTTGATGCAGCCTTCGAAGTTACTAATGGAAGGATGGGAATAGGAATTATTGTCAGAGACTCTATTGGCAAGCTGCAAGCAGTAGTGACAGCTACAAGGGAGCATATTTCTTCAGCTGCCCATGCCGAATGTGTGGCCCTCCTTAGAGCTATGAAGTTGTGCGTTGAACTTGACCTCAATCAAGTTTATTTTGAAGGAGATGCAAAGGTAATAGTGGATGCAATCAATTCCAAAAGAGAAGATAATTCAAGGTTAGGCCAGCTGATTGAAGATATGCAGCAACTAATGAGCAGGAACCAAGCGTGGAGTCTGCTTTTAAACTCAGATCAGTAAACAATGTGGCTCATACGGCAGCCAAGTTAGCTCTTAAGTTTGTTAGTGAAAAGGTGTGGTTTAATAATGGCCCTCCTGAGGTTCTGCAATTAGTCCTGGGAGAGGCAGTGATACCTGATGTATGTTTACTTGATTAATTGAAATTGGTCTTACTTTAAAAAATAAAAATAAAAAATGGAGTATTACCAATTCTGAAATTTTTCTAAAAGTTTCATCCAGTAGCAGTGGTGGGTCCCTTTTTCCTTGAAATAAATAATCGGTTACACTGCGGTTTCGCAGGCCGGCTGTATCTAGCAAAGTTGTATTATTATTAACCATTTTGGCATGTAACGCTATTTTTTTCTTTGAGAAATAGTTTCAGTTACAAAATAATTATATAAAAATAAATCTATAAAGTTATTTTTATTTTAAAATAGATTTAATTGAATATATGAAATTATTTTATTTTTATAATTTATTTTTCTATAATCTTTTTGTGTCTGTAAAAAAATTTTATTTTTTATTGCAAGTTGAGCTGGTAGCCTGTCACTTCAATTATGTTTTTTTTTTCTTTTTCTTTTTATATAAAGATGATTGTAAATATATTTATTTAATTTGAATAACATTTCAACATCCTTACGAATGTTAATAACTTCGATGAAAGAATTGTAAACAAAAACATAATCTTTCTTTATAGCAAGAGACCTACTTACAAGTCAGTTGGAGGACAAACCCTCCTTAATAGCTTAGGTTAAAATTTTGTAAAAATCAGAATACTACATTGATTTGCTTCTAGTAATAGACTTTTTACTTACAAATTAATATAGATGACAAATCCTCTGCAACATTGACATGATTGATAAGCCACGATTCACTCCCATGTTATAGTTTTTTTTTTTTTTTAGGAAATTGGCTTTATTCATCATAAAATCTAATCAAATCAAATCCTAAATAGAAGAAGGGACATTCCCCTTGTCAATAATAGTATCAGGAATCAATAGAGCATTACGAGCTAAAGCATGTGCAGCCTTATTAACATCTATTCTCACATGATTAGCTACCCATTTGCCAAACTGTTTCAACTGTAGTTTGATATTTTCAATTACCATACCTTTAGCAAACTAGTACTCACCCTCCTTTGTGATGTCCTTAATAACCTGTTAAGAGTCTCCCTTTAGAGCACTGGCATCGGTCTCGGTAAAATGAAGAAATTTCTAAAATTTGAATGGATTGGGAGCTAAAATGTTGGCATTGGATTCGGTAAAAATCAAAACTCAAACTTTGAGCTACAGGAAATTTATTTTCATTTTCATATTTGAAGACTCACTATTCATAAGTCTATCCCATTATTTTATTACAAAATACTTCTTCCAACTGCTCTCTCCCTTTTCGTCTGTGATTCTGTTTCTTTCTTCTAGATCTTTCTTCCCTTTCTTCCTCTCCCTTTCTTCTTCTCCTGTCCCTTTCTCCCATTTCTTTTGCCCATGAATCCAAAAAAAAGTTTCCTTTCTCCCTTTCAATGGCTTTTGCTCTTTCTGTTGCTGCTGAGCAAAGAAGGACCAAAGTAAGTTCGTCTTTCTTAGAATTTGTTGCAAAGCATCAAAGATTTACTTTAGCATATCACTCTTCTATGATATGTTATGTGGGTTTTGGTTATAGACTTGAAAGGGGCAGTCTTGGTGTGATTGAAATGTATTGCTATTTTCATTTGCTGGTTTATGAACTGGTTTGTGGAGCTATTGCATTATTTTGATACTAAAATGTGAATCTACTAGAGTTGCTGGTTTATGAACTGGTTTGTTGGTGGAAATGTTGAGTGATACTGAATGTTGGTGGATTTATGAACTACTTGCTCTCCAAGTTCTCATGTATGTTTTCTGTTAGTTGGATATTTTAATGTTTTATTTTCATGTACCATATGTTTTATTTTAACGTTTGGATTCAAGCTTTGAATAATGGATTCTGAATATGTGGTGAAATTGCATCTACACTTACATCAAACTGTATTTCTTTGCATGATTATTAGGTACCTCTTCCAATTTTGCACGCATGGGGGCCCTTAATGATCCAATTGGTGAGGTAGCAATTGGTATATGGTTTCATTTTATTGTAGTTTCGGTTACTTGTAGAAAACAATTATTGTAGTTTGGGTGTTAAATTGCTGCCCAACATATTCTGTTTTTTTTTTTTTTATATAGCCCAAGGTTCTTGTTTTTTTTTTGTTCTCTCATCTGGTTGGTGTTTAGAAACAAGGAGCTATTGCTTGTAAACATCAGAATATGTTGATCAGGTTCATGAATGACGAACCATTGGAGGTTCTAATGCTGAAGCTTGTATTATGAAGGTATTGCTCGAGTTGGAGTAAACCAATAGCTGTCTGATTTGATGGACATAGCATGGTATTGGTTTATATGTTTGGAGTAAGTCATAACACTACCAGAATTGACATTGTTGTCAATACCAAGGATGTATATGTGATAGATCAAACTCTACTTGAGTAATTTCAGCATGTTCATTCATCAATAATCATATGTTCATTTAGCAATAATTATATGTCAGATGCTTGTTATTTATTTTGTGTGATGGCAACAACTTGAGTTAGTTGGATTTATGGAGATATGCAGCACACTACTAGTTTGGGTTTAAAAATTAGTTTATGAAATGTGTTTGTTGGGTAATTAGGTTGAAAAAAAAAATAGTTGGGAAACAATAATTTAAGTATCAAATTAAATTATTAATGTACATATGGTAAGTGTAATTGCAAAATATGAAAAAAAAATATTATTATTAAAAAAAATATTATATTATTATTTTGATGAATTCAATGGCTAATCTAATGTGGGGTTATGGATAGTGAGGTTTTGAATTTATGGAAAACATATACTTTTCATCAAATTTTGAATTTGGCTTTGATGAAGCTAATGCTAATGCTCTTAGAATTACATTATTGAGTCCCATCTTTAGGCCAAAACACATAACTTCCAATGCACCAAATGCTTTTGCAAGTAGAGGATCAAGGAAGATGGATCTGTTTAGTCTTGAGGTGACCAAAACCTTCCCAGTCTAGTCTCTCGCTATAATATCCATACCAAATTTGCATTGTGTTCTATCAACTGCAGCATCCCAATTAATCTTATAGGTGTTTAATAGAGGTGGATGTCATCTAAGATTTGTAGGCTTCAACAAACTTGGTTGAACATCTTTATTAGTTTTGGAGTCTTTCATCCCTTGTAACACTAATTGAGCTTGTTGGGCCACTGTGATGGGGTGTTTGAAATTAGCTTGAAACACATAAGTATTTCGTCTTTGCTACACTCTTTTAGACACCACTGCTATTTCCTCCACAACCTCCTTTCCATAGTCAGATTCCATCTCCTCAATTAGCTCCATATAATTACTTTTGATGATGAAGCTCTTTTGGGTTTTCCTAGTACATTGGTTCCATATGTCTTGAACTGCAGGACAAGCCCAAACTACATGGATGACTAATTCCTTTGCCACTAAACAAATTGGACAATTAGGGCTCTCCACTATCTTCTTCTTAAATAGATTCTAGTTGGTTGGAAGCCCTTCCCGATAGGCCCTCCACACGAAAATCTTGTCAACTGGAGGTATGTTTAATTTCCATATTTTAGACCAAAACTGCCTCCTACTAGTGTTGTTTGAAGGTTGACCCTTGACTTGCTTAATCATTTCTTTATGCATAAGATATGCACTCCTCACTGTAAAAAAACCTTGACTTGAACCAGTCCATATTAGTTTATCAAAATAGTTGTTATAGCTAATGGGAATCTGTATAATTATATCAGCTTCCTTTCTTGAAAAGATCTCATAAATAAGATTAACTTTCCATTGTTTGGTATCAGGGTCACTAAGTTCATTGGTAGTAGCATTGTTCTCCATACCCCTCACTAAACTCTGAAAGAAGAAGGCCTTGAGATCCATTTGTCCTTCCAACTCTGAATCAAAGTACCATTCTTTACCCTCAATCTAATGCCTTTCTCTAGCAATGGTCTTGCTACCAAGATACTCCTCCTTATGAAAAATGGTCTACTTCCCAATTTAGCTTGGTAAAAATGCACTTAAGGAAAATATTTCTCCTTCAAAACTTTAGAAGCCAATGATTGAGGGTGTTGTATCAATCTACATCCTTGTTTAGCAAGCATAGCCAGGTTTAGCAACCATTCCTTATCCTCAATCTAATGCCTTTCTCTAGTAATGGTCTTGCTGTCAAGATATTCCTCCATATGAAAGAGGATCTACTTCCCATTTTAGTTTGGAAAAAATGCATTTAAGGGAAATACTTCTCCTTCAAAACTTTAGGAGACAATGATTGAGGGTGTTGTATCAATCTCCATCCTTGTTTAGAGCAAGCATAGCCAGGTTTAGCAACCATTCCCTACCCTCAATCTGATGCCTTTCTCCAGCAATGGTCTTGCTGCCAGGATACTCCTCCATATGAAAGAGGGTCTACTTCCCATTTTAGCTTGGAAAAAATGCACTTAAGGAAATACTTCTCCTTCAAAACTTTAGAAGCCAATGATTGGGGGTGTTGTATCAATCTCCATCCTTGTTTAGCAAGCATAGCCAGGTTGAAACTCTCCAAGTCTCGGAAGCCTAGCCCCCTGCTAATTTGGCTTGCCCCATGGTGCTCCAAGATATCTAATGGATCTTCCTCTCTTTATCAAGTTGTCCCCGATAATTTTTCATAACTTTATTAATGTCTTCAAGCAGATTGTAGGGAATTTGAAAAACACCCATGTTGTAGGTTGGCATAGTTCGAACTACTGCTTTAACAAGTATATCTTTGCTTGCTTGAGATAGAGTCTTAATCTTGTTGTTGCTTAGTTTCTGCCTGATCCTATTTAGAATATGTTTAAATGATTGAATACGAGATCTTCCGATAAGAGCTAGAAGACCAAGGTACTACTCATATGGCAAGCTTGATCTAACACCAGCAATACTTAGAATAATGTCCTGATTTTCCTTCAAGGTGTTCCCTATTGAATTGGATAGAGGTCTTCTCCTCGTTTAACCTCTGACCATAAGCTTTTTCATAAGTGTTCAACAAATGGATCATACTATTCCATTTAAAAGAATTTTCTTTACAAAATAATAAACTATCATCAACAAAGAAAATATGATTGATCTGTACTTGACTTCGAGCAATTGGGACCCCTGAGATAGCTCCAGACAATTCAGCATGGTTCAACGTGGCACTTAAGGCTTTAGGGCTTGAAGGCTTGTTGGGGAATTTAGAATTGGGTCTTTGTTTTACTTGGTCACAGAAGTATAAATTACACCTCTCTTTTCTTACTTCATATCAAAAAAATCCCCAACAGACCTAAATTAACCGGGTCTTGCTATTTGGTATAGCACTTATAAAATCAATGGACCGAATTATTAGTTTTTTCTTACAACTTTAATGCTATCATGTTAGAATATGGAATAAATAAATTTTATCCACTTCTGCACATCGGTTTGCAAGTCCTAACTAGAAACCTTCCTTTTCTGACATGTCACAAGTCACACACACGACTAGGACCCCCAACTTTCCAGCCCCATCAATCCAGTAAGCATCAACGCTGCACACGTCAGTCTACCACTGTTTTAAACCTTCCCTCCAAAACATTCCCTCTTCCTTTCACTCTTCTCGCCCAAAGAAGAACGAAACAAGTAAACACCCATCCACCAAAGATCTCTCTCTCTCTCTCTCTATCCAAGATGTTGAAGGGCCTTTTCACCCGCAAGAAAAGCTCCCGCCCCTTCAAGGACTACTACTCGGACTGGTTCAACATCCTCAAGAACACTCTCCTACCCCTCCTCCGCTGCTCTATCTCCGATCCTTCCCCCACCCTCCTTTCCACCCACGTCGAGATGCTCCACCACCACTTTCAATCCTACTACCACGCCCTCGATCTCGCCTCCTCCCACGATGTTGCTCAGCTCCTTTTCCCCGACTGGCGCAATTCCCTCGAGAAGCCCTTCCTCTGGCTTGGCGACTTCCATCCCTACCTCTTCACTAACCTCATCCGGTCCTTCATTAATGACACCGATAAATATATTGATGACAAAAACGATGTTTTGATCAACGTGGGTGGAGAGAACTGCAAGTTCTTTGATAAACCGTGGGAAATTGCGATGGCATGGAGGACCCCGAGTAAAATCTTGATGACCCGGATCGATCAGGTTGAGTGCGGACTGAGGCTGATGGTGCCGGCACTGGTGAACCGGGTGAGGAAAGCGCAGGCAGGCCTCGTGGAACGGATGGTGGAGGATTGGGTCTGGTGTCAAGGGAGGAAGGAGACGGCGAGAACAGTGATTGGTGAGGCAGTGGCGGTGGAGATGGAGGAGATGGTGAGCCTGTTGTTGGACGCGAACAGGCTAAGGAGGAGCGTTCTTGCGGAGATCATCAGCGCTACGAGTGTGTATCAGGCGGCTCTGTTTCTTCTGGGGTTAGCCCAATTCCTTGTTGGGTTGAGGGACTCCGCATTGGTTTCCGAATTCGAAAGGTGCAAGACCCCTCTCAACAAACCAAGCCGCCCTGCGCTTTGATTTTCCTATTTATCTTGTTTTCTTGATCTGAATAGTGGGTTCTTTTTGAACGTATGAGAGAAGTGGTTTTTGCGTCGTGAACTTTCTTGCATATCTTTGGCGCAGAGTTCTAAATATGGAGCTCCAGGTTAAGTTTTTCTTCGCTATGCTAGTTCGATTTGGAAAGCATATACCTTTTCTGTAAATTATGTTGTTTATATCCCATCAATTTCTCTAATGATTTCAACTTTTCCCTGGAACTAGACTTTGGGAGGACACCACCATGTTATTGATCTGCAACAGTCGTTACATTCCTGAAAGAAGGCTTGCTCCAATCATCCTGGGTACAAGTTGTAATTTTCAAAACCTTTTCCTGTATCATTTGATTGAAGGTTTCTGATCCCGTTATTGTATGAAGATTGTTTTGAAAATTGCTGTGGCTGATGGAATTGGTACTCCATGGTCTTTTCAAGAGCTTGATTCAAGGAAAGCAATGTAGCAAATTAAACAGAACGATGTTGGGTTATTTGTTTTGCATCCAAACTTCTCCCATTCATGAATATTTTCTACTCTTTTTAGGAGTCCAAAAGCTATTTAGTACTTATTAATTGATAGAATGAGAATTGCTAGTTGACGTGTCATCACAGCACTTGTTCTTGTTCTGAAATTAGTTATAAAAAAAGTTAAAACTCTACTTATTAGTTGATATTGCATGTCTCCATATCTTCCACATCTATGTTGTATCTTTTATGTATCAAAATATGAGTTTTCTGATAGAATTATTGGAGACATTCTGTCATGAGCAAATGAGCGTGTGCCTTTTGACGAGGGCCTGCGCGAGAGTGGATCGGAAAGGCTTTACATCAAAACCCAACAATTTATATTGGTTACAGGCCAATTTTGACAATTGGGCTTACACTTTGTTCGATACTCAACCGTTTCAGGCTGGCTTGTCTCAACCA
Organism: Cyclocarya paliurus; assembly: GCA_029856935.1. Taxonomy (NCBI): domain Eukaryota; kingdom Viridiplantae; phylum Streptophyta; class Magnoliopsida; order Fagales; family Juglandaceae; genus Cyclocarya; species Cyclocarya paliurus. The sequence goes on from CM056948.1 coordinate 5,548,972, forward strand.
AAACTTAAAGCCACGTCTGCCTTTTTTGGTAGGTTAATTAATTTTGCATCTTAAAATCAGAATCTCTCAAAGATGATTGAAGTTTTCAAGATGTCAACGATTGTTTTCAAATTCAATAAATAACATCGTTTTCATGTTAATTTATATCTTTTCTTTTATAATATTAATAACTAAATTCAATAAATATTGGCAATACACCGACCATACCAAAATTCAAGAGTAAACAAATCATTGTTTGCCCCTTGAATTTTGGTATGGTTGGTAAGCATGTAGGAGAGTAAACTACAACAGAACAACAAGATACAATATTTAACGTACATGGTATCTGGGAGGTTTGGATAGTGTTATAGTGAGTTGAGATGATATGAAAGTTGAATAAAATATTATTAGAATATAATTTTTTAATATAATTTTTGTTTTGAAATTTGAAAAAGTTGAATTATTTATTATATTTTGTTTGAAAATTTAGAAAAATTGTAATGAGGAGATGAGATGAGATGAGTTGAGAGTCATCTCAAAAAAAATTATTTATCATGCAAATCTTATTGACATACTCGAAAAAAATATTTCTCTTAAAAAGGAAAACAATGTATCTATGATAATATATCATTAATTCCAGTTTCCAACAATTTTGCATATAACTGTCATCATCCATATACATCGACCTGGTCGGTTTGTTAAGAACAAATCATACCTTTGCTAGGCGTATTAAGAATCACAAAAAATTAATCCTCCTATAATTTCCAAAAGTTTCTTTGTTATACGTTGTACCATGTGCCTCCATTGTCTTCAATTATAGCCTAAGATCACCTGAACTCGGAATTTTTTAATTTATAATTGGTTGATACTTTATGCATCGGAACAGCTTCCTGGATAATATATAGATCATAGTCTTACAGAGATTTATATCATTATGCTACTTTCATCATGCCCGCGGGACCAGTCATATCCTTAATTATCAATACTACTTATATAGTTCACTGATCAGACACACATGCAAGCTGCAGGTTTATAACGTCCTAAACTAATCCCACTTGATATATATTATATACATATTCTCTTCATGTGAGTATAAGCACTTCTCTTTATCCTTAACAATCATTTTGTACAAACTTAGTACAAGTTGAGAAAATTAATAACTAGAAGGTCGTTTCCAGATTCCCTTATCGATTTGAGAAAAACTGTACAACCTCTCTTCACACTCCTGCATGCACAGAGAGAACGACAGACAACTTAATTGTCAGCTAGAAGAGGAAAAATATGAGTATTCAGACCTGCCTGCATGCAAATCAACCTGACACCACGTTGGAAAGCCAAAATATCGACGTAACATTCAGTATTTTTCCAACATGAACTCCAACTTCTCTAGCAACTGATATTTAATTTGTTCCAAGGAACCTGATCAAGATCGACCTTACATTGACAACCTCAACCAGATATAGTGCTTCGATGTCTTGAATTTTGTTTGGAAAAATTGAGTACTCTGAGACACAAATAATTAAAGCGTAAAAATTGCAGCAGAATTATATGGAATGCACAATGAGTAACTATCTGATTCTCACTTAATCGAGACAACCTGTTCCGGTCATCAAGAGAGTTCCGAAGCTGTCTTTTTTCTTTCTTTTAATATGTTATCCTTCGACCAAAATTTATCTTCTTGACACTCCTGGCTTCATCTGATCTCTGTCTCTCACTTAAATACAAAGACACACCGTGTTGCAATCTGTTTTCATTTATCAAGAAAAATCAACTTGTTCTCTGTGTCTTTTTAATATGTTATCCTTAAACCAAATTGCCCATCTGCCTTCTCCAATCCTTTAATCGAGTACTAGAACAGGTTTAACGAGAACGTTAAATAATATTTCGAGAAACCCTTAATGCAGCGAATGCTGCCAGTTTTAGTCACATGAGGATATGACAAAGTTACAAACTATGAGTGGCAGACAAGAGAGGATGGTGTTAAAGTTGATTGGAATTGGTCGATGGTAAGCAAGCAAGGAACAATCTGTCAAATGTCAATTCTCATATTATCTCTGTAGACTGTTCTCGATTGACACTGAATTCAAGTTTGTAAAATTTGAAAGCTATTAATTAGTTTTTGACTGCATGCATGGGACCGGCATGGGAAAAATGAACTGATCTAGATCTCAAAGAACTTGACGACAGGCCGTGAATTCCTAGCTATGTTGTAAGAGTGCTAACACTGATTTTATGGTCGGGAACCCCGGGCCTTCACCACTCTCTTTATGCCGATGTGGCGATGTGACACTTGCTACGGGACAGAGAAAGCGGACCACGCATGCCAAATACCCCAGCAGCACGAAACATCATGTCATGAAGCAATAAACGAAAATTGCAATAGGGAAATATCGAACTGAGGAAATGGACATTGTATCTCACTCGTGTAATTCGGGATAATTGTTTCCATTAACCTCATTTTTATCAAGCTTAATTAGGCCGAAGATATTATATATATATATATATATATATATATGCCTTTATACAAATAAAATACAATATATATAGATATATGTTTCAATATTTCATCACTTTTTGAGTGCTGCCAGGAAGCTGCAACCTATGATAAGGAAATTATGAGCTTCCTTGTCGTACAAAAAAAGAGATCAGAAAAAGTTTTCAACCTAGCTAGCATTTCTCATTCTCCTCTCCCACTCTTCCATATAACCTCGAGCAACGTACGTCAAAAGAACGGCATCTTTTAAATTGGCTTGAATGTCTTATTCACACTTCTTTGCAGTACCTGATTTACTACTCTATAATTAGTACTACTGCATCTTTACACGCCGAAGAGTACTTCCTAGTACTAAATTGGCTATATTGGGAGTTTTATTTATCTTCAAATCTATATGCATGGTGAGATCCTAGGATTCATAGATTAATGTAAAAGGTACTCATTATTGCATATATATATATATGCTTGGCCGGAGGCTACCAAACTTCAATGATTGAGTACTGATCATAGTAATAATGCACCAACGTCATTAATAGGATTGCAACCAATAAGCTGGCTGTGTGTGTGTGTATATATATATATATATGTACTATAGAAAAATGATGCCCTTACCCCTAAACAACAACGTCCTTTCTAGGCTTCCACAATTTCAGTCTACGTGGCTTTAATTTATTTATTTTTTCTACCTTTTAACATAGCTAACACTTATAATTAAAATTACATTTGAAATTAAAAAACATTGACAGAAAGAAGAGAGAAGCCCCCTCGTGTAGCACCGAGCCAAGCCTCCACTCCTTTGCGCGGCCACTGTTTGAAATTTCAAAAAGCATGTCAATTTGCATCTCAGAAACTTCTTCCTCCACCGTTTGACGAGAGTGCAATTCGTGCTCTGTCGAGATTTCAAAAAGCCTGGCCACCGTTAGACGAGAGGATGGTGTTATATATATATATATAAATATATATGTGTATATATATATATATCTTTCAATTACTCTTCATGCACTCATGTCCCTTTTATTTATTGACTTCGTGAAGGGGAACCCATGCATGAAAATGCAATAATTTTCAGCTAAACTTTCGTTTTCTAACATACAAATTCTCATGATCAGACAGATTTGGTGAGCTAAAAGTGTACGTACGTGCTGTCAATTATATGAAGATTCCACCCACCAAAACGTTGGGCACCGACGAAGCTACGATATATAGGATGCGGTCCACTCCTAACAATATATAGGCATGCATGTAGACAGGTTGTACGTAGATCGAGGATATTACTAACTTGCACGTACCGGCATTAGACTAATTCAAAACGTAATATATAGACCCCTATTAATAAAAGTTTAGAAATATTTTACTCATCACTGGTTATAAATAATTGACTTAATGTGCAAGATATGCCAAATGATGTAATTGGTGACGATAACAATATTCCAACTCTCTACATTTTCGTCATAAATTTTCGCATAGCATCACCATATAATAAACATTTTGGAAAAAGATACTTCTGGGATATAATGTAATAAAATAAAAATGTTATTTATTTACTTATTATTTATCATCTCCAGTAAGTTAGTATAACATATTAATTTTGTGAAATCACCATTCTTTTTAAAAACTTTTACTGTAGATTTTATTATTTAATTTATAAGTTTTGCTATACATCAACTACAATTCATTCTCTTGAAAATTTTTTTTTATAGGATGTAGAATATAAAGTAGTGAATAGCGACTGATGTGAAAAATTATTCTTAATTTATATATTAATAAATTTTAAATGACTTTGTTTATAAAGTAGTTGAACATCAATTCATATGATTAATAAATTTAGAATCGTGAAGAATAATTATTGTTCAAGGTAAAAATATTGTGGAAAATTATATTTGTCGTAAGAAAAGAAGAAGAAAATTAGCCTCAAAGTTGCAGTCTTCCACGTCCCGGAAAGGCCGGAGCTGTGCTTAAGGAAACTTAACAGACGCGCCGGGAACGAGGAGAGATTCCGAGAATGAACGTGAATCCTTCTTTCAAAGATACCTCTCAACCAAGTCTACTCGACGCCGTGATGGACCTTCTTCATTACGCATGTCCTCGTCAGCTCCGACTATTGAGGTACTTTGTTACTATGTCAAGGCGACGCCATCTTGTGACCTTCCTCGTTAGACTGGTGGGAGTAGTGGGACCCTCCATTTTTTCGGACAGCCCGATTTGGAACGTTGTTGTTTGTCTTGTCACAAAGTATGTCGCCACGTCAGCATGTAACATCAAGGATTTGGAAGCGCTCAGAAACGATTTTCACTCTAAAATAAAATGAGGAAGTTTTAAATAAAAATTAAAAATAAAATAAAATATTATTTTTAATATTATTATTATTTTAAAATTAAAAGAGTTAAATTTTTTTATTATATTTTATACGAGAATTTAAAAAATTTATAATAATGAAATAAAAGAAAATGAGATCAGACATTTTTATTAAATTCTGTTTTGATATAAAAACGGTTTCATCTCAATTCATCATTATAATTTTTTTAAATTTTTATATAAAATATAATAAATAATTCTACTTTTTCAAATTCTCAAATAATAATAATATTAAAAAGTAATATTTTAATAATATTTTATTTAACTTTTAATTTTTATCAAAAAGCATCTAATCTTTATCTAATTATTAAAATGAGACCTAGAGGTGACTTTATTTGAATTTAGAACTCATCTCAACTCAACTCAATTTATCTGATCATTATAATTTTTTTAAATTTTTTTTAAAATATAATAAATAATTTAATCTTTTCAACTTTCAAAATAATAATAATATTAAAAATTATATTTTAATAATATATATTTTTAATTTATCAAATTTTTTTTTAACTCATCTCAAATCTTCACTAAATCCGACTTATGTTTCTCAACCAAAAAGATACAAGGTCTAGCTTCTATTGGTATCGTGTTGTGGGAAGGGGCCCACCGTTTCTCGTCATTTTCAGAGAAGACAAGGCTTTGCCTCGTGTATCCGAGGTGGCTAAGCCGCTAAAATCCACTGACTGTACCATCATTTTTTTTGTCAGAAGTTAAAGAACCGTACTACTGGACCGATGATTTAACAAGTGGACCAATGAGGGTAAATGTATTTTTTAATTACTTTTTACATCATTAAATTAAAAAAAATTAAAATTCAATCTATTAATTTTACCGGTTCAATAAATATTTATTTATTTTTATTAAAAAAATTATTTGCACGGTTAATACTTCGGCTAATTGAATCCCATGATAATAAATATATATTAATATTTTAATTTGTTAAATGTAATAAATTTTAAAATAAATAGTGTATTGATAATTCAATACAGCACAATTTTTTTTTTTGGTTCTGGTCCAACTTTCTTTCTTATGCACAAACAATCTGGATTTGAGATGTTTTATATATAATGAATTATTCAATTTATAAGTCAGTATATTTTGAGTTGTCTATTTGATCCAGCTTTGCTTTTTATTGTGCAAAATATCTAAGTTTCATTTGAGCTAAATATCTAGGTGAAGATATTTTATAAATAATCTTTCTATTTAAAAGTCTGTCGTACTTTGTGTTCTTTGCAGTAATGCAGATTTTCATTTATCTTTGTTTGTCTATGTAATCATTGTGCAAATAGTGTGGTCACCAAAGAAGTTAGACAGCCATTGTTCAAATGATGAGAATGATGGGTTTGCTTTTGCTTCCCATACCAGTAATTAGGAAAATGACCATTAATTGCTTAAAACATATGCTTGAACTTTGACTGGTTTGAAGAACATACACTGCCTAGTCAGTTAAGAGGTTTGATTCGCATAGATAAATTGAATCTGCCTTATTTGAGGGTCTCCTAACGTTTGTGCCTGGTAAGTTTTATTTTAGTTTGATTAACTTCACTATTCTTGTTTTGCTTTCTTTGCAGGTTGACATAGATTGTTTATTTTTAGGTTATTTGTCTTTCTTTTGGTAATGTATTTGGATGATATGGTTATAAAGGTTTTTTTGATGTATGAGTCCTTGGTTTTAATTATATGTATTCCCTAGGTATCGGATTGTACCTATAGTTTTCTTTCACTACAAGTGAGGGTAATCAATAAAATTGGGATACCGTTCTTTTCTTTAAAAAAATATGTAATTTCTTTCAGTTTCTTATAGTTGTTCTTTTTATTTGGTTTGTAATTTTTTGACTTTCTTAATTTGCTGTTGGATCTTTTAGTTTTTGATACTTAGATTTTGGTCTTTATGCTTATTTGTAACCTTCAAGTGTCTGATTGTAACCATAATTTTCTTTCACTAAACGTGAGGGCTATCAATAAAATTGGAATACCATCATCTTCAAAAGAGAAAGAGAGAGTGAGAAATCCTAACTTTATTTTCTAATGGGTGCATGTGAGGACGACTAACACATTTCTTAATCTTGTGTATTTTTAAGGGCCATATTTTCCATTGAAAATGATGTTTTAGAGGTAGATAGAAAAGTACCATCAAATTCATGTAGTTAGGTGGGGGCAATTTTTTGAATTAAAGAATATTGCATTGATAATATTAATTATATATACAGGTACTAGCATGTTTTCATAAAGGTAGCAGCTGCTAGCTAGGATTGGTTTGGTATCACCTGAATGTTTGGTTGGCCCTCTAGTCGATCGAGCTTGAGAAGTCCCCCATCGACCTTTTAACTACTATTTATTATATTTTCAATTAATTAATATTAATTGGTGCGAAAGTGACAATAAAATAATTTTCTTAATTAATTTACGAAATACAAGTTAAACAAATATGACCTTTCTTCTTTATTAAAATTTAAATACACAATACACAACATGTGGACACTATAAATTATAAGTGTTGTGTCATGAACAGATCGCTAGCTAGGAGAGATCTACATATAATAATTAATACTATGTCATTGTAATTAAAAATATATATAATTAAGGTGATGAATTGTGTAGGTGAGTCCATTGAAGGTTTATTAATTATATATAATATGTTCGGTGAGCCGTATCACAGTGAGGGATAGGGCCACAGAGTCAATTATATGGTCCCATACTTTTTTTTATACAAGTGGAGGTTTCGAATTATTCAAATTTTTTGTTTGTAGTATCGGGTCATATGCCATAAAGTCATCAAACTTTTAACCAATATGATCTTCATGAAATCGAGCTGATCTCCTTTTGATATCGAGATTGATAATTAACATAAATGTCTTCAGTATTATTAACTTTATTTTCAGGATCATTTATCAGTTTTGATTCTTTATAATGATTCAAGAGAATCGTTTTCATAATATAGTTTTATTTTATTTTTAATATTTACCAGTTTTAATTTTTTGGAATTAATAATATTATACCTGCAATAGTATTTATAATCATTTCTATAATTTTATAAACTGATAACGATCGAGCACTTGATTATAATTAATTTTTCCATAAATATTTTTTTCACAAAATTTCTAATTTCTAATTTCATTGGTTTTGGAAATTTATTAATCAAATATATATATATATAGATGTTGGGAAATTATATATGTTGTGAGTAGTGGGAGCTCATGTTAAAGTGTCTGAAGCATTTAAATAAGGAAAAAAAATGATTGATTCTATTTTTATTTGAAGTGATGGCCAATATCAACAAAATAGGCTATATACATTATAATTTTTAATTAATTTCCTAGTGACTAGATTAACAATATATATACGTGACTTAATTAATGCCTATGGACTATAAATGAAGGATAAGCTAATAATGCAATATGTGAAGGTTAAACTAATAATCGAGAAAGGTACGTAGTACTTACGTACATGACATCTCATTAAAGTTGAACGAACACTGTATTTGTATCAAGGGTAATGCTATATATAGTCAAAGAGTACGTAAGTATCGAATAATTTTTTTTAAAAAGAGTATGATTTATTATTAAAAAATTAATTTTTATCATGTGAATTATGTATTTATTCACTTTTTTCAAAATGATTGCACGGTAATTACGCATTTCAAGACTGCAAACATCATTTTTCTTGTATTAATTACTGTTAGATTGTCAAATTAATTGATGTGGAATCAGCATATATATATATTCTTAATTTGCCTTAGACTGGCTCCTAAAATATTTTCATTTCAGTGCTGTGTTTCAGCCTGCTTCGTTTGTTTTCACAATTGTTTTCAACTCATTTCATTTCATTGCATCTAATAATTACAATTTTTTTAAATTTATGCATAAAATAAAATAAACAAATCAGTTTTTTCAAATTCTAAAACAAAAATAATATTAAAAATATATATTCTAATAATAATTTATTCAAATTTTAACTTTATTCTCATCTCATCATTGATCAATATCATAGGTTCGGGTTTTTCAAATCGTTTTTAAGGAATTAAAGAAAAAAATAATACTATGTATACATATTATACGTACAAGTAAAGAATACTAGAGCATATGCGGCCGGTAAGAATTAATTAGCACCCAATTGAAATTGTCAAGAGCTAGGCGCTAGACTTCCTATATTGCTATAAATGTCCAAACATTGAAAGTCTTCTAGTTTAAAGATCAGTGAAACTACGAGGAAATAGCAATTAAGTTCATCTCCCCTCGAGATCCATTTTGAAGTCAAATTTGAAGTTACCAAGTAAATTAGGAATTTTTAATTAAAGAATGCAATTTTTTTAATATTTCTTGAGTTCATACTCATAAGTTACTTATTCCTTGAATCATTCTCCTCCAAGAGGGTTTTGAATGGGAAAATTATAAACATTCTATGAAGTAAGTTATATATACAAAATTTACGCCGACAACGATACATCATTATAAGACTTATTTTATACGTCTATTTCTTTTTTCAATCAACATCTTTGAATTCGAATTCGAGAAGACTTTTTTTCCAGTGTGCCACCCATAGGAATAATTACGACTTAATTTCCAATTTGATTACGTGGAAACAATAGTTTTAGTCCACCTTCGCGGAAATAATATATGCTTGAAAGTTAAGTAATCCAATTGGCTTAGTTTTCTTATGCACATTGCTCATCAAGCTAAAAGCGTGGCATTAGTCAAAAAGTGCATGATTTCCAAATAAATGGTGCAATATATATATATATATATATATATATATATATATATATATATATATATATATATATATATATATACGTGTTTCTAATTAGTCTCTTTTATGGTTGTTTTGAATTCTTAATTTCTTGCATCGCGTTGGGTTTCGGATCATGTGGAACTTAGAATTAGAGAGGTAGCAAAATCACTTTATGAATCCTTTTTTTTTTATAAATAATTTAAATGCACTATAAATTAATCCCCACGTTTACAATATTGATGATATGAACCATTAACATTTGACTAAACAAGGTTTAATTTAAGCAAAAAGTGCAGAAAATAAAGTAATTGGGAGTGGAGATCGATCTGCCTAGCTACATTTACGACTACTCCACGTGCAATATAATATATATATATATATATATATATATATATATATATATGATTGACAAGTGAGAAGTTAGGAAGAAATAAAAAATTAGGGCAATATAATTTGCTAGTACTAGTGCATATGCATGTATGTTCACTTGGCTGGCTGGATTAATGTAGTCCAACTAAGTTTAACCAATAACCATCGACCTTTCTGATTTCTTTTTAGTAATATTGGATCAATCCCCGAATCCTACATTATTATAATTAATAACTGTCCACAACGAAAGCTCTCAGGATACTTTTTTTGTTTTTTGTTTTTGTTATAGGGGAACCCAAGAAGAAAAACTTTGTGTTACTTAATATAGGGCTCTTTTGAATAGTAACTCTATAATAATTAAAATAGTAAAAAAAAATCAACTCATGATCGAGTTAGAGTTGCTTTTAATTAAAATATCTTACTGGGTAATCTAAGTCGATCGATTGATTACTTTAATAATTGTGTATAAATAGAGGACACGTGTCTCATAACAGATATAAGGTATTTCGACTAATCAATCAAATATTTTTTTTAGACTAATTAGCTGATCACTTAATACACGACGCTGCAAATTAATAAGATAAATCTTTTTAAAATATATATGTCATATGATGAATTTATCTTTCATAATAGATCATATGGTGTTATTATATTTTGAGAGTTAGAAATGTGAGAGAAAGGGGGGGGGGGGGTTTGAAAAGGTGGAGTGAACATCAATGGCTTTTAATTAACATTAATTGTGACCTGTTTAATTATAGTTCTTAGTGTTGTCAGGACTTTGGGTAGAAATTTCCAACTCTTGATACTCTTTTCAATCTAAATGTGGAGTGCAATAATATTCTTCTAATAATAATTGAAACTTTTATAGATAAGACATGAGTTCGTGTTCAGCATTAATTTGTTCCATATACCTAAAGATGTCTATATCATTGCAATGTAGGAAACACCTCATGAGTCTCACGTACATCGGCACCAAATCATTGTAATGTGTCACGCGTTGTCGATATGCATAAACTAAACTATCCATTATGCAATGTCTATGTGGAAATAACAGAACCTTAGGTGAATCCAGATTCATGCACTCTTCACAGATCAATCATTATAGATCAGGACAAATATAGTCTGAATATATATGCAGAAGAAGCCACATGAGTTTTGCATGAAACATTATAAGAAAATTGTTTATTTTTTACTAGTTATTTCTTGTGAAAATAATAATTTTTTTTATCAAAATAAGTCTATTTTCATCATAATTAGTCATTATCATTACAAATAATCTATCACAAGTGCTTGTTTTTATTGTAGTGAAAGCGATTGAAGGGCTGCTTCTATATATATTATATAATATCCAAATCTCTAGAAAGTGTATGCGCCCTTATCACTTGCCTATTAATATAATATAGCACAATAGTGTTCACAACCAATGTACCACAACCCTTCAGTACCCAGTAATTCCAATGGCTATATAATTGCATGCGGCCTTCTGATCATGGTCTGTTTCAATTATTCAAAAATCTCCATTAACACATTAAAGATTTCTTTCGTTATTTTTTGTTTCTAGATATAATCTTTCAACAAGGCACTATAGTCTCATAAGGGCAACGAACCTTGTGTTGAACCCCAAATTTTATGATATATCACAATTTTTATTATCATCTCATGTGATATTAAATGAGTATAAAATTATTTAATTTTGATATTCTGTGTCTTAGCAAGACTCTTTATTTTGAAATGAGTAATGTTATATACATTTATGCAAACACCGGCATGCATTCTTATAAAAAAGTGCCAGATTTATTATTTAGAATTTAAATTTTAAATTTATATATATTTTTTCAAGAAAAGAATAGGCGAGGATCACTAGTTCTATATAACTATATCATTTTCTCCACACCAAACATTTTCGATGGACAAAGAATTAGAAAAATGCTACTTTGTTCACTCAACTTGTTATATCATTTTGACACCTCATGTATTTTATTTTTTTAAAATTTTTTTCTTTACTTAATAATTAAGGAAGTGACTATTATTGTATTGATATTTTTTTCTATATTTTTTTAAATATTTTAAAATGATAAAAAAATATGAAGAAAAAAATTAAAAAAAATAAAAAGATCAATTTAACCTCACGGTCACTTGGAGTGGTGCTACTCAGATGGCAGAGAAGCACCGCTCAAAGAATTGGCTGTGTTTAGTTCTCAAACTCAGCTGAGCTCAATCTAATTTTAAGCTGAGTCTAACATCCAAACATCTAACTATCAAATTACTAAACTCATTCCAACTCAATCCTTCTTACTCGTGAGACCCACAACCTTTTTCAACTTAAAATATCTTTATACGTGAGATTCATAATATTTTTTAATTTTTTATAAAAAATATTAAATTCATCTTAACATCTAAATATATTTTAAACTTAATTTAGATAGCTTTCACATAAATTATTTTACTACTTAATTCATGATTATTCATAAAAAAAATTTAAATCAACTGAACTAAACCCAAGGTCTAAATACAGATTAAGGCTTGGTTTGGATAGTAATAGTATTTGAGAATATTTGTGAACAGTAATAAAAGTAGGTGAAAAATAATAATATAATATTAAATAATAATAAAAAATAGATAAAAAATAATAAAAATAGATAAAAAATAATAATAAAATAAAAATAATAAAAAAAATATTTGAGAGTCTCATATTACTTTGACACCCAAGGGAGGCCTAAAGCAAGACGGCAACCTTGAAAAGTTGAAATGATGGAGCACGTAGTTGTACTCGGTGCTAGTACTCCTCGCACTCATAAATAAATAAATAAATGTCCTTCGATGGTAGAAGAAGAAGATTCCATCATCGAGATCGCCGAGAAACATCCAACCAAACACCAACCGTTTGTGGACCCCACGGCTGCCCCCACCCTTTTCTTTATAAATCGATCCCATTTTTCAAAAAATTAAAAATAAAATAAAACACCGATTTCGCCAGCTCGGATCGTGGGCAACGTGACCTCTTTCTTTTTCGCTAAGTGGGCCACGTGACCTCTCCCGCACGAGATTCCCGCGTCTCCAGCCGTAAAAAGGCACAACCGAACCAAAACCAACCGCTTTTACGAGCTACTCTACGCCGTTTTCGCACGTGACTTCCTTTCCCGCCTCACCACCTTCCCCCAAGTGAACCTCCTCTCTTCCTTAAAAAGTTTTCCTCTCGCTGAGTACTTATGTTATGTTTGGTAGAAAGGAAAATCAGGGAAAAATATATATACATTTTTCTTATTTTTTTCCCGTCACCGACGACTGCCAGCTGCGCATGAAAGCGACGGGAGCGTGAAATCCGTCCGTCCCTGAGTGGAGGGCCCGGCTGACACGTGGCCACGTCATACAGATATGATCACAGGTGCCGTCATTTAAGTGCTTCTCAGGAAAAAAAAAAAAAGGAAGGAAAATATTATAAACCTAATTGATTTAAATAAAATTGCAGGATGAGAGATATGATCTGGTAAATAATGTATATAGCGGTCGTGTTTCCCAATTCAACAACCAAGTTACCTTGTTAAGCACGTATTTTTATTGGCCATAGGCGCTCTATAAATACTCGAACTTCTCAGCTTTCCATTCCTTCCTTTCCTTTTAGCTGTTATATACAATATCACAGTTTTCATCTCTCTCTCTGTAACAATATTCTAGGGCTTTCAGGTGCGTTTTCATTTTATCGGAGTTTTTATGGCTATGTTTCATCGTCTTGGATCTTAGTTTTGGTGAGGACTCTTGGTTTTCGTTGGCGTACGTCAGATTTTAAGTGTGGTTTCGTTTCAGGTTTTCGATCTGGACGTGTTTGGTTGATAGGAAAAAGAGACCGTTATGTTTCTAATTAGCTCTTGAATCCAGGTACCTTTTTCCACGATTTTCTTTTCCTATTCCTGCGAAAACAATCCAGATTTTCCACGTGATTTTAACGTAAATGAAATGCTGTTGGGATTTATATCGTGAAATTCACGACTTTTTCATGTCTTCCTATTTGTTTGTTGGATCTTTAGCCCTTTCATACGGTATCCAGCCCATGAACGCCGATGGTTTTGGGTCTATTAATTCTTCCATTTTTCTGTTTATCTTATTAACATGTAAACACGGAGCTGTGTATATTACGGACACTGATATGACAGCTTGTCTGTTTATTTTCCTTATTTTAGTACAATTCTTGCTCTGTCGGTCGCTGTAAATAAGGGGCCGGATAAATATTTTGGAAGTTTTGGCTGTGTCCAAATCACTTTCCCATTAAATCTAACCAGGAAGAAGAGGAAAAGAAAGAAAGAAAGAAAGGAGGCTACAGCATTTGTTTGAGAAAGACTTTGTGTTTTTTAGGTTCCATTTTTCAAACGGTGTTTATTTCTGACCATGCTAAGAAGTTTCTTCCAGGCATTGACTCGGTGGTGGTTATGATGCCTGAATAAGAATAACAGAGCTTAATTTTGTGACCTTCAGCTTTGTTTCCAGATTTCTCTCTCTCTCTCATTTAATCTATCTTCTTCTTTTTTTCCTTTTTCATGGTGGGGGTTTAAGGTTACGTTCGTTTTGGTAGTTGTAGTGTCTTATCGATGCTGGGAAAATATTTTATTTTGTTTTTCCTTGTTTACACGATTCAAAAGTGATGTGGTAGGCTTATATATATATAATATATAAATATATAAATATATATAGCTCCCGTAATTCAATTTTCATTTGCATCCATTCCAGGTAAAGAAACATCCACGAAATGAAAGAACAAAACTTAAAATTTGCACTGACTGAGGATCTGGATTCTTTGATGTTTGGAGATATACAAATGATATAATATATATTATAGTTGCATCATTTGTTGGAAATATATTTTGAATGGGTAACCTTGCGATGTATCTTCGTTTATATTTTTCATAATAGCGTGATATTGTACCTAATATTTTGTTTTCGTCTCACAAAAATTGACCAAAACATTTTTTTTCCCCCATATATGGTTTCATTTTTAATCCTTTTTCCTAGTAAGAGAAAAGAGAGCTGAGTATTAATTAAATTTTTTGGTTGCTTTTTATTTTTATTTTAATTTCTAATTTTTTTCCATGAAATTAGTTGAGAGTTGTTATCATGTCTTCACTTTCAGCCTGAGCCTCTGGGGAGAGGTCTCTTTAGATCTGACTTCTACTGTTTTCCTTAAAAAGTTTTTGGTCAAAGTGATTTTCCTTTTAAAGTATTGTAAGGCCGGTAACAATCATTTACCTTTGAAAATTCTTAAAGGGTCGCAATCCTTGTCAAATGTGAATAAAATGTAATTGTACAAATGATATTTTTTTCCTTGATGTTTCAGTGACAATTGAAGGGTTCAAACTCGAAAGAGTAGTAACCTTTTTTTACCAGAAAAAGGTAATTAATTTGAGGTCTATTAATACATTCACTTCCACTTGCTTTTGTCCTGCGTATACTGTTTTCCCCGTCCAACCTTCTCCAATCACCAAACGTCAGGTCTAGTTATGTCCTAAGCTTAGTTATGTTGGTAGTTGACATCAAATTATGATCTAAAGCTAGTGATTCATTTGTATTTTGTGATTGTATATTATTATTTTTTCAAATGTTTCAGAATCTTGTGTCTGGACTAGAACAATTCTTTTTTGGAGTTGCTTCAGTCTTCCACGATCAATTTGCTTTCTCATCGCTGGGGAATGCTGCATCTTATTCAAAGCTTCAACTTTCCTCTATAACTGTTGCTCCTGCATTTTTTTTTTTGTTGTTATTTTTAAATCGGAGTGCTACAACCACAAAGATATTATACAAAAGTAATCTCACAAATTGATGTGGTTTCATGTAATTTTTTAGATCTACTTATAATAAAAGTAACTATACAATCTGACGAACCACATTAAGTCATATTAGTTTGTAATATTACTTCTGCGTAATCCCTTTGTGACTAAACCATTTCTCATTTTGAAATTGTGTTCTCTGACTCTTTCCCGTTCCACCTGAAACAAGGTTTCATAATCAGTTCTGGGTTCAGTTCTTTAGGAAGTGTTTTATGAAGCTCTATTGCACTGGTAATAGTTAGCAAAATATCTAGATCATAATATTTTGTTTCTTTCTTTCTTTTCTATGAATACCTCAAAAATTAGAATATTGCTTACCCTGGATTAGTGGTCTCTTTTGATCAGTTTGCAGGTCGAATTTGGATACATTTTCTGGATATTGGAAGCTATATCAACCTTTCTCAAACATCTGAATGCAAATTAAATGATGTTCAGTCCTCTGCTATAGATGCAGTGGAGCATTGGAAATGAGAAGGTATACTTAGTTTGAATATTTACCGTATTTCATTAGCAGTTTTTCCCCTTTGGTGGTAACTATTTCCGTTTATGGCATACTGTTTCGATGTCATTGACAGTTTCCGGGAAGCTTATGCTTGATGGACTGCAAGCCCAGCAGCAGTGACAAGAAGACGTTGAAGAGGTGGTTTTTCATAGACAAAAGGGTTGGGTAAACAAATCCTGGAATAAGGCGCTTGATTCTGCATTGTGGCTCACAGGCAATTTACATTGTGCATTAACCCCTTTTCTAGTCTCTGACTCCCAAGTAATCTGAATTCAATGGACCTGAAATCAAATCATTGTTCTCCGGTTTTAACTGATCCTGCACCAATAAACAAGTCAAGACTTGGCATCCATTCTAGTTTGTTGACTTACTCGCAGCAAGGAGCTTTCTCCTCCAGTAAGTATGTAACTATTCCAAGGAAAAAGCCTGCAAAGCTTGATGATGTTCGATCTAATGGTTGGTTGGATGCCATGAAGTCCTCTTCTCCCCCTCGGAAAAAGCTAATAAAGGATCTCAGTGTTGAGGTGGCTTTAGATGATGCTGATATTGCTTATTGCTCCTGGATGGTATGCCTAGCTTTTTCTTTTAATTTAATTATCCAGTGGTTTGTTGTAAAAAACTAAGCATACTGACAAAATTCTTTCGCTGTTGGTTCTAACACTTGATATCTCCCCTGTAATTTCATTGCAGCTGAAGTATCCATCAGCACTCAAGTCTTTTGACCAAATTACAAATTATGCAAAGAACAAAAAGATCGCAATCTTTTCAGATTATGATGGTACTCTTTCTCCAATAGTAGATGACCCAGATCGTGCCCTTATGTCTAATGATGTACGATTTTCAAGTCTCTTTGTTTTGCTTCTATGTAGCCCTCTTCTTTGTTTGCGTTTTCCCGTCCTGATTTTTATGATAACAAAAAAAAACAAATTGTCAGATGCGTTCTGCTGTAAGAAATGTTTCAAAGTTTTTTCCGACAGCAATCATCAGCGGAAGAAGCCGTGATAAGGTAGCTAAGGATCTCGTTGAATAATTTAAGTGTTCTGTGCTTGCTTACACTCACGTACACACGTGTGCTTGAGTGCGTGTGTGCATCATTCGGATGCCATTAGAGTCTGAACCATCACATCTTGCAGGTATATGAACTGGTAGGACTAACAGAACTCTGTTATGCTGGTAGTCATGGGATGGATATTATGGGCCCTCTCAGTCACACGGTATCTGATGACTATCCAAATTGTATTAAATCTAATGACCAACAGGTAAGAGATGGCACATCCTTTCATAACAGCACCTTTCTTTTCTTGAAGCTTTTACAGCTGCTCTGAATTGTTTTGTTAATCTTTGTTTTTTTCCTCTGTTTTGAATTTGGCAGGGTAAGGAGGTAAATCTTTTCCAGCCGGCTAAGGAATTTTTACCCATGATTGACGAGGTCCACAATCCTCTTCAGTTCATATATCGATGTAGCTCTAATGTATCGAACATATTTTCTGATTCTTGGTTGTGATTTATGCCAGGTTTTTAGAACCCTCGTTGAGAAGACAAAGGGGATCAAAGGCGCAAAAGTTGAGAATCACAAGTTTTGTGCCTCTGTACATTACCGTAACGTAGATGAGAAGGTGATGATTGCTTTTGGTGCTCTGTTTCCAATTTTTTTTCATACATGTATGATGAAATAACTCAAGATGCACAGTTTTAAAGATGCTTTATGGTTTTCTGACATCAGAATTGGCCTACTATAGCACAATGCGTTCATGATATTCTAAAGGACTACCCTCGATTGCGGTTAACTCATGGGCGGAAGGTACTTTTTTCTATCTTTCCTGAACAGAACTGGTGTTAATATGGTTAAGTTTTTAACAATGTAGACTCTTCATGTTAACAGAGTTTTACTTGATTTTCCCCCTTGTTAGGTTTTAGAAGTCCGTCCTGTGATTGACTGGAACAAGGGAAAAGCAGTTGAATTTCTGCTTGAATCTCTTGGTATTGACTTATCTCTTTTTATATGTGTTTCTGATTATAAGCAGCAGCCAGCTAGAATTCTGGTTTTCTAATGTTTGATTGTTGTTGCAGGGCTAAGTAATAGGAATGATGTGCTTCCAATCTATATTGGAGATGATAGTAGTGATGAAGATGCATTCAAGGTAGCACCATTGTGATTGAATTTGATAGGGGTTTGGAATGTCCATATGTTGTAAGCACAGATAATTGACAAAAATACTCGTATTTCACCAGGTTTTGCGGGAGGGTAATCGAGGTTATGGAATACTGGTATCCTCTGTCCCTAAAGAAACCAATGCATTCTACTCTCTCAGGAACCCTGACGAGGTTTACAACTCAGATCTATATATGATTTTCCGTAACTTGGATATTTTACTTTTACTTTCAAATGATTTTAGAGCACCGTTTAACATGGAAGAAACCCTTCAAAAAAATATGCAGGTCATGAAATTCCTCAACTCCCTGGTGACATGGAAGCATGAAGCAGCTAAATGATCTTACTTATAGCGGTAGTCATTATTATTTCTGAATTTTATATATCTTAATAAACCGAGGCTATTGGAGCAGCTGCATTATTTAGTACCTGAATTGCCATTATGAGTTTTTCCTTCTTTTCTTCCTTTTTTTTTTTTTTTGGTAAGTATTGTAGCTTTATCTTTGTAAAGTCTTTTAGGCCAAAAGGGGTCTAATTAATTGTATGCACATTTCAGTCCCATTTATTGAGTTGATTATTTTATATCCTTTCCGGTAATGGCGACAATTGAATTTATGGTATAATTTCTTATATTTAAAGGTCTGTTCTGTAAATCAATGCCTGATGGTTACATATTTAGTTCGAAACTCGTATATTGTTAAAGAAATTTTTTTTCCATAAGTTATTATTCACTATTCTATACTCCACATCGTATGAAAAATACCTTCACACTATGAAAAAAAAAATGAATGTGAGGTTTAGATGTAAATAATGACTGATGAGTATAATTTTTTCATATATCTTCAATTATTAAAACGAGACACTTTTATCGTGGTTGAAATTTGAGATGAGACAAAACAGTTTACTCTATTGAGGTTATGCTTGGTAGATGAGATAAGATGAGAATTTTTAAAAATTTTGTAAATAGTATTAAGATGAAAGTTTAAAATATTATTTTTTAATATTATTATTGTTTTGAGATTTGAAAAAATTAAATTAGAATTTGAAAAAAATGAATTGTTTATTATATTTTGTATGGAGATTTAAAAAAAATATAATGATGAAATGAGATGAGATGAGATTTTTCATTTTTACTTCTAAACATAACCTAAATTACTTTGCGGGCTTAAACCCATACCCTAGAGTTGGGTTAGGCCTGACTAACATAGCCACCGAGAACTTTGATGGGCTATGTAAGTTATAACCCTTTGCTCAGTGCCGATGCTGGATTAAGAAATTGATTGAGGACCTGACGGAGAATACAAAGGGAGATAATCCGGCCGCTTGTAGAATATTTTATATCAATCCTCCTGTGATTGTATATTATAATATTTTGTATCTAATTTTTATCTATTAATGTTATTCATTAACCATAATCTCAATAATTGGGTTTAAAATGATTTAATTCTGTTTTATTTACAATTTGAAGACTTGAAACTTCTTGTCTGTGAGGGGGCTTTTTATGGTTTTGGCATTCTCCCTCTCCACATGTCAATCGATCGAGGGTTAGTTATTAGGGGCTTGCGTTTGTTCGGAAAATTGAAAGAGTCAATCCTACCATTGAGATTAACTTAAAACATTTAGATATGAAATGAAATATTTTGTTAAAAGTTAAATAAAATATTATTATAATATAATTTTTATTTTAAGATTTGAAAATTTTAAATTATTTATTATATTTTGTGTAAGAATTAAAAAAAATTGTAATAATTATATGAGATAAAATAAGATAAAATTATTTTATTTTATATAACCAAACCAGATCTCAAAAATCTAAAATCTGAAATTTATTGCTTTGCCCGAGTAATAGTAAGTGATTTAACGTGATAAATTATATTAAAAATTTATTATTTGGTAAAATAAATCTAATACATCATATAAAACTGTATGAAATGTTTTAATGACTTTAACACTTTTCCTATCCGCAACTTGTATTTCCAAGAGTTATTTTTAATATTATTCTCAATTAATATATGAGAAATGATTTATACAAGTTTTGAATAGATAAATTTTACGTAAATTTTTATAAAAAAAAATAATAAATAAATTCTACATTAAAAAAGTGAAAAAAAAAATTATTTTAATAAAACCTACCTTTTACAAAAAAAAATTATCTATTTAAAAGTTATACCTAATATTACTCATCTAAATATAACTACATCAATTACAATTATAAAACATAAAAAATAAAAACAAAAACAGTAATATTTTGTTAGTACATCACTTCCACTTCAATGTAGTATTGGGTGTCGATAAACGCTTAATTTTTCAATATATATACGAACGAGTCATCTATAGTCGTTCCCATCACTTCGAAAACTCCGAGTTCCGACTGAAACACAAAAATATGTCACTCTCCTTGCAATCTCCGCCCTTCTCAGCCCTCTCTTCCTCCTCCTCTCTCCAGGTATGTATGTATGTATGTATGTATGGATAAATGGGTCTGTATGTAAGAAGTATGCATTTGGTGTACGAGGGAGTGAATTGATTTTGATGTCAGGGGAGTTTGAGGTTCTCAGCTAGATCAACTGCTTGTAATCTGGTTACACTCAAGCTTCAGAGGTCGTTTCCTCAAATTCGAGCTTCCTCGGGATTTTCGTCCTCGCTCGACACTGGTTATATATCTGGCATTTAGATAGATCCTGATGCAATCTAAAATTTCATTTCTTTAACCGTATTGTATTTGAATTTTGACGTTGTTGTTGCTCCTGTTGAGATAATTGCTGTTTTTTTAGGTGCGAGCACTGAATTAGATGCGGTGTCTAGCTTCAGCGAGATCGTTCCGGACACCGTCATTTTCGATGATTTCGAGAGGTTATCTATTCTTCTATCTTTTAATTTATTATTGTTATTATTATTTTTTAGCTGGATATGGAAGTATTATTTAAATTGGCTCTCAATAATTAGAAAATATGGAAACCAAATGAAGATGTTCATCAAGCTTAGTCTAGCTCCACTTAGTGGAATTAATTGTTTCTTTTTAAGAACCGAGTAAAATAGGAAGCATATAACATATAATCCATTTACTTAGTTATTTTTTGGAGCGACAGAATGATGAGCTAGTGTTTTTGTTGATGGTTTTCTTATTATTCGAAATAGGTTTCCTCCAACAGCGGCTACAGTTAGCTCGGCACTACTTTTGGGTATATGTAGCCTTCCAGACACCATATTCAGAGTAAGGATCCAGTCTCATCAGAAAGGACAAAAAACTAGATTTATGATTTGCATATTGATATTGAAATAGCATATGGTGTTTTTATTCGTCAATTGATTAATCTTTTTATTTTTCAGAATGCTATTGAAATGTCTTTGGCAGATTCAGGGTGTTATGGGCTAGAAAACTCTGAGTTGAGATTGTCATGTTTCTTTAATAAGGTTGGATTTCAAATGTCAAAATTATGAGATATGAATTTGATTGGTTAACTTGACAAAAATGGTTTACAACAACTGATGGAAGTGTAGGCCTTGGTGAACGTTGGTGGTGATTTGGCAAAACTAGTCCCTGGTCGAGTTTCAACTGAAGTGGATGCACGTCTTGCTTATGACACACATGGCATTATAAGAAAGGTTGGCTTCTTTAACGTGTCATTGTTGATTCATTGTTTCAGTGAAAATGCTTTACTTTCATGTTTGAAACGGAGTATATAGTATGGCTATTGGTTTTCAGTTTCCGTAAATCATTTATTGATTGATAATTCAATCTCTTTCAAGGGAAAAATATCTATTTTTTATGCGTTTGTTTTTCACAAGTAATTGGGTTGGATAATGGCAACCTAAATTTGTTCTATCCGTCTTAATAGTAATTGGGTAGTGTTTTATTGCAGGTGCATGACTTGTTGCATTTGTACAACGAAATTAATGTACCTCCCGAACGATTACTATTTAAAATTCCCTCAACTTGGCAAGTGAGTATTTGAGCAAGATAGTTCTGTTTTTCACCTAGGAACCTTCCTTAAAGACTTGATTCATGGAAGGTAATGAATCTGTTCATCCTTTTGTTCTAATCACTTATTGGCTCTGTATACAGGGAATAGAGGCCTCAAGATTGCTGGAATCTGAAGGCATACAGACTCATTTGACTTTTGTATACAGGTACACACTGTGATGAGTACTAGTGCTGGTTTGAAACTCTAAAACAATGGGACAGTTTTGTATTTTCTTTTATTTGGGACAGTTTTAAAATTATGTCATGCAATTTGAATTAAGAAAATGTATATTATGCTACTATATTTTTATTAAATTTAACATATTTAAGGAGTGTTGCACCATGGTGAGGTACACTCAAGGTTATTTCTGGCTAGGGGTACCTATTTCTGAGGTTTATGGGGATTAAAGTGTTTATTCTCAGAACATGATATTTCATAAAATATCTTTCAGGCCTGTAACAAAATCTATTAGGTTCAATTAAAGACATGGTTAATTCTCATGAATGATTTTGCCCTAGTCATTGTTCAAGTACATTGGCTTGTCTCAAGTTGCTTTGCTATTGTCCTTTGTGATACCCCATTCTGATAAGGGTAGGTAGTGTATTCCCACATTACTTGATAATGAGAAGTTCTTGTTCTTTATAATGTTCCAATGGGGCTCCAATTGTATTACTAACTAGTTATTATATGTCATGTGGCTTGGGTTTTCCATTGGGGCGTTACAAATGGTATTAGAGCTTATCTTAACTAGAAATGTGGGACTTGAGCCTTGCCACCTACGACGAACTAGCCCTACGAGGACGTTGGGAATATAAGGGGGGAGATTATGATACCCCATTTTGATAAGGGTAGGTAGTGTATCGGATCGCACATTGCTTGGAAATGAGAAGTACTTGCTCTTTATAATATTTCAATGAGGTTCCAATTGTATCATTGACTAGTCATTTTGAAGTATAGGCCATGTAGTAGCTTGGGCCTTCCATTGGGGCGTTACATCCTTGGCATTCTTAGTTTATTAGATTTTCACATCTTGTGTTGTATCTTAGTCATAGATGGTTTTGACCTGTTTTTTCAGCTTTGCACAAGCCGCAGCAGCAGCCCAAGCTGGTTCTTCTGTTATTCAGATTTTTGTCGGGCGTATAAGGGTAATTTTTCATCTCTGTTGTGTATTGACATTTTCTGTGGAACCTTTAGTTTGGTCATTACAATGCATTCATTGTCCTTCAGGATTGGGCACGCAACCATTCCGGTGACCCCGAGATTGAATCTGCTATCAAAAAGGGAGAGGATCCAGGGTTGGCTTTGGTTAGTTAAACAACACTGATCTTCTGATGCGAAATTAATTTTGACTAGTCTTGTGTAGTTTACCAATAAAAAAAAAACATGTTTATGAGTTTCAAATATCATATTAAAATCTGATATTGTTGTTGATTGGGACTGCGGGCAAACTTGTCTTTTGACAGCCCTGGTGATTGGATAAGGTGGTAAGGGTTTGGAGAGATTTTAGATACAATTCTTACTTAAGAAAAAGAAAGAGACATTCTCATTGAGTTGTAGACCTTTCATTTTAGTACTTCATTTTTAATTTTGTATTTTTCCAACCCTTATCCTGACTGTTCAACCGATGCTGTCAAGATCATTGAAATACTTTGTGGAATGCCATTTTTTTTTCCACAGAAAGCTTATTTGGTTTGGATACCAAAACCATCTCAACTCATCTCATCTAATCATTATAACTTTTCCAAATTTCGAAATAAAATACAATAAACAATTTAATTTTTTCAAATCCTAAAACAAAAATAATTTTAAAAATAATATTCTAATAATATTTTATTTAACTTTTAACTTTAATCTCAACTCACTATCCAAACCACCTTTTTACCCTCATTGATGGTGTTATTTCCACCTCGGCTGTGTGTGATACGTCGGTCCATTTCAATTGTTTACCAAAGTCAAATGCCATTATGCCTTCCTCGCTATTTCTATGCTTCTTACCTTTTAATTAGTTATATGGCAACTTCAACTTGGACCATATTGCCCTCTTTTGGTGTTGAGGGGCTGTAATTGGCTGGCGACCTTGGTGTTGCATGTGATCATAGTATCTATTACACAACCAGATTTCCCTCCTTTTGGCCAAATTGGGATCTCAACTTCCACTACCACATGCACGTCTTCCAATACTTGTGTCTTAATGTTACAAATCTGTAATTGGAGGTGTAAATTGATTTGTAGGTAACGTTTTATTTCATCATCTGTAGTTCCATAATTCAATGCATGCTTCATATTTCATATCATCTTGGAAACAAATCTTAAAGCTCATTTGTTTCAGCATTGAAATAAAAATCTGCTGAGTTGGATAGATTTCTGGTGCTGTTTTTTATCACTCTAGTGACTTAGGTCTACACTTCACAGCCCACAAAGATCCAAATATTCCTAAATCAGACATTCGGTATTTTGCCCTTGCAGGTGACAAAGGCTTATAATTACATTCACAAGAATGGATATAAATCAAAGTTGATGGCTGCAGCTGTTCGGAACAAGCAGGACTTATTCAGTCTCCTGGGGTAATCATATGACTCGCCTTTTATCACATATATACCTGGCAATTCTTGAGAAGTTTTTTCAGAATAACCGTCGATGCTTGTGTTTGTCTGTGCTCAGAGTTGACTACATCATTGCACCGTTGAAGATATTGCAATCTCTCAAAGAGTCTATTACTGCTCCTGATGAGAAGTACTCTTTCGTTAGAAGACTCTCTCCAGAGTCTGCTGCCACCTACAATTTCAGTAAAGAAGAGGTCTGCTTTCTTTTCATATTCTTATCATGTATTCTCTTAAGTTTCGGGATTTTCTGTGCTTGAACTGAGAAAAAAATAGGGAAATGTGGTGTCAAGGTCCTCTCCTTCAAAATATTATCATATTTCTGCAGTCACCATTGTCACTGACACATCACTACCTTCCCCTTCAATGGGTAGCACAACCACTGTGAAGATTTCTTTCTCATTGGTTAGGTTGTTTAAGACCGAGATATAATATCCTGCTTGGAAAAACTTGACCAATTCATAGTTGCTATGCAACAACACCTTATTGCATGGGTAAAAATCAATCCTGCACAGATTACTAAAACATTATTGCTGTGCTAGTGACTTCTATTTTGATTTCTCTAATTGCTCTTAAATGGTTAACTAATCCGCTGTTCATCTTCAGCTTGTGAAGTGGGATCAATTAAGCCTTGCATCAGCCATGGGACCGGCGGCTGTGGCGCTTCTGGCTTCTGGACTAGACGGTTATGTTAACCAAGCCAAGCGAGTGGAAGACTTATTTGGGAAGATTTGGCCTCCCCCAAATGTTTGAGGTGCTCCCATCCCTTGCCATGCAGATCTCTCTCTTTTCTCGAGAAAGCGATGTGAATTAGAGTGTTATCTTTTGCAACACCTGTTTCCATGTAATGATTCTAGTCTATCTGTAAACTGTAATAACCGGAAGGAATGGTGCGATGTGATGTATTCAATGGAAAGTAATGAAACTGGGAATGCAGGGAAGGTATTTGAGAAAAAGAAGTAGAGAATTGTATTGATAACTGGGAAATAGTTCGAGGCAAATCCCAACCTCCAGATGAGCAAAGTTATTACAAGCAATTTCATAATCTTCCCCCACCATTTTCCCTTCCCTTATGCTCTTCAGGAATAACAAACTAGACTAATTAACAAAAGACCCTTGTATTGTAAAATACTAAATTACAAAAAGGCAAACTGGTAATTAAGGAATATTTTGAAAATAACTAACTAGCTTCCAGAACACTTAAAATGAAACACAACATTCCATTTTCTCATCACATCACTTCGCTGCGTTTTGACTCCAAAGCTTAAGGTAATGGGCCAAACTTGCAGTAAAATACTTGAGCTCCTAGCCAATCTGCGTTTTCCTCATTGGCATCATTACAAACTCCCCCACTCAAAGAACCTTGTTCATGAGGTTTGCATTGGTGCAATTGTCACACACCTTTAAGAGGAGTATAGACACTGAAAAACCATTATCCATTGTTGGATGCTAATATCAAATGTCCAACCACTGGGGTAAAAAACAAGTATATTCTTTTTGCCCAGAGATACACATGCCATAACTATTGTAACAAAAGGGACAAGTGAAATCATTTTTGAGCCAAGTATGATAAACATAGTCGTAATATCAAGTGGAAAAGTGCCGGAAGCCATCTGCATGGCAAGTTAAACTGGTAAGAACACTAGCACGATAATCAAACTCCCATAAGCAGCAATTGAAAGCAGAACCCTGCAAGCATGCTTGTGCATAGGGTCATCAGTCAAATCACGAAATGGATTGTAGTTTGAATAGGAAGGATCACAAGAAAAGTACAACACTCTACACTCTATTATGCAAAACCCCCTTGAGAAGGCAGATGAATAGGCTTATTTGTAGCATGCAAACAATTCCAACAACCCAATGAACTAATGAGCTTGATAAAGGAGAAGTTGAGAAGAATTTAACTCTTTGAGCCAGGGATTTCCCAAACATCCTTATAGTACTGATATCTATCCACCATCCACACATCAGAGGAAACACTCTAAGTTCAATGACAGGAAGAAAAACAACCTTTATCATGGTCATCAAATGCCTTATTGCTACCAAAAACTGAGTGGAGAGAGATGGAAATATCTCTGCTATAGAAGAACCCACCATAGAATCTCCCCATAGTCAAAGGCTCACCCTTAGTGTACCGACTCAACGCCACAATGCCAAGATAGAAGAGAACTAGAGAAAATATAAAAATATATTCAACAACTAGAGTAGTAACACAAAAAAGTCGTGATACCCCAAGACATATAAGTAATAGAGTTGTAACTAGCAATGCCAATGGCTTAGCATATGGGTGGACTGATAAAAACGCATCCCAAGTGTTCCATCCAATCCACTCCATCTCATCTCACCCTATCGATTGCTACGCCATCCCAACTAATTTGACTGTTTAACGGTGCTGCTCCATTTTGACTAACATGATTGCCTTATTCAAAAGGGGTATGCAAAATTTTTACGATAAATAAAATCATAAATCTTACTAACAAAACAATAGGGATGGTCCAACTAGGACATACCGTATACAAAATTATCATTTTTTCTTTTCATTTGAGAATTTTTTTTCCTGAAAACTGCACCACCCTTTTTTCTATTGGTGGTTTGAATTTAAATCGGGTTTTCTAAGGCATGGTTTGGTTTCATGAACTTTTGAAGCCATATCATTCTATATAGGGGTGCATTCAGTCCGATCTTGGAGGGTATTTTTGGACCGATCGAATTCATTCAATTCAGGATTTTCCCACTCTAGACCGAACCAAACCCTCCAAATTGACCGAACCGGACCGATCCCTATCGGTTAGGTCCAGTCGGTCCGTTAGGTCCATAGGATCTAAATGGCACTGTTTAGATCTTACTTCATTCTAAACATCCATAGCGTGAGTTCGCTCGACTTCTGTTCGAGTTAGCGCTCGAGCGAAAATCAACTCGTGAGTATAGGTGTAAATTGGTCAGGGGAGGTGATGGACCCATCATTTTTTCCGGACCGGAATGGACATCCCTAGGGACCAAACCGGACCGGTAGCTATTGGTCCGGCCCAATTATTTACTTTTTTATTTTTAAAATAAATTAATAAAAAAAATTATTTAAAATACTAAATTAAAATTAAGTGAATTATTAATGTGAATTATGTAATTAACTCAATAAAAAATTATTTTATATGGTCAATGATAATAAATTAGATGAAAAATACATTCTTAACTTATAGAATTACTATATAATTAGTTAATTGATCTTATACATTAGTTAATTAATAGAATATTAATATATTTAAAATTTTATATCTTTAATGGTAATAAGTTAGATGAAAATTACATAATTAATTATACAATTTTTATATAAATAATATATATTATATTTTTTAAATTCGGTTGGTCTAGTCCGATCTGAGGTGGAAAACCCCTAGATTGGGACCAAACCGAAAAGTCTCGGTCCTCTATTTCATGGACCGAGATCGACCGGTCTCGGGTCGGTTTGGTTCAAACCGACCGACTTTCACCCCTACCCGTGAGTTTACTTGATAAGCGCTAGACACATCGCTCAAGCAAATCACTAACCCCAGTGTTCACTGGAGCCCCACTTGACATATCGCTCGAGTCAAGAAGAAGAGAAAATGAGGGAGAAAGGGAGAGAAATAAAATCGAAGGGACTCTTCATAAGTATAAGTGTATACAAGGAAAAAAAAAAGCAATGAATAATTGAAATTTAGGGAAAATATTTTATAGAACTAATATTTTTTTATTATCACATGATTTATGATATATTATTAATTGATAGTATATATTATTTAATATTTTATATGTTCAATGATAATAAATTAGATAAAAATTATATCATTAACTTATATAATTACTATATAAAAATAATATATTAAATTATTTTAAATATATTTAGTTCAGTCCGGTTCGGTTCAAAATTTATAGACCATGGGACCGGACCAAACTTCTTCGGTCCACAATTTTTGGGATCGAGACCAGCCACTCCAGTATTCGATCTGGTCCGATCTGGATTGAATTTTGTACACCCTTAATTCTATCTAATCTCAACATTCAAAGACCATTTAAATACACATTTTTCAATTTTAAATTTTTAAATTTTCAACTTTTTTTCATTTGATAATTATCTAATAATTATCATTTTTCCAAACTTCTAAACAAAAATAAAAAACAATTCAACTTTTTCAAATATAAAAAAAAAAAAATTCTATTCTAACATTCTTTTAATGTCATAATTTTTTTATTCAATTTTTTTTTCTTTCATTTTCTAAAATTATATAAAAATTTTAAATCAAATTATTTTATTACTATTTACAAAATTATCTCACTATTATTTATCAATTTGTCATCTCGTCTGTGAGAACTAATTCGTAGGTTTTAAATTTTGAGTATTACTACTTTCATTTTTTTTTTATTCGTGATTGTGGTGGGGTTCCCAAATCCATATACTTCTGAAATTGGAAAAGATATGCAGATGCCCCAGATAAAATGTGTCATCCAGAAAATGACTTCTGAAATTCCCCCCAAACAACCCCCCCCCCCCCCCCCGGGGCAAAAACGAAAAACGTGTTGCCACGTTTGGCGCCGGAGCAGGTGACGTGCATAGTGAAGAAGATAACGATCAGAGAAGATCATAAGCTAACAAGCTTGCTTTGTGATAAATTCGGAGGCACTACATACATAAAACGCTCCTTAATTTACTTTGATTAATTGTTGTCAACTTTCTATTTAAAATTCTTTAATTTACCTATGTTATTTTTCATAATTACAGTGGATTGAATCTTAAGGTTTCCTTTTTCTAAGGAGCAGATCATCTCAAATTACAGAAACCATTCGTGATTAATGATCAGGGACAGTATAGATTAATATATAATGGCATTAACTCTAGTTGTTGAGGTTTAGGTTTGAGAGTAGGTGGCAATTCGTGTTCATACCGTGTTAAGTTATTAGTATTAAACTATATGAGTTAATTCGAATATAATCCGTTCAACAAAGCGGATAATATCTTAAAATCTTAACACGATCTATGCAAATAGTAAGTAACAAAACATAACCAACATAATCTGTTTAATAATTAATTAAATTAAATTAACATGGACATGATCCGTTCAACATATTTTATATAAATGGATTGAGCTAAATACATTTTAAGCATAAAGACTTGGAATTCTATTGTAATGGTTTGATTGTAATCCTTTTAGACATTTTTCTTGGTAAAGGTCCATCCATGCAACAACTTTGCCAAAAAAGAAGGAGAAAACAAAATTGATTGATTGGGAAGATGCTTTTCTATCGTGTGGTCTGTGTTCCTCCACGTCATAATTGGGAAAAAATAAACCTAATTAAAAAGTTGAAAGCCGCTGGTCACGTGGATCATTTGCTCACAGAGGAAACAATCCTCCAATATATTAGGACAATGAATGTATATATATAAAAATAAAACTTGTTTTATTTTTAGCTCAAGTATGGTGGAAATATAGAGAAAGGACAGAGACCACAACATTTCTGTACTAGAATTAAAATACAGGAGTTTTTTTTATAAGATAAATCAGACAGCCACAACAATATATACGACAACTCTTTAACGGGGAATTACACAAAAATCATGGTAACGTGTTGTCTTGCTTCAACTAAACCATGTTCTTCAAAATATTATGCAGATTATTAAAAATAATACAATAATAAATATTTACCTATATATAATTAATTAAATTTCAAGGATCCCACTTTCTTGAATCATTGCAGTAGGGACCCAAGTGACAATAATGATATATTACGAATTTGGTATAATTTCTATCCCTCTAAATTCCAGGGAGACAAATTAAGGTGGCATGTGGGTCAGCATGTGAAAAAACGAAGAGGCAATTGGGAATATGAGCTAGCAACCGGAGATTATGATCTGGTCCATGTGTATTGTGTTCATCATTTTTGTCTCTCGTCAATAATGATAATAACCAACAGAAAAAAGTGCAATTATTATTATTGTTATTATTTTAAGCTCCATTATTGACCCAAAGTAGGTCCTAATAAGCGCCTAGTCATGATCTCTTGCGTACGTGTCTGGAATCATTCATCTCTGACGAGGACTCTGTCAAAACTTATACACATGGAATAGATTGGAAGGCCACGTTATAATTTTGATCAGGTAAACAGATGAATGGTTCATCAGCAAGCGGCAGTCCCTTTCAAATATGATGAGTCATCAACTTTGAATTATTTTATCTTTTTCAATGAAATAATAGCCCCAGAAATGTTTGAGGGAGCCTAATAATGGAGAATTTTAATAGATCAGCATTGCTTCTTAGATCGAGTGATTACACGTACGTGTATATTCTTCTTTCAATATTCAAGATAATGTCTCTTGTACCTCATTATCTAATCTTGGGGTCTCTATCAATCAAAATTAGCTGTTTTATTTTATATTTTTTTCCAAGAAAATTAATTAAAGGTTTCCTTGTTGAGTTCTTGACGTGTAGATGTCGTTCCGGATCAAAACAGTCCTCAACTGATCATGAAGTTGACGGAATACGTGCCAGCTCTGCTCGATCTAAGATAAGGAAAAATGGCAACCTAACTTGCATTATTGACATGTGACAAAGAAAATAATTGATGAAACGTTAAGGGGTTGGAAGTCATAGCCTGAATTGGTCCCTAAACTTAATGTGCAGCAACCAATAGGAATGTAGAGGGTGGCATTATTTATGACACTAAGCTTTCACGACCAATAAAGCATTGCCCCATATCAATGCCCCCCAAAAAAAGAGGGCCCACCAACCGCAAGGGTTAGCATTAAACTTCGTACGTTGCACAACGTTTGGAGCAAACATGGAATGTCCAACCTCGTTTCTGCTACATCCTTACCTATATATGCCTATATATACGTGGTACTGGAATTTGTATGACTCAAAGACACAATCAAATCCCTCTCTCCCTCCCTGCCCAACAAATTGCCAGGAAAGCCAACCAGAGCACAGAAACAGAGAGCTCGCCCAAACATCCATTTTGAAACGGTTTTAACGAGAGAAGAACAACGAGCGAGAGGAGAGCAAACAGAGGGTCTCTCCATCTCTTTTTCTTAATCCCATTTTCTGGTTGTTACAAAACCCCAGGTACCATGGTGGTGTCTAGCTTATTACGGTCCTTCTCATCAAAGCATGAGGACCCCGCCGCAACCTTACCTAGCTCGACCACCCCTCTCCTCTATGGACCCCGCCCCGGGGAATTGGATCTGGAGAGGCGCTGGCCACCCAAGAGGGCTGCCCTCGTGATCATTTTTGGCTTCTTGTTGCTTGCACTATTTTTGGCCATTCTCATTGCTGATCTGAATTCAGATGTCCATGCAAATGGGAATGTATCATTGGCTACGTCGGGATCATCGATGGCGTCGGAGCCCTTGAAGCTGGTTTCACGTGGGGTATCCGCTGGCGTGTCGGAGAAGGCGAACCGGGTATTTGCCGGCGTCAATGTCGTGTCGTTTCCATGGAACAATACCATGTTGTCATGGCAGAGGACTGCTTATCATTTCCAGCCAGAGAAGAATTGGATGAACGGTATGTTAATTTGTAAATGTAACCATTTTATTTTCTCCTGATTTGTTTGTTGGTTTTGAGAAATACTCTAGCAACATAATAATAAAGTAATTACATAAAAATAATTTTAAAATTAACGTTATTTCATGTGATTCGTTAGATTATTTTTATAATAAAAATAATTTTATAATCTGACAAATCACATCAAATCACATTAATTTATAATAAAATTATTTTTATATAATTAATTTATAGTTAAAATTTTTTATTTTATTTTTTTGGGTCTTAAAGAGTTCTCTATTCTATTAAGGTCATCTAATAGAGACCTCGCATTAACATTTAAAAAAGTGACATAGAATACTTTTCTAGAAAAGAAAGTGACATGAAATAGTGTAAAAGGCATTCATAACTTGGCAAAAAGTGCTTTTAACTGGTTTGCAGAGCTACATGTTTTCAACGTTGTCGGATAGTGACTAAACAGGCACTGACGGCAGTTAGAATGTCAATATGTGTTTTAAGCAATAATTGGCGAATTTATTTATTTACAACATTTTAATCAAATGCTTATTTTGTTCCTTTTTTTTTTTTCTGTTCTGGCTGCGTGCTTCAACTATCATGCTGGCTCTGCTTCAGATCCTAACGGTAAGACCTTCCTCTCCATTTAAGGTCGCCAGATATGACTTACTCTTGCGAAAAATGAAAAGAAAAGGGAAAGAAAAAACGTTGGCAGATGTTTATCTATTTATTTTCATAACTATAATATGTTGGCCCCCCATCTTGAACACCTATACGATTGAATAGATTTATGATTTCGGTGTTATGATGATCAAATCTTTGGGAATGAGATTTCAGGAAATTAGGTCATTTCAATAATCTATTACAATAGTGGATGGTTACAACTGTTCAATAGCATAATCAGAAGAGAATTGTGGGTCAAAATGATGACAGGCAGCAAGTTAGACCAAATAGAAAATTACTTTAATGAAAAATATTAAACGACTGCTTGCCAAATTTTAGTCGGAATTTTGCTATTCTGGTTGGTATTAACTTGTTGAGGTGGCTGGTTCAAAAGTCCGTCTGGTCATAGTTTTATGTATGATGGATACATCGGGTTGCTTGGTACCTGTTGGTTGGCGATGAAAAGTCTGGTATGTTACCTTAAGTTTGGTTGGCCGTGACGGCCATTAATGATTGGTTTGAGATAGAGTTGAGTTTGATTCAACAATCAAACACAATGAGTTCTCAATAGAGTATCAAGAAAAGAAAAAAAAGTTCCAGGGCAAGGCAAGAATCAGTCTTATAACTATAATCCAAAACCCGTCACCAAACTAAGCCGAATCATTTAACAATTTCTGTAATTTTTTTCATCCATAATTTGCTAACTCTTAAAATCCACTTGCAAAATACTACAGGCCCTATGTATTACAAGGGATGGTACCACTTCTTTTACCAATACAATCCTAATGGAGCAGTGTGGGGTGACATAGTTTGGGGCCATGCTGTGTCCAAGGACCTGATACATTGGCTTCACCTCCCTTTAGCAATGGTTGCTGATCAGTGGTATGACATGAATGGTGTTTGGACTGGATCTGCTACAATCCTTCCTGATGGCCAAGTTATCATGCTTTACACTGGATCCACAAATGAATCAGTGCAGGTTCAAAATCTTGCATATCCAGCCAACCTGTCTGATCCCCTCCTCATAAACTGGGTCAAGTACTCTGGCAACCCGGTCCTTCAACCTCCACCAGGCATTGATTCGCAGGATTTCCGTGACCCAACAACGGCTTGGTACACCTCGGACGGGAAATGGAACATTGCCATAGGGTCCAAGGTTAACAAAACAGGCATTACTTTGATCTACAGCACTGAGGACTTCAAGAACTTCGAGCTTTCAGATGGGGTGCTATATTCTTTCCCTGGCACTGGAATGTGGGAGTGTGTAGACTTCTTTCCTGTGTCCAATACATCTATAAAGGGGTTGGACACATCGGTTAAAGGCCCTGGAGTGAAGCATGTAATCAAAACAAGCCTTGACCAGGATAGAAACGATTATTATGCACTTGGGACTTATGAGGAGAAGGCAGGTAAATTGGTTCCCGATAACACCACGATTGGTCTTGGATTGAGGTATGACTATGGGATGTTTTACGCATCCAAGTCGTTCTATGATTTGCATCAGGGGAGGAGGGTGTTGTGGGGTTGGATTCAAGAGTCTGATAGTGAAATTGCTGATGTGAAGAAGGGCTGGGCATCAGTTCAGGTATGCTGATTTCTTTCTAGCTCAAAGTCATAGGTTATCATGATTTTGTTTTTGAGTAACGTAACCGAAAGAAATACCATGAGCTTGTATATCTCGCGTGATTAACTTTCCCTGACAAGATTTTCATGTTTGTGTAATGATCCTCTGCAGAGTATTCCCAGGACAGTGTTGCTTGATACAAAGACTGGTACCAATTTGCTTCAATGGCCAGTGGAGGAGGTAGACAGTTTGAGATTGACCAGCAAAGTGTTTGACAAGGTGGAGGTCAAGGCAGGATCAGTCGTTCCTCTAGATGTTGGCACAGCCACGCAGGTAGATATTGTGGCCGAGTTTGAGTTAGATAAGGAGGCTTTAGAGAGGACAGCCCAAACCAATGTGGAATTCAGCTGCAGCACCAGTGGTGGAGCTGCTGAACGTGGCGCACTGGGACCCTTTGGACTTCTTGTTCTTGCAGATGAGAGCCTTAACGAGCATACTCCTGTGTATTTCTATATTGCTAAAGGAACTGATGGCAATCTCACAACTTTCTTCTGTGCTGATCAAACAAGGTATTCTATGGTCTTTCTAATTCTGTTTCTTGTTTGATTATTATCTTGATTTGATTTTTTATCTCTATTATTATGCACTCAAAAAACAAAATACTTGATTGTTTCCTTTCAGGTCTTCTGAGGCAACTGATGTCGATAAAAAAATTTATGGGAGCACCATTCCAGTACTAAAAGATGAAAAGCTGTCTGTGAGATTACTGGTTAGTAGAGCCTTTGGTTTTAGTTCTAAACGAATGAATGTGTTGCTATAATTAACTAGATCCATGCATCAACTTATATTGCGTTTACATTTATGGTAATCCAGGTGGATCATTCAATCATTGAAAGCTTTGCTCAAGGTGGGAGGACCTGCATCACGTCTCGTGTCTATCCAACAAAAGCAATCTATGGAGCTGCTCGGATATTTCTATTCAACAATGCTACTGAAGTCAGTGTGACTTCCTCTCTCAAGATATGGCAGATGAATTCTGCATTCATACGCCCCTTCCGCCCTGAGCAAGATCATTGAGTTGAGCAGAGACAAAGAAGATGATGATGATGATGAAAACAAGATGCGCTTCTTTTGCAATCTGCATAATGCACGAATCAAACGTCCAAGTCCAATCAATTTATCTTGTGGGAAAGGGATCATCATGTCGATCACATTGGGAACAAAAATGTAGGGACTTGTTGCGAGATAGCATAAGATTTACCACCATTGCAATCGGTGCCCATTGAAGCTCCGAGTTTGGTGCTCTGTCTGTAGCATTAGTTCTGTACCATATTCTTTTATCGTTGGAATGTAAAAATGTGTCAATTTCTTCCGATGACCAGTGAGATGAAGGAGCCCAGGCTTATCCGTTGCCAATCATGCACTTTTGATTGCTTTATGCAAGCAGCAGGCCCCAAAGAAGTGGTGCACACCTTTGACGAGAAATTAGAAAAATACAAATAACAATATTAAAACCAAGAAAAATAGGATATGAGAACTTCGCCAATTGATTTTTAGGTATTCATCAAAGGATTTAATCTTATCAAAATTTGAAAAAATACACGTACGCAGTTGACCCGTCTATTTTGTATGTGCAAAATTAACTTTCCTTAATTCAAATCCGGGCGGGCCTTTTGAAGTTTATGGGGCCTATGATGAATGCTCTTTTTGGACCCAATCTGCCTAGTCCTTGTAAAGAAAAACTGTTCGTCCTATGTTCTTGCTCATATTTTATAACCGAGAAGTGCTGTAGCTCAAATACATTTTATGAAAATAAAATTATAAATTGATGTATTTTTATGTGATACGATAGATTTATTTTATAATAAAATTAATTTTATAATCTGATATATTATATTAAATTACGTCATTTTGTGAGTTTATTTTTATAAAATTTATTGTAGCTAATGCAAGATTTTAAGTAAAAAAAAAAAAATATATATATATTTAAAGGCAACAGGCAAGGTACTTCCTGGTTGAGGTTGTTGGCTTCTTGGTACTTTTATCTAACTAATAAATAATAAAATAAAGAAATGATACTAAAAAAGCCTTAATATGTGTAATTACTCATAAAAAGAAAAAGGAACTGCCTTGAGAAACCTCGAAGGCTATCGCTGCTTAATTTTAAGAAAATGTTTTGCTTATTTAATAGTTGCCTGCTACTGCTATTGGAGTCAATTGCGGCCTGATTTGCAGTAAGCAGCTTGTATTTTTTTAAAAGATTTTGCTCATCATTCTTATATTATATATATATATATATTTTTTTTTTCTCTTAAAAATATATAATGTAAGGATGATTAGTAAAATAATTTTCTTTTTCTTTTTCATTTTAATTGCGCGCCTTTATGGGCAATAAATGTAATAAATGTTTTATTTAATCTCAGTTAAAGCTATTTATTTTTATGGCCCATCTTTATGGGCAACTGAATCTCTGTCTTCTTGTATTTTTAATAGGCAACCTAATCCAATTATTATAATACGACTCATTTTTATTGGCAACCTAGGTCTTAACGTGGTTGTTGAGACAACATGGCCAATAATCCAATCTAAAAGGGAAGAGAAAAGGATGCTAAGGATTAACTGGTCATTTTTTTCCCCAGTTTTGGATTAGAATCAGTAGAGTTGGGAAGGAAAGTAGGAGTTGTAGGTTCTGTGCCATCAACATAGGGATAGAGGTCTTGGCCCTTGAGGTAGGCAGAGATTTGCACACACCATAGGAGATAGTTATCTGGGTTGAGTTTAATGGTCACTATATGAGAGAATGAGGGAGAGAATGAGGTTGGAGACTGTTGGTGATTTACAGATTCGGTAGTCATTGTGAGAGTAATGAACGGATCAAGAGACTGCTAGTCAGTAGCTCTAATACCATAATAAAACCAACAGAGGAAAAGCCTTTAAGATTTCAACTCATTCCATTGCCTTAATGATTTTAAGATTTCAACTCATTCCATTGCCTTAATGATTTATAGTATGAGATCATATTTATAAACTTGAGTAGAGCTACACAAAAGGAAGAAAAAGAAGGAATACAATGCAGTTACACTAGCTGCCAAAAAATAACAGAATACAGAATCTCAAAAGGATGTTCCTAAAGCTTCTTCTGCTAAGATGGATTATGCCAGATCATTGGCCAGCTTATTATGCCACGTCAGCAATGACTCAGCTTAGTAGCTGAGTTATTTTGTTTGGATGAAATACTTATGTTAACACATTGAAACTACTTATAGTTATCCCGTGTTTATTTGCATTCATTTCTTTCTTGATGAATCTCTTGTCAGCATTAATTAGGTGAAACTCACATTGTTTTGGGTTCCTATAGATATTTAGGGTTTTGGGTCAGAGATGTAAATCTACATTTTTCCTTGTAATTTTTGTTCAGTCCCCCAAACATGTTTTGGGTCTACAAATTATTTTTTCCACTTTAGACAGGACTTATTGAACTAGGAGATGACTTAGACGAAAAATTTTCTCATTAGGGGATTGCAAACAAAATTATTCTTCGTTTATTTTCTTCAAATTATTCATGGGATATAACAAGATAGTATTTCTTCATTTTCATTCTTACTATGTCATATATATGTATATATGTCTGTCTGTCTATATATATTGATTATTGCTGACGTGGATCTCCAAGTTAAGATGTGGATTAAAATTGAGCTGCCCATATCTCTTGCTTGTGGCTACAATAGTGTTTGCTCGATTGGCTTACTTATTATCACCTTGGTTTTTGGCATTTTTCACACAAGAGGTGGTAAGATTAGATAGACATTAATTAATTTGTAAGCCTTTTGTAAAAATTATATCTTTATAATTAATTGTTCGGCACATATTTAGAAAGTAATCTTAGACCATTCCTTATCGAGGTTCTCATTAATAAACTATGCAATTAAAAAAAAATTAATTAGATGAGATTCCTATGGATAATCCGCCTTATTGCCAACTCAGCTAAGAGGTAGAAGTTGTTTAAAATAAATCAATGACGTGGCAATCCAGGTGGGAAATCGCGAGTACCCTCCACCTCAAAACAAATCGTTACCTTATCCGTTGGATGTTGCCTTCAAAAAGTGTCTGTAAAAGTTTGAATTTACAGGGCATTTCACTCCCACCACTGCCAAAAGCCACTCCCTCTACGAAGACAGCATACTTATTATTTGCCTTTGGCATCTCGAGGCTAATAATTCTGCGAAAAAAGAAAATCCATTATCATCGCCGAGATTTTTATGATAAAGGAACGAATTTCTCCTTGCATTTCAGAAAATCATAATCTTTCAACAAGGGTCGTTTATGGCGTGTACTGTAAGTCCCTTTTGATAGGAGATAAGATAAAATAAATTGAGATTATTTATAAATAATAGTAAAATTATTAATAATTAGTTTAGTTATATAAAAATAAATTATTTATATTATTTTATATAATAATTATAATTTTTTTAAATTTTTATATAAAATATAATAAATAATTTAAATTTTTTAATTTTTTAAATAAAAATAATATTATAATAATATTTTATTTAACTTATAATAAAATAACTTATCTCATCTTAATTGAATAACTAAACTAAATAAATTGGATTAGATGACGTGAAATTCTATGTCCAAACGGCTCTTAAATGTAACTGTAATCAGCAGGCATCCTAGTATTTATGGGTTGGGTCCACGCGTGGACAATGGGGCTCTCGGCTGGCAATCATTTGGCGCTTTCCCAGAGATCTGAATCTCGTGTATTTCTTTCCTTTTTATTTTCTTATGAGATCTTGAGACAACCGTCAAGGTTTTTTTTTTTTTTTCCTTAAAATTTATTCTGAGCAGACAACAGTCTTAAAAGTGTAGATATGTTGGCCAAAGCGCACTGGTGAGAGTCTGTACTCGATGTGTGAACTGGCTACTCGCTGTCACTTCTCTCTCTATACGGTCTCTCTCTCTGAAAGCCCTCTCTCACAATGCTCGTACCGTATGAATGACGACTGGGGACCGAAAAAGCTTGGAATCAATCTTTAAAAAACCATCCAAAGTGCTTTTTCTCTGTTAATTATACACCCAAGTTACGTTCTTAACTAATAATCCTTCATAAAAAAAAAAAAAAACTAATAATCCTTGAGGGAGGGGGGGGGGGGGGGGGGAAACTGCACACAGAACAGAACACGAGACGATTGCGACATATATAGCCGTTCACACTCTCCCTCTCTCACCCCCTCGCAAGCACACAAACATACTCTGCGTTGAGCCTCTGGTAACTTCTCTCTCCCTCTCTGATAATGTAAAAATCACAGAAAAGCTAGACAAAGATTGGCTCTAAATTTCTAGCGCACGAATTCAAAAGTCGCAAAAATGGCTTTCTGTAGCTTTTTATCAGTGTTCCTCATCTACATTAGCTTATTTGTGAGCTCGTGTTTTGCTGCGGATCCATTTGTGAGCTATGAGTTTGAAGTCTCTTACATCACTGCCTCCCCTCTGGGTGTCCCCCAACAGGTATGTCTCTCAGATCTCTTTCACTCTGGAGTACCTACTTTCTCTCACTGCTTTCAGTAATCTTTTTCGTCTGGGTCTGTTTAATATTCGTGGGTGACAAAATGGATTGGCTTTAGATTTAAGAAAGTTCAAATTTTTAGCTCCAGATCTACAAAATGTTCTTGCATTTTCATTTCCTGAGCCTAGGGTTATACTGTTTAGTGCTATCAGCTTGTAAAGTTTGAGTTTTATGTTCAAATATCTGGATTATTTTGTAGGTTATTGCTGTTAATGGAAAATTTCCTGGTCCTACTATTAATGTGACTACTAATAACAACGTCGCTGTCAATGTCCGGAACAAATTGGACGAGAATCTCCTCATTTCTTGGTAGGATTTATTGTAACTTCTCAGAACTTAGATAGGAAAAACTGCAGATTTTAGGAAATCACTGTATGGAATTGGTGGGTGTAACAGGTCCGGGATTCAACAGCGGCGTAGTTCATGGCAGGATGGAGTTCTGGGAACGAATTGTCCTATCCCTCCAAAGTGGAATTGGACTTACCAATTTCAGGTTAAGGATCAGATTGGGAGCTTCTTCTATTTTCCATCTCTCAATTTCCAGAGAGCTTCCGGAGGGTTTGGCAGCTTTATCATCAATAACAGGGCCATAATTCCAATTCCTTTTGCAACCCCAGATGGGGACATTGTCATTTTTATTGGTGATTGGTACACCCGGAATCATACGGTTAGTGTTATTGGATAATCGGAATATCCCAATTGGTGCCGGGTAGAGATTACAAGTGTATGTGATTTCAAGCTGTTTTCTTTTTGAATGTAGGCCTTGAGGAAGGTTCTTG
The DNA here is from genome assembly GCA_029856935.1 of Cyclocarya paliurus. NCBI lineage: Eukaryota > Viridiplantae > Streptophyta > Magnoliopsida > Fagales > Juglandaceae > Cyclocarya > Cyclocarya paliurus. The sequence continues at coordinate 5,590,033 of CM056948.1, forward strand.
ATGCTGGGAAAGATCTTGGAATGCCAGATGGAGTTCTTATTAATGGGAAAGGTCCTTTCAGATATAATGATACCCTTGTCCCAGATGGCATTGATTATGAAACAATTGAAGTCCACCCAGGTGACATGATTAGCAAAGAATCTATTTTTATTTTTGTACTGGATGAAAAGTGTTTTAATACCGTTCATACAATGTTTGGAAATGCAGCAAATCCGATCATGATATTTGATTGATGCCCGTATGACTGAGCCAGTGTCAACATAATGTATGCTTTTTAAAGTTGAACCTCTTATGAGGTGTTGCGATGGACTTGTTTTTTAACCTTCTTAATTAGTATGATCTCTGAGGGTTAAGTGCTCCATGCATGTTAATTCTACCATGTTTTAATGGGTTTTGGCTTAATTTTAGCATCATGATCAGATTTGTTGCAATTCTCTATAGCATTTTTGGATCTGTTCCATTTGTTTCATTCCAAATGTATAGATGAATCTTTTTTACCTTGAACGTACAATTTGCCATTCAAATTCTCCATCATGCAGGACTGATGATGACGGTTTTACCCCTATTTTAGTGTGTTTCACTATTCATTGCCCGATGTCATCACTTTTTATTTGGTTTTTGCCTTTTTTCTTTGAATTTTTCCTTGGTTGAGTCATTCAAACTCCTAAAATGAAAAATTCATAATTTTTGACAGGGAGAACTTATCGCATTCGAGTACACAATGTTGGAGTGTCAACTAGTCTCAATTTCAGGATCCAGAACCATAATCTGCTTCTAGCTGAGACAGAGGGATCATATACTGTGCAACAAAACTACACTAGCTTAGATATTCATGTCGGACAATCCTATTCGTTTCTGGTGACCATGGATCAGAATGCAAGTACCGATTACTACATTGTAGCAAGCCCTAGGTTTGTGAATGAATCACGCTGGAAAAGAGTTACTGGTGTTGGCATCTTGCATTACACGAATTCCAAAGGAAAGGCAAAAGGTCCCCTTCCAGACCCACCAAATGACGAATTTGACAAGACTTTCTCAATGAACCAGGCAAGATCCATCAGGTTTGTTATGGTTTTAAATGTTTTCTGGTCTTCCTACGTCTTTATCACAGGGACAACTTTTTTAACAATTACCTGGTTTGGGATTCTTTTACTTGCATGAATTCTTTGTTTAATAATATCTGTTTCTGTTATTCTGAAATCATTTGGAAGAGTACAAAAACACCAGATAATTCAGGAAAGGTCATAACAAATAATAGCTCAACTCAAACTTAGGACTAGAAACTTTCAGTTCTGAGAATCACTTCCCGTGACTGATTTTTGAGGATTCTGTTGTTAAATTCCACAGATGGAATGTATCTGCTAGTGGTGCTCGCCCTAATCCACAGGGTTCTTTCAGATATGGCTCAATCAACGTGACTGAGATTTATGTGTTGAAAAACAAGCCACCAGTGACGATTAATGGAAAACGACGGACAACACTAAGTGGAATCTCATTTGTCAATCCTTCCACACCAATCAGGCTTGCTGACTGGTTCAAAGTGAAGGGAGTATACAAGCTTGATTTCCCAACTAGGCCACTTACAGGACCATCTCGGATGGAAACATCAGTTATTAATGGGACATTTAGAGGATTTATGGAAATAATACTACAGAACAATGACACCAAGATGCAGAGCTATCACATGAATGGATATGCATTTTTTGTTGTGGGGTAGGGATCTGTCATTTTTGTTCTGCTTCATTATGTTAGCATCCCTAGGTAAGTATTTCTCTTTACAATGCTTTAAACCCTGCATTTTGATTAATATATTGCAGGATGGATTATGGTGAGTGGACCGAGAATAGCAGGGGCACGTATAACAAGTGGGATGGAATTGCCCGCTCTACAACACAGGTATATTTTTTACATTGTCGTGCTCCTAGGTCATGTTTGGACAATGAGATGAGATGAGAAATTATCAAAACTTCTTACAATTTCCTTCTCAAAGATCACTCAAACACAAAACATTTTTTAATTTCAAATCTTTAATTTTTTCATCTAATCATTACAACTTTTACAAATTTCAAAACAAAACAGAAAAATCAATACACATTTTTCAAACTTTAAAACAAAAATAATATTAAATTTTTTTTTAACTTTATAATATTTTTATTCAACTTTTTCTCTCTTATTTTTCAAAATCCAAAACACCATCTAAACTAAAATCATTTTCACTACTATTCACAAACCATTTCACTACTATTCACTGAATTCTGAGACACTCCAAATGTCCAAATGAGCCCTTAGTCTTATTTGGTTCCTCTAAACGTTAAAACCTTTATGAGTTGTCATCTAGTTGCTGTTTTTGTTTTGACTTGTGATCTTCTAACTATAACTAGTTGGTCAAGGATTGGCACGCATATTGGAGTGTTAAGAATCATGTTTTTGCATCATCTCTTGTTATCAAAATCATCATTGAGGTTTCATACTGGTTGTCCAGTCATTTAAACGACCAGAGGTATTAGGGTGGATCTCTATTGCCCGTGTTGTGGACTATAATTCAAAGGTTATAAACAAACTGCAAGTTGAGATTAATATATTTTAACCATGTCACAGTTTGTCAAATTCTGAATTTTAATTATTTTGTAGTATCGGTTGTTAAGGGACAGATCACTCTGTCAACTCCAAAAGCCTCATATTGATTGTCACGACATTTGATAGTAGAAACTGAATTGGATAATTATCTTGATGAGCATGACATTTTACCTCATAGTAAACAAATGAAAACATTTTCCTTTGAAAGACCTTTGAAGTATTTATTTTTTTGTGTATGCTCAAAATGGTCCTGTTATATGTCACCAACAGTCACTTGATTATGACCTCTCTCTTGGTTGTCTAGGTTTATCCTGGAGCATGGACGGCAATCTTGATATCCCTTGACAATGTTGGAGTCTGGAACATTAGAACAGAAAACCTTGACTCATGGTATCTTGGCCAAGAAACATATGTCCGAGTTGTCAATCCGGAGGCTACTAACAAAACTGAGTTACCCTTACCAGACAATGCCCTCTATTGTGGTGCCCTTAGCAAAATGCAGAAGTATGTACTTTTGACTAATTTGTGCCAAATATTCTTCATTTCATCTGAGGGCAAACTTGACTTTCAGTTTTTTCTAATTTTGCAGGCCAGAAGATATCTCTTCAGCAAATTCAATCAATGGAAGTAGAACGGCGCTGTTCCTAACACTGCTGATGATCATCTGTGCTCTAATTCCCATTTTCCGCTAAGCGTGTTCCTTTGGGCTTCTCCTCTACGTTGGTTTCTCTTTAGTGAGGTTTGTGGTTGAGTTCTTCGTTCTGTAAAATTAGTCTTGTTGATATGAATCTTCGGTGATTTTGACCTTCATTTTCTTTTTTTGCAATGTTCTAATTGTTGGCCAGCTTCCCCGTTAAGTTTATAAAAGACCTGTCATTCTTTTAATGTCTGCAATTTATGTTGATGACAATTCATCAAGTTGCAATACATCTTACTTCCCAGGTAGTTTGGTCTGTCATGCGTGATGGTTTTGAGAACTTGTAGAATTTTGTATTGCTGAAGACAAGATGTAAAGATGTCTTTTTTTATTTATTTGAAGATTCATATGATCAAATGCACGAATTGCTGTAAATATCTGAAAGCTACAAACAAATTTCCCATTTAAACTTGGAAGTGACACCGTCCGATATATGTTGTCTCCCATGCGACTTTATTTGAAAATGCCTATATATGATCACTGCACGAGCTTGAGGAAATATCTAAAGCTACAAACAAAATTAGCCATTCAAACTTGAAAGTGACAGAGTCCCTGCAAAGAAAGGCAGGATGCATATAAGCAGGCCGGCCCCTACATTTTCAATGTTCTTGCTCAGAAAAGAGGGGAGGAAAAGTCCGATCTATGGTCTCTAGTGGACATCATGTCTCCAATACAATTTTTTGCGGTCGCTTTTGCCATCCTTTGTGTTGGGTGCTGCCGGTTGTACTATCATGTCCATTAAATTTCTCTTAACTCGATGGCGTGAATAGTGGAAAGTGCTTATATTCCTCTTAAATTTATTATTCTCAATCACTCTCAAATAATATTATACATGAGTGGTGCTATTCTACCATTCAGAGTATCCGCTCTATCTTACTTTTAGATCAAATTTATTCGTTTATTTATTTTTATCTTATTTTAAAATATTTTAAAAAATATAAAAATATACTAATAATCACTTCTTTAACTGTTAATTTAAGAAAAAAATTAAAAAAATATATAAAATATATAAAGTGTCAAAATGGAAAGATATATACTAATAATCACTTTTTTAACTATTGATTTGAGAAAAAAAATTAAAAATATATATAAAATACCAGGAGACAAATTGTATTGACAAAATAACATGCTTCATTGCATATTACTCGAAGTCAAATGGGGTCAATCAAGATTGCATTTATTCGGATTAGCTTTTGATCCATTAATTTGGAGGCGAAAAATAGATCAGCGACAGCTTCAATATTATAGCACCCTTTTGCAGAGATACAGCATTATTTGTGGGGCTTTTTTTTTTTTTTTTGTGACGGAAAATAGACTTTATTTATTTATGAAAACGAAGTTATAAGTGTGACCAAATACATATAAGAAAAATCTCAGATTACAAGTCAACTATTTACAGTTAAGACTCCACCATATACAAATTCCTTTATGATTGATATGATCTTAATTTATTCTCTATGAATAAACTATCTAAAAGATCACACTCTACTTATATCAGAGATTTCAAACCCCCCTCCAAAAGAGAGGAGGACTTTCACGCCGAAGACTATTTCCTTTTTATTTGTGGGGCTGCCGTTCAATCAATATTCATGATTTCTGGATTACAAACAGTGATAATATCTAATATATATAGCTATCGGCCTTTTTGTTAATGGGTCAGGGTCGCATCCTATTCACAGTACTTTAATTCAACTTTAAGAGTCACGCTTGATCGATCATACAAAAACTTAATAATTACGTTAACTATTTAAACAGGGGAATCGAGATTTGACCATGTGCTTCGCCTCGCCAGTCACTTTTCTTTTCCCATACATTCGGGTTCTTGTCCATTGGCAGCTTAAAAAGCTTATCTCACCCACCCAGCCTGCCTGTAACTGATCAGAATATCTCAATATAAAATAATATGGCGGTGAATATATACTAATAAAGTTTTACTATTTTCAAGCCCGTCTGTTCTATACACGAGAATAGAATTTTTCATAATAATATATGAATAAATATTGACATCCGTCACTATTCAACATCATCCAACACATATTTTAAGTGAAATGACTAAAAAGTCCCTGCAACAAAAACTCACATTCCGCACGTTTCCTCTCATTTCATCTGTTTCAAATTATTTTTACTTCTATTTCTCCTCCCGCGTTGCCCCCGTTGCCCATGCTCCCCCCCCCCCATCGTCTCCCCCCACCCCCACCACTCGTGTCGCCCAAAGCCTCCAGCCCGTCGCCCATTCGCGTCACCCCACCCCTGGTAGTGCAAATTTGGCCGTGAGGGAGAGAGGATCCGTGAGGGAGAGAGGAAGGTCGGTGTGGGCTGGGGAAGGAGGGTATGGCCGAGCAGTGGAGGTCCGGCTTGCTTGTGGGCGGCGACGACGCACGGCTGTAGGTGGCGGAATGTGAGCCGCAACGTGTGGAAAATACGGGCCTCGGGTTGCGGGAGGAGGGCGTGCGTGCGGAGGATCTTGGGCCTCGGGTTGGGGGGAGGAGGAAGGGCTCGGTGCTAGTGGTCGGTGGCTACGGTGGGAGGCCCAATCGACGGCGGCGGCGGCAAATCTGGGCTGCGAAGAGAGAAACGGGAAGGAGAGGGAGGGGCTGGAAGCTGACGGGTCTTAACGAAGAAGAAGAAAAAAAAAAAAAAAAAAGAAAGATTGCCATGTAGGGTGTGTGAAAATGCACACCGCTACAGTGGCGGATGCGTATCAGGACTCATAATATATACGTGGATTTTCTCCTGATTCCAAAATTATATTGAAAATATTGTATTTTAAGTAGGGTATTATTTATCCGTAAGAGTTAAATTAACTTTTTTTTAATAAGTTGTAAGAGTTAAACATTAACATGATGCATGGGAATTCTTCACGTGATCGGGCCAACATATATATATATATATATATATATATATATGTATGTATGTATGTATGCATGTATGTATGACACATTGGGATATCCTAATTACAACTCTAAATTTTAAGGTCTTAGGTTTGATCCAAAAATTGAAAACCTAGTACTCTTATAATTGTTAATGAGGACTACTTAACCCTTTTAAACAACCACACTACGTACTTATATATATGTCAACATTAATTCCACCAAAATTATAAATATTCCTGTTGATCCGGTCTTAGATCAGATAGATCGAGCGCAAACAACTATTGCTTTTAGAAAAACAATACATGCAGATCATTCCAGCTTGATCATGGTCGCGCGCTTTATAGTTGCCTAGCAATAATATTTGATTGCAATAATTATATATCGAATTAAATAATTTACTGTACTACTTGTTAGCTAATGCACGAAGAATATTTTCGACATAAAAACACAAATTAAGGAGATATTAAATTAGAAACTAATATAATGTACGCACAAATAATCATTAATTGATTTAAATGATTTATTAAAAATCATTTACTTCTTCTAGTTAGCTAGTTGTACATTTCAGAACACATAAAATTTATATATGCGGCCAGAATTAGATCGTTTATATTATATAAACATAGATTTTCATGATCTACAAGTTGTTAAAAGCAATTTCAAAGGTACCCAAGTCATTAATTATTAAATCTATATACCATTAATTAAACCGTCGTAATATATACTTCGATTCAACCATAAATGATTGAAAACGTACATGAAGTACTTGAGAAAACCCTTCATCTCTTATATTAGTTTTGCTTAGTAAATTTGTACTGATGATTAATTAACAGAAAAACTGTACAATCCAGCATAAATGAATTTCCATCGGGCCGGGTTTCTACTTTCAAAATAGATGATCATCTCATAATTGCTTGGTGATCATCAACAAGTACATCTAGGAAATTTTGTTCTTGTTTTCTTTAGCATTAGTACGTCGGTATACTTAGGAACGAAAAAGAAAAGCCAAAAGAATATTTTTTTAATAAGATTGGGTTCATGGCTTAATTTCATTCTTATTAATCCATTTTCAATGAAACGTCGACGCATGACGTTTAATGCATTGAATGGATCCCTTCAAGCTTCAGACAGCATTTTATAAATTGCGTCAATATTGTTTTCACGAATTAATGTTGGGTACGCATATGCCTAATGGACGATGATCATGATGATGATGTATATATAATCATTTAATTTATAACCCGTCAATAAATGAAATGGTCTAAAACCCTCACACACACGCGTGCGCACACAAACGTGCTCATACACGTACATTCATATAAATTACTCATTTTTAGTAATATCATAATTTTCTTTTTGATACATTTGAGGGAGAGAGGTTTCAAATTCCAAACCTCCATTTTGAAGGCCGGAGGTTATGCCAATTAAGCTACAGGCCTTGATAGTAATATCATAAAATTAAACTGGCCGGGGCTCGACCAATTAGCTAGGGCATTATGGTAATAACGTCCCAAGAAATTAAGACAAATTTAAATCTAGATTTATATTTCCAAATGATTGTTTAATTAGATTACAAAAATTGAAGTTTCGTAAAATTGTTATAAATTAGGAGAACGCGATCTTATTCCTATACTAAACTCAAATAAGGTATTCGTTCAAATCTTACGTTTTTTTTTTTCCTGAGATTGGCTAATTAAATATGTGATGTGATCATATGCAATGATCCAAGCACAATTTAAGCCGCACATAGGTTTGTACTAATTTAAAAGAAATAATTAATGTTATAATTACTAATTAGATCCCGTTAATTTCCATATAGCATCATAATTAATTATCGGAAGAACTTTTCTCAATAAGGCAATCTGATGATCTAGACTTCATTGAACATCTAGCTTCTGAACTCAATCCTAGTATATATTACATAGCAATTATATATATATTATAATCTGATATCTATTAATTGATCAATACTACTATGACCTATAACTGCATCATTTGACATATATATGGCCGGTTATGGCCGCCAGTCAAGCTAAACATGATGCACGTACAACATTAATTAAGACGATGAAAATAAACAGAACTAATTAGATAAATTAAGTACCATGAAGATCAAGAGTTCAAAATATCAATAATTAGGGGAACTAGTTGAACATTAGCAGCTAGCTAGCTACAAAGCCTACAGTACTGGTGAGAGATGCCATAATTACTTGAAGGATTAGGTTCTTCCAACATTAGCTAGGTTTTTCAAGAGAAGTAGAAACTGAAGATCATCGATCTAAAAAGTACATTCTAGACGTGTCAACATTAACAGATCGAAGCCCTAACTTGCAGATAGGACGTTATCAAGAAATTAGAGCGAACATAGAAATTCGACAGTACACATCTGAACTTGAAAATTTTTCTCCCACCACTAGTTCTGCTGTACGCTTGTAGAGACTTTGGTTCTTTAGTAAGGAGAAACACCCACATTAGCTGAAGCGAAATACCCATCTTTAATCAGGACGTCCTGATCTCCTTCCTACTCAAACACAGGACTCAACGAGAGAAACGTTAGACTATATTTCACATGAAGTAGTGGTATCAGATGAAGATGACTTGGCTAATTAAGTACCTGCTGACGCACGTTTGTCTTCTTCGCAGTCTGGTCAGGCATGAGACCAAAGTGAATGTGTGGGAAGTGGGCCCACTGACACATGAGAACACAAAATGGGTTTGTGAAAGGATCTCACGATCGATCGAGTTAAATAAATTGAAGAAATTAATCGAAACCCTAACTTATAATTTGGTCAAAAGAAAAGAAAGAAAAAAAAGAATGCTTCTAAAGAAAAATAAAATATTCATGTTGCTCGGTGACAATACATTCTTGGCAGCGGCGCTGAAGGCTTCTCTGTGGGATATATCGGGATTCACAGACTTGATGCGTTGGATCTCGTCCCTGCAGATTCAATGTCGACGGACCATTCACATCTTGCCTCATATTTGACAAATTTATAAATGAAACAAAGATGTGCACAAAAATGGGGGAGAGAGAGAGCTCTATGTGAAAGCTTGTCATCATTACTTACTTGATGAAGCGGTTGTAGGCGGAGGGGACTCTCTGTCTCTTCTCTGGAGCTGCACATGGCAGGCAGACACAGACACACGAATACGTTGAGATCTATCGCCTAGACAACTTTCAATGAATTTCGTCAATTTTTCTCTATGTATCTCTCTAACATAATTCTGTCATTATTTTTCTCTAAATATATATGACCAATATTAGAATAATTTGTGTTAATTTATTATAACTTCTGGGGAGAAAGAGGTCCATTTTATCGTATCTATTAAACCCTCCATCCTTTTCGACAAAAAATTAAAGACTAGAAAAAACCAAAATGGCCTTGAAATTTTGTGTTCTTTTTAGCTAGCATACTCAGGCTCGGATATGCGGCATAAGTAAGAATAAAAAGGATTATCAGTTGACCTGCTATAATGTTTGGCTAGTTTTAAAAGAACAGGATTGATATGCAAAAACTGCAGCGGTTAGGGTTTATGCAAGGAAACAGCTATTAACAAATTAACAGAAGATCGAGCAGATTAATGTATCAAAACCGGCATCATATAATGGGTTTTTAGGGCTCGAATGACAGGCATAAGGGGGTTTTGTCTCTCATCAAAAGATGTTATACTCATCCACCACACCAGTCACCAGAAGATCTTCATCAAGCCTATTCAAGTGGGCAAAAAAGCAAATGCTTTGATAGATTACCATGACGACACAAATCTCCTGTTGTTTTCTTTCTTCTTCTTTTTTTGTTCCACAGAAAAAATTATATTTTGAAGATGCCAACGTTCAAGATTTTGTGCCAAAAAAATTTCTCAAAAGGAAGGGGAAATCTGTTTGGTCCAAACAGTTTCAACTTTCAAGAAAAATTCACAAAATAGCGAGGAAGCTCGGTCTCCTAGAAGGACTTGAAAAGGAATGTATGTAATGGATCTCACGTCTATTTATGGCTGGGGGCCGTGGAAGCTCATCGACTCCTCCTCGAACAGGCATAGTAAAGTCACTCGAATTGGTTTGGTTAATCAAGAAGTTTGGGGTTGGATTCGGTATCTCTTCCTGCAAAAAGCATCAATCAAGAACCTCAAACTTTTAAATTACCAAGGTCATCGCTAAAATAATTATTGCAATACAGTTTTTTTCAGCAAAAATCCTTTTCATCATCATATACCAGAACATTATGGGGCGGAGAGAAGAAAGAGTGACCCAGATGAAACTGATTAGCCGAAGACAGAAGCAAGCCGCGCATATTCACTGGCAGGAGGTTGGTGCAATGGCCACATCTTACCGTAACAGTCTTGAACAAACTGGTGCAGGGAACACTCACCTAAACCAGACGAAAAAAGAACCACATAAAATGTTAAAAAAAAAAAAAGGAAATTGAGAGAAAAGAAAACAAACCCTATAGTTCTGGTAAGCACATCATCTAATTAAAAGTGACGAAGAAAAAACTCAAGGGTCAACTGAAATGTATATGATACCGCGAGGACAGTGTCGCAAATGTTGCAATGGACATAACAGAGCTGCTCGGAGGGCGGAAGGTGGTCCAAAGACAAGGTAGAAGAGGAGGACATTTTTATTTTGCTCTTCCTTTAAAAATTGATTGATGATTGGTCAGGTTGATTGATTGATTGATTGATGGATTGACAGCTTAACCACCAGCACCACCTTGGATCTGCTTTTTCTTGATTGTGAGTTGCAAAAGAAATGTGAAGGGGAAAGAGAGAGAGAGAGAGGCCGCACTGTTTGGTCTAGCAGATACAAGACGGGCAAGGAAACAAGAGCACGGTCTCGTCTCACTGTTTATTTGTGCTGTTTATAAGTCATTGAAATGTATGCACATGCAGGATTCATCATTCATGCATTGATGCATCCATGCATGCATGGTGCCATATATATACATGATGCACCATCATATATAGCTAGGCTGGGGGACTTCTAACTTGCGCATGGTGCTAACTATAATAACATAACGTGTGGTTGGCAGTCCCAATGTGTAAGAGAGACACAGAGTGTGAGAGAGAAGAGAGGCGGCAGATGTGGGGGAGAGGAGCTAGAAAGGGACGTGTGCATGGGGTGATATAGCTTTCACACACTCACCTGTTGTTTTCAGAAGTTAAGAGGGTGTTGTCTTGTGCTGTGCTTTCAAAGCCTTTCTTTAAATTTACCTCAATTTCCGAACCCAAGACCCCACGATTCTTCCAAGTAACTCCCGGACAATAAGCCCATTCGCCTTCCGCTTCCACCTCCCCCTCCTTAGGGCTCTTCTCTTCATCACCTGCGTCTGCTCGTGAAACCCCAATGCCATAATAGCATAATCATACCAATATAATTCTTTACTGACTATATTTTATTCTATTTTATTGTTTATATTTTATATTACGTGTGTACTTTTTGTGATTTGACCTCTCGATATCGCCCATCTTACACACAGACAGATACGTATTTATGTTCAGAAAAAATAAAAGAAAAAGAAAACAAGGAAAACCCACCTTTGTCATTGGGCAGACTTACTCGTCTTGACTCTTTCTTACCACCTTTGTCCTTTCCTAAATTACTATTTCTTTTCTGGCTTATGTTAGCTAATTTGGCTAGAATCTTTTACCGTGCCTTTTTCTCATCCACGAGTCTCTAGGGTTTTCATTGCAAGTTTTGCAAAGATGCCCTAACCTTGAAAAAGAAGGTTCCCGATTTTCTTATTAATAATTTTATTGGCTAATTTGATGCTCCAACAACCAGAACCATCACAGTCCATATTCATTTAAGCCTCGTATGGCCGGTACTGGCCTATTCCCAAAAAGTGCCTAAAAGAGAAGTGCTCATTCATTCACTCGCAAACTGGCATGGGTCCTTAATTTGTAACTCCTATGCAAAAATAAATGTGCTTGATATCGAAGAAAGAAAAAAAGTGATAAGAGTCTGTTACCCTTTTCCAGACCATGCATAACAATTAACATTCGCCAAAACCATTCCTAAAAATGTAGAAAGGGAAGTGGGCCTGGAATATGGGAGACACTTGGACGAGTCTGCCCTAGCTAGAAAGTCAAGTAATGGGGATGGACAGACATTAATTTGACGGCGAAGATTGATTAAACAGAAACTAGTACTGGCGGTGTTTTTAATACTAGTCTCTGGACATGAATATTGTTTTAAGTTATGGAAAATTGGATGTTTTTTTACGTGAGTAATGTTATACATTATACAATTATTTTATTTTTATAATTATTATATAAGATGTGATATATTTATCATTGAATTATTTTAATAATAATAAATATGTCATATCTTATATACTGGAATGAAAGTAAGATTGTAATATAATATATAAAATTTTTTTTCACACAAGTGCTGATAAAAGAAAATATTAAATTCTTTGGGTCTTAGGCTTAAGGACTAGTACGGTAGTACTGGACTACCAATCAATTGAAGAGCTAATAAAAATTTATAAATGAAAAATAAAAAATAAAAACTATGTGGTAAAGTAGCGGCGTTCAGTCCAATAGTGGCTTAGTTTTTCGGGAGTGGGACCATATTATATGAGATTATAATTAGAAGAAAGGTTTAGCGAACATGACACCCAGCTCCAATGTCCTCTGATCAGTACTATACAACTGAGAACTCGATCGTATCTGTTTAGGATATTGATTATTAATTGGGCTAATCGTGTTCCAAGAATTAGATTCTGCGTTCATGATCATGAATTGGCTAGCTTGTAGTAATTAAATTGCATGGGCCTGTCACTGCACTGCAACTACGTACGTACTGCATGTCATGTGCAGGTACATATATAATTAATGGCTATATACATATATCCGGCAATAACTTTTTTGCATGCGTAACAGTTGCTCGACATCGATCATAGATAAATTATAATTAACATCTTTAATGTAAACTGTAACAATTCGAATCAAACTCCTATCTAATAGTACATGAATTGTTTTTATAAGTAGGTACTACCTTAATTATCAGCTAGACAACCTTAATTATTAATTAAAAGGAAGATAAATTAAAGGTTAGCCGGCCTCATTGTACACAAGTAGCTAGCCCGCTGATATAATATATATATATATATACATATACAGTTCTGCTACGTACAACTAGCGGTTGCCACATCAACTGATATATTAAAAAAAAAATCAAAACCAAAACTAAAAACACATCGAGCAATCTGGTGATACCGAAGAAGAAAGCATAAATGAAATGGAAGAAAAATATTTGGTAAAATGCCTCAAACAGACTTTCCTTCTCACAAAGTCATTTTTCGATTTTAATTATTCCTTGATACAGTAGCACACATGCTTCACAGTATTTATAGACTATTACAAGTTTGTATTACATATGCAAATCAATTACAAAGAATAATTCTAGACTTTTCCTTCTTCGTATGTCCCGACTGCACGAAGCTCTTATTCTTCCCATGTTCCTCCCTCAAAACTCTCCCTCCTTTTCATGATAGCTCTGCCTTTGCCTCTCCCTCCCTTCGTCTTCTCCACCCGCCGTGATTCTCCTAGACCCAAAAGTCGTCGGCAAGCTCAAACACTGGAAGCTAACTGGGCACAATTCAAGTGGGGGTAGCTTGCTCAACCGTAGCTTGCCATTGAAGATCCAGTTCCTCCCCAGCGCTAGCCATTGGAAACCCCACCTGCTTAAAACCTCCCCGCCAGAGGTCGGGAAACGGCACGCCACATGATCTCCTCGCCACAGATCTTGAAAAAGCAAAAAGATGAGGGAAAGAGGATTTTGGGGGAATGAACAAAATGAAGTATTGGAGAAGGGGGAAGGGGATTTCAAGGGAAGCATGAAACGCCACCGTTTCATCAATGCCACGTGGGCGGCAATTCCCCCAGCCGGTTACGTTTAACATTTTTCATATATATATATATATATATATATACTAGTCAGTGGCAACGTGCGCTGCACGTTTGCCCTGTGACCAATTTTATTATGTTTCAAATTTTTAATTATAAATAAACAGTGGAGATAGTCTAAAATTACAAGGGAAAATCATAATAACTGATCATGATTTATTCTTAAAAACTTAGCTTCTTTGCACGTATACAAAAAAAAAAAAATTTAAGTCGGCTTGTTTGCAAGAGTTTAATTGCAGACTATTTGTGTTTATTGCATAATGCTGGTTACCCATTTCAACATATCATGGAACCTTCGATTCTAACTAACAATACAAACTCTACTACAAACAGAATAATTGGTTTAGAGGATAATAGATTTGATGGTGGGGAAACTGAAGTGCCATGTGAATCTCCTAAAATTGAAGAATGTATTAAGGATATACCAATTCCTCAAGAACTTGATGATGGTAGTGTCAAGAAATCTCAGAATGTCCAAGTGGATGATGATGATACGATTAAGGAGCCAAAGTCGGGAATGGAGTTTAATTCCCTTAAAGATTTAGTAAGTTATTATAAGTAATATGGTTATGGGAGAAATTTTTTTTAAATTATTAATAAGTTATTTAGTAAGTTATTATTAGTAAGTTTTTAAATTTTTAATAAAATACAATAAACATTTCAATTTTTTAAAATTTTAAAATAATAATAACAATAATAATAAATAATGTTCTAACAATATTTTATTTAAATTTTAATTTTTATCTCAACTAATCTCATCTAAATTTAATATCCAACCTTAAAAAAGAAAAAAAACCTTAACTCACCTAATCGGCAAAAGAGCAAAAGCATAAGAGAATCGGATTTTATGAGAAAAATAGGAAAAAAAAAGGTGTAATTGATGAGGAATTGTGTACTGAACGTGTGCTTAGTTACAAATATATAAAAATGAAAAATTGATAGCAAATGAGAAATAAGAAAGTGAAGAAATTTTTTTAAACAAAATTAAAACAAGTCATGGGTTTACATAACTTGAGGTAAACCTACTATAAACTTAACAGAAATGATAAATCCATATAAATTTGTATTTTATTTAGTTATATAACGCAAAATTTTAATAAGAAAATTTTAATAAAAGCTTAAATTAATAATAAAAATATTAATACTAAAATTTTATTACAAATTTTAAAATGTAGAAACAATGCTGCAAGCGAAAAAATGATGTTTATTACAGTTTGAAAATTAAAATTAATGTTAATGATAATTTTGTTAAGTTTCTATATAAAAAAAGATGGGGTGAATTCATTTGGTTATGGGAGAAAATATTTTTAAATTATGGATTTTACTGAAAGATTATTGAAAAAAAAAATTATTTTAATTTCATCTTTTTTATGAGAAGATAATTTGTTAGTAATTATGAAACATTTATTCATAAATATGTAAAAAAAAAAAAAAAATTCAACATTATATAAATTATTAGGAAAGGAAAAAATTAAAAATGTATTCTAGATTATATTATTCTGCACTACAAATAATATTAAACCATTGCGTTATTCCAAAGGCAGTTTAGTTTTTAGTTTAAGAATGTAAAGCAAATCATTTTAATTTACTTTAAAAAAGTTTTCATAACTTTTTTTAATATTATTAAAACAGAAGCACTATAAGAAATAATAACAACGAAAAACATTAATTTATTTAACATTCTCAACCTTGGCTAAATAAAATAGTAATAATGATATATTATATTTTTAAATTATTAAGAAGTTATAATTTATTTCCTTATGAAAATTTGTAATTATACCAAGCAAGCTACTATTATTACTCTTAATAGTTATGGTTGGATGCGTATATTGTATATTTGTTATTTTTAAAATAAAAATATAATGTGTTAATTTTAAAATTCAAAACTATAGTGGTAAGTATTAAATAATTTAATCATATATTTTATAAAGTCTTATCCTTTACATTTAAAAAAAAATTAAACAAACTATAGTACATTAGAAACTGTAGATCTATCTCAAATAGCGTAATTAATTTCAGA
Source organism: Cyclocarya paliurus (assembly GCA_029856935.1). Lineage (NCBI taxonomy): Eukaryota > Viridiplantae > Streptophyta > Magnoliopsida > Fagales > Juglandaceae > Cyclocarya > Cyclocarya paliurus. The sequence continues at coordinate 5,606,111 of CM056948.1, forward strand.
TTAATTAATAAACTATTCAATTTATCTAGAAATGAAAAAAAATATATATTTAAGTTTACTTCTTAATAAATCATTAAACACAAATTATTAATAAAAGGAAAAAATTAGATTTATACTAAAATTTAATAGTTCAATTCGATATTTACATAATTCAAAATTAAAGGAAATAAAATGCTGCACAACATTAAAATTTAATTTTTAAGATTTTGATTTGTTATTAAAATTTTATGAAAACTTGGTATCAATTTAGAAAAAAAATACTATAGTCTAATTGTAAAGCTCAACTAATTTGTAATGTTACTCATTTTTCACATCTAAAACCTAAAAACAATGCTATATCTTTCTTTCGATAAAGATAAAAAAATCTATTTTTTTTTATTTTTTATTCAATTTTTTAGACGATTAAACATTAAAAAAATTTCACAATATCATTAAAAATACTTTTTTATAATAATGAAACGAATGAGATGAATTGATAGTGTTTTTATAAAGGGGGCAAAATAGGAAAATATTTTCGGACGAAACACTGTTCATGCCCGATTCGCCCGGTTGCTTAGATCGGCTCGCTGCGGTTAACGGCGGCACGATAGGGGCTGAGATTGGAAGGGGAGGGGCGACGGACAGAGGCGAAGAGAATGGACCGGGCGTTGTTGGCCACGCCGGCGTGCGGCGGCGCACTGGAAGGGACGAAGAAATGGGTCGGCATCGGCTTGGATTCGCTCGTCGCGGCGATTAACGACGGCACGATAGAGGCTGAGAATTGAAGGGGAGGGACGCCGGTCGGAGGGAAAGAGAATCGACGGGTTGGTGTTGATCACGCCGGAGTGCGGCGGTGCTCTGCGGGAGAGGAAGCGGACAGGGAAGGGGCGAGTGGCAAAACGGTAATTTTTGAATACAACTAGGGGCAAAATGGGAAAAAGTCAGGGACAAAACGGGAATTGAGAAACAAGAGCATGGGCAAAACGGGAAAAAAATTATTAGACGAAAACACTGTTGTTAAGCTATTCGCACTTTATATATTAGTAGATATATAAAGGTGCTACGTTTACATCTTATCTCTCAAACATATTAGAGTTATCCATGATCTCAAGATCATCAAAGATCGGCATGCACCATCGGGTTGTGGAATTGAACTAGCGTACGTAGGCGATCTTAAATGAAATCAATATCCTCAACTAGTACTGTTCGTAAATGCACTATCGGAATACAGCTGGCTATCAATTAATCCAGCTACAACATCTATGTTTCCTAGGACAGTTTTAAAATTTTGTTAAGTTCTTAATTGCTTTTGAAGGAATAGTACAAGTCCTTGCTCAGGCTTAGCTTCATCCTGTCATGTGTTCATCTTGTCTGACTATAATATCATGTGACCAGTGAAATAGCTGAAAAACAGCGTGTGACAACCATATATAATATATATATTAATATATAATATATAATATATATATATGCAGCCTTTGCAAATTGCAATACACGTATATATATTTTTTATTTGAATGGTGGATATTCCTACGGCAATATTCTTTAAAATATATATATATATATCTATGTGCCTTTCTACTATATTTGAGAATAATTATATTAAATATCACGCAAGGATGCTATAGTGCCTCTAATTAATCTTACGAAAATTACCTGAAAAAATTAATCTCATGGAAAGGACAGAAAAGTTTAGTACATTATTTCCTACCGCATGCCATAATTAAATACCATTCTATATAGATAATGGAATGAAATCGTACGTACGTACAAATAAAGGAATACTGAAGATATAAGTTTGAAGTCCCAAAATCTATACCAAATGTCGTACTGCAAAAAAACAAAAAAAAACAAAAGCCGTATATCTTGGAAATAAGAAAATTTGAGTAAGAATAGTTATTTCCATAAAAAGAAAACGTAAACGAGTGTTGTCCTTCAATATATACGTACATATTTATGTCTCATGAGTCATGATGCATCCAATATATAATAATACTGTCATGCATTCATGGTGTGGCAGGATGGATGCATGGATGCATTAATCATGTTTGAATGTACGAAAGAGGGAAAGCAATCACTGCGAAAAGCCTGCTAGGAGCTATTTGTTGCTGTTTGTGGGGATATGAGGATCTTTCAATCTCTCTCTCTCTCTCATGGTGGTGTGGATGGGTAGAAACCGATAAAGTTGAAACAGAAAAATTTTGCTCTGGTGTCTGATATTTCTTTGGCTTGCGGTGGGTTATCTTTGCCTCTCGGCGAGACAAGTATGCATGGTACGAGCTTTGAGGGTGAGAAGCCGGTGTTGATCACCTTTAGCTTAACCATAGCTGCATACCAAACCCCACATGCATCATGTTGCATGGACATTAGGGATTTCTTGTTCCTTTTTAACTTCAAAAGGACATTGGCATGCCCCACAAAAGGGATATGGGATTAGAGAGGGAGCAGAGAGGTTGCCCGGCCTAGCTACTTTATTGAATCAGTCTTCCTGTTATACTTTGCTTCCACTCGGGACAGGACAAAAGACACAACTTGAATGGACCTGTAGACGGACTGTTTTTTACTGGTTCTTAATTTCATTACTCGTCCAAAGGGTGATGGAGGAGATATTCAAGTGTTTTATTAATTTCCATATATCCAACTTGTCATCTACAGATCAGGTGTGCTCCGTATAAGGACAAAGGTAAATAGTATGGGGCGAAGGAACACAACGTAAATTTATTAAAGAGATCAGATGTGGTTTTGAGTCTTGCTTCAACTTGTTGGGTTGTTTACATAATATATATCACTTTTTGCTACCGCTTTTAAAATAAATCTTAGAGGTACAATGTCAAATAACATAAAAAATCTGAGTATGTCTTTCTTAATACCAATTAAGATCAGCTGATCATGGTCACCTAAGCATGCAAGTAATTTGAACCAATTAAAGAGAAAAGGTAGAAAGGAGGAGAAATAACAGTAATGCAGAAAGTTGGCAAGTAGGAAGGTGGCAATGGCATCACGCCTGAGGGCTCAGCCCTCGGAGGCTGAATTAAGGTCGGCATTTAATTGAGAGTTTGAAAATTTACCGGACAGCGGCAGATATAGTACTTATGAGATAGATATATTTGTATTTGAAATGGTAGCCCGTTTCATCTGCCTCCGATGGTCCCTCACACCAACGCCCATAAATTTTTTTTAGCGATAATCGATGTAAAGAAGCTGATGCCCAAAAGCTGTATAGGTTCTTAAACAAATGCCCCCCGAATGATGCTCCAATGTATGATCTGCAATAGATCATCTGGTCCTGGCTATGGCCCATGAAAAGGAGCCTGTACGTGTGAGGGACCATTCTGCGGCATTGATTGATGGCTCAACTTGAAGATCAGAAGCGATAAAAGTGGAAGCACTTGTTTTTTAGAGAGAATAAAAAATGTACGTTGTCTTATAATGATATGGGTTGTACATTTGTAATATGTGTATTATGATATGGGTTAATTAATGTGTTATATGGGCCATTAAAATGAGTCGATGTGATTTAAAATAATGTCCATAGATTCTTATTATAAATAGTAAGAAATCATAAGAATGGGAGGAAGTTTCAGCTACCTAGCCTTTACTACTCTATTTTGAAATCAATAATTATTTTCGCACACACTCACACATAGCTGCAATTAGATAGAACTTGGAAGCTGTCCCCAAGTTAGAGTAGTACTTTCATGTATCATATCTTATTTTCCATGAGATGGCAAAGACTTCTATCAGGGAGCAGCAGCAAGTGGCATAACTACAACCAAAGCTAGCTCAAAGAACATGTGTGCTCATCTCCAGTATCAATCCTAGATCTGCTTGCAAAAATAAGTGGATAAAGGCCCCAAAAAAGGAGTACCTCATTTTGGAGTGCTTAACTGAAAAATACCTTAACCCGTTTGTCACAGGATCATCTTTTCCTGTTATGTCTCATGTGGCATCTTTTGGGACATAAGAAAACCGGTAATGGCACTCTTGATCTCCCCGGCCTATCTCCCCTCAATTTGTAAAATCCCTTAGCATATATTCATTGAATTCAAGGGTTAAGTACACCCTGCAGGGTGTCACAAAGTCTAATTTTGTCATTTTCAATCAAATAGGCTCGAAGAAATATTATTCTCGCAGTGAGTGCGTCGACTGTTGCAGGCTTTAGATAATTAAGTTACTACGCATTATCGACAAGTAATTCGTAGCCAACTGAATTTTGCTTACGGACGAAGATTATTTTGAAACAAGGGACACGGTTACGATCTCATAATCAAGAAATGGAGAAAACTGGTTTCAACTACATGCACTGGTAGTTGTTGCGATTGTTACATCGAGCCCCAACATCCCATTTTGATCTTTCCTAGTGCAAATACATGTTTATAATCAATCTTATGAATGACTGATTCAGACGAGCAATTACTTCACAGCTCATACCAATATAAGAGAATCTGATTTTAATGGTTCCACATTTAATGGTGCATTTCCAATCCGTGATACTCCGTTCTGGTAAGTGATAAGAAAATGTGTATGAGGTTCTATATTGCTATATAGAGAATGAGAATTTCTTTCTCTTTACAATTGTTCTAATGAGGTTTCAATTATATCATTTACTAGTTAGTTTGGAGTATAGATCATATGGCTTGGACCTTCAATTAGAGTTTTTACATGAATAACAAACAAATATAGATACATACAGCAACAGAGAGATTGAGAACTTCATAAATACGCTTATTTTCCTAGCAAAAAATCATCTAACTAATGCTTATGCATGAATACGTTTATAACTCATGTAAATTGCATTTAAAAAATCATAATCTTGGGACGTACTTAATCTTAGAGCCTTAGAGGGACACATATTGGACATGAAAGTATCTATGAGATTGCCCTGCTTTTCATTGCTTCTCACTGACCAGATCTGAACTCTACCATGGATTTTCTATTGGAAGCTTTTGGAAACAGAGGAACAAAAGCAATAAAAGAAAGATGAGAAATCTTAAAATTGTATTGAATGAATGGAATTGATTAGGGATGATCTACATCGATGTATTTATAGCAAGAGAGAGACTTATTACAGCCATGTCAGCCAATGACCACTAAGCTTGCTTAACTAATTTCTATCTAAATCCCATGTACGCAAATAAGCCATATCAACAACCTCTACTAGATTAGCAACCAGATTATCAACTCTAAGATGCCCCTTGAAGATGGAGTGTGGATGTTCAAAACTCCCATCTTGGTAAGTAAAGCATGAAACTAAGTGCAGCCAAGAGGCTTTGTAAAAATGTCACTAAGTTGATGAGAAGAAGTAATGTGAAGGGGTTTGATAATATTGGCGAAAAACTTTTTTCTTACAATATGACAATCAATTTCAATGTGTTTTATTTTCTTGTGAAAGACAAGGTTAGCTGCGATGTAAAGAACGGTTTTGTTATTACAGAATAAAAGTGCAGGCTGAGAATGAGTAACTTGAAAATCTTTCAACAAAGCAAGTAGCCATGATAGTTCACAAGTAGTAGAGGTCATAGCTCTATATTCGGCTTCAGCTGAAGACCTTAAAACAATTTGTTGCTTCTTAGACTTCCAAGATATCAAGGAATCACTAAGAAAAACACAAAATCCAGTGACTGACTTTCGAGTATCAACACCCGCCCAATCCGAGTCACAAAAGGCTTTTAGATGAAAATTTGATTGTGCAAGAAAGAAAAGGCATTGCCCATGTGTACCTTTTAAACACCTCAAGACTCTGTGAACTACATCTAGATGAGGTTGATGTGGTTTGTCCATATATTGACTAAGAACTTGTACTGCATTGGTAAGATCTGGATGAGAAATGGTAAGTTATTTTAACCTGCCAATCAACCTACGATAGCTGGAAGGATCAGCAACTAGATCATCATTAGAAGAAGAAAGTTTAATATTTTGCTCCATAGGAAACTGAACGGGTTACTTCCAAACTCAGAAAATATTTTAAAACAACCATACCCTTGATTTTAAATCTGTTGTCTAAGAAGAGCTTCAAATCAGTAATAGAATCAAGGTCATTGCTTGCTAGTATTATGTCATCAACATAAACTAACAAAATAATGAATGAAGAAGCAGTAGACTTAATGAAGAGTGAATAGTCAGAAAAGGATTGAGTAAAGCCATAGTCGAGAATAGCAGCGGAAAGCTAAGAGAACCATTTGTGCAAAGCTTGTCTTAACCCATAAAGGGATCTGGAAAGTTTACATACATGAGAACCACCCTTCTTAGCAAAACCTGGTGGTATATCCATATAAACCTCCTCATTTAGTTCACCATGTAAGAAGGCCTTATTAACATCCAATTGATGTAAATGCCAAAATTTAGCAACAGCTAAGGCTAGTAGACATCAAACTTTGGTTAACTTAGCAACAGGAGCAAATGTCTCCTGAAAATCTACACCTTCTACTTATGTGTAACCATTTGCAACTAATCAAGCTTTATACCTTTCGATACCACCACCAACCTTGTATTTGATACGATATACCCACTTACAACCTATAGATTTCTTTCCTACAGGTAAAAAATTAAGAGTCCAGGTTTTATTTTCTTCAAGAGCTTTAATTTCAACATGTATAGCTTCTTGCCATTCAGAAATTTTAATGGCTTGATTGAAAGATTTGGGTTCAATATGAGAAGAAATAGTAGAACAAAATATTTTTCAGAATGAGAGAGTTTATGATAAGAAAGAAAATGAGAGAGAGGATAAGATGTAGCTGAAGACGTATCTGCCATGAAAACCGATTGGGGAGATTGATGAAAAGCTAGTTGACAATGATATTCTTGCAAATAATTTGGTTGTTTTCTAGATCTTGTTGATTGTCGAAGAGGAACAAGAGAAGATGGAGAAGAATTAGAATCATGAGTATTAGAATCAAGAGTTGGGGAAGTAAAGTTATCTGTAGATGAAGATATGGGCATAGAAGTGTCTGCAATCTCAGTACAATATTGGGTAAAACTAAGAAAGGGTCAACAGTCAAAGAAGAAGGTGGAGTAGCATTAACATAGGAAAAATGAAAGATTAGTTTTGTGAAATACTATGTCACGGGAAAGAAAGGTTGTATGAGACTCAAGATCATACAACTTATATCCTTGACAGCAAAGGGATAACCAATGAAGATACACTCTCTAGATTGAGAGTCAAACTTGGATCTATTTCGAATAAGAGTATATGCAAAACACAAACAACTGAAAACTTTTAGATGAGTATACGATTGGGGAGACGAATAAAGGACCTCATATGGTGATTTATTGAGTAGCAAAGGTGTTGGAGTTATGTTAATCAAATGAGTTGCAATTAAAATACAATCACCCCAAAACTGTAAAGGTAATGAAGCTTGAAATCGTAAAGGTCCAGCAACATTCATTAAATATTGGTGTTTCCTCTCACCACACCGTTTTGTTATGGTTTTTCAACAAAACTTCTTTGGTGGATTACACATTTAGCTTGGAAATAATCAAGCATATGAAACTCAATTCCATTATTTGTTTGAATGTGTTTAATATTCAGATTAAATTGAGTTTCAACAAGGCTGAAAAAAGACTGTAAGTACTGTTGAGTTTGAGATTTTTGTTGCATGAGATAGAGCCAAGTGCATTTAGAGAAATTGTCTACAATGGTAAGAAAAAATTTAGAACCATCTAAGGCTGCAAAGGAAAACGGATCCCATATATTACAATGAATAAGATACAATGGAGCTGTAGAAACATTATTATTGAGTTCAAAAGGTAAACATTCTATTTGTAAAATGTTGGAAGCAGTTGGTTTGGGTAAGTGCCGTGTAAACGGCTGCTGAGTTGTCCAAAAATAAAACGCTACGTTTTGTTTTTTACCAACTTTTCATTCCCGCTACAAGTCCCTCCCTCTCCTCCATCTCAAATCACGCTACAACCTTCCCTCTCTCTTCTCAGACCCACGTTGCAAGATGGAAAGTAATTTCCCTCTCCTCCATACCAAATCATGCGACCTTCCTTCTCTCTCTGGTAATAACGTTTGGATGAGACCCCGGCGACTCACTTTGCAAGACCTTCCCTCTCTCTCTTTCTATAACACCCCGTATTTTAGTGTATTTTTAATGAAAGATTAATTTAATTTATTTAAAGATTGATTATCTTGTTTTAAAATTATGAGAGTTTTTAAATATTATTTTATAATATTTTAAGTTGTGAAAAATTAATTTTTATGTGTTTTCTTAATATTATTTACTGTTTTGCATTTAAAGTTATCTTTAATTTAAATTGGTTTGTTTTTGGGTTTTAAAATTATTATTGTTTTAATTAAGCATTTCACTGCGTTTGGATTATTTTATTTAGCTAGTAGTTTTAAAATCTTTTTCGTTGGATCACTTTTGGTGACCCAAGATGTGAGGGTTGGATCTCATTTATTTTCCTTTCCTCTTTCTTCTTTTCTTTCTTTTTTTTTTCTTCTTTTCTTCCAGTTTTCTTTTTCCGGCGTAGTCTCCCTCTTCGCCCGACCCTCTCTCTCCTCTCCCCACACCATTCGGCTCTTCAGCACCCAGCACCGCCGCCAGCCGTCCGTGGCTCACACCACCGGCACCAGTCGACTCCTCAGCTGCCGGCGAGTCAGCCCCTCCATTTTCAGGCCAGCTAACGCTGCCGTTAGTCGCCGCAAGCCGTGCGAAGCCGCGGGCTTCTCTTCGTCCCACCGCTGCCGTCCGGCCACCATTAGCCACCATTTCTTCCCCACATCATCACCAGCCCTCTAGCAACCCATTGGACCTAACCCCGACCCCGATCCATCACCGATGAAGCCACATTAAGCTCATCTCCGTTTTACTATTTTCGGCCTTAAACCGCCCCTTTCCGCCACCACCCACGGCTAAAGGCCACCACCATTAGCTTCACCAACCTCCATAGGCCCTACCCTATCAATTTTAAGTCTTCGTTTGACCCCATTGAAATTTGGGTTTACTGTGTATTTTGGCCACAGTGTTTTTACACTGTGGAGTTGCTGTTTTGGTGCTTCCAGCTCCTCCGTAATCCTTCAAAAAATATATTATAGCGCTGTAAGTATTTCGTAAATAATCTTTTGAGATTTAAATATATTTTTACACTAATTGATTATACTGTGTTCTGGTTAGTTTCCGGACCGAAGACGAGGAGTTCTGGGGTGGATGAATTGAGAACGGAGTATTTGTATGTTGGTTATATTGTAATTTGGTTGGTTGTTGGATATTAAGGTTGTGTTTGGTACGTTGCATATGCACGCATGTTCATGTTTATAAATTGAAAACTGGGTTTTCGTGTAATTGCATTCATGATCATCTGGATATTTTGAAAACTGAGTTTTCATGTGGAATGTATTTGTGGGTGCGTGTGTATCACAACCCCAAGCCGAGATGGGGAATTATCTCAGTGGAACTCATCTGATTACTCGGGAGCGGAATATACTGAGTGACGTCCCCTGGGCTGTCGTTGGGCGACAACGGGATCGGATGAGTTACGTGCCGACTCCGTGACCCTTTTGCTGGCGGGAGCTAGAGGATAACCTGGCCACGAACGCACTGGGTGCGAAACTGGGCATCACTCGTTATACAGGCAGGACGTGCGGATGGTCTATAGGGGAGACCATGGTGCATATGGATTGATGGATAAATAGAAATGACTGTTTTCTGGAAAAATAGCGTGAGTTGGATTTTGTGTGTCATTTTCTGAAAAAATGACGGATATTTGTGTTGGGCCATTTTCTGGGAAAATGGTACAAATGATTTATTGGAAATATTTTTGGGCCAAATGGGATTTTTGACGTGTGTTGGATTTCTTGCATATTGTATCATATGCATGCATGGTTAGATGCTTTAATGTGTTTTTATCTCAGGATTGGTTAGGTTATAACTTACGTGTGGTACCATTTAATGGTACTGCAAATTATGTTGATGATGATGCAGATGCCGAGTTTGAGGATTTGACTCCGCCAGAGGAGTGATCTGGGATCGCTCGTGCTATACTTTTATTTTCAGACTTGTATTATTTTATGGGACATTTGGTTTATGTTTTTAAACGCTTTGTATATGGATATTTTTATTTAACTAAAATTATAGTACTAGTTGACTTATTTATTATCCGCTGCGTATTTTTATTGTGCACTACTTATTTGTTGCACACACTTGGCACTTGTCGTTGGGATGCATGACCGTCTTGTCATCATCCTGACGTCACGATTCTCAAGATTTTTTGTACATGGGAGTCGGGGCGTCACACTCTCTCCCTCTCTGGTAAGGGTCTGGCCTTTTGGACGAGAGAGTGAGCGGATGAACCGTGGTGGGGGCAAGGCATGGAGGGGGCTGGGCTGGATGAACCGTGGTAGTGCGGCTGAAGTTGGTTGACTCTATCGAGGTACGCGTGGAGGGGGTAAGACACGACGAGGCTGGGCTGGATGAACCGTGGTGGCACGGCTGAAGTTGGTTGAAGGCGTGCGGCTGGACACTGGTTGAGAGAGAAAGAGAGGGTGATGAGCGAGAGAGTGAGGGAGAAAAGAAGTAAGCCAAGAAAGGGAGGGAGTATCGATGAGAGGGACTCACCAAGAGGAGTAGCGACGAGCTGGGGTGGCTTGGGGTGTTCGGCCATGATCTCTGTGCAGGTGGTAGTGGCGTGGAGGAGCTGGCTGTTTACGAAGGAGTCATGCCAAACGGAAGAGCTGGACTCTGCTTTCGGGGGTCAAAACAGAGATGTTTCGATGATGTGGTTTTTCGTGGGGTGGGGTGGAGGTGCAGTGGTGCGGGTCATGCACAATGGTGGTTGGTTTCAAGTGCTATGGGGGTGGCGGTGCTATAGAGAAAGTAGTTGAGTTCAAACTTATTGCCATTGTGCATGAGACGATAAGAGTAGAGCAGGGAGAGAAGACAAGCATTGCCAGTAATTGTATTTGTTTTTTATTTGATGTGGCCTGGGCGACTCCGCAGCATTTGCATGAACTGATTGTATGTAGCAGTATTGTTTCTATTTTGCTAATGGCAAAACATTTTTGTTTTGCTAATGGCCAAACTGTACAGGAAAAAGAACTTGAAACTTGAATATCTAGTACAGATCTATTAAGAACTTTGAGTCTAGGAAAAGAAAGATGTCATAATCGATAATGCCAAAGATCAAATTCATGAGTAGTCGAAAGAGCAACAAATGATGAATAAACTGAAGGTTTTTGCAAGAGATGATATTAGCCAGCTTTTTTTTCACCCACTCCAATTATCTTCCATGTAGATAGGTCCTATACAAAACAAAATCGAGAGATGAAGATGAGACAACATGAAGTATCTTTAGTTAATTTGCTGGCTGAAAGACTATTAAATGAGAAGGAACATAAAGGACATTATGCAAAACCAATGTATCATATAGAATTATAGTTCCAATGTGAGTAACATAAACAAGATTGTCATTTGGTATTTTGACAGAAGAATGAATAGTAAAAGTAACAGAAGAAAAGAAACGAGTAGAACAGACCATATGATCTGTAGCTCCAGTGTCGATGATTTAAGGAGTACATGGAAAATTGACAAAAACTAGAGTAGCTTGTTCAAAAAGTGAAAAAACTGAGGATTTATTACCTAAAAGACTTTTAGAATGTGAGATCTTTGGAGTTGGAAGAATACCAGAATATGAGTTTGGTGTATTAGCAAGTAAGGTAGAAATTTGATTAACAGAGTGCATGGAGTTTGGAGGATTAGTCAAAACAAGAATTTGCTGACATTGCTATTGTACAAATGATTACTATGGAACATTGTTACTTCCTTGAACTGTAGGAGAAGAAGAAACTTGATTTTCTAAGTGAGCATTTGCTTTCTTGGATTTAAAGCCTAGTGGAAACCCATGTATTATGTAACATTTGTCTAACGTATGACCTGTATATCCAGAATGACTATATACAAGTCCGTCTTTGAGAAACCCAGATTGCTTGTACGAATTGTTGCTATTATTAGTATTCTTGGTCATCCGAGTAGCAATAGAATCAAAGCTTGGAACAAGATTTACTTTAGTTTCTCTTTACTTTTCCTCTTGTAAAACAAGAGAAAAAATCCGATTCATAGAAGGCAAAGGATATAATAATAAGATCTATCCTCTTATGCTAGTAAAAGAGTTCATTTAACCCCATAAAAAATTGCTATATATATTCTTCTTACTAAATTTCTGAAAAAGTTCTTAAGGTTCTATAAGAACACTGCGGCAACTGACAATAATTTGCTAACTCATCCCAATATGCTTTTAACTGTGTAAAGTAATCACTAACCGATTGTTGTTCTTGAGTCAAAGAACTAATGACCTTCTTCAACTGGAATATTCTGGGTCGATTTCCTTGTGGGAAACGCTCTTGCAAATCTTTCCAAATCTCAAATGCTAGATCTATGTACAGGATGCTTGATGCTATATTCTTGGAAACTGAGTTGAGGATCCACGATAATACAATATCATTACACCTTTCCCATGCAAAAAACATTGGATTAGACTCTTTTATTGGTCTCTTTAGGGTTCCATTAACAAAACCCATGTTGTTCTTTGCGCTGAGAGCTTTGGACATAGATCTCGCCCATGTATGATAGTTGTGATGCAAACTTAAATTGAAATGGGATATCTAGGTCCAAATTCTATATTGATTGCATTGAAATACTATTTTAAGAAGATGAATCTGTACAAATATGGAAGGAAAAGCTTAATATATTCTTTGGACTAAGGGCCATATTAGTTATTTTCTATCAAATCATATATTTATTTTCATTTTTACCTTATTATTAAATATTTAGTTTCAAGTTTTGGAAGTGATTCCGATTTTGATTTTGGCCAAAATTTTGGTAGGATTCTTGTTTATTTATGTGTTTATTTCTCAGAAAATAATTTAGATTTTTTCATTTTTGAAAAAATATCATAATTTCAAATTTTGCAGCTATTTAAGTCTGACTTGTAGACTTCATTAAATAATTTCAAATTTTACTATGAATCAATATTATTTAGAGTTTTCTCTGTGTTTTGGACAAATCTCTTGTCTTTTTTGTGTTGATCATCTGTTGAAACTAGCTTGTAGAATAATCTCTATTCTGTCTAGCATCGAGTTATCTCCATTTAATTGTTGCGACACCAATATCAAACCATGATTCTCTTTGTGATGCAAAGAGAAAGGACTCAACAAATCATCGATCGAATTTTAAGAAGACAACATAAAAAGAATGAAAGAAAATTAGAAAATAAGATTATTATATCCATGGAGAATTAGAACAAAGGAAGATCAGATCGTTCTAATGCCATGACAATATCTGAATTTTTCCAAGGATTTTCTATTGGAAGCTTTTGGAAGCAAAGGAACGAAAGCAGTAAAAGAAAGAAAAGAAATCTTGAAACTGTATGGAATGAATGGAATTGATTAGTGATGGTCTACGTCGATGTATTTATAGCAAGGGAGAAACTTATTATAGCTAATGACCATTAAGTTTACTTAACTAATTTCTTACTAAATTCCATGTAACCAAATAAGCCATATAAGGAACCTGTGTCGGATTAGCAACCAGATTAACAACTCTAAGAAGCAACAAGTTGTCTCAAGGCCATAGCTCTATATTCACCTCTTTCTGCATGCTATGCTCATTAGCACTAGTCATGTTACTCAAAATTCAAATTGTTAATTTCAGAAGCATCAATGTTCCAGTTTACCAATTCTTGTAACTTTTGTTCCACAAAATGAAGGGAAGCTTCGAGTTGCTGATGTTCTTCTCCAAGGAGAAATTGCATATATTTTTCTTCATCATCTTAACCCCATCTTTCTTGGACAACTCGATAGTTTCGTCCTCTAAAGTATTAAGGACTTCCATCCCAACGGGAACATTACCATCCTCTGGATGCTTATCATTCATGTAAATCACATTTGAATGCTCAAAATCTAGGGACTTCAACTTCAAGGGAGGTGGATTAGACGAGAAAGTAAGTATCTATTGTAGAAATTTATGGGCCTAACTCATCTTATAAAACTGGTTCAACAGGAGATGATTGCTCATTTTTTATAAACATGTCCAAGACCTTGTCCACAGACAATGTGAGATTATTCCTCAACACCCTCCCTTACGTACAGGTCAGTATTTTTCCTGGTTCTTGTCACGAGATAAGTAGTGTAGACCCCTATTCGTCCTGTGGCAGACTCTGATACCATAAATAAATTTATGGGCTTAACTCATATCATAAAACCGGTTCAATAAGAGATGATTATTCATTTCTTATAACATGTCTAAGACCTTATCCACAAGTAATGTGAGATTATTTCTTAACACAGATAAGATTGTCTTGCTAATTTACATTGCCTCTCACCACCTCTTTATGCATGCTTTGCTCATCAGCACTCTTGTTAATCAAATTATTAATATATATTAGAAGCATCGATGGCTTCCAAGTTATCGATGCTTAGGAATTTTGTTCCGCGTTGCTGAAGGTCTTCTCCAAGGCAGATGTATACTTCATTTCTGAAAGCTCTAGGCTCCACTCTTTGGTCGTGATCACCACCTCTTTCTCCACCCCATTTTTCTCCGACAACTTGGAAATTTCATGTTCTAGAGTACTACTATTAATTAAGAAACTTTGGCAACCCAGGCCCTAGCTAGCTATAGGGTCCACTACTAGTGTTGTTAACTCTTCCTTCCTCAGGCTTTCCGGGTCCTACACAATCTAGCATCTCTAATTGAACTGATCAAGGAGGCCGCTTATATATACTTGCTCCGAACGTGAAGAGGATCACATATATTCGCTCCTTTCACGTGGAATTCTTTTTAAACTGCCATTGATTTCAAATTAGAAATGTTTTAACCACAAAATCTTTTTATAAAAATAAACTTATAAACTGACATAATATGATATATATTGTAAAACTACTTTTATTATAAATTAAGTAAATCTAGACATGCAAATTTATAAATTTATTTTTTTTAAATCTCTTTTTGTCTTTCCGAATTCATTCTACAATATCAATTATCAAAGGCTCCAACGCCAAAGTAATCACTGCCTTTAACAGTTGAGAATACCACAGAAACGGACAAAAGAATTACAAAATAAATTGAATAATTCCGATTAGAAACAAACTCTTATGATTTTATGCCTAAACCCTTCTGAAAGAAATTAGAGGTATCAACGTGTTGAAGCAAAACTCGATTTCGACTGCCATGATTATTATCGCTAGCTCCTAAAGAATCCATAGAACAAAATCCAAAACTTGCCATTAAAAAGTAGGACTGTCGGAAAAATAATCGGCCATCTTTCAACAATTAAAGACAACCCAAACAATTCGATCTGACCTACATCGAGACTCTATCTATCGTTGTACGTCGGTTTTCATGGAGCTCGGATTCTGCCTGCGTCTCTGGTTGCTCTTGGACTTTCTTCTGCGATTAGGATTGAAGGATGTACATTATTCTTACGGGCATTGAGGCTGGGCTGATTTAAATTTATTTACATTTGGGCTGTTCATAGGCCACTGGGGGCCCATAATTTGACCTTTGTTAATGGGTTTTTGTTATCACTTTATTTGTCACAGGCGGGTGGATTTGAGGGACACGTTATGATGGACCGTATGATAAAAGAAAAAAAGAAAATTCCCTGTTCGTTCACAAGACTATTCATAGTCCATCTATCAATAATAGTAAAAAAAATAATGAATAGTAATAAATTATCTGTAAATAATAATAAATAAGAATAAAGTTGTTTCATTTACCAAACACAGTATTAAATTTGATAAACTGATCTGACGAGTTAATAACAGAATTGTTTGGATTTCGTCCATCCTAGAACTCTCGTCTCTCACCTTGTTTTTTACAAAGTTGAGTACATTGAGTACGTACGTAATACGTACGTTATAGTACTGAGTGAATGAAATCCAACGTTTCTGGGCAGTATTTCAGGCATAGAAAGTTCAGTACTAGTACTAAAAACTTTTTGGTGCCCAAAACTACGTACAGAAATCAAAGCTGATGATAAGGAAGATATGGCATGCATGTGAGGCGTGGCCGCGGGTATATACGGCCTCATCATCATTAGACCTGCACGCCATGAGTCTCCGATATATATTGTCGTCATGAATTATCTTAGCAGAATTGGGGGGGTTGGCTGGCCAAGCATGATCAAAGTTGGAGCTAGCGCTTGAAAATCTAGGCAGGCAGCGATAATTAACCAAATTCAATTCAGAAGAAAACTATTTATTTACGATCAGTTATTTTCAATAAAATGATTATTTTTAGTTAAAATTAGTCAATTTTCATTGTAAATAGTCATTTTCATCACAAAAATATCACAAATACTTGTTTTTCTTCTAGTGTTTAAAAGTTTTAATTGCAGCAATACTGTAGGTACGACGTTGACAAATTATAAGCATGCATGGTTGTGATCTGTTCTGAGAATAATTTACAACATGATCTAGCTGTTTCAAGTTGTGAATATAATATTTTGGCATTGTTAGTCGACGTCATGTAGTAGGACGTACACTAAGATCAAATTCGGAGAGCTAATAATTTAAGAAAAATGCTAAATATACTTAAGAAAAATTTACATAAAACTTACTTCTCCATGTGTCAATTATTGATATGTTGAAATTCATGAAATTTGAAATTCAAATTTTGAATTAAAAAAAAAACTAACATGATCATGCTAAGTCTTGTAAGTAAAAGTGTTATAAGTACATGTAACACTCATTTTTATGATATTAGCACTCCTCTGAATTTTATGATCAATGAATATATAAGTATATATATATATGTGTGTGTGTGTGTTTCAGAGTTTGTGAATTGCCAAAATAAAATTAATTTATTAATTAGATTAGATCTTTTAGAGTTTTGGAGTCATCATAGATCAATTTACTCTACTTTTAGAATTAAGTGATTCATGTTTATGTAACGATGTAAGGAAAATTCAAATTATATTTGGACTTAATTATACTTCAAAAGTATCAACGAAGATTAAAATTCATGAAGTCCTTTGAAATTATTATAAGGTGCAAAAACTTGACTTGATCTTTCAGAAAACGTAATTGGGATTCTATTCGCATCCCCATTATCGTCAATCCGAGGTATTATAGTTTATAATACATATTGGTGAAAAAATAACTACCAGTTGGTATATACAAAAGTTCTGAATTAAGATATATATATATATATATATATACTTTAGTCATAAAAAGATTATATAAACGTAAACTCATAAACTGACGTGGTTTAATATGGTGTATTAGATTATAAAGTTACTTTTATTATAAAATAGATCTAACAAATATCATAAAGTAACATCAATTCGTAAGTTTATTTTTTTGTAATCTCTTTGTATCTGTAATAGTTCTTATATATATATATATATATATATATATATATATATGATTTTAAAGTAATTTAAAATTTTATTAACCGGAAATATTGGTGCTAGAACTTAAATATCAACGCTACTATACAGTAACTTCAGAGCAACAAATTAAAGGACATCGATCACATAATTGCTTCAGGTCAACTTAACTGAAAACAAGTCGGAAGTACAAATTAAGAGAGGGTGGTAAAAGAGCAGCATGCAGCCTTTGCAAGTCGAGTGCTCTCATGAAAGCACACAAACAAGTTGTGGACCCTATCCCCAGTACTCCCAAGATAAGTTTAATTGAAACCGGACATTGAAGAAATGATCGATCATAAGTTGCTTAGACTTTACTTTTCTCCTTTATTGAAAGTGGACCAACAAGCACAAGCACTCAATTAACAACAAAGGTATTGAGACATCAATCAACAAGCAAAGAATCCGTTGTCTCCTTTTATGGTTACCTCCAGTACTGTTTCCCATCAGGGAATGTACCCTCTTTGCCCGTCAACTCTCTTTCCTCCCTTATCCTCCTTGTCAGTACCCTGTCAAGCCCTGCCTGCTAAAACACTCCACATAGAGGCCGGAAACTAACAATATTCAAATGTTCTGCACATAGATCAGGGGAAAATAATTACAAAAAATGGTTAAATGTCAGTGAACCTAATTAAGCCATTTGCAGCTAGCAGTGCAGATGGATATAAAACTGATACGTGTTAATTGTCGTATTAATGGATGGACTACGTACGAAGGCGTTGCATTTGGTTTTGAAGTAGATATATGTAACTCACCTTTATAAGCAATAGAACGCAAATATCACTAGCTAGTTTTCCCTTCGCTTGTATAGTGTTCTCACTCAGACAAATAAATTATGTATGTTGATATAATATTACAGCTGGTGTGTAAGAAAGGAGAATGCAGAGCAAGAAACCCAAAAATGAACCCAGAAATGGTGGAAAAAGAAGAATCTCTTTCTGTTGTAAAATTGAATTAATTACTGTACATGGACCCGTGTATTATATATACAACTGTATAAAAGAATATTCTAACAACCTATGAAATGAAAATACAATGTTGCCCTTATGTACAACTCAGCATAAACAAAAACAAAGAATAAAATAACAAACTAGCTCTCAGCATTAGTGGGCGCATTCCCTCTGTTCAGTAACAGAGATGATGTTGAGGATTGCATGGTATGCTCCAATACCCCCCCGCAAGATGGAGAGTGCAGATTGAGAACTCCCATCTTGGATAAGTGATGATGAAGGACAGTGGAGGGTAGAGCCTTAGTTAGAATATCAGCCAATTGATGAGTACTTGAAACATGACAGGTTTGGATGCTACCCTCTTGAATCTTGTCACGTATCAAGTGGCAATCAAGTTCTATATGTTTCGTCCGCTCATGGAAAACGGGGTTTGCAGCGATATGGATGGCAGCTTTGTTATCACAGTACAAGGAGGCAGCTTGAGGATGGGAAACTTGAAAAGCAGAGAGTATGTAGCGCAGCCATGTGAGTTCTGAGCATGTTGCTGCCATCGAGCGATACTCAGCCTCGGCTGAGGAGCGAGACACAATAGATTGCTTCTTTGATTTCCAAGAAATCAATGAGGAGCCAAGGAAGATGCAGTAACCTGTTACCGAGCGCCTGGTGTCAGGACATG
Organism: Cyclocarya paliurus; assembly: GCA_029856935.1. Taxonomy (NCBI): domain Eukaryota; kingdom Viridiplantae; phylum Streptophyta; class Magnoliopsida; order Fagales; family Juglandaceae; genus Cyclocarya; species Cyclocarya paliurus. The sequence goes on from CM056948.1 coordinate 5,625,080, forward strand.
AGGCCCAATCCGAGTCGCAATAGGCATTGAGTTGAAGAGAGGATGAACTAGAGAGAAGTAAACCCTGTCCAGGTGCAGCCTTAAGATATTTCAAAATTTTCTGAGCTGCTAACAAGTGGAAATCAGTAGGATGGGCCATAAATTGACTCAAAGTTTGCACACTATAACAAATGTCGGGTCGAGTGATTGTGAGATAGAGAAGGCGGCCAATTAGTCTCCTATACACACTCGGGTCTGATAATGGTTGGCCAGAAGATTGACTTAACTTGAGATTCTGTTCCATGGGAACTTTAGTTGGCTTGCTGCCCAAATTTCCAGAATCTGCTAGAATGTCCAAAAGGTATTTCCTTTGGCATAAATGAATGCCCTTGGAGGATCTAGCAATTTCAATTCCAAGAAAATACCTCAATGAGCCAAGATCCTTTATTCTGAATTTGCTATCAAGAAAGTCCTTCAAGGCATTCACACAAGCAATATTATCACTAGCCACAATGATGTCATCAACATAAACAAGTAGAGCAATGAAAGAACCATTAACCTCTTTGGTGAAAAGGCTGTAATCAGCCTTAGATTGAGAGAAACCAGACTCAATTAAAGAGGTGGAAAACTTAGAATACCATTGCCTTGAAGCTTGTTTGAGGCCATACAAGCTTTTGAGGAGCTTACAAACTTGAGTGGGTTTTCCTTTGGTATAACCAGGAGGTTTCTTCATGTAAATTTCCTCATTTAAATCTCCATGTAAAAAGGCATTATTTATATCAAATTGATGTAAATGCCAGCCCTTAACAGAAGCAATGGCAAGAAGACACCTCACGGTTACCAATTTGGCAACAGGTGAGAATGTCTCATGAAAATCAACTCCTTCAAGCTGGGTGTAGCCATTGGCTACTAAACGGGCCTTTAATCTCTCAACTGAGCCATCGGAGTGATATTTGATTTTATAAACGTATTTACAATCAATTGGAACTTTTCCAAGAGGCAAATCTGTAAGTATCCAAGTGTTGTTGGCTTCTAAGGCAGACAATTCAGTGTCCATGGCCTGACACCATCCCGGGTGGCTAAGGGCTTGTCTATAGGTTTGTGGTTCAAAATTGGTAGAGATAGAAGTGGAAAAAGCTTGGTAAGTGGGTGAAAAAGCATGATAAGATAAAGTATGTTCAAGAGGAAAAGACTTACCTGGGATAGGGCCAAGCTTCGTGGTCAGCAACTGGTTGGGAGGAATGAGAGTTGCCTATTGACAATGGAAGTCCTGCAAAAATTTGGGTGCACTTCGATGCCTGGTAGATCTGCGAGGAAGGGGTGGAAGTGAAGGAAGGGGAGGAGGGGAATGAGGAGTGGTAGAGGGGGAAGTTGGTAGTATAGGTGGAGAAGAAACTGGTGGGGAAGGTGCAGGATTTGGTGTGGCAGAAATTGGAAATGGAGAAGTATTGTTGGGAGGAGAGGGGGGATTGTTTGAAGTAAGGTTCTGGGAATGAATATTGAAGGGAGTAGGTGTGGTTAGAGGGATGGTGGAGGGAGAGGAAGTATCATGCTCAGAAGACTTGTTATTGAAATGAAAAACTCCTTCATGAAACACAACATCCCGAGAATACAAAATCTGGTTGGTCTGTATGTCTAACAGCTTGTAACCTTTTACTCCAAATGGGTAACCGAGAAACACACATCTCCTACCTCTTGGATCAAATTTCTTTCGTCCATGAGATAAAGTGGAAGCAAAACTAAGACAACCAAAGACTCTCATGTGATGATAGGTGGGGGGTTTATTGAAAATGGTTTCAAAGGGGGTTTTGTTGTGAAGTAATGGTGTGGGGGTCCTGTTTATGATGTAAACTGCAGTTAGGATACAATCACTCCAATATTTGAGAGGAACATTAGATTGAAATTTTAATGCCCGAGCGACATTCATGAGGTGTTGATGTTTACGCTCAACTATCCCATTTTGTTGGGGTGTTTCAACACAAGTTGTTTGATGGATAATGCCCTTGGATTTAAAAAAATCTGTCATAGAGAATTCTTTGCCATTATCACTTCGAATTACTTTGATTCTTTTGTCAAATTGTGTTTCAATTAAGGAGTAAAAACTCTCAATACAATGTCTTGTTTCAGATTTAGTTTTGAGCATGTAGACCCATGTGGTCCTTGAGAAATCATCAACAAGAGTTAGGAAATACCGAGAACCATCAATTGCAACAGTGGGGTGAGGGCCCCATATGTCACAGTGAACAATATCAAAGGCATGAAGAGACTTAGTTGTAGAAGTTGGAAAAGGAAGACGATGTTGCTTGGCCAAAGGGCAAACACAACAAGGTGATTGATTAATAGAATTCATGGTCTGCCTTACAAGAGGATCAATGATTAAAAGAAGTCTAGAAAATGAAATGTGGCCAAGCCTACAATGCCACAGATCAGAATTGAAATCCTTGCAAGTAACAGAAGTACTAAGAGACTGGTCTTTATGGAGGAAAGCTGGAAAAATATCAACCAAGGCTGAGGGTGACACACCAAATCGCAGGAAATGATATAGGCCTCCTCTCACTTCACCCATCCCAATCGTTGTCCATGAAGCTAAGTCCTGTACAAAACACGAATGAGAGAAGAAAATAAGACAACAAGTCGAGTTAAGAGCAAGCTTTTTGGTAGAAATTAAATTGAATTGAAAAGAGGGAACACAAAGCACATTATGAAGTACTAGAGTTGGTGAGAGACGCACAACACCAATGTGAGTAGCAGGAACATCTGCACCATTAGGCAACTTAACTAAAGATGAAATAGTGGCAGTGATGGAGGTATAAAGAGAGGGGCAACAGATCATGTGATCTGTTGCTCCGGTATCGATAATCCAAGGGGTTGTTTGTAATGAAACAGGTGTGTGTGTGTGAGTGGAGAAACAGGTGACCATACCAGAAACTTTGGAGTTGGGAATAGGATGAGATGATGTTGAGGGTTGAGCAACCGAGATGGAGGCCATGGCTGAACTGGAGTCCTTAGAATTCAGCAACGCAAGAAGTTGATTGTATTGACTCTTGGTGAGAGCCATGGGCTCAGTAGATTCAGCATCAATATCTCCATTTGAACAAGGCAGAGATGAAGCAACAGCAGCAGTAGAGTTCTTAGTCTTTCCATGGAGTTTATGACCAGGTGGATACCCGTGTAATTTATAACACTTGTCAATGGAATGACCAGTCATGTTACAGTGGGAACACAGAGGTGGGGTAGCATTTCCTACCTTAAAACAATTCTCAAGGGAGTGGCCCTGAATTTTGCAATGAGTGCAGTAGGGGCGAGCTAGTTTCTGGTTTGGTTTGGAGGATGAAAATGTAGGTTTAGCCAACATAGCCATAAGATCAGGCATGGGGGAGTGGTGAAGCATGAGGTGTTGACGTTCTTGTTGTTGAATCATGGAGAAAACTCGATTAAGAGGAGGTAGGGGCTCAATAAGCATAATCTGATCTCGTGAGGAGGAATAAGCATCGTTTAGGCCCATGAGAAACTGTATAACACAGTCTCTGTCGTAGCGATCGTGAAGAATTTTCAGCTTGCCACAATCACAATCAGGTAGAGGGTCATAAATAGCCAACTCATCCCAAAGGATTTTCAAACGACCAAAATAAATGCTAATAGAATCCTGACCTTGAGAGAGGCCAGCAAGATCGCGTTTCAACTGGAAAATACGGGAACCATTTTGTTGAGTAAAACGGTCCTGAAGTTCGAGCCAAAGAATTCTGGAGTCATCGACCAGAGCAAGGCTGGATTTAACAGATGTGCTTACCGAATTTTGAAGCCAAGAAACTACTAGATCATTGCATCGTTCCCAAGCTTCAAGGAGGGGATCTGCAGCATCGGTTGGTTTTGGAAGAGTGCCATTAATAAAACCAATCTTGTTCTTGGCGCGAGACCAACTAACGTAGTTATCGACGGTTAAAAGGTCCGAGACCAAAGCAGCGGCTGGATTATCACCATTGTCTATGCGAAAGGGATTGAAAGGGTCTGAAAAATTGAGATGCTTGTTATTCAAAGTTTTGGGAGGGGGATTAGAATCTTTTTTATCAGAGTGACTTGACATGGCGTGGATTTGGGATCGAAGGAAGCTCTGATACCATGTAAGAAAGGAGAATGTAGAGCAAGAAACCCAAAAATGAACCCAGAAATGGTGGAAAAAGAAGAATCTCTTTCTGTTGTAAAATTGAATTAATTACTGTACATGGACCTGTGTATTATATATACAACTGTATAAAAGAATATTCTAACAACCTATGAAATGAAAATACAATGTTGCCCTTATGTAGAACTCAGCATAAACAAAAACAAAGAATAAAATAACAAACTAGCTCTCAGCATTAGTGGGCGCATTCCCTCTGTTCAGTAACAGAGATGATGTTGAGGATTGCATGGTATGCTCCAATAGACCAGGAAATACTGCTTTTAGTCTATAAAAACACTTGTTGGGTTACATATGGAGATTGGTCTGTGAGCAAGAAATCAAGAAATAGAGAGCTCGCTTGATTGTCGCTCGACTTAGCACTTGAGTGAAACTCAACCCGTAAGTTCGTTCGAGCAATGCTCAACTCATGGATTCGCTCAAGTTTCACCCGACAGTGAGCTCGAGCAAAACACAAACCTTCGTGTTCGCTCAAGCCACGTTTGACACCCCGCTCGAGCCAATGATCATTGGTTGTTCGCTCGAGACGCACTCGACACGTCGTTTGAGCGAATGACATATTTTTGCTAGATCAAAGTTTCCAGCACCATTTTCTATAAATTTCTAATATTTGACTTATTGTGTATGATTTTTCAGCAGTTTCAGAGTGAACAAAAGTCAAGTGTGAGTTCATATGGTGTAAGAGAGCAAAAGTCCTATAAAGAATGAGTTGAGATTGAGTAATTGTAATTTTCTCTGGATTAATAAAATTTCTACACCTCTATGTACGTAAATAAGTTGTCGAACACATAAATTGTGTGTCGTGTGATTTTGATCGTTGTTTGCTTTCATTTTTTTGCTATCATTGGTGTCTGTGTTTTACATAACAACCCCAACTCATCGGCATACGGAATCATGTAGTGAACAAAAAGAAAATAAAAAAGGTTATATATATGCAAAGGATTGACTTGAAATTTTATATTCTATCATGAAGATTTTTCAATCACAGCATGCACTCAGATGTCCCAATTAGAAATTGATTTCAGATTAGAAAACGAGACAGCATAAATAATGATCAGAAAAACGTTGAAATCGCGGGACACCGGAAACTGTTGAGACGGGGATATATATGAGGAGCTTATTAGGAAGCACGTGAATGATGCTCCCTCACATGCAGCTGTTTCACATGCATGGTCATTAATGATTATCTTTTATTTTATGGCAAGTTTATCAATATTGCTTACTTGGTCAGCAAACGATATTATTAATATATATATAACCTAATTATTCACCCCCATACCGCATCAATACGCATGGTCTGCTTGTTCTGGGCTTTGATGGGACAGTGTGAATCCACCTGTCTATCCTGATCCCTTGCTTCTGGCAAATAATCGAAGCCGTTTTTAAGATTCCTTCAATCGCAAGTAGCGCAAGAAGAAAGCATGCGTAGAATTGCATGTCAAACTTGGTGAGAAAGAAGCATTTATGACTTCCGCCACCTTTTTTCTATGAGAAGTCCTCTCTCTCTCTCCCCCAAGTAAGAGTGGAAGCATTATGAGTTCATGAGAGCACGCCCAATTATTGTTATGTCCCCAACTTAGTTCTCATTGCGTAAAAGGGATTTTCAAGCCTGACTTCAACCCAAGTAAGAAGATCGGCCTCCAAGGTCAAATCAAGTTCAAGCGACCAAACATATATCGTTTTCTTTTTCATTAGTTCCACCATCCATGGATCATAATAATATGCTTGAACTCTAATCGCTCTCTTGTTGGTATTTAAACCCAGATAAAGTTTTGAAATATATAAATTTCAGGCGGTCAACTTCACATAGTATCTTCCCCCCCGCCCCCGAACTGCACTTAGCTCAACCTGGGAGCTGACGATGGGTACTGCCTCGTATATCTTCTTGATGCAGTTACGCTGCATGCTTGAAAATATATCCAACCACCAGGTGAGATTCTGGATGGTTGGACTTTCAGATCTATCTTGGTAATTAGCTCTGAGATCAGCTGATCTAAGATTAGTTCAAGCTTCAAGCCAATGGGGAAATCACTATATTCGGTGATATGGATCTTCTTGCTAACTTTTACGGCGAACCTCTTGCAAAGGTATGTATTGGGACTAAAGGTAGAAATTTTTGCTGTTAGTATTGAGTATGATTGAATTCAAAATAACAGTAATTCACAAGATGTATACGTTTAATATATATATATGTCTTTCTAATAATATATACACGTACGTACAGAATGAGCCAGATATAGTTAATTTCACTACCGAACCTGTCCATAGCAACAAGTTCAGTGTGGCTTCGTTGTTTTCTTTTGTGCATCTCAAGTACGTAGTACTGTAGGTCGGGCTTCATTGTTGTGACCATTTAACTGGATAGCTTCTATATCCAATGTGCAGCCGTGTTGCTCATGACAACTCATGAATGCCTACGTCTTGCATTTGCATATATATATAGCCACCCATGCATGAATGTCATATACTATTCAACCCCAGTAGTATAAGGAGAGCTAGCACAGCCATATTTTCATTCTTTATGATCACATGCAAGGTTCTTCGTATTAAGGGAACATTTGATCAGTAGAAATGACGTACTATATGATCTAAAGTACTAAGAATTGTTAACCAAAGATCTGTTCCATTTGAATATCATTTGCATGCATATATCTACTATATATATAAACGCGAATGAGGGATGAATAGTTTTTTGTCTAACATTTTTTCTCCATTTTACTCCTACTTTTATTTCTAAATTTGGGTTTTACCCCATGTCTTCTTCCCATTTTGCCTCTACTTTTATTCTCAATTTTCCGTTTTACCCCTCCTCCCCCCTCCCCCGTCTGTTTCTGGGTCTCCTACAGTGCGCCTCCACACGCCGGCGTGGCCAACACCACCTTGGCCATTCTCTTCCCCTCCGGCCAGCATCCCTCCCCATCCAATTTCAGGCCCTCTCGTTTCGTCATTAACCGCCACGAGGGAATCCAAGCCGCAGCCCGTCCGTTTCTTCGTCCCCTCCAGTGCGCCGCCGCACGCCGGCGTGGCCAACACCACCCGGCCCATTCTCTTCCCCTCCGTCCAGCGTCACTCCCCTTCCAATCTCAGCCCCTCTCGTGCCGCTGTTAAATACCACGAGCAAATCAAAGCCGCCGGCTATGTGAATAGAGCATAAACAGTGTTTTCGTCCAAAAATATTTTTCCTATTTTGCCCCTGATTTTATCACGAATATGGCTTATGTTTTGTCTTCTTTCTTGCTTCTGTAGACTTCTGGTTGATGTCTTCTTAGAGTACTTTTCATTGAGCTTATCTCTTTGTTTTGTATTTATTTCATCTTAGCTTTTTACAAAGATTTGTTTTGCTATTTTTTTATTTTCTCATTTAGGTCCCCCTTAGATATAGAAATACAATCAATTCATCTCATCTTATCTAATTATTATAAGAAAATATTTTTAATGATATGTAAATTTTTTTTAATATTTAAGGATATAAAAAATTGAATAAAAAGTCAAAAAAATAAATTTTTTTGTTCTTATCGGAACCCAACTCAGAGGGTGTAGCACTGCTCTTAGGCTTTAGATATGAAAAATGAGTAATGTTACAAATCGGTTTGAGCTTTACAATTGGACTATAGTATTTTTTTTTTTTCAAATTGATACGAACTCTTCATAAAATTTTAATAAAAAATCAAAATCTTGAAAATTAAACTTTAATGTTGTGCAGCATTTTATTTTCTCTAATTTTGAATTATGTAAATATCGAATTGAATTGTATACATTTTAGTATAAATCCAATTTTTCCCTTTTATTAATGATTTTTGTTTAATGATTTATTAAGAAATAAACTTAAATATTCTTTTTCATTTCTGGATAAATTGAATAGTTTATTAATTAACTTGAAATTAATTCCACTATTTGAGGTAGATCTACAGTTTCTAATGTACTATATTTTGTTTAATTTTTTTTAAATGTAAAGGATGAGACTTTATAAAATATATGATTAAATTATTTAATACTTAACATTGTAGTTTTGAATTTTAAAATTAACACATTATATATTGATTTTGGAAATAACAAATATACAACATACGCATCCAACTATAACTATTAAGAGTAATAATAGTTGGTTGGTTAGTATAATTACAAATTTCCATATGGAAATAAATTATAACTTCTTAATAATTTAAAAATATAATATGTCATTATTACTATTTTATTTAGCCAAGTGTGAAAATGTTAAATAAATTAATGTTTTTCATTGTTATTATTTCTTATAGTACTTATGTTTTAGTAATATTAAAAAGGGTTACAAAAACTTTTGAAGTAAATTAATATGATCTGGTTTACATTTTTAAACTAAGAGCCAAACTGCCATTGGAGTAACGCAATGATTTAACATTATTTGTAGCGCTGGATAATATGATCTAAAATATGTTAATATATATTAGAACATTTTTAATTTTTTCCTTCTCTGAAAATTTATATAATGTTGGAATTTTTCTTTTACATATTTATGAATAAATGTTTAATAATTACTAACAAATTATCTTCTCATAAAGAAGATAAAATTAAAACAATTTTTTTCAATAATCTTTCAGTATAATCCATAATTTAAAAACGTTTTCTCTCATAATCATATGAATTCACCCCATCTTTTTTTATATAGAAACCTAACAAAATTATCATTAACATTAATTTTAATTTTCAAATTGTAATAAACATCTTTTTTATCTTTTTATTTAAATATGTTCTTTATATTTTTTATATATGTAGGCACAGTATGAATATAGGTAGATAGAACACGTTAACTTTCTGTTTTAGTTATGTTTCACCATTTTATAATTCGTAATAAAATTTAGTATTAATATTTTTATTATTAATTTAAGCTTTTATTAAAATTTTCTTATTAAACTTTTCCGTTGCATAACTAAATAAAACATTGACTTATATGGATCTATCATTTCTGTTAAGTTTATATTAGGTTTACCCAAATTATGTAAATCCATGATTTGTTTTAACTTTATTTAAAAAAAAAAAATTCTCCCTTTCTCATTTATCATTTACTATCAATTTTTTTTATATATATATTTGTAACTGGGCACACGTGAAGTGTACATTATTTCTTACTAGTATATATATATATATATATATATATATATATATATATATATATATATATATTATAAATGCCTTCAAACTTTTCCCATCCTAACGGGTGCATGATACGAAGTGGAGGTCTCTAAATAGTCACTCGCTACGAATTCAAGACCACTCTTCTGATTTCTGGGTGTGAATGTTCCTAGCTATATATATTATAATTAATTAATGCTTTAGCAGGAAGAATATAATTTCCTCTTTTTTTCAAGAAAGCAGACCAGATCTAGTACAAATCATCAGACTGATCTATACCTAGGCACTCCTACACAATATTCTTAGAGTACATTAATAAAAAACGATTGACATATATGATTGTTTTCGGCTAGGATATCATTTCTACCTGCACATTATTCACGTGATATATATAATTTAATTTATAAGATTTAAATTTTAAAATTTATTTTTTAAATCAAATTATGTAACGTAGATATTAATATGTGGTGTAAATTAAGATTTTTAAATAAAGTTATTTTACTCCAAAACTCATCATGAGTATGTACCTTAATCGCATTACTTTTTGCAGTTGATCATGCATTAAACTCATGTATTTTTTATTACATTCAACCATTAGACTTTCTATTTGTTTCAAATTACTAGCTCCCTCAATCGGTTGTTAGCTTTAAAATAATGAAAAATCACAGAGTACTCATTAATTTTAGACATGGAATGAAAAAAATACCCCTAGCTAATACCCTAATTTTAATAAACAATTAATGTCCTCATGACCAACGTTATATTTCATTGCAATATTATTGTGCCATTAAACTGATCTCAATTTGCTTCACACTGTACCCTCCGTTTAGTTGTTGGTGATAAAATGGATGGAATTAACAACGCGCGCATGCCTTGCATGTGTCATTTGGGAATTAATTAGTACAGTTCAAAACAAATTGAAAGTTTGGTGATTCCGTAATTAGTATCTTTGAAGTTCGTTGATGATCTATTCTTACTTCTAATCTAGCTAACACAAAGTACGTATGGAGTTTGAAGATCATATAATTTCATGAACTAGCTAGACATTTGATCACACTTGAATTCAACGAATACAAAGAGCTAGCTTCTATCGTTGGTTAATTAGTTTAATTAGTTACGTACTCTTGTGATCTCTGGAAGTAATTCTTGAGAAGGACGACTTAGCTAGGGAGAATTGAATTCAGCCACATCATGAGTTTAGGTACACGGCCATGTAGTTTTCAAAATTTTCAGTGAGTACTGATCATTGGTTTAGGTTCTGTCATGACATTTCAAGATAAAACTAAAATGGTATTCGTTGAAAGTACTTTAGCAACTCTAGAGGTACTGGGAGGCCAGGAAGAGGTAGAGCTAAGCTCTCGTTTGGACACTTAAAATATTTCTGAATATCTGTAAATATTAAATTCATGTGATCTCAAAAAAGCTGGTGTGGCTGCTTAATGAATTCTACTACATATAGTCACTTTTGCGTACTCCTTATATACTTCACTAATATTATTAGTCAAAACAATTATTTTATATTAAAAAAATATGATACAACCAATCATATTAATAGAATGTATAAGAAGTATGTAGAAGTGATTACACATAGAATTTTTGTTAATATAAAGGTATGAACGTACACATGAGTGTACCTTTAGTCTATATATATACCCTGTAAAATCACCAATTATTTTAAACCTTAAACTGACAGAAAACCCTAAATTTAATAGGGCGGGGAGGCCACCGGGGGAGGGGGGCAATAGTTCTTCAAAAGTCCAGAAACTAAAAATCCTTTCAAGTGCTTCTTCATATTAATAAAGGCCAGAGAACATACGCAGACCAATCAGGACTTTACATATGTACATGATGATGCAGATGTGTGTGTATACAGACTTACGTACATAATAAACTTTTTCCAATCCAAATTAAGCTGTAATATATATATAATAGGAAGATCAATTACATTCAACAGTCACCGAGAGATAGTTGCAACAGCTCTCGCCGTAGTTTCATGACTTAGAAGCACTAATTTATTTGTCGTAGCTAGGTATAATATGCCTGGTCTAGTACGTACTTAGTTTCCCAGTAATATCAAATCAACACAAAGGGAAACAAAGTCTATTAATAGCTAATGAAAGCAATACCATTTAAGTTTTATTATGTACACAGAAAAACCTGCATGCAGGATCGATCATTACCTCTTTCCTTTCAAATGGTACGTTCTTCCTATGATTAGTATCATGCATCATCTAATTCTTATGTATAGCATCATCATGTTTTCACTTGATCCATCCACAGATCATTATGCATGGCAGCAGGAGGCGCGCGCAGATATATGTCAGGCATATTCCTCGGTAGTTTTGGAGTCATTTGATAACATATTCATATGTTCTGCCACATTGAAGACAACTGCATTGGAGTAATTTCTTTCCTTGGAGGAATCTTGGTCATGGCTGAGCTGAGATGCAACAAATTTGTCAAGGACTCGCCAATCAGTCACCTGGTCCACCCCCTGGTCGACGTTATTACAGTAAAATAATGAGGAGCTCGTGTTTTGTTGATGGTACTGTTGCATGCGCTCTTCTTGCGTAAGGTTTGAGGACCGCATGATGGCGCTTCCAGTGTTCATATCAAAGCCATATGGAACTATTGAGCAAACGCTGGTGGTTGCAGACTGGGGAAGTTTGGGGCTTTCTAGTTGGGGGAGCTGGAGGAAAGCATCATGATGAGACGTATGATATTGTAACTCAGGCTCCTGCTTGCAGGGATAATGGTGGTTGTAGGATGCAAAAGGGTGAGAAACTCGCCTCGGGGAATCAAGTTCGGGCATGAAGGAGACTTGATCATCGTACCAATTACATGGCGAGTCATACTCGCCCATTTTCTGCATTGCCGTCATTCGCTTCTTGAACACTCTACATACAACCCATCCTTCTTCCTGGAGCAAGCGAAATATATATAACGACATCGATCAATTCATAAAATGTTTCACGTTCGGAAAAAAGTGAGTTAATTAGTACGTACTGTCTTGGAAAACAAATGCATGGGATCGAAAAACAGCCGTTTGTTATGAAAGCGGTAAAAGATGATCAGGGAATTTATATTATTTCACATGCAGTTCATAAGCTGATCATCTTGTGGACATCGTAACATATGTTTTATTCGTATCTTAAACCCTAAGCACAGTACTGTATATATTCACCTAATTAAACTAGAAGAAAGACAAAACAAGCGTGTTCTTGTTGTACAACTATGGTCGATGGAAGTAACATCAAGACAAAATTAGATTCGTAATCTTCAAGGATCTTAAATTCGTATGCTGTAACGACCCCGTACGGTACGTATAAATTTTCTTGAACTATTTCTGAGGCCTGAATCAATTTCCTTGCTACCTAGCTAATTATTTCATAAGCTTTTATATAGGTGATTAACGCACAATTTGATGCATGCACGGGCCTTTCTTTTACAATGCAACTGATCAAAGGAAATTGTTTACTTCCATATATATTATTTACATGCAGAAATGTATGTGAAAGCTATAGATCAATATCTTTTAGAAAGAAAATTATATGCGCAATTCTTTTCAGTCATTCCCGGCCTCGAGGGGTGTGGGATCGGGGCCGGTAAAGGTAAAGAACTTACCTAATTATCTTCAAACCACATATATATGCACGCACACGTGTGAGTCGGTGCATGCACGTACGTGCTCCTAGCCAGATCGATGTTCTTATATATTAAGGTTCCCTAGGAATAAGACTCGGTCCCATACATGCAGTACTGTAATTTCCGTACGTTCTAGATCGAAAAACTCAAACTTGTGCATGATAGATGATCAGATTTACATTTTTGGTAGAATATTTATGTAAGTAATTAGAAAATTTTCAATTCAAGGGAAAGAAAAGCTGAGAAATTAAGACTTGCCTGAGGAGTTCCATTTTCGTTTGTTTCTAGTCGATACTCATGCATGATCCAATCTGACTTTTGTCCGTTAGGGGCTCGTCCTTTATAAAACACTAAAGTCTTTCTCATGCCAATTAGGCTGTGCCTAGCGTAAATAGCCTTGTCTCTTCCAGTAGCTTTCCAGAATCCTGCCTTTGTAGCTCTATTTGTGCGAGTTCCAGTTGGATATTTCTTATCTTTATGGCTAAAGAAATACCATTCATTCTGCTCTTCAGTTCCTATCTTGCATATTTCTGCCCAAATTACCAAAATGGTCAACATGAATGGTTGATATGATAATCTAATTAAACAATCTTCAATCTCTTTGTTTTCTTTTTTTTTTTTTTCAAATTTCAAACTCCGGTTTTAAACTATTAATTGCAGTACGCACCTTGAAGATCCCACGGCTCAATTTTGTAAAGATCAACATCTCTGATGACATCTAGATCAATCCTTTTGGAAGCAACCTTTTTTCTGAGATAATAATCAACAAGTTCTTCATCTGTCGGATGGAATCTAAAGCCTGGAGGAACATGTGAAAAGGTATTCATGATATTCTCCCAATTATAACTCCAAACCTGCAGTTTTCAGGCCAAATGCAATCAGCCGTATAACCTTTAATGTAAAAGAAGGTAAAAGATGGCAGATTGATCTATTATGAACAATGTGGTCGGTTCCAAAGTTAGAAACCTTAGTAGAAACAATGGAAACAATAATAAGTGTTACATATATAATATATATATGCTGAAAGGGAGATCAGGAGAAGCTACATTAACGTCTGATCATCATGGAGTGCATGCATGATCTTGCCCTGCAGGTAAAAAATTAATGCAGCCCTTTTGGATCTATAACTGATTAATTGAATAGATCGGGCCTTAGATGTGAATTGTTCGATAATTATTCATGTGAATTACAATACAATGTTCGACATAATAAACAAAGAATATTTGAAGCTATAAAGGATATAATAGATGTTAGGTTCCGGATCTCCACCAACCATTTGGCTGCATGTAGTGGTATAATGACAAGGACCTAATTTAGCAGATAAAGAAATAATATGGCATAAAACTTATGCAATACTCCTTTCTTGATCAAAACATATCTTTACACCAGATTAGACTGAAACGATATAGATCATAGGTGTACGTAAGAGGTTGTACTAAAATTTTTTGTGGATAACAGTTGCAAAGTAATATATAAAATGGCATGATCTTATAGTTTTCGTTATGCATGCAAAAGAAAGTTTCTCTTACAATTATATATATATATATGATCAATATATATCATGTCTTAAAATGGGAGTAAATCCCTTTCTTGTGTATATGATATAATTAAGCCTTTGTCCATTGTAAAAAATTAAGCAATGTATAAACTGACAAGCAATTAAGTTCTTTCGAATGAAGGTTATAAATCATAATTAAGAGGAAAATTAATTAATTAAACTACCTCTGCATCGATAAACATAACATGCAGCCAATCAAATTATTTAAAGTAATTACTCTCTGATCTGTGAGGACTAATAGCTTATAGTTATTAATAAAATAATATAAAATTGAGTTTTCTTTTTCTCATAGTAAATATACGAACGCATGGAAATCTATGCATTTAATGTTTTATTCAACACAGAAACGTGTGTTGAGTTCCAGATAGGATTAGGGATATTAATCAGTCAAAAATATTTTAGGGTTACCCTACGAAATATAAAGAGGAGTCAATTAAGAAAGAGAAGAAGAAGAAGAAGACCAAAGAAGGCCGGTACGTACGTCATAGTAGATCGTATAGCTAGCAAAGATCATTCAACACATGATTGATTGATGTGTTGAATGCAACAACTTGACATAAATACCTCGTTGATTCAATAGAAATGCAACCTAAATAGATTCAAGAAAGACCAAAGAAGGAATAAAAATGCAGGAAAATTAATCAAACATCTTGATTCTGCAATTAATATATCTACGACGGCGCTAGCTGACGATTTGAAGCTATATGTATAGTGAACCCACATTCGTATGATCAGTACGTACTACCATCACGGACATGATTCTAGAGTATGAAATTGATCATGATTATAGAAAGTGAGATCTAAATGCAAAACAGCTGATCAAACCTAGAAATAGAAAGACCTACGTCTAGAAACATACTTAATCACTTTCTCAATCGATTTCCATCTAGAGATGTAACAGAAAGTTGATTGAGAAATCTAAGTTTGGATAAAACTTAATGGTGTCAACTAGCATCATCAATGAAAGCGCATGATCTCAAAGCAGTCTGTTAAAGCTGAAACATCAAGATCAAGGTTAAACCATTCCAAATACCAGCTGAGAATCCCACAAAAGTTGAGAAAAGAAGATATATAAACTATTATAACAGTCTCATTGCATTTTATGTTCTTTTGGTTGAATATTTATGTTGTTCATTTTAAGCGTTCACTCTCTTTATATGTCTTACCACATGAAATGATGAATTCAAAATCATTCACATGAAGGATCCGAATAGATCAGAAAATATAATGAAATAAAACCCAAAGTAGAAGAAGCAAAAGACAGCACACGACCTTGAAAATCCTTCACAGCACTTCCTATCCAATCTACAACTCCTCCGATCCGTTTGAACCCAACCTCGTATCCACCAACCAGCTTAAAGCCAAAAGACTTTAAGATTATTGCTTTCGTCACTGTCTTTTAACTTTTCCAAGCCCACTGAACCAGACAAAAAAACACTGAACGAGAGGATCAACAAAGGAAATATCAAGCAAGAAAGATGGCACAGGACATAAGTGATCCTCGGGAATTGAACTGAACTCCAGCTGTTGTACTTTCTATAGGGAGATCAGATCCCGAGGAAAGGAAAAGAAACCAAGACAAGGCAGGGAAAGTGAGGGAAAAGGAAAAGGAAAAGGAAAGGCATGTGGAATGGAAACACAGAGAAGAGGTAGGATTAAATAGGAAGCAAAGACAAAAACAAAAAACAAACACATGCCCTAACAATCCATCCCTCTCATAGTTTCTCTCTCCTCATCTTTTAAGAGGGAGCTTGATTGCTGCAAAAGCTTTGAGCGAGAAAGAGGAGGCGATAAAATGGCTCAAGAAAGGGCGTAGGATAATAAGCGCGGAGAGAGAGAGATGACAACCTCCAGCACCTCCCACCAGCAACTGATAAAGACCAGAAAAGATTGTTCTGCTATTTGAGGTTGCCGAAGAGAGAAGAGAGAGGGGTGGTGAATGTAAGAAGATCCAACGGTGAGGAAGAGTTGGGCTACTTAAAATGGACTTGACACGACCAAAAAGTATCTTAAAGAAATTAATCGGCATTAAATGTATTGTGGTGATGATGATAGGTAATCATCAATGGGTGATATTTTGGTGGTCACCCTTGAGCTCAACATCCTCTCCAACCCTCTCTCTCTCTCGCTCTCTCTCTCTCTCCACTTCCTTTACCAATGGTTTTTCCTATTCAAAGTAGACTACGTGTTGTACACGATCAGATCAATAATGATAGGTATTAGCCCTTATAGATCAATGTAGACTGCGTGGCTTTAGTGCATACATACGAGAAATATCTTCATTAATGTTCCTTAACCGTGTTAATGCCGTCGTTCAAGTCGACTGAAAACGAAGGGAGAGCTGCTAGCTCATGATCCAGCCCCACTATATATATATATATATATATATATAAAGAAGTAATTAATGTAGTCGATCTGAAAAATACCTTTTTAAGGTTTTTGATCAGAATATTTAAGAAAGTTTTTATTTATAATGAAAAGAAGCTAAGCAATTAAGCAAGTGCAGGAGCACGCGGTCTCTGGTTGGTTGGCCCGCTGTTTTATAGGCCAGGAATTCTTATATATAAATCTAATGTATTTTATTATGTTCCCCATATGTAGCTTTCACGAGCTGGCCGGACCCCAAAGAACCGACCTTAGACAATACGATTGGGACACCTCTCCAAATACTTCTCTTTTTTTTTTTTTTTTTTTTTATAATATTTTATATATATATATGTATATATTGAGAATCAGCTTCGGTTGAGCCGCTAAGCCCAGCCATCAGTGCGTGCATTTCTGTGCCGCTGGTGGTGGAGACCGGGCCCCATGCACAGAACGGAATCATGTTTGGGACTCAGTACGTGGCGGCTAATGGTCCGGCGTGGGCTAGCCCACGATCATTAGGCTCACGATTTGGGTGCAGGCCGGTTCTGAAAGTGGGCCCCACCCCGTTATCCATGTTAGGAGGGTCCCACGCAGGCCCCTCCCCCTTCCTCTTCTCCTGCTTTTTTGTCCGAGAAGCTGATGCCTAGTTGGAATGCCACTTGTAGCACTGTCTTTGGTGCTTGTGCGTGCCGGCAAGTTAAGCTACCTCCCTCTGTGACTTTTCCGCTGTGTCGGGCCGGTTCTTCGCCTAGGGCTAAGGCA
Organism: Cyclocarya paliurus; assembly: GCA_029856935.1. Lineage (NCBI taxonomy): Eukaryota > Viridiplantae > Streptophyta > Magnoliopsida > Fagales > Juglandaceae > Cyclocarya > Cyclocarya paliurus. The sequence continues at coordinate 5,642,680 of CM056948.1, forward strand.
TTTAAATATTTTAGTGTAGGGTATGACAAAAGCTAATATATATATACACACAAAGACTTGTGTTCTATGGTAACAAGTAAAGCAAAAGTCTCACACGTGATACTATTGTCATCTTGTCCCCACCATCCTCCCATGGAAATGGAACAACTGCATTAAGTATACGTTATAAATATCTGGAGTTACTATTCTTATAAAGAAGTATTTTAATTTTTAACTACCTACTGACATATTTTATAAGTAAATTTATAAATTTACGTAGTTTAATATGATACGTTCGATTGTAAAATTATTTTTATTATAAAATATATTTAAAATATAATATCAATTCATATCAATTTGTAAATTTACTTTTATTAATAGTATCAATACTTATTTTTATATAACAATGACTGATATAGCTTTATGTTTTAAGTGTATTGGACAACCATATTAATTGGAGTCCAACTATTAATAACCCCAAAAAATAAGAATATGCAACATTAATTGCATCTATGGTATGCTAATTTCTATTGTAGATAGTTTGGTTAAGATTATAATTTAAGTTCCTGCATGGAAATCATTCCAAAAAACAAAGAATCAATGGGAAACTTAACTAATTTGGGATACTTTTTATCATAACTCACGCTTAGTATGAGATTCAACAAATCAAACTTATCTATATAATTTGAAACCTTTTTTTTTTTTTTTTTTGCCAACAATGAATCCATTAACTTATAATAATTCTTCAAAAAAAAAATTGTAAATTTGTAACAATGCAAGCAATATATAATAAAGTGTAATTACTATATTTATGAACTTAACGATCGATTCATGGAAAGTCGTTGACAGCATGCAAGGGAGGATCGAAACATATATAATGTTTTGTTTGTCAGCTCGGAGCAATAATATTGCCTAGCTGGTCAAGAAAAAAATGATTTTTTGTTTCGTTGTCATCAATGAACGTGAAAATAAGCTTTTATGGAATAGAGAAAAACATAAATCAGTGCAAGTGGGTGAGCTGCTGAAGCTGATCAACAACTGGTGGGGAACCTTTTCAATCATTGCTGATATAGACCCATTATTGTTTCGGTTCCCCACGTTTAAGAGGATATATATGTTAACCGATCGATCGAGCTGGGTGGGCAGCTCCTGGCTACAAAATTAAATTAAATTAAAGGCCCTATTAATTAATGTATTTAGAGATGTTCTTATTTTTTTTATACATATTAATCATATTATTATATACTCTCATGCCTCTCTTCCTACTTCAGTACTCCTACCTTTGATCACATGCCATACCCTCAAGACCATGGACGTACGAGACAAATCATGGCCCTTTTCATCGATCCTCCCCATATTGTACATCGATCGATCGTTCGTTAATATGTTAATAAAATGTTAACATGTTAATTAGCCCTTAAGACTCCTACTTTTTGTACTCTCTCTCTCTCTCTCTCTAAGTATCTTGTACAACCTCAGTGAATAACACCTCAGTACTCCTCATATCCCCAAAAAATATATATAGAAAACGGCCTCTAAATTATTATCTACAACCCTCAATACATGAATTGATAAGTTAACATTAGTTAGTTGATTATATATGAACAGTTCAGTCAAACCATCTACCCTTCTGACCAAAGAGGAACAAGAAAACAAAAACAAAAAAACATGAAAAAGACAGCTGACCTTGAACCCAACTGGTGTGATATGTGACCTTAGAGACAAAGAAAGACTAGGAGTACTTCTGCTGGAATGTTTCAGTTGATTTTCAGTTCACAAGTACATGCGCCAGAACACGCTCCAGACAAGCATTAGTTTATCGGTTCAACTATTAATTTTCTAACTGTCACTGTCCCAAAAGTATGATTATTAGAGCTAGGACTGAATATAATCCCCACATTCAGCAGGGTCGACCTGTGGCTAGCTAGCTAGGTGTTTTAGCACGTGCTAATTAAAACAGAATGACCTTTTTCTTGAGAAAAACCTTGCTGATCACCTCACACCTTAATTAAGACTTCACCACCTGATCTTGTGTCATTCCTTTTCCAGCTAATTTCCCTCATATATGCGTGCATGGTGGATAGCTAGGGTTCGAGTTAATTTCCTTCGTTTGTCATTATTTCCAATATATATTAATTAATATTCCCTCTTAGTTTTATTTTGGTATATATATGCAGATTGTGATCTTAGATCCTAACTCACTGCAAATAATAACCCAAGAATGGAAGAAAAAAGCGAGCTTCATGAATATAATCTGGCTGGGACCGGATTATCATGTTTTATCAGACAATTATGTAGATCACGTACAGGGAATGGGGAGAATTACAGACCATCCACCAAACCCCAAAATATTGTTGTAGTGATAGTTGTAACATAGATCTCGCAAAGGATACGATGTCACAATTTGTATTGCTATTATCTCGATCGATCGCCCCTCAGATCGGAATACTTGCAGTAGTACTCATTACAACAACAATTCCTAGTTCCACTAAGGTTAGGTTGACAAAAAAAAAATCATGGATGCTCACAATTGAAGACGAATACTTTTTTGTTAGTAACTCAATTGCCATAATTCATGTAGAATATGATCATCAATTTTCATGGTCTTAATTATGGTCATAATTGGTTTAAAATATAATTAAATATCACCAAACTGCACCACTGAATTCAATGAGTATATATTATATATAATAGATATAAATATAAGGCATATAATATCCTAATATATTAATTAAGTACTACATTTAAAAGATTTAACCAGCAAAATTGTGGGAAAATTCGTATAAAAAATGCTTTCTTACCATGAAGTATTGCATAATAATATATTCTATATATTTAGTTAACCCCACAGTACCTGAACTATTATTACTGTTTCAAAAGGCCAATTGCATAAATAAATAATCATATTATTAAATCATAAAAAGTATAATTATTCGATTACAGGATTTGACTGTTGACTTTATCAATCAACAGTAGTACTAGTAGTAGTCCTAGCACAGAACCACATGCACGCAGTAGCATCATTCACTGTTTGTTGCTCAAGGTGATGACTAATTATTACGATTTTAATGCCCTTTATAAATAATTATGGTGATTGGAAAAAATGAAATAATCAAGAATAATGTTAATGGGAACAAATTACTATGATTGCATTTTGGTTTGTATGTCCACTTCAGAATAATATATAATGCCGATCGAAAATAATAAATTTAGGAGACAAGATTAACAAACAAAGGTTAAAAGAGTGAGAGAGTGGAATTCTGAATGATTGTCAAAATATAAAATATATAATTTATCTCGACAAATTTCATAATAATGTGGACTATCTTGCCAGCAAAAATGAATGAAACGTATGGCCTAGATCTCGTGAAGTACCGTTTTAATGGGTAATGCTTGAGCACTTCGGTCTAAGTAGTTGAATGCAAATTATAGGCACCTAATTCGTAGTAGTGGGAGTTAGTATGTGAATCATGAACGAAATGTGCGGAGTGCATTGGAAAGGCAAGATCAGGAGATCAAAACCAAGTTTGGATAAATTAATGCTAGCTGTATCATGTATGTGCGTACTGTATATATATGTATGAATGTACATGATATACATTATTTATATATATATATATGTATGATCGTGTATATAAACACGTTCGTGGTTTTATGATAAGACAAGTACAGTACGTACTGATATCGAGAAGAATTTGCAATCACTGAAACCATGTGTAAGCAGGTTTGGGATTCGTAGAAGTGATCTCGCTAGCCGTTATTAGCTTATAATTCTCAGTACTACTGATCAGATATATAGCAGATTCCAATTAATACTTGAAGTTTTCGACACTATATATATATATATATATATATATATATATGTAAGTGTGAGTGTGTGTGTTTGTGTGTTGTGTATATATGGCTGATCTTGATCAGCTGATGATCATGAACAGAGGGACAATAAAAAACGCTTGAGTGCATCGGACTCCAAAACCTTTTTAAAGTCATGCAAAGGAAGCGAAATGAGTTTCAGTACAGTTATTAATTCACATTAATTTCACATGCATATATGGATAATGCATGCATGCATGAACCATATATATAGATATATATATAGGACAACAACTTATATTTGTAAGAAACTTGAGATTAAGATGTACGCGCGTACTGGCCGCAGACAAGAACCATTTGCGGATCATGTTGATCATTCATGGGATAAGTCTTATGTACGTAACCCAGCAGCTTATTTCTAAATTAATCTGGCGTAACACGTACGTACAAGGGCTACATATATGTGCATTACTATTAGCTAGCTAGGCTGCCTTACTAATTTCTTTAAAATATATGGATAATTAATATGTTATCAGTGAACAATATTATAGTGCTCTAAACATGCCCAGCTATGATCAGAATTGGAAATTAGGCCAGACATATTTAGGATAGAACAGAAATTCAGGAGGCAAGTATACAATAAATCTAGTCTCTCGTGATAAATTAAAGGATCATCTGCAGCTAGTTTTCTGTTAATATCGAATTAAGAACTTCATCGAGATCATAATATTATAGTAAAGAAAGCAACTAATTAACCTAATATGATGGCCGTACCGATCAATGTTGATCTCTATTCATACGTAAAGATGAAGAAATAGAGTTACCCTAGGTGCAGGGCTATCTCATACGTACTACCCTTTCGGACCAAGAGGATGACTTTTAAAAATGGTGAAAACTCATATAGCTAGCAGCTAGCTCTACCTATATATATCGGAGTAGAAAGGTAAAGAAGAGGTCCCTGAGGCTGATGTAGTACTGGTTCTCATGAATGGCAAGCATGCAAATAGATCATAGACCTCTACGTGTCTCTCTCGAAAAGCCAGGTTGCCACGTCTGTCGGCAGTTGCTTTTCCCCAAAACCCACCCTTTAGGACTACACCAGATTGGGATACATGTATTAGGCTTGGTTTAAATTTATAAATCATCTCAATTTATTTTCTATTTATTATTATAAATTTTTTAAAATTTTATATAAAATATAATAAATAATTTAATTTTTTTAAATCTAAAAATAATTTTTTTAAATTTCTATATAAAATAAAATAAATAATTCAACCTTTTCAAATCTTAAAATAATAATAATATTAAAAAATAATATTTTAAAAATATTTTATTTTATTATTTATAAACCATCTCAATTTATAATTACTCATTATTTCTTATCCTAATCAACAGAGAGAGGGGAAGAGAGAAGTTTCTCTTACATATACAATAAAATAATTAGCTGCTCTCTTGTCCACATGGATTAAGGCATGCAATTGCAGCGGTTGATGAGGAAGCAAGCAATCTGCCGTTTTGCGCGCGTACGTATAATTGCGGGGCTTCGATCCTCAAGCTTATAACGTCATCAATGCAGGATCCTTATATCAGGCGATGTGCCCTATTTTATGCTCACATTTGGGCTTCGATCCTCAAGATAAGGTCATCAATTCAGGATCTTTTTATCAGGCGATGTGCCCTATTATTTTGTGTTCACATTTCGAGCCATGCATGCATATATAAATATATATATATATATATATATCGCGCGGTTTTGTTCTTTTTTTTTTTGTTTTTAAATGAGCTAGCTAAAAATCTTTGAAAAATTATATATATGCATAACAACTCACCAAATGTAATATTCGCGTAACACTGTAGTTCTGATTGATTGAGGCTAAATCATCAATAATTTAAATATATATATATATATATATCACTGTGACGGCAAACGTCGATGATGTTACAAAAGTTAGGGCAAACTCATCAATGGTTTTTGTTTGTTTAAACGTATATACTTCCTATCCTCCAAGACACTTTAACTGATCGAAATACATGATATCGAAATGGTTTACAATGATAGTACTATATTCGTACGTATTGATCTTCCCCTTCGATAGTTTTGAATTCTCATGGTTGAGGTCAAATTAATCATGCACATGATGCATGAGGCACTGATATAATCAAAATATATCGTCTTTGTATGTAGGGGTGGCAAATATTACTACAAGAGAAATGGTTTTTTGAGACAACAAATTTTATCTCAAAAAACTCCAATTTCGTCCCAAAAAAAAAATTGAAGACTTTCGTCACTAAGACTGTCTCGAAATGTTTTTAGAGATGAAATTCAAATTTTGTTTCAAAAAATCACTTTTAGAGACGAAATTTGGTGAAACCTTTGAAATTGTTCGAACAGAAATTTTTTTTAGACGAACCATTTCATCTCAATAAATTGTTCGAATGGAATATTTTTCAGTTTGAACCGACCCGTCCATTCAAACAAAATAAAATTTTGAATTGAACAAATAACCATATTTGATACTGTTCGATCGAAAGAAGTGTTCGAATGGTTAAATTTTGTTCGAATGACTTTTGTTCAAACATAAATTATATCCGTTCGAACTGTATTTATTATTTATCATTCGAATTAGTCTGTTTTTATTCAAATGGATTTATAAGTGGTAATTTACCGTTCGGACTGGTTATTTACCTTTCGAACAGTATGAATCATACAGAACAGAATTTAATTAATTAAAAATACCATATTAGTATTACACAAATTGTAATTCAAATATCAACTGTTCAAATGTTTTAGAACATAATAATAGAAAGAAAATGAACAAAAAAATTAATTTTTACAATTGTGGTGGTGGTATAGAGTTTTGTGACATAATTGACTGCAACTGTTCAAGCACGGCTTTTTGTACCTCCATCTTCAGTTTCCTCTGCATGTTCTCTTCTAATCTAGCCTCAAGATCTACTGCTTGATCTAATCGGGTCAACAACTCTTTTTTCTTGGACCTCAATCGTTCCATCTCAAGTGTTGCTTCCTCCAATTGCTTAGTCTTGTCGTCATTCGATCTGACTCGAGAAGAAGATGATGATGTTGAGAATGGCTTAATGCAACGACCTAAGTCCCTTAAATATATAGAACGTGATCCAAGAACTTGAGAAATGATCTGAGCATCGTTAACAGATGATGCATCAAATGGCTCCGCAGCAACTTCCTTAAGAGATATCATCTTTTCCTACAAAAATAAAAACATATTAGTTAGCATAAATAACAAAAATATATAGTCACAATAGAATTAAAAAAACTTAAACTTACATAATTTGCCTCTGCTTCGGGACTGGTCCAAACACCATCAAGATTTTTATGTGATTTTGTATACAATTGGGTCAGATCATAGTCAGCAGGACTTTCTTCTTTCTGCAAAAAGAAAATATATATTAGAACTTAAATTAAAAGTGTATTATATGTTAATATTTAATGAGAAGTAGAATAACTTACCATTTTGTTAGACAAACGATGAAAAGATCGAGAACTCACATGATAGTATATATTTAAATTTGATATATTTGTTTTGTTCACAGTACTCCGTTGCTTAAAAAAAAAGATTATATCTATATATTTAATACATCTATCATATACTATTAAAAAAAGATTGCAGCGAAATTACCTGATAAGCAGGATCTTCAAACATATCACAAACTTTCTCCCATTCGTTTGGTGGCATTGCTTGGAATGGATTTTAGCGTGCCTCTATTGTAGTATTGAACTTCTTATAGTGTGCATGGCATCGACCTTTGTACCTTCGGAATGCATTCGACATCAGTTCCTCAACCATTAATTGGTCCTCTCATCGGTCAAAATTAAACTCAAACTCATCCTTTCAATAATTATAAACAATTAGTATAAATACAAAATAAATTGAAAGTAACATGAATAATACTTAGTTGTTTGAGATGTAACTTATTACCAAACAACGATTTTTGATATGGCCTTTCACATCTTGAAAAATTTTAAACCAAGAGAATGTAGCAATCGGTACATACGTGCGAGTAAGCGTACTAACATAAGAAGCAAGCCACGTTGTCGAATCTCCGGAGCCACCAGTGTGATCATCAGGAATATCAACTTTAATTTTATCTATTTTCCTTACTTTCTCTATGCAGACACCCCTCATAGTGCCTCTACCTCGACACTGGCTTACAACAGCTATATATACATTAATTAAAGCATGTTTTTTAATTAAATTATTTTATTTTATAAATATAATATTAAATTGAGCATAAAATGTGGTATTTAATTTGATAAAATACCTTTTTTTGAGTATGATAGTGTTGGTTGGCAAGCGACAACAAAAGGATCAGTCTCATACCATGTGCGAGATGTATTGACACTCACAAAATAATCATCGTTACGCACTCCCATTCTAGGATTTGAGACATCCCACCAATTACATTTAAACAACCAAACCATATATCCCCCATGCACTTTAACACTATGATATCTTCCACAATTCCGTAGAAATCAATGCTATCATCCTCGTGGCTTCTTTCGACTATTACCCCAAAATTTTGAGTTTTCCTATATTGCTCTCTATCAATTGTATGAAATCTATATCTACGTACTAAACATCCTGAGAGTATTGGATGGCCCGCCTGGATAGACCACATGCCAGAGCATATAGTTCTGGTGAAATTTCAGAAGAAATTTCACCATATTTCAATACAACCTACATCAATAAATACTTTTATATAGAAAAAGGTGGAGTTTAGTTGTATGATATTCGTATTATAAAATAAGGCTTTACAGTAATACCGTATGTTCAAACCATGAAGCGAATTCCTCTTATTGCGTCTTTTTTACATCAATTACACCATTCGTGCGAAGTAGTTGTATATGTTCACTGTGCATGTTCATGTGAATGGTTAATTTGTATCAACTTATATTATATTATTATACACGAATTTAAAGATAATATTGATTTAGAGGATAATCACTAACCTCAAGTAGTGATCAATCTCTGCACAGTTATTCAAAACATACCATCAAACTCTCGTCCACACAGATCGTAGCTCCCTTGTGTGCTTATGGGACGTACTGTCTGAAAAACACGGTAAATGTTGATGAGACTCTCATCTCTCGTCCACCTTCATAATTTTAGTCTGGTCTTGTAAATCTAGTATTAACCCCACGGAAATACATTAAACAAAATGTATGCCACTCATTATCAATATATAACTCAGCAATCGAACATTCTGGGTGAGTTTTATTCCGCACAAATTGTTTAAGTTTTCCCAAAAATCTTTCAATAGGATACATCCAAAAATCGTTATTTTTCGGATGTCTATCAAAAATACCAAATTCATGGGATAAACACTATCAATAGTATATTCATACTTGTTTACCATTTATTTTATAAGGTAGTTGATCCTATCTCATTAGAGAAACTATCATCTATATCGCATATATACTCAGTCCAAAACTCTTATGTTAGTAAAAATTTCAGCAGCATTTCCCTATAATTCTCCAAGTATACTAGTCACGATAAGTTATTGACCCTATTCATGGGCCGAAATTTTTTTTTTTTATTGAAAAGCCGGTAGCCACACACATAGTAGCTTCATCTCAAGTTTATTAATAAACCGTCGCTTATGACGGAGGAACACCGTGGTTATAATCAAGGTATCTAGGAGATTATTAAAAACCTCCCAAATACAAACAAACAAACATCAAGCAAAAAAAAAAACAAAACAGGCCTATAAAAAACCAAAAATCCTCTAAACATGCCTAACAGAACAACGATGCTTGAAACAAAATCCTTTAAACATGCCTAACAGGACCACAGAAAAAGGACCAAACTTGCAGACCACCAGCATTAACCCGCAAAAAACACCTCAGCATTGAAGCCTTACACCATACATTTTACACCAAATTGAGGGAAGGCCCCATTTATCTACTCTGATCAAGCCACATATTAGATAAGGGAGCTTAGTAGTGTTTCTCCATTCCGTATCTCCCTCGCTTGCACCCCGTCGAGCTAGCCAATCTACAACCAAATTCCCTTCTCTAAATATATGGGCATACCTATAATGAATGGTCTTTAACAGTTCTTGAAGCTCCTCCCAATAATCTTCTAAATATCAGATGCCACACTGACCCTTCTGCAGCCGCGACAGGATGACCTTGGAATCCATCTCAATATCAACTGTTGTTAGATTTAATTGTTTACAGCGTCTAACCCCCTCCAGTAACACTTGTAATTCAACTCGAGTACTATCTCCACATCCTAAATTCATAGAGAAAGCCAACAAAACAAACCCCTGCGAATCCCGAATTGCCCCTCCAGCCCTTGAAATTCTTGGGTTACCCAAGCAACTCCCGTCCGTGTTTAACTTGAATCTATCATGCGAAGGATTAGACCAAGAGATGAAATGAATTGGTTGTTGTTGAATAGGATTAGGATGAACATTTAGGCTTTGAAGAATGTAAGAATCAGTATAGTTGAACTTGTTAAATTTAGTAAGATCTTGACCAAGCATGCCTACCCAGTGTTTCATGGGTCGAAAAACTTACAGACCACATACCCGAAGAATGTAAGGAAACACTGAACCAAAATTTTACTTGACTAACACAAGAATTTAAACTGAATATATCTGCCATATAGATGATAGAATCTCAAATTGTCCATTGTGGACAATTCAACAGTTGTACCCCAACATTTTTTAAGAGAATTATTTGCCCACAACTCTCGAATGGATCTAAAGTTCAAGTATATATAAAAATAATCCTAAAATTCAAAACTAGCCAACTCTTACAATTATACTATAAATTTAAAAGCAAATCACATTCCAATTCACAAATATATGTGCAACATTACATTATAAATCACCAATATTAGAAATATTTTATAACTATTATTTATTATTTTAAGTGTTAATAACTCCTATATTATATTATATTATAAGTTTTCATTTTAATTTAAGTGGAAAATGTTTAATAATTATATTATGTATATAGTTTTTTAATATAATACTCCTTAATTATTATTTATTAATTGAAGTGTTAATAATTCCTATGTTATATTATATTATAAGTTTTCATTTTAATTTAAGTATAAAATATTTAATAATTATATTATATAAACAACTTTTTAATTATATACTCCTTAACTATTATTTATTAATTTAAGTGTTAATAAATCCTATATTATATTATATTATAAGTTTCCATTTTTATTAAATCTATTTTTAATTAAATATTTTATAACTATTATTTTATTAATTTAAGTCTTAATAAATCCTATGTTATATTATATTATAACATAGGATTTTAATTTAAGTTTAAAATATTTAATAATTATATTATGTATATAGTTTTTTAATATAATATTCCTTATGTTTTTATATTTTAAGTATAATTTCTATAAATCTTATAATTTTAAGTAAAATTTAGTAAGTAAAATCTTATTAATTTGTTAAAACAGGATTTTGTTCGAACAAAATTCTGTTCGGATAGGATTCTGTTCGAACGAATATTATAGCGTTCGAACAGTACAAGCCTAGATTCCAAACACAAAACAGAGACAAAATTTCTTGTCCACAAAACACAAGTTTCACAAAATAAAATCAAGAACATGATGCATATTGGTGTAGGATACATTTTAAATGGGATTGCACAAACACAAATATACCAAAAAAATCTTAACATAATTAATTAAAAACTATAAATTATCAAAAATCTAAAAATTAGAAATATTACCTCAAATTTAAGCAATCCAAACAAAATAGCAGTATACAATACCTACATAAGCATAAAACATATTATGAGAAAACCCTAAATCATGTGCAATAAACCAACTTACTATGAAATTCGAAATACCAAAAAAATATTATTTACCTCTTATAAACCTCTCATCTCTCTCAAGAATCCCCTCTCTCTCACTAAGTATATTCCTCTCTCTCTCTACACAACTCTCTCTCTCACACTGTAATGTCTCTGCCTCCAAAGAAATTTTCGTATGAAGTGAAAATGAAATGGAGGTTTAGGTATTTGAATCTGTGAAGTTTGGTTTGAATTGCACTTTTACTCATTCGAACACGAAAATTTCAATTAGTGCCAATTTTTACCGTGATTTTATTCAAATTCGAACTCGAAATTTACACATTTGAACTAAAAGATCAGAATATTTCTTGGCATATTCTTTAAATGTAGAGAAGATCAGAATATTTCTTGGCATAATTTCGTTCGAATGAGGAATTTTCACATTCGAATAAACAACAATCAGAGTATTTGGTGCAAAATTTCCCTCCAAACACATTTCACAAGATAATTTCGTTCGAACAGTATATTACTGGGTTCGAACTAGTAATAATAGTATTTTATATTTCAAAAAAATATAAAGAATTTTTGTTTTTTTTTTCACTGCATTTTTTTAACACTTTTAAATATTTTAATAAAAGATAAAAATTCACAATATTATTAAACAATATTTTCTTAATCACTTAGTCAAAAACTCACTAACTAATAAGAACTAAAAATATATTAATTGTATTAACTTGTATAATTATCATAACTCATTCAATAGCTATAACTATACAGTAACTATGATATAATACTTACACTATAGTAGTTATATAACTAATAAGTACTACCTACATATTAATTATATTAACTTATATAGTTATCATAACTTATATTAGCTATAACTATATAGTAACTATGATATAATACTTACACTGTACTAGCTATATAACTAATAAATACTACCTATATATTAATTATATTAACTTATATAGTTATCATAACTTATATTAGCTATAACTATATAGTAACTATGATACTATACTTACACTGTAGTAGCTATATAACTAATAAGTATTATATATATATATTAATTATATTAACTTGTATAGTTATCATAACTCATTCAATAGCGATAGCTATATAGTAACTAGGATATAATACTTACACTATAGTAGTTATATAACTAATAAGTACTACCTATATATTAATTATATTAACTTATATAGTAACTATGATATAATACTTACACTGTAGTAGCTATATAACTAATAAGTACTATATATATATATATATTACTTATATTAACTTGTATAATTATCATAACTCATTCAATAGCTATAGCTATATAGTAACTAGGATATAATACTTACACTATAGTAGTTATATAACTAATAAGTATTACCTATATATTAATTATATTAACTTATACAGTTTTCATAACTTATATTAGCTAAAACTATATAGTAATTATGATATAATACTTACACTGTAGTAGCTATATAACTAATAAGGGCTATATATATATATATTAATCATATTAACTTGTATAGTTGTCATAACTCATTTAATAGTTATAGCTATATAGTAACTAGGATATAATACTTACACTATAGTAGTTATATAACTAATAAGTACTACCTATATATTAATTATGTTAAATTATATACTTATCATAACTTATATTAGCTATAACTATATAGTAACTATGACATAATACTTACACTATAGTAGCTATATAACTAATAAGTACTTTATATATATATATATTAATTATATTAATTTTTATAGTTATCATAACTAATTCAATAGCTATAACTATATAATAATTAGGATATAATACTTATACTATAGTAGCTATATAACTAATAAGTACTATATATATTAATTATATTAACTTGTAAATAAGTATATTTATATATAATATACTAAATATGTTAAATTAAAGTATTATAATACTATTATTAGTATTATTTTTATAATTTTATACTTTGTAATATTATTAATATTATATATTAGAACTAGTAATATAATTAGAAATATATTAGTATAATAACCGTTCGAACATATATTTATCCTGACGAGACGCCTTATATACCCAGTTCGATTTCAATCAAACCCATTTCTCGCATTCGAACCATCACCCATCGAAAGCCTCAGAGTCGCCCCTAATCTCCACTGCGAAAACCGCCACTCAACCGCCGTAGCAACCTCGCATTTGAACTTCTAAGAGGTATGGGTCAACTCTCCACCTTTATTGTTTATATTTTTGGAAGAATGGGTTGTATTTGGGGGGATTTCAGATTCGAAATCCCCTCATTTTGGTGTATTTGGTTCACTATAACACGTTTTTAATCGGTAGAAATGATTTGGCTTAACTCCTTAATCATTTTTACCGATTAAAACAAAACTTTTGGTATAGATGATAGAATTTCGTTTGGGGCTAAGTCGACTTAACCATGTCTGTTTGGCTAGTTCTAGTTCGAACTAAATCTATTCCGTTCGAACTCGAAGTTGCCAAACAGATTTATTTATGTTTGAACTAAATAATATAGTTCGAACGAGTATTAATTTCCAATTCGAATGCACATAATCTTCCATTCGAATAGATTTTACTAGTTTGAATAGAATATGTTTCGTTCAAACTAGTTATTTAAATTTAGTTCAATATAGTATAATCCTTCAATAATATAATTTAAATATTATGGTTAATTATATTCTTAATTTCCTTGTGGTTAAATAGTATACTAATGGCATCTAGCGGAGGAAAACGTGCAAGAGATCAGGTCGGCCAAAGTAGTGGAGCAGCTCACGCTCAGGAGACAAGGCCTATACTCATTGAGCGTGAGATCATTTTGTCTGACTTATCCGATCTTTCATAGAAGGGATGGAGCATACAGTTTATCTTCACTGAGCAAGGATGGACACCGATCTGTTAGCAGCGGGGGACTGCTTATGTAGAGATGGTCAGTGAATTTTACCGTGCTATGGGAGAAGAGAGTACTAATGCTCTTTTCTACACATTATCGATTCGGAGAGTGAGTATTAATTTCTCTCATCGTATTATTGCTGAGTTCCTTGACATCCAGCGCGAGGTCGACGCATATCTTGCAGTGGCTACACCGAGACCAGCGGCTGCACCATCTGATTATGACATATCGGCCGCATCCTCGACTCTAGTCTCGAATGTAGAGCCAGATGCTAGTTCAGATGGTAGTGAGAATGAGGATCTACCTGATGATGGTCTCACAGACGATCAGATGCATCATCTAGTGCGAGGCCCTTCGGCTCCTTCATATGATGGCAGCAAAGTCATCCAACAGGCCTACTGTATAGTATTTTTTTAAATGTTTAATTTGATTGTTGGCTATAACATCGATCTGAAAAAACACAAAATTGATTTCGGGATCGATCGAGCCAGTTTTTTGTTGTGGATAGCACGAGGGGACCCCATTGATTTGGCTTTGTATTTCTTCTACCACATTCGATCGGAGTCACGCTATTCCAGTGGAAGTAGTCCACCATTTGCACTGCTGATATCTAACATTTTATTCCGATCGGGGGTTATAGTGTCTATGACTGAGCGGAGATCGCCACAAATGATATTCCTTAACAAGATCACATTCAATAAGAGTAAGGAGCATTTGCAAAAGACTACACCAGAACAACCTAGTGCCCCGCCTACTGATCCAGCTTCTACCACTACTGCCGCTGTTGAGAGACAGTCTCCTAGGGCTACTTTGGATCAGGTACAAGCTCTCTTTGTTGAGTTTGTTGAGCCCATCATTGAGAAACTTAGGGATCTAAATGGATACATTAAAATGTTACAAGAGGATGTTGATCTACTTAGCAAATAGTCATTTTAGTTATTATTTTACTTTTTTATGTTGTATTGAACATTATATAGTTGAGATGTAATTAATGTATAGTTTTTATTTTTCATATTTGCTACCTTGTTTATTTTTTTCATTTTACTTGCTGTTCATGATAATATAAAAAATGATATTATCTTTAAATTTATATTTATATAAATTTAACATAAAATAAATCACTATAAAGTTTTGAAATTAATTTCATAAAATTAATTTATGAATTTATAAATATTTTAACTCCCCGTAAATCATAATATATAATATATACACATTTTTATATTTTGAAAATGATAACAAATTAATGGAAAAAATATTTATTACTTTAATGAAAAAAATATATATACAAATTAATGATGATAAACAAATTAATAAAAAAAAATGTCCCGTTTGAACAAATAAATTTAAGTTCGAATGGTTATTAACTTTTTCCGGGAAAAATAAATTAATTTCTCGCCAATAGTATTATTCGAACAGATAATATACTATTCGAACATACATTAATTGGTTGTTCGAATATATTTTATTCCATTCGAACGGTTTTTCTTTTTTTAGACGATTTTATTCATCACAAAATATATTATTCGAATGGACATTTATCCGTTCGAACGAATTTTGTAGCTCAAGCATTTTTGGAGAAGAAATGTAAATTTTGTCCCTAACCAATTTCGTCTCTAAAAGTCAAATTTCTTGTAGTGAATATGTGATATGACCCCTTAATCCAACACGATAAAAGTGAGTCAAGGTTTAGCCTTAATGAGTTCAGATTAAAACGGATTAACCCATTAAGACACGATTACTTAATGGATTGATAACGAGTCAACCTGTTTTGAACCGTTAAGAAAATTAAAATTACAATTATACCTAAAAATAAAATTGCTGAGATTTTAATTTCGATATTTTTATTGTTTGAATTATAATTCTGGACTTGTAGTTAGTTTTATATTTTTTATTGATATTGTAGTTTTAACATTTATATAAAATTATGTTAAACTTAACTAAGTCAAACGGATTAATTTTGAATCTATTCAATCTATTTACATAAACAGATTGACACAACACGATCCGTTATGTTAATGAGTAATGTTAAAGTTTGAAATTTTGACACAATAAGTTTAACGGGTCAGGTTAAGGTTGACCTATATAGTATAATATATATATCTTAACATGATATGAACATGACCCGTTAATACGATTTGACACCTCTATTTGTATATATTAATAGATTCTTATGTATATATATATCCATTAATGGAGATAGAGTCGATGATTCTTGTTGATCATGATTTTGTTATTTTATTTTCATTCTAATAATAAGACTTCTGGAGAATCCTTTGATTTCTTATTAGTTGGGATGAACAATTGTCAAACACTATTCACGAGCTGGAACTGAGAAAATAAAATGTTATAAACTACACCATCTGGTCCATCTCCCTTCGCTGACATGACATGATTGATTTATAATCCTTAATTAATTATTAGATTAATATTAGTTAAAAATATAAATTTAATAATATTTAAACCTTATGATCACATCAGTAAAAATAAGATAATCATGAAATACTAATTTCAATCATTGGGAAGGAGAAAAGGAAAAGAAAACTCAACTCGGACAACCGCGTCCAGGTACCGCAGACAGGCCAGCCCGTATTTTGCGAAGCCCGAAAGGACCTGGATCGGCAATCTGGCAGGATTCTAATTAAAGCACAAAGATATATAACTTTGGGGTCGGGCTTATGAACTCAACAACATCGAGTACAAATCACTTTTTGATGTTGAATGAATCTGGGCTTTTCTGGCCACAGCAGACCTAGCAAGTCTGCCGAACCATTCAGCTACAAAAATATGATCAATAGCTTTCGTTAATGATAATATTATATGTTGGGTACACATACGCATATAAAATGGTGAAACAACAGAAAGTTAACATGCTCAGTCTACCTATATTCATACCGTGCCTACGTATATCAAAAATATAAAGAACATATTTAAATAAAAAAATATAAAAGATGTTTATTACAATTTAAAAATTAAAATTAATGTTAATGATAATTTTTTAAGTTTCTATATAAAAAAAGATGGGGTGAATTCTTATGGTTATGGGAGAAAACGTTTTTAAATTATGGATTATACTGACAGATTATTAGAAAAAAAATTGCTTTAATTTTATCTTCTTTATGAGAAGATAATTTGTTAGTAATTATTAAACATTTATTCATAAATATGTAAAAGAAAAATCCTAACATTATATAAATTTTCAAAGAAGGAAAAAATTAAAAATATTCTAATATATATTAACATATTCTAGACCATATTATTCAGCACTACAAATAATGATTTAATCATTGCGTTACTCCAAAGACAGTTTAGCTCTTAGTTTAAGAATGTAAACCAGATCATCTTAATTTATTTCAAAAGTTTTCATAATATTTTTTTTAATATTACTAAAACAGAAGCACTATAAGAAATAATAACAATGAAAAACATTAATTTATTTAACATTTTCACACTTGGCTAAATAAAATAGTAATAATGACATATTATATTTTTAAATTATTAAGAAGTTATAATTTATTTCCTTATGAAAATTTGTAATTATACTAACCAACCTACTATTATTACTCTTAATAGTTATAGTTGAATGCGTATGTTGTATATTTGTTATTTCCAAAATAAATATATAATGTGTTAATTTTAAAATTCAAAACTACAGTGGTAAGTATTAAATAATTTAATCATATATTTTCTAAAGTCTCATCCTTTACATTTTAAAAAAATTATACAAACAATAGTACATTAGGAACTATAGATCTACCTCAAATAGTGTAATTAATTTCAATTTAATTAATAAACTATTCAATTTATCCAGCATTTAAAAAAAATATTTAAGTTTATTTCTTAATAAATCATTAAAAAAATCATTAATATAAGAGAAAAATTAGATTTATACTAAAATGTCAATTCAATTCGATATTTATATAATTCAAAATTAAAAGAAATAAAATGCTACGCAACATTAAAGTTTAATTTTCAAGATTTTGGATTTTTGTTAAAATTTTATGAAGAGTTTATAAAATTCTCGTTCTGTCTCTCCTTCTCGTTCTTTTTCTCTCTGTCACTTGGTTCCAATCTTTCCTCCCTTCTCTTTGTTTCGCCAAACTTCCACCAAGAATAACCGCAACTCTCTACAAAATCACACAAAATAGTGTTTGGTCCGAACAAAAATGACAAAAAATCGTAGTCGTGTGATCTGGATGTAAGAATCTCTCAAATCTCCCCACTCTCTGTTTTTGGAATCGTTAAAAGATTTTATTTTTTTTATATTTAGATCTAGATATATATTACAGATTGTTGTTGAGTTTGGTTAGTTTTCATGTATACGCATATGATTCTTTTACTCAACTTGTAGAAATTGAAACATCTTATAACTCGTGTTTGGGTTTGGTTTGATTTTATGCATATACATATGATCTATTTAATAAGTTTGTAGAGATTCAAACATCTTCAAGTGAGAAAAGAAACTGAGCAAAAGCATACCCACGTCATGCCGAGACTCACAAGGAAGAAGGAGATCTCCAACTCCACCGAGAAGCTTACGTGAGAAAGTGAGGAATAGAATTGTTTATTTAAATAATAAGATGAGATGAAATGAGATATTATTAAAATATTATTTTTTAATACTATTATTTTAAAATTTAAAAGTATTAAATTATTTATTATATTTTATATAAAAATTTAAAAAAATTATAATAATAAAATTAGACGGATTAAAAGTATTTTTATATTAAAAGAACCTAAATAAGAGAACGAAAAAAGAGCAAAGAAAATATTTATAGGAAGCCGAGACAAAATAAATACAAAACTTGTAGAAGAGATAAGCTCAAAAGTACTGTAAAAAGACATCAATTAGAGGAGTCGGCAGAAGCAAGAAAGAAGACAAAACATAAGGCATATTTGTGATAAAATCGGGGGTAAAATAAAAAAAAATATTGGACGAAAACACTATTTATCCCCTATTCGCACTTATTTAATAGAGATGGATATATATATATATATATATATATATATATGATATATATAATTGGAGAAATTTTGTAATTGCTGCAAGTTCATGAATGGAGGAAAAAGACGACAAATTTCATAGATCAGACTATTAGTTAGCCTTAACAGGTTGCCCATTAAATTGTTGCTTCAAGGCCGCATCGTAACTTTCACACTAACTTAATTAGGGTGCGTTTGGTTACTAAATCAAATTTATCTTATTTTACTCATCATTATAATTTTTTTAAATTTTAATATAAAATATAATAAATAATTCAATTTTTTTAAATTTTAAAATAATAATAATATTAAAAAATAATATTTTAATAATATTTTATTATCTAAACTCAACTCAACTCAATTTAATTAAATAAAGGTGAATGCAGAGAATGGTTGGTCAACGCTACGACGATGGTAAGATTTTATGTCAGAAAATATCAGGGTCTTGTTTTGATAGTTCTGGATTATACGTTGCTTAAGGTACTGTAGCATTGAATCTAATTAATGAAATCTAAATGCTAACTTTTGCGTGTGCAGTCTGAAAAGTAAGTTGGGTTGAGTTGAATTTTTTTTAAATAATAATGAATTGAGAAGATAAAGTAAATTTTTATGTAAAATTTATTTAAGATGAATTTAAATGTATTTAAATATTAAAATAAATTTAGATGTATTTATGAAAATTAAAAAAAGTTATGAATCCCGTATATAAAAATATGTTAAGTTAAAAAAAATTATAAATTATACGTATAAAGAAATTTTAAATTGAGATGAATTTAAAACTTGTTTAGATGGTGATATAAAATGAGAACGTACACCTTTTTATGTACACTTTTTTATGTGCTTTAACTTTGTGCTTTAATTTGATTATTCGAGTGATGTGGTTTAATAACAAAGTTCTTAGTTGACGTCCCCGCAAGTACACATTTTTATCATTTAAATTATTATATATAAGTTTAGGATTGTAATTCGGCTTGTTTTCTTGTCTTTTCTCTTGACGACTGTTATCGGCTTTCCTGTCAATCTGTCTGCCTTTTCGTTCTGGCTTGCCACCCGCCTTCCAGGGTTTCACCAAGGTTTGTAGTGTGTTTTCGGTATTGACAAAGTCATTCACTTTGTCCATGAATTTCCTGAAAGTGGACAGAGTCTTCCTGGCTAGCTCTACCATAAAAGGATTCCGAGCCCATATTCCACCTAGGAGGGCGGCAAAGGTGATCTTCTCACCTTGGTCGTCCATTGTTAAACTTTTTTTGTTTAAACAGGTAAGATAGGTCTTCAGGTCTTCATCTTCTCATTGCTTAACTGTTTGGAGGTAGGCGGCTGGGCGCCGGCGCCTTCTGCTGGGAATATACTCTGTTAATAACTGTTTAGCTAGTTCTTCGAAACTATCTATCGACCGTGGCGTGAGGGTCCCGAACCACCCTCTTACTGTTCCCTTCAAGGTCAAAGGAAAATCCCGACACGATATTTCCCCTGGAAATCCATAGAGCGTAATATGGGCTTTGAAATTCTCCAGATGGTCCACCAGATCTTTGGATCCATCATACATGTCTACTTGGAGTACTTTGAATTTTGGCGGGAGGGGCACGACCATATTTCGCTCGCTATATGGTACGTTCATTTGGTTGAGTAAGCATTCCACTAAAGAAGATCCCCCTATCTTTTTCACCATTTCATCATATTTTATGACAGTTCTTTTAGCTCGTCATGTATCTTCTCTTTTTCCGTTTGTCCCAGATTCGACTCCATATTAGATGATTCTTCCCTTTCACCCTGCCCACTATGGGCGGGTATGACGGTATTGCTAGATTCGGCATTCCTCCGCCGCAGGTAATCATTTTCCTTCTTCAGGACCTCCATTGCTTCCAGTGTTTGTTTTAACTTTTCCTCGGCCTCTGCTAGTCATCGCTCGGCTTGCTACAGATCTGGATACAGTTGGCATGTGAGAACCACATAAAGAAAATACAGATCCCACAGACGGCGCAACTGTAAAGGACGTGTCTCACTTTCTTACTGCAACCGTTAACCTGCACAAGGATAAAAAATGGTCAGCGTGGTCCGTCAGGGAAAACTTCAATACTTAAGTCAGTAAGAATCTAAAGATGATTTAGTAATCAGAGAAATCATGAAAAAAGATGTCATTGTTATTGAGGATTACCTGGTATATATAGGCTCCGATATGATGTTTATCTGACACAGAGTTTTTCGGTGCATGATGCCGAATTTTTTGGTACGTCTTATAACTGAATTGATCACGTATTTTCATGAGATCCCTACCTTCCCGTAAGAGGTGGTAGGCAGATGTACGACTCTATTGGGCCTTAGGCCTTCTAGCTTCTTTTGTTCAATTAAGAGTCTTTTACATTGAGCTCCCTTTATCTTTAGGCTCTCTTTGGGCTCTCTTATTTAGAATGAGCTTTTTACCAATATAGGTCCTCCAGTATTGTAGCTTTGGATCCTAATTAATGAAATCTAGATGCCAACTTTTGTGTATGCAATCTCTTTAGATGTAAGTTGATCTAAATTGAATTATTTATAAATAGTAATGAGTTGAGATGATAAAGTAAATTTTTAAATAAAATTCACTTAAAATGAATTTAAATATATTTGAATATTAAGGAAATGTTGCGGCGGACTATTTAGCGCGATTAGGAGCGAGGG
Source organism: Cyclocarya paliurus (assembly GCA_029856935.1). Taxonomy (NCBI): domain Eukaryota; kingdom Viridiplantae; phylum Streptophyta; class Magnoliopsida; order Fagales; family Juglandaceae; genus Cyclocarya; species Cyclocarya paliurus. The sequence goes on from CM056948.1 coordinate 5,664,826, forward strand.
AATACACCCAACAATGGCTCCCTCAAAACCTTCCCATGAAACTCAGAGGGATATTACGTATGGACAAGGTTAGATTACCCTATGTTAGGCTTGTTTAAAGGAAAAAAAAAAGTGTATATATGGTTTCCTGGTTTTTTTTTTTTTGTTGTCTGGAAGGGAGTTTTTCAATAGTTTGTCTTAATTTCCTGGTTGTATGTGGATTAGACTTATCTTGTTGTATAATGATTTTCCTCTACCATAAATGAGGCTTACTAATATAGTATTGAGGTTCCGTTCTCCTTATATATATATATAAATTATTTGAATATTAAGATAAGTTTAGATATATTTATGAAAATTAAAAAAAATTATGAATCTCTTATATAAAGATGTGTTAAATTAAAAAATCTTATAAGTTTACGTATAAAAAAATTTAAAATTAAAATGAGTTTAAGGCTCGTTTGGATATTGGATAATGATATAAAATGAGAACGTACACCTTTTAATGTACACCTTTTTTTTATGTGCTTTAATTTGTGCTTTTAACTTCGTGCTTTAATTTGAATTATTCGAGTGATGTGGTTTAATAACAAAGTTTTTAGTTGACGTCCCGGCAAGTACACCTTTTTATGTACGTTTCCGTGTCCTCCTCCTGCATGTTAAACTGTTCCACATGCCGCTCCCACGTGAAAAGGATTAGGAATTTTTACTTTCCGAGTGTAAAGCAGTCCCAACTTTTCTTGAACTTGGAACGGCCAATATCAGACAATTCAAATTAGGCAAACGTAAACCATATGTATATACCTAAACGAGGAAAACATTTTTCTTTTTCCAAAGTACCACGTGTGTGGCTGAACTCGGAGTTTAATGCTTTGGGGGCTTTTAAACTTACGTACGTGGTCCATCTTTCGTGATCAGCCATGAGTTTTTTTTTAACAGAATACTCTCTGTTCATGATCGGTCGTCAGTATTCCTCTTGTGAACAAGTACTTCATGAACACGAACAGTGACTCTTACCATGCATTCGAATATATATATATATATATATATGTATTTTTTTTAAGTGCAAATAAAATAATCGGGAATGGTTGCATGTATGACAAGAACGTACGGTCAATGCTCTTAGCAACTACAAATAAAATATTCAAGAATACCAATCGTACCACTAAAGTACTTGACTCCTACGTACGAATTGTATACGTGGTGGGGGGAGGGGGGGAGGTGGCGGGGGGAACCTTTGTTAAATTGAAGCCTTTAAAGACGTCAATGAGCGAGAAAAAGACGGCACAAAAAATCATTGATCATTTTTCACATATTTACTATTCAAAGAACCTCTTCTTGATAAAACATCAGAGTCCCTTATCCCCAACGTTGATCTTTGGGAACGTCCATTGATATTTGCCCATCTCTGACCTTCTCCCGCACTCTCTCTCTCTCTCTCTCTCTGCTACTTTTATTTTGTTCATTTTCTTCTTTTCCAGACTCCAAATCCGAACCGCGTGCTGACCATATCTGCCTCTTCTCTCTCTCTCTATCCGAAAAGCACGCGGCCATAGAATCCCACTACTGCCTAACACCAACTTCAGAAGTATACATAAAAGCCACGCAAATGACCCATTTCAGAGACGGCCAAAGCAGAATTGACAGTTTCGGAGAAGTCTCTGGCGATGTCTATCACTGATCCTTGTAACTGAAAACGCTGACCCATTTCAGAAAAACTTCTTCGAAAGCATACCCTTTTTCGTTTTTGGCTTTTCCGCTGACTAGCATGAGAAAAACCAGAGGCTTCAGGCTCGGGCGCAAGCTGGTGAAGGTCTTCAAATGGATAATTCGTCCCAGAAAGAGCCCCAGAAGGTACTGCCACTTGGACCCTCCGAACCGGGACGGAACCCTCAACCCCTTGTCCAAAATCCTCACCTTGGCACGGTGTTTTCGACGTGGAGCAAAGGGACTATGCTTTCCTAAGTCGCATCCGGATTACATCCGGTTGAGTCAAGACCCGGCGGAAACAACAAGAAAGCCAGCGGCTGGGGGTGTACCGAAAGGGCACTTGGCCGTGTACGTGGGCGATTCCGACGACGACACCCATAGGTACGTGGTGCCTGTGATATATTTCAATCACCCGCTGTTTGGGGAGCTGTTGCAGGAAGCTGAGAAGGTATACGGGTTCAATCATCCGGGAGGGATAACCATACCGTGTGGGGTTTCGGAGTTTGAGAGCGTGCAGACTCAGATTGCCGCCGGTGAACGCCTCCACCGCAGTAGGTGGAGTCGACCGTAGTAACTTAGTCCCGACGAAGATTGGGCAAATGCCATGTCAAAATGATTTTGATTTTGATAGAAATCTAAATACATGTTGATTTTTGTGAATATTGGATTCAAATTTAGTTCTATCAAAAGCAAAGTCGAGTGATAATTTTGCTTGGGCTATTTTTCTTTGACAAATTTCGTTGGATTTTTTTATTTTTTGTCCATATACTGATTTTTTAGATGAATTGTGGTGGAGAATCCAAACTCCATATCCTATTTTGTCCGTTGCACTGATTTTGTGAAAGATAAGCTTCATTGAATCTATTTCTGATTGGGCTCACCGATAACCAATACCATTCTTCCTTCTTTTGGGGTCAACTTTCTAAAGTCCAAATTGCATCTAGCTTATGCAAGTTGCAGCATAAGCTTTACTAAGGGACAAGTCCCATATTCTCTCTTTTTCATTCGTCTTTCTCTCAAAGCCTTTACACGTACGTATTCTATACTCCTATCCCAGCCTCAGAAAATTACAGACAAGGAAAAGGAGGCTTTTTCACACACACATGATGCTACTATCATCCCGACCCGCACCCTAATATGTGATGTGTATTTACATATCAATATGTATTTTTAAATAGATTAATAAAAATGATAAATTATATATTGATGTGTAGTGTAGAGATGATGAGTAAAATTTTTCTATATATATTATACTACTTTTTGTCTTCCAGTTGTCATTTCTAATATTATACTAGTTATACAGTTTGATATAAGATATTTAAAGTGGCATCTTATATAAAAACCAGTATTATGAAGATATAAAATTTAATAAGGCGAATCATATGATTATTTGAAACAATGATGGGTGTTGTTGGTAAGAATAAATAAATAAAAACAACACTAACACAGGTTTATGTGACAAATAAATAAAATAAAAGGCAGTTGGCTATAGCTGCTGATCATTTGCATATATGACATGCATAATGAAAAAAAAAAATAACGTAAAACCTTCTGATCTTTATTCGTTTGATTTGATAACCAATCTCAATTCATTATTATAATTTTTTAAAATTTTAATATAAAATATAATAAATAATTTAATTTTTTAAAATTTTAAAATAATAATAATATTAAAAAATAATATTTTATCAACTCAACTCACTTTAATAATGTCATTAAACGATGTCATATCATAATAATGGTTAAGGCCAAATCATTTCAAGAGCGGGAGGGGTCCAAAGTTCCAATTAAAAACTAGCATGAAAAAGGTTATATCGTTCTCGAAAATAAATAGTTTCAAACTTTTATCATGAAGGATATATATCTTTCAATAATTGCTGTGACTTTTCAATTCCACCCGTCAAGGTGGAAAAACAAGCCACAATCTTATCTTAAATACGACTGATAAATACACATCACAGGTCAATTAACACTTGATCAATCATTTTCATGACTTTTAATTATTTATTTAATTAAGAAAACGAAACACAACCCAATAGCATAGTCAAGTGTCAGATATTTGTATTACTAGCAGTGGTTTTCAACAATCGGTTATTCTTCCTCTTCCTATAATCAGTTATTCTCTCTCTTCCTGGAACTTTTTGTATCCACTGTTGGGATAAACCGATTATCAAAGACTAATTTAAAATATAACAGTAGAAGTAAATAAAAGAAATAACGACAATCACACAAAGACACCAAAATTTAAAAAGTTCAGCTTCGAATATAGCTTACATCTACTGACGGAATCGATAACAAAAACATTGATGGAGTACAAGAGAGGCATAACAAAAACACTCATTAATCCCAAAACTCCAATACACTCAAATGAGCTCTCAAGCTCACAAATGAAACTCAAAAGGAGGTCTCTCTCATTGGCGTCCTCTTGAGTTTTGACAGTTTCAAATGAACCCAAAACGCAACAATACATGAAAAAAAAAATGTATTTATACTAAACGGTACAGAACCCTAATTTTAGAACATTCGCTCAAAGAGTGAGTGTTGGGCGAACTCACGAGTTGGCCTCCTGCTCAAGCAGATGTCTAGCGAACTCACGAGTTGGCCTCCTGCTCAAGCAGATGTCTAGCGAACTCTCTACCTGAAGTTTCGCTCGAGTGGACTGTCGAGCAAAGTGTCGAGCCAAGGATGCTTGAGCCAAGGTCGAGCCAGGGTCGAGCAATAGTCAAACCAAGCCTCTGGAATGACATTTTCAACAAGAAATCAAGCCAAACTCAATACCTACAAAAGTGTAGGCGCACAGGATAGAGGATCAATATGCATGGTATTCCATTGTATTATATTTTATTGAAAAACTCTATTCATCATCCCCACACACCACACTTTTTTTCTTATTTTTATTTTTTTCTCTTACCAAATATATAATATATGGATGATGAGTAGAAGAATTCAATTAGTTTAAGAAGAGGAAAACTAAAAACAAATTTAAAAAAAAATGGTACGTGGTGTGTGAATGATAAAATAGAAAAGTTCTATTTTATTCTCACGTAGATAAACATTAAACTGTTGATGTCTGTCGCTTCTATTAAATATAAGCCAACGAATCACTCAGTTTAAAAGTATTGTAGCCATAAGAACAAGAAGATGGTGACATCTATTATCGTATATAATTTTCGAATAGATTTAACCACACTTTTCCAACACAGAATTTATAGCAGAGAAGTTTGAGTTTTTTGTATGCATCTGAGTTGTGCTTTGTCTTTTTGCTATGTTGTACCGTTGCTGCTGTGCTACCGTCTACTGTTTGCTGCTACCATATGGGCCGCTGCCCATTGTTCTGGTGTCCTGTGTTTGATGCTATTGTTGCATGCTGCTGCTCCTGATGATGCGTTGCTGAGCTTTTCTTTCAATTGTCCAATATTGATCAGTGCGTTGCCATATTGCAGTTACTGTATTGCAATTACTTTTGTGTTTTCTCTCTTGAAGTTGTCCATTGATGAGCGCTGCAGTGTCTTTTCCGGTTTGCTGCACTGTCAAGTATGCTTGCTGCTGGTTTGTCCTGTAAGGTGATTAATGGGAAATGCTGCCAAATTGCATGCTGTTGTCAAGTTTTTTCTTCCCCTCATGTCTAGTACCGCAGAAATGATAATTGCCATGTTTTAACATGGTTTGCGGTTGAGATTGATCAACGCTAAGAGTTGATTTACCAAGATCAGCTTTGCTGATTACTGTGCAATGCTTATGCGTATGATGATTTACCAAAAATTGGCTAATGCCAATTCCTTTTCCGTTAATATAATTTACTAATTACCCAAAAATACATGAGTGATATTTCTCTGCATGTCTTCGTTCGGCAGCAGGCATTCATATACTCGCAGTGCTAAAAGTAGCATCAATTTCAATTTGTAGTCACACACACAGATTGTTCTCCCGCATGGGTTTGAGTCCAAATTCGGCCAAGAGATAATTGATGTATTTATAAACGAGGATAACTTATCATTTTGAAAGTGTAGGGCTCTTTACCATATAACTAAGACTGGCATCATATTATGCAATCAAGCACTATAACCTCGATTGACAGGATGTAATTGGCTCGGCTCATGGCCATTACAAGCAGCCATACAAGCTTCCTCCACTAAGGTCTGGGAAACACCACTGTTGCAAATGTTGGCAAAGGCACGCATCAGTTTCATACCATATTGTGTTAATGAGCCACAGTATGTCTCGAACAACCGAACCTGCGGTCAAATTGAAAATGAGTGATGAGATTGCATATATAACAACTTTAAGGGGCAAAATCATATGCAAAATGTATTGTTTACCGTTGATTTCAAGCATCTCCAATCATCGACAAGCAGCATACCGGGTTCTCTCACGGAATTAAGGATGGAAGAACCTTTATGTGGTCCATATAGAAATGATCCAATCAATTCCATGCTCCCATCTAAATGAGCTCTATGCCTCGTTGTCTCTGTGATTTGCTTGAGAATTTCTTCCTTCTGTTTTGACCCATTTTCTGAATTTTTGTACTATTAGATGATAAAAACAAATTTGGTCAGGTAATTTTGATTACTTTTCAGATTAACAAGAGTTTTATCCACCAAAGAAGGTAAGATGCTGAAGCTTACCATCTGCCACAGGAAGATAAGCTCTGCATCTCTCTGGCTAACAACTTCCATGCGAGAACGCAGATGGCCATTATATGGAGGGAAGTTCACAGTGGTAGGATCAAAACCTTGATACAAATAAAGCTTCTCATCTTTGATGCTACTATTTCCATATTCCATCACGTGAGACCCAGCATTGGAAATATTGAAATTGGAAGTACGATTCTTTACCTGCACGAAATAAGATTCAAGTAAATATCAAAGGTAAAATGGCCAGCGAAAAGATGCTGGCCCGAATATATGGCCTAAAAGATTTAAGTAAAAAAGAAAAGAAAAAATCTTACCGACTGGTATTGTTGTTCTATTGTTTCTTTCTTGAGGTTATGAGTCTCACTGCACAATTAACAAGTACAATTCAATTCCATGCAGGTAAAGAAGATACAATCGTATGCCAATCCAGAAAACTAAGCATTACCTATGGGATGCATGAGTGAATGAATTTCTACACTGAATGATAATTTGTGGCAATTTTTGTTGTGCACGAGCCTTAAAACTTATCTCCTCAGTCTGTCAGTCATGGCTAGAAAGCTCAAGAATTCAACTGTTTGTATTTCTGAACTTGTATTTGCTTTTAACGAAAGCTATACTGCATATCTAAAACTCTCACTCATCCTACCAATATATGGCCAGATGATTGCAACCCTGTCTAAATTGTCAAATCTCTATAACAAAGAATCCCCAAATTCGCCACTGGCCTTTTTGGTTTGCAATGGCTTTCTAAATGCAGCAGAACGTACCTGTCCTCCATCCAAGCAACACTATACAAATCTCCCAAGCAAGTGAGGTACTCTGGAGGAGGAGGAGGTTGCATGCCAGGACAATAAGTTCCCCAGCTACTCTCTTGTGCATTTGACGCTGTTGTTACATATATATTAAGATCTTTGGGCATTATGCCTTCGAAGACACTCCCACTCTCACATGCTTCAATATACAAGACCTGATCCCACCACAATTCTACCCTTTAATCACCATCAATATATGCATATATATCATCATTTGAGTTTTAAAAAGGAAGAGAATTCTCTTTACCATCTCTTTGTAGGTTCCAGATGCATGTTTTTTCTTCAAAACCTCGATAAAATCCATGGCATAAAGGAAAGGCATATTTGGCATCCCTACAACCAAATGAAAAATCAGCTATATATGGTCTATTACCTCCCAACTTTTTCCCCATCTTTCTGTTACTCAAGATGTATGCAGCATCCAAAATGGGAAATGAATTTATTGAAATTGCATTAAACTCACCCAGAACTCCTGGGCCTCCATGATCAGAGTAATACAAAAAGATCCTATCATTAGGTTTGCTATCTACAACCTTCCCACTTCCACCTTTCACGGCCTTCTTGTCACCCAGAAGCACTGCATACAGATTTTCTGCAGTGACATGCTCACCAGTGTAATCCTGTCATGATCATCCCATGTGATCAGCACTACCAAACAATTTAATAGCTCTAAGATATCACATTAGCACAATGGTATTTATACATATCCACACAAAAAATTAGTGCTTAATTACACGAACTGAACAGTGAACGATATATGATCCAGTAAGAAGGCTGAAGCAGAGGTGCTCAAGTATTATTATTATTATTATTTATGTCAGGATCCTCTACAAAACAGGACCCTTCGGACTCACCCTGCAGAATAAACTCCTATTCTGTGTACCGCACCTTTATTAGTTTTCCTATACGAAACTGGTTAAATCACTTGCTTTTCACCGGGCAATTTGATCCTAAATGATTGTTTGTACTCATGAGATGTTAAAACTTGAACTTGAAGGGAGTGATACCCAGGAACAAGGCTTTCACCACTTGGCCAACCGGGTTCTCGAGTATTATATATGAACCCAGTATTAACTTTAAGCGCAAGACTTCATTTTTAATTGAACTCATGACATGGCTGTATGTGTGTGTGTGTATTAATCTTAAAGGGTATTTTGAGAAAAACGCTTGGGAAACACCAATCGCGTTTCAACAGTGCAATGGGAACACTTGTTAACAATAGCCTTGCTAATTACATCTTTTACAAGTGAGTGGATGATCCTATATATATGCCAAAGAATATTCCGTGACCAAGAAAGTAATTAAAAGGTACCTTAGGCACTCCAGCATATACATCATCACCTTGCGGATGATTTATGATGATCCCAGGTCTCGGATTCAATGGGTGGGCTGCAATATCATCGTACATAAAAACTACTATGTTTTCCTCTTTCAGCCCACCTTTCTTTAACAACTGATACGCATGACATACGTCCGCCTGCACTTACAATCCAAGTATAATTCCTCATTTAATTTAACCCAAATAGCTGAATTTTAAGCTTCCTAGCTAGTGTAGAGAAGAAAACAGAGAGAGAGAGAGAGAGAGAGAGAGAGAGGGAGAGAGGTCTTCAAACCTGATGCCTATAATTTGCGTAGCTAGACGAACCAGCCACGAGAACCGCCCATCGGGTGCCAAGTTCTTTGCCAGGATCTTCCGGTTCATCCTTCTCTGTTGGCATTCGAATAGATGAATCCCAACGGTCCAGCCTAGCAGCTCGACCTCCTCCACTAGCATCAAACAACAATAGCACAATTAGCAGCACAGCAGGGCTGATGAGAGACGCAGAGTGACGGACCGCCATGGAAAAGGGAACCGGTTACAGAAAAATCAGCTACGGACTGTAGAAGCTGTAGGGAGAGAGTGAGAGAGAAACCGCTTAAAGGTGCGAAAACAAAGGTGAGTGCTTCGAGACTTATATATTAGAGGAGAGGGGCGATAAAGCGGTGCGAGGAGCCATGCAAAATAAGCAGTTGACACGCGTGGAAAAGGTGGGTCCCGACATCCTTTTCCTGAAACAGCTGGTTGTTTTTATCTCTTTCTGTTTTTTAATTTTGAGGTGGTTTCACGACTTTAATAAAATATTATTTTTAATAATATTATAATCTTAAGATTTAAAATTTATTATATTATTTATTATATTTTATATAAAAAATTTTAAAAATTAAATTATTTATTTTATTTTATATAAAAATTTAAAAAAATTATAATAATAAAATAAAATTATATAATAATTTTCAATCAAACCGAGTTAAGAAGCCTGTACATGAAGTGCCGGGTTTTAAGGTTGGCTGTCTGCTTACCAATTTGAGATGGTGTTCTACTCCCCTAAACAATTAATACCTTTTAAGTTAAGTCATTTATTTAGATGAGACAAACGATACGGGATAGAATGGGATCAAAGTTAAAAATTAAATTAAATTTTAAAATTTTATTTGATTATATATTTTATTTTATTTTATTTTATATAATTATTATAATTATTTAAAATTTTTATATAAAATATAATAAATAATTTTATTTTTTTTAATTTTAAAATAAAAATAATATTAAAATTTTGTATTTTAAAAATATTTTATTCAAATTTTATTTTATTTTATTTACGTAACCAAACGAGTTTTAATTACTTTTTAGTTAACACAATTGCTTTAATATATTCTTATATTACTTCACTACTATATATAAACTATTTATTATTATTTACAAAATATTTATTAATATTCATAAATTATTTTACTGTTATTTACAGATAATCTGAGATGCTTTTAATATCCAAATGAAATCTAAATTAGACAATTCTATACAAGTATTGTCATTCTCTTCAATTTAAAAATTCTTTGAATTTATTTTTTAAGTAATATTAAATATTTAATAATATTATTAATTTAATTAAGAGAAACTCTACCACTCTCAAATTATCATATATGTTTTACTTAGTATGAAAGGCTACCGCACTCAGGCTTGAATTATTGATTGATTTGGTGTGTAATATGACGTGATGTGTAATTTTTAACAAGAGGTTGAAAGGTACTATTGAATGACTATGACAAGTAATATTGTTCAAAGTCATTGATTAATGAGAGAATTATTAGGTAAAAGCATTGATTAGCAACCGTCCAAATTGCGGACAATACCTTATATTATTTACCTTAATAAATAATCTAATGTACATATATAATGTTTCCAATCGTTGTTAACATGGTCCAGTTTTGTCCTAATGCTGATTCCCACCTCCTAGAATTGTCGATATCAATGAATCACTTCGACCCACCGGCAACAGATATTTTTGAAGAAATTATTGTTGCTTAATATAGTTTTGATGCTCATGTTTTTTCACTAAGATTGTTAAAATAAAGATAATGCGTATAGCTGAAGGGATAGAGGGGAATTCTTGGCAAACGACTGCGTTTAAAAATACAAAAATTAAGTATAAACCTTTTCATTGGTTTTTATGAAATTAATTTTCAGGCCTAACCAACTCAAGGCTGGAGTAGCTCAGTTGGTTAGAGCGTGTGGCTGTTAACCACAAGGTCGAAGGTACAAGCCCTTCCTCTAGCGCTCTCTATTTTTAGCTCAGGAGCATGTAACTCGGATCAAGAGGTCCAAGCTCAAATTTTGTCAGGAGTAGTGGGGCCCAAAACCCAACGGAGCGAATAGTGTAACTAAAGCAATGGTCTGGACCCAGAAGGAAGATTCAAAGTCTCAACCCATCAGAGCCCGTGGGCATGCTGGTCAAGGTTTGGGCCCTGAGAATAAAGCTACTCTGTACAAAGACTACTTAGGATAGATTTAGAAGATGAAATAAGATACCAAATTCTTATCTCATCATTATAATTTTTTTAAATTTTTATATAAAATATAATAAAAAATTTAATTTTTTCAAATCTCAAAACAATATTAATATTAAAAAATAATATTTTAAACTTAAATCTAAAATAAAAATTATCATCTCACTATCCAAACCGATCCTTACTAATATACAAATTACAAAATCAGTGAGTTGCTGAGTTAGGATTGCCAATATTGGTCTCCTGTCAAGTATGTTTATATCTTTTAGATAAAACCGAGATTTATTCATACAAAGAACACATAATTCAACATTACAAACAAATAGAATTAAGTACAAGAAATTCAACAGCATCTATAGCCGGAAAGAAAATCAAGACACTGTTGCAACGAGTGTCTTCCACAAATTAACGTGATGTGTCAAGAGATACGTAACTTCATTTTCTTGTCTACCAACATGAAGAACTTCTATTGTCTTGAAATAAAATAACAATGATTTAATATCCTTTTTCAACGAGCTATAATAAGCAAATTGCTCCTGATTAGAATGGATTACTTCCACGATAAGCCAAGAATCCCCTTCAATAATTAGGTCTGAAACTCTCATATGTATGACCATCTGTAGCCCTTGTAATGTAGTAAGAGCCCCAATATCTTCCATTTTAGGAAATTCTTCTTCTTTTCTATGCATAGCCATGATCATGTCACCCTTCTCATTCCGTAAAATAGCTTCTGGGAAAGGAATCTACATCCCTCTTGGGTTGAGATTGTCTTGGAAGCCCATTGAGAGGTAGGACAGTCGGCCCACTAATTGCATAAGGAAGAAGAAGGCCTAAGGCTTGCACGGAAAACTGGACAACGTGGAAAGGAAGGATATCACCTGCCCTAGCATCACTCTGTAGATGCACATCATGATAGAACCATGCAGCATTTAAGGATCAAGTACGAGACACAGACGAAAGTCACGGCGAGAGCTCTTGTTCCTGATAGACTGCGCAGAAGATTGCCGCACCACTCACCTCCATCGAGGTACGGCTCGGGGAGGCCGCACCACATTAAAAATAATATCGTAGTGTTTGTACGACAGACAAGGGTCTTTGACATGTGATACAGAAGGTTACCTCGATGAGAGGTATAAAAGTCTATCATCAAGTTAGAATAAAGGACTTCAAATAGGAATACTGGCTAGGGCATCAAAGGTTACCCCATATCCCCAAGCCCCCCATCTTTTCTCACATTGCAGGTTATCAAGCCAAGTATCTGTGTGCAAAATATGTCGTCAAGAGCTCCCATACCAGATTTAGGCAAAGAATGGAAAACAACCCCATCAAAATAGTTTCCATTATGGATTGTTTTATATCTTTAATTTAAAGAGAAGTCTAACTACTAATCTCATAAAAATAAACTTACAAATTAACATGAATTCATATAATATATTATATTTACTTTATGATAAAAATAGGTTTACAATCTAACGTACCACATAAAATCACGTTAATTTATAGATTTATTTTTGTGGGATTTCTTTGAAGTTAAAATATTTAACTAATTAAAATATTTGATCTAGCCTACTTAACAAATTTTATATTTTTAAGCATAAATTACTTTTAAAACAAATATTTATAAGCATGAATTGTACAAATTATACAATTATGTCTTGAAAAAATATACTTTATAATCACTATCTATAACTAAATTAAGAAGCATAATCTTAGAAACAAGTAAATATAATTTATTTTGAATTTGTTATTTTTAATCATAAAAATTATATGTAATATAAGTTAAGTGATTAAATATATTAAAATATTTTAAAGAAGAATAATAAAAATTAAAAATAATAGTAAAAATGTTTCATATCATTTTATTTAATTATTATAATTTTTTTAAATTTCTACTTAAAATATAATAAAAAATTTAATTTTTTATTTTTTAAAATAATAATAATATTAAAAAATAAAATTTTAATAAAATTTTTAACTTTTAATTTTTATCTCAATAATTGTATAAACATTTACGATTCATAATTTCATATTAATCAGTCTATCCATTAATGAAGATTGATGTCGCTAATTATTTCGTTACCAAACGCTGCAGATGAGTCTTTTGTACGAACGGAACCTTCCAGAACCCTTTACACCGGAACTCTCTCGTCCTTTACTGGATCTTCTTTTCTTTATTATTTTATAAGCTAAGCTTGCTCTCGGTCTAACAACTCTCCAGTTTCTTCTACAACCTCCTCCTGTAATCTGTACACCTCTCTATTCCGCTTAACCCCTACGAGAAGATTCCTAACCATGGCCGATGAAGCCAAAGCCAGGGGCAACGCCGCCTTCTCTGCCGGTGATTTCTCAGGAGCCGTGCATCACTTCTCGGAAGCCATCGCGCTTGCCCCAACCAACCATGTTCTCTACTCGAATCGATCTGCCGCCTATGCCTCTATGCACCAGTACTCCGATGCCTTGACCGATGCAAACAAAACCGTGGAGCTCAAGCCCGACTGGTCCAAAGGCTACAGCCGGCTCGGCGCGGCTCACCTTGGCTTGGGTCACCACGACGATGCCGTCTCTGCTTACAAGAAGGGCCTCGATTACGACCCCAACAATGAGGCCCTCAAGTCCGGCTTAGCTGACGCCCAGTCCGCAGCTTCCAGGTCCCGGGCGCCGCCGCCGCCGCCGCCGCAGAGCAACCCCTTCGGCGACGCGTTCTCCGGCCCCGAGATGTGGGCCAAGCTCACGGCCGATCCAAGCACCAGGGCCTATCTTCAACAGCCCGATTTCGTGAAGATGATGCAGGATATTCAGAAAAACCCTAGTAATCTCAACCTCTATCTCAAGGACCAGAGGGTTATGGAAGCGCTTGGGGTTTTGCTTAACATAAAATTACGGTCACCTACTTCGGATGACATGGAGATGCCGGAGTCTTCTCCATCGCCGCAGCTGCCTGAGAGAAAGAGACCCGCGGAGGCCGAGCCGGTGAAGGAGCCAGAGCCGGAAACGGAGCCGATGGATCTGACGGAGGAGGAAAAGGAGGCAAAGGAGAGGAAGGCGCATGCGCAGAAGGAAAAGGAATTGGGTAATGCTACCTACAAGAAGAAGGATTTTGATACGGCAATTGCGCATTATACGAAGGCGATGGAGTTGGACGACGAGGATATTTCCTACATTATGAACCGGGCTGCCACTTATCTGGAAATGGGACAGGTATATAAATTTGGTTTATTTTTTCCGATTAGTAGAAAGATTTTTATTGGTAAGCTCAAAGCGCAACCTTAGTATACAAGAGACGCACCTATAAAATACTGTCAGCTGTGACGTACAAGAGAGACACCTATAAATTTTACAATTTGATTTATAAAAGAAAAGTTATTGCTTGGATTGCTTAGATTTTATTTCAACTGAAATTCTGATTGATTGTAGTACTTTGACTGAGTGCTTGCATGGTTCGAGGATGTTTACTTCGAAACGAAGCCATTGGTAGGTTAGGCTAAGATCGTCAACTCATCTCAAATCATCAATGAGGTCACTATTTTTTTTATCGTCCCATAAAAAGTTAAACCTGTCTCAATCTAACCACATCTAAATTTATTTAGATTCAAATAAATTTTAGTAGGACTTACAAAGCACTATAGATCAACTCGATCACAATCTCACAACCAGTAGCTTTTAATTATCTCAATATATGGGTTGATCTCCCCCCTCCCTCCCTCCCTCCTTGTGTGTGCTGTTTTACATTTTAGGTTTTGTATGACATACCTTTTCTACTATGTTTCTTCCTTGCTTTCCGTTTTCTTTATGTTTGGATGGTTTTTTTTTATTAACTACCACAGGTATCGTTAAGGAAGATAGTCGTGATTAGTGCTAAGTAAGTTTTATAAGAGCATGACTCAGTGGATAGCTGTGGGGTTCTTTTGCTTGTCATAAAGCGTTGTGACAAATCCTTTTCTTAACATGCCAAATCTGAAGCTTCTACCTTGATTAAGGGGATAGGTCCACCATGGACACACACTCTCTCAACCAATATCATGTATTCTCTACTTGAGAGTTGGGTTTGTTATATGTGCTCTGTTTAGATTTTATTAAGAGAACCTTGCCGCAGGTGTAATCCTTCTCCCCTAAAAAAGGGCATCCAATAGGAATTTACCATGTAGACACTATTTTCAAACCTTGTGGCCGCATTGCAGAGAAACTCTCCCTTTTCCATCTCTCTCTCTCTCTCTCTCTCTCTCTCCCTTGAGCCCTAGCAGCCTAGCCCCACCCACTCCTGAAAGTCCAGTCGAGCTCGAGCCCCACCACTCCCTCCCTCCTTCCCTCCAGTCGAGCCCTATCCCCACCCCTGCCTCCCTCCCGTCTCTCTCTGTACTCTTTCTCTCCTGCAGGCGAAACCATTCCATTAGGTAGTAATGCGTTTGTAAGGGAAAGTGGGAATTTGTGTGGTAGACAAAAGAAAAATATTTGAATTGATGGGGGGCTTAAGTGCAATAGAACACATCTAATATCATAAGATAAAGGAAAATGGTACTCAGTAAATGAGGACAGCTGAGTCAGTAGGCAAATTCGGAGCCCATATATCCCTCAAAAGCAAACTGTTACGAACATCCAGAAAAAAAATCTTTTGAGAGAGAGATTTCATCATTTTTCAGGAAAATGATTTTACATAAAAATTTTTCAGATTTAGAAGATATAAATAAGATTGCATGGGTCAGCTCTCTCGTTGATCTCAACATGGCAGCCTTAAAATCACCAAAAAGCACCACAAACACCTCAATAACCCTTTCTCTGTTTTTCTAACGTATTTGATTTTGCTATCCCCTGTATTGTGGTTCATGGGGTATTTAGATGTGGATTGCCGATGTGTCCATTTGTTATTTGTTGTCGTTGAAGGACTGAGAACGGCGTAACTGTCCAGAAGAGGGTCTGTTTTATTAATCCATCTCAATGCAGCATCTGTGTTACTAAGGCTTGAGAATGAAGAAGGTTGAGGAGACAAAACTGGTAGAAATTATGGTATTTAATTGCTAACATATTGGGTTGTTTAGTATAATGAGTTGCAGTTTATGTCATGTAGATGTTGGGGTTCATTAATCATTATATGATTTCCAAGTAGCTTATGCTCTTTGATCTTAGGTGTTGATTAACTGAGGATTGTTGTACCGGATATTAATTCACTTTTGACTGATTAAATATGCTGATTCTGATCTAACTCGAGCCATATTGAAACGTTAATTTTTAAATATTAGGTATAATTGGCTTCATGGACATTGATTTCTGCACTGTGTATCATCATCAACGGCCCTAGCTTTTGCAACCACTATTGTTGTTTGTGTTATGTTTGATGAACAGGTTGAGTCTAAAACTTGTACCGAAACTCCCCTTCTTGTTGTTATAGTTTGACTGCAGCAAGCATATGAGCTATTATGCTGGGTTATATTAAGCTTTCCGCTATTTGTATTTATCTAATTTTATTTAGTCTAGCATTACCGATAAAAAAAATGATCTAGTATAGCATAGGTTGTGCTCTTGTATGTGCCCCGTGTATTTGGATTTTGTCTGTTATTATTTTCAATAAGATTTTGTTTACCAATAAAAAAACTAATTACAGTCTAATCCTTGCTGTTAATGCTGCTTCAGTATGACGAATGTATTAAAGATTGTGAGAAGGCCATTGAAAGGGGAAGAGAGCTTAGATCAGACTTTAAGATGATAGCAAAAGCTTTAACTAGGAAGGGAACTGCCTTGATGAAAATGGCAAAATGCTCAAAGGACTATGAACCTGCTATTGAGACTTTCCAGAAAGCTCTTACAGAGCATCGTAACCCAGACACATTGAAGAAACTAAATGAGGCTGAAAAAGCAAAGAAGGAACTGGAGCAACAAGAGTACTTCGATCCCAAAGTTGCTGATGAGGAGCGTGAGAAAGGTACTCCTTTCTATTATACTTAACATGATGTTTTATCTGCATGATGCTGCAGTTTCTTTCACTTGAGGTCTCATTTGGTTACATAGATGAGATTAGATAAAAGTTGAAAGTTGAATAAAATATTGTTATAATATAATTTTTTAATATTAATTTTATTTTAAGATTTGAAAAAGTTGAATTATTTATTATATTTTGTGTGGGAGTTTGAAAAAGTTATAATGATTATATGAGATGATATGAGATAATTTGGTCTATGAACCAAACTAGACCTTATTTTCATTCCCACAAATAGTTTTGTCATATAACGTAGACTTCTGAACCCATTTCAATTCTATTTACTTTATGCCTTTCTATATTCATTGACTTTAGTTGCAACCATGGGCTTGCCTTGAACGGGCAGCACTCATAATTTTTAAAATTCTATTCGTACCTCCATTACATGGGGCCCATGTGATTTTTGCATTCAGCTGTTATTCGATTGAAGGTTTTGTGGCTGTCTTTCTCCGATCACTGGAATATGTTCAGTGCATCCTTCACAAATATCTTGTGGTTGACTGCCTATTGATGGTACCATTGTCATTGTAGGCAATGAGTATTTCAAGCAGCAAAAGTATCCGGAGGCTGTGAAGCATTACACCGAATCCCTGAGAAGGAATCCCAAAGATCCAAAGGTAAGAGGCACTTAGACCGTCCTTAGTTACTAGTTGTCCTTG
Source organism: Cyclocarya paliurus (assembly GCA_029856935.1). Classification (NCBI taxonomy): domain Eukaryota; kingdom Viridiplantae; phylum Streptophyta; class Magnoliopsida; order Fagales; family Juglandaceae; genus Cyclocarya; species Cyclocarya paliurus. Next base: position 5,682,413 of record CM056948.1, read on the forward strand.
GATCCCTTGCTATGCCATGGATGTCAATAGTTTATTTCAAAAATTTTTAGAGCTAATGCTGTGGATCCCTTGAAACACTTGCTACCTTGCAGGCATATAGTAATAGAGCTGCATGCTACACAAAACTTGGGGCTTTGCCTGAGGGATTGAAAGATGCAGAGAAGTGTATTGAGCTTGATCCAACCTTTTCCAAGGGATATACTAGAAAAGGTGCCGTCCAGTTCTTCATGAAAGAATACGACAAAGCTTTAGAAACCTATCAGGAGGGGCTGAAACATGATCCTAGCAACTCTGAATTGCTTGATGGTGTGAGGAGGTATGGAACATGAGCACATCTTTGGTTCTTAATTGGACTGTCTCCGTCCACGCATGCATGAATTAAAAAAGCTTTGATTAATTGCCATTCTAAAATCTGGTGCAGATGCGTAGAACAAATTAATAAGGCCAGTCGTGGGGATTTGAGCGCTGAGGAATTGGAGGAGAGACGGGTACAACATTTTCTAGCTTTTGTTAACATTGATTTGTGAAACCTGTTGAATGTTGTCCTAATAAAGTCTCCATCTTGCAGGCTAAGGCAATGCAGGACCCTGAAATTCAGAACATCCTCCAAGACCCCGTTATGAGACAGGTATGCGGACTTTTTTTTTTTTTTTTTAGGCCATAAGAATGAATTTGTATTCTTTATTGATTTCTCGGCACTATTGATTGAATAATTTGGGTGATAAATGCAGGTGTTGATAGATTTCCAGGAAAATCCCAAGTCTGCTCAGGAACACACTAAGAACCCAATGGTGATGAGCAAGATACAGAAGCTGATTAGTGCTGGAATTGTTCAGATGAGATAACCGAGGAAATATTTCACAAGAAAAAGCTTTTGCGTCAGTCAAAATGTCCTTGTGTGAATCGAGTGGATTATTTCATTATATTAAAAAAAAAAATAACTACTTTTAGTTGGAAAAACTTTTGAGATTTTTCTAGCTTTCAAGTTGATCAATGAAGGTATTTCTTGTGTTTTTAGTCACCTCTCTCTCTCTCTCTCTCTCTCTCGCGATGCACATTCTAGCTATAGATAGGCATGTTGTATCAAGGCACATTCTTAACGGCCGGCAGTGCATGTGGATTTATTCTTGGTTCAATTACACGTCAAGGATGCACGGTTCAGTACTCCCCATGTTTTGAAATATCAGTGAGAGCAGTCCCTCGGTGGAAGTACGTAGCTTGAGGGAGAAAACCAGCGAGATATCTTGACATGCTGTTGGTCCTCAGTCAGTTTCGTAGTCAAGAGTGTGTGAATGGCACCCAAAAAAAAAAAAAAAAGGAATAAGAAAAAGAAAGAAGCAACGGTACCATCGACATGTTAACACACTCCCTTGCGATGCTTACCCAATATGGCTATGAATGCAACTAACAAATCGAACCTAGCCGTGCAATCCTGTTGGCTTCATGTTACCAATTCATTATCCGACTGGAGTTGGAGCATATCATCAATAAACCGCAGGACTGCTTTGCTTCACAATCTCGATCTTGTCATCGTGCTTGCATGTGCTAATGAACCGCAATTGTGTCCAGAGGTATGGGAACGCATTTGCCACAATGTCTCTCTATAGCTACAAACCCAAGCATATCCATCCAATCACAGCATCACCAAGATTGTTTTCATCACAATTTTTGTTTTCTATTTCTTTTTTGGGCGCCACAGGACAGGTATATGCAAAGGGTAAAAAGAAATGTAAAGGAGAATTGAACATTCTAAATACTAAAATGCCAAAAATATATGCCGCTCCCCTGTTCTTGAATAGGTGTAACACTTTATGCAGCAACCTGTTGCTCCTTGGGAGCGAGCTGATCCTGGATGTATTGAGGTACAACATCAAACTTGGCTAATTGCATGGTGTAGGATGCACGACCTTTTGTCATCCCTCGGAGTGTGCTAACATACTGGAACATCTCTGCCAGAGGGACCAGCGAATCAACCACCTGCAATAACATTCCAAAACCACCAGTGAAATGGATATCCAAACCTCAAAAGAATGGATCCGAAGAAAATAACGAAGCTTATGATCAAGTGCCGATCAGCTTTCTATTCCTTGTTTGAAGGCATTCGTTTGTGAGGGGAAAAAGTCCAGACTACGGCAAGAAGGGCCTTACAATTGGCAATTCCCTCATGTCAAATTTCTTTTTATTCGTTTTCTTTCTTCCATTTGCTTTTCCAGGGGTGGGGATAGGGTAAGGGGATACTGGCTTCCAAAAAGTTTCAACTTGGTATTGAAATCCTAAGATAAAAGTGTACAAGCACAGATTTACAATCAAGAGATGAATAGATCATGATGATCATGCATTAAACTTGGTCTTTGTTATGACATAAATGGTGGCATGAAATTACAAATGCAGCCAGATTGACTGAAAAATAAGTGATATTATGTAGTTGTAAGAGATCTTTAAGATATAGGACCAAAAAGTTAAGCAAGCTGTAAGAGGTAATTAGGCATACCTTCAGACCACCAGGCTTGTCACCGAAGCTGTTGATTTGACCTCTCCTCGAGTTTAGATCACCAATTACATCTCCTAAATGTTCTTCAGGCGTGACAACTTCAACTTTCATTATAGGTTCAAGCATCTTTGGGGCAGCCTTCCTCATCCCTTCACGAAACGCTCCTCTGGCTGCCAGCTGGAATGCCAGGACACTTGAATCAACATCATGGTAAGAACCATCTACTAGCACTGCCCGAACATCAACAACAGGATATCCTGCAAGCACACCATTACTCATGCATTCCTCCAATCCTTTCATCACCCCTGGAATGTATTCTTTGGGCACTGCACCTCCCTTGATTTCGCTCTTGAATTCATATCCGCTACCTGCTTCCATGGGTTCAAATCGTACGGTGATGTCAGCAAACTGACCTTGTCCACCGGACTGTTTCTTGTGAACGTATTTCACCTCTGAGACTCTAGAAATGCTTTCTCGGTAATTTACTTGAGGAGCACCGACATTAGCTTCCACCTATGTGCAACAAGCAGCCAAGTTATGGCAATTCAAATTACCTTAAAAGCCAAAAGTAGTGTTCTTTTTATATTCTCCAACACTAATTAATGTCTCTAGTAGAAAAGCTTGATGAAATGTACTGATTCCATCAAGGAGCTTGGTAATATAGAGGTGGTTGACATGTTTGTTCATGCGCATGGTGGTTAAAGTAATATCCCAAAGAAACATCTTACGAGGTGTCCAAGACTACATTATGAGTCTAAGAAGCTAATATATGTACTGAAAACCAAATATATGGAGTTTTGCATAAAACCTTAAACTCCCTCTTGAGCCGATCAACAATAATCTCAAGGTGCAATTCTCCCATCCCTTCAATCACTGTCTGGTTGATCTCTTCATCTCGTGAGAAGTGGAAAGAAGGGTCTTCTTGAGCAAGTTTGACCAACCCCGCTGCCATCTTATCAATATCAGCTTTAGTCTTGGGTTCAATTGCAACCTTAATCACAGGTTCAGGGAAATCCATACGTTCGAGCACAACTGGATTCTCAGGATCACACAATGTTTCTCCTGTAATGGTATCTTTTAGACCACCAAGAGCAACGATGTCACCTGATAAAGCAACCTTAACGTCCTCTCTACTGTTTGCATGCATTTCTAGAAGTCTACCAATCCTCTCTCTTTTTCCTTTGTTTGCATTCAGTACATAAGATCCTGCAGCTAGCTTCCCTGAATACACTCTCACAAATGTAAGGGATCCCACGAATGGATCACTCATGATCTTGAAAGCAAGTCCGGAAAATGGTTCATCATCACTTGCAGCCCTTTCAATCGTCACTTCTGGGTTTTCTGGGTCAGTTCCCTTCATTGCTGGCAAGTCAATTGGAGAAGGCAAATAATCCACAACAGCATCAAGCAATGGTTGAACCCCCTTATTTTTAAAAGCTGAGCCACATAATACTGGGACAAAACTGCTTCCAATAGTTCCCTTTCTTATTAATTTCTTAATGGTTTCCTCATCAGGTTCAACTCCTTCGAGGTAGCTCTCCATAGCTTGATCATCTAACTCAACTATGGTTTCTATCATCTGTGACCGATACTCTAGTGACAGCTCCTGAAGATCTGCTGGAATATCCTCATACACAAACTTAGCACCCAACTCTTCTCCTGACCAAAGTATAGCTTTCATCTTCACAAGATCAATGACTCCCTGAAAATTATCTTCCGAACCAACTGGTATTTGAATCACCAGAGGTTTAGCTCCCAAATTTGTCACTATCATGTCTCTTGTTCGGAAAAAGTTTGCTCCAAGACGATCCATCTTATTGACAAAGCAAATTCTGGGTACCCCATATTTATCAGCTTGCCTCCACACAGTTTCAGATTGTGGTTCCACACCAGCAACACTATCAAACAAGCATATAGCACCATCCAATACCCTAAGAGCTCGCTCCACTTCAAGAGTGAAGTCGACATGGCCAGGAGTATCAATGATGTTAATCCGATGTTTGTTCCAAAATGTAGTTGTAGCAGCAGATGTTATAGTAATCCCTCTTTCTTGTTCTTGCTCCATCCAGTCCATTGTAGCTGTACCTTCATGTACCTCACCTATTTTATAGTTTCTTCCTGTATAATAAAGAATCCTTTCGGTTGTAGTAGTTTTCCCCGCATCTATGTGAGCCATAATTCCAATATTGCGATAATCCTTCAATGGTACTGCACGCTTTGACTCTGCCAAAAAGACAGAAGCTTTAGCTCATAGCCTCATACACAGAAGCTTGCCCAAACTACAAACAGCTTTCTAAGTTACATAAATCCATTTACAGGTCAAATCAAAACTTTGTGTCTCCATTTTAAAGAATTGAGCTGAATTTTCTGATGATAAAATGAAAGTAAAATTTTCCACAATAATCTAAATATAGCCACTACCATATATAGAACATATTTCGAATGCATAGCAAAAGGAACTGTTCTTTTTTTCTTGATACTTATAAAATGGGAATTTTTGGTGTGGAATATCAACACCAGGAATCATAATAGCCAAGCTTCCTTGAACATTTTTCACTTAACCCTACCTCGATATGAAGGACTTTCGAAAGATATAAGAGAAGGGTTACTATTATTTGTATTTAATGCCAATATGCACGGGAACACTAAATTGTATTTTTGTAGCATGATAAATGGTCAAAGAATATATATTACATTCCACGAGATACATTTTTTTTCCTTTTCACAAAATGTGATATTCAATTGACTACGCATTATACTGTGTTCGTATTAGCTATTTGAAGGAGCCAAATGGTACTATTTCAGACGATGTAGAGGCTAACTTAATTTTATATCATTTGACATGCATTCCAAAAATTCTATTGTTTGTTTAGAAATACAACGGACGCAGAAATGGATTCATTTCATCTCCACATAACATCCTAACGCCTTCCTCCAAGAAACCCAAAACAAGAAAATATAACCAATTACCAATTTTGCCCACTAATATTGGAAATTGACAGTCAGCGTCCATTGAACTCGAAAGGAACTACAAATTACATAAACAAATCAGAAAAGAACTTGTACACAAAAGAGGGGACGAGGTAGTCCAAAATGAAAACTTTCTTCTGAAATGAGAATTTGATTTGATTCATTTTAAGCGTGTTGAAAACTGGAAAAGCTTTCTATATTTCCTTCTTACGTATTACAGAGATACTATGTACATTTATAGGTAAAGAAGATGCTCTTTTCAAAGAATATTCTAGACTAAGTTTGTTATAGATTGGAATGATGTACACTGCTGAGATGAGCTGCTGAGGTGCGCTGCTGAGGTGCGCTGCTGCATGCTGCAGGTAGTACGTGCTTCTGATATATTCCTGCAGCAGACGGTTATTACGTGATTATGCTATAGTCCCTCGGCTGTGAGGCTTGTGAGCTGGATTTTAGTGTTGAGACATTATTATCCTTAACATCCCCCCTCAAGTCAAGTGGCAATTGAAGCAGACGTAGACTTGAACACAAGGAAGCAAAGCGTGTGGCAGAGAGAGGCTTTGTTAGAACATCAGCAACTTGATCCTTTCCCGAAATGAAAGATACTTGCAGGGACTTGTTTAAAACTCGATCTCTTACGAAATGAAAATCTATTTCAACGTGTTTTGTTCGGGCATGAAACACTGGATTGGAGGAAAGGTAAGTTGCGCCCATGTTATCACAATAAATCAGAGGAGCTCGAGTGAGATTCAGGCCCAAGTCTCGGCAGAGATGTTGAAGCCATATTACTTCTGCTGTTGTGTTGGCGACGGCTTTAAACTCAGCCTCAGTTGAAGAGCGAGCTACGGTCGGTTGTTTCTTGGAAGACCAGGATACTAAGTTGTCACCAAAGAACACACAGAAGCCACTTGTTGAACGGCGATCGTCGGGGCACCCTGCCCAGTCGGCATCAGAGAAAGCAGTAAGGTTAAAGTTTGAAGATGGTGAAATGTGCAAGCCAACGTTCGGCGTGTGTTTCAGATAGCGCAAGATGCGCTTGACGGCCTGCCAATGAGGTACTCGAGGGGCATGCATATATTGACAAACCTTTCCAACAGCATATGCTAAATCGGGTCTTGTAAAGGAGAGGTATTGTAGTGATCCGACGGTGCTACGGTAGAGAGTGACATCTTCAAAAATGTGTCCTGTGAATGCGCTCAGCTTTTCAGAAGTAGCCATGGGAGTTTTTACAGGTTTGGCAAGCTGCATGTTGGTCTTTGTGAGAAGATCAGAGATGTACTTCTGCTGGGTTAATAGTAGACCATTTGACGTTGGGCTCACTTCAACACCGAGGAAGTAGTGAAGGTTGCCGAGATCAGTAATAGGAAAGTCTCCACGCAAGTTGGTGATGAGCTCAGATGTATGAGAGCTTGAAGAGCCAGTAATTAGCAGGTCATCAACATAGACAAGGACAAGGATTGTGCTGGACTTGGTCGTGCGTATAAACAGTGAAGGATCAGCTGAGGAAATTGTGAAGCCGAGATCAACTAATCGACTACTGAGTCTAGAGTACCATGCACGTGGTGACTGACGAAGTCCATAAATAGCTTTATGTAACCTGCAAACATGAGATGAAAAGTGAGGATGAGTAAATCCAAGTGGCTGAGTCATGAACACGGTTTCATGCAAGGGCCCATGGAGAAACGCATTCTGAACGTCATATTGATGGATGGGCCATCGACGAGTCACAGCCAAGGCAAGCACAATGCGCACGGTTGTGGATTTCACTACAGGGCTGAAGGTTTCATCAAAGTCTATTCCAGCTTGTTGAAGAAAGCCTTTAGCAACAAGCCGAGCCTTTCGGCGTTCGATGGAACCGTCAGCAAGTCGTTTGGTGCGGAAGACCCATTTACATGTGACAGTGTTCGATGCTTGCGAAGCCGGAACAAGAGACCATGTGTGATTGGCTAGAAGAGCATTAAACTCATTTGCCATAGCTTCACGCCATTCGGGATACTTCTGAGCAATGGTGAAGCTTGTTGGAGATTCTGGAATTTCAGTGCAGTCACTGAGGAGAGCACGAGGAGGAGGCCACTTTACAGTACCATCGGTGAACTGGCGAGGTCGAAGAGTACGAGTTTGTGACCGTGTCACCATCTGATTTACAGGCAGCGGAGTATCAGTCGAGGAGGAGCTCTGTGTCGATGGTGAGGTCGGAGAGTCAGGTGAAAGCTGGGAGTCAAGTGAAGGAGAGGAAGAAGAAGAGGGATATGGGCCTAGGATAGAAGACGTTGGTGGATTAATGGTCATAGAGATAGGAGAAGGAAGGGCCACGTGAGTTGGGTAACTGATGGGCTTGGGCTCATGAGCGAAGGGAAATGTATTTTCATTAAATTTGACATCCTTGGATATATACGAGCGACTGGTGGGAATGTGATAACAAGTGAAGCCTCTGTGGGCTTGGCTGAAACCGAGAAAGACGCAGGCTAAGGATCGGTAGGAGAATTTATGCTTATTGTATGATGTTGTGAGAGGCCAGCATTCAGAACCGAAAACACGTAGGCTGGTGTAGTCTGGATGCTTGTGATGAAGAAGAAAATAAGGAGAAGAATGATTGAGTGATGGAGACGGTAGAATATTAATTAGATACACAGCATGAGTGAAAGCAAATGGCCAGAAAATGAAAGGAACTGAAGCATGAGCAAGTAGAGCTAAACCGGTGTCCACTATGTGACGATGTTTACGCTCGATTATTCCATTTTGTGTATGAGTGTGAGGGCATGTGATACGTTGAAGAATGCCATGGGATTCTAAGTATTGAGTGAAGGATCGGAACTCACCCCCCCAATCGGATTGAAATTGTTTTATTTTTGTTTGGAATTGAAGTTCAACTTGAGTTTTAAATTTGATAAATGTATCAAGTGCTTGCGATTTGGTTTTGAGAGGAAATAACCATGTAAAACGCGAATAGTCATCCATAAAACTGATATAATATTGAAAACCATCATGAGATACATGCGGGGAAGGGCCCCATAAATCTGAGAAAATAAGTTGAAAAGGGGCAGTGGACTTATGAGTCCGTGTCTGAGCTGGATGTCTATGGGATTTTGCCTTCGCACATGCAGTACAAAAAGATGGATTTATTGAAGGATCAAAGGATAGATCATGTTGCAGTAAAACAGAGCGAACGAGCTTGAGAGATGGATGGCCGAGCCGTGAATGCCATAGTGGAACCGAGAGGGATGTGGTCAAAGCAGTTGGTGGTGTTGGCGAAAATGAGTAGAGGCCGTTATGGATGGTCCCGTGAAGGAGCGGTTTCCCCGAGTTGCAATCCTTAACATGAAAGGAATTAGCAAAAAATTCAAAAGATACGTTATTGTCAACACAGAACTGACGGACTGAGATAAGATTTTTTTTGAATGAAGGAACACAAAGAATTTTGTTTAATAAAAAATTGGAAGAAGAGGTAGTAAAAGAAGCTGAACCAGAGTGAGAAATAGGCACTGTTGAACCATCACCAACACGCAGAGCATTCTCGCCGTGATACTCTGCTGCTTGCAAATTCAAATTGGACAAATCACTAGTAATGTGATTGGTAGCTGCAGTATCTGGATACCAATTGGAATCGGAGATGTAGTTTGAGGAAAAATTTGCTGTTGGTGGAGAGGCTGCGGTGTACGCTTGATTGAACCGGTACATGCAGGTAAGTGCAGAGTGTCCCTGGCGGTTGCAAACCTGACAAACAAGTCGATTTTCAGTTGAAAGGGAGGACACATTACCATTGTTACCTGTAGGAGCTGCACGTCCACGATTTGACCGGCTACGACCACGAGTGTTATTTCGGCCCCAGCGATTTCCTCGACCACGTTGAGGAGATTGATTAGTAGCCGTGTATTGAGCTGATGGTTCCGTAAAAATGCTTGTGTTAGTGTGATGAAGCATGCGAGCTTCATGAGCTAGCAAAAGGCCAAGCAGCTCAGTAGAAGGGATAGGCTCAAGACGAGCAGCAGCAGATGAAACAATGGCATCATAATCAGGCCCTAGTCCAGCTAAGAGATATGGAATGAACTCTGCATCTGGGAGAGAACGTCCTGCAGCAGCCATCGTGTCGGCTAGGAGTTTGGCACGACGGAAATATACCGAAATAGAGTCGGCACCTTTCTTGAGGGAGGCTAACTGTAACTGAGTTTGGATAAGGCGTGCTTGGGAGACGGAAGCGTAAGTTGACTCAAGAGAGAGCCACACATCACGAGCAGATTTGCAACCAACAACTTGAGCCATGAGTGGTTCGGATAAGGATGATATGAGAGCAGACATGACGAGCTGGTCTTGTTGAAGCCAAGCATCGTACTCAGGATTAGGTTCACCCTTGGCTAGTACAGGTTTTGGGGAAGGAAATGAGCCATCGACAAACTTGTATAGTCTCTGGCCACGAAGATAAGGAACAAGCTGTAGTTTCCACAGCAGATAGTTGTCTGGGGTTAGTTTGACAGAAATAGTATGTGAAAAGCTAGGGTTAGGGAGGGAGGGAGGCGACTGATTTGATGAGGTAGCCATGGACGTTGGTCCTTAAAAGGCTCTGTATACCATGTTGAAAACTGGAAAAGCTTTCTATATTTCCTTCTTACGTATTACAGAGATACTATGTACATTTATAGGTAAAGAAGATGCTCTTTTCAAAGAATATTCTAGACTAAGTTTGTTATAGATTGGAATGATGTACACTGCTGAGATGAGCTGCTGAGGTGCGCTGCTGCATGCTGCAGGTAGTACGTGCTTCTGATATATTCCTGCAGCAGACGGTTATTACGTGATTCTGCTATAGTCCCTCGGCTGTGAGGCTTGTGAGCTGGATTTTAGTGTTGAGACATTATTATCCTTAACAAAGCGGGAAGCAAAAAGAAACCAAACATAAACTGAAGTTGAACTATACAAGTAATTCAACAATTCATTGACTATTAATTAAAAAAATTGCCTACATAAATTAACAACTTAAATAAAAGGGTAGACGAAAATCATTTCAAGAAAATTAAACTTCAAACTACACTGGTCAGAGAAAGAGATAGAGAGAGACCGTCAGCTGCCATGGCGAAGACAGAAAAGCTTCTGCTGCTCCGCCAAGTGGAGGGCGTCGAAGATAATGAGCTGAATAGCAGAGCGTTAAAGAAATGGGAAGAAGAAGAAGATAGCGAAGCGAAAGACGAAGAGGGTGGTCGTCGAGGAGGACGAAGACCCAGAAACCCAGCCCGAGTGAGCGGAATTGTAGACCTTCTTTGTGACCCATTTACCCCGAAAGTGCACACCGACGAAGCTGATACCCTCACTGACTCTGCCGCCATTTTTGCCTGCGTGACATGTACGTTATTTTTCCCTACTTTTGAGCTGGCTCTCTCCGTGTCACCTCTGGGATAAAGGAAAACTTGATGGTTTGGCTTCCCTTTCCTTTTTGGTCGTTCTGAACAGGATGAGTTTTTTCCCCTCAGATTCTTAGCTAAATGACAAATGCCACATTCCACATAGTTCCGGAAAAATTATTAATATAGATGAGGGTATTCTTGGATTATGGATAATAAAATAGTTTCATTCTATGTAATTAAGATTATCTTTATATATAAATATAAATATTAATTTTAATTGATATAAATATTAATTTTAATTGATATAAATATTAATTAAGACTAATATATATTTATATTTAATATCAATATCAATCTTAATTATATACTACGTTTTCATACTCTGAAGATATAATTACTGTATACCTTCTAAGAATGCGAGAGGTTGGATAAGGCCTTAAGCCAATCCAAATATGAAACTTTAGTTGTTTGAATAAGATATATAACTATGACCCCAAAAAAAATAAAAAATAAACTAAACTTGAGAGGCTAACAACAAAATATCACTAGTTTGTACCCCGAGAAAATCTTCTCATCAGCCCCTGTTTAGATCAGCCATCTCACACCATATAGTAAAATGACTAAAATAACCTCACAATAAAACCGAATTCCCTCATTTCAAATCTCATTTAACTTTCTCTCTCCCGAATCGCGCACGGCCTCCCCCCTACTTGCCCAAGGCCTCCCGCCCGTCACCCATTTTCGGGCGTCGATTGTCGAGGTAGCGGCGACTTTCGAGCTGTCGTCGACTGTCGAGATGGCGGCATGACGACAGCCGGTGCGAGATGTCGAGATTTGGCCGTGAGAGAGACAGAGAGGGCATGTGAGGGAGAGAGAAACGGGCGTGCGGAGCAACGAGCCTCGGGCTGGGGGAGGAGGACGGGCTCGGTGGTGATGGTGGTCGATGGCTGCGATGGTGGCGAATGTGAGCCGCGACATGGGTGAGTGTGTTAGACCCCCATGTAAAGTTGCCTCCAAAGTCGCCGCACATGTCCTAGCCATGTCAAGGACATGCCCCTTGATCATGCCACGAGCATGCCTTGGCCCGTGTCTTGTCACACACAGGGCTTCCAGCATGCCCATGGACCGGCCACATGCATGCCTTGGCCCGTGCCTTGACACGCACGGGGCGCCCAGCATGCAGGCCATGCTGATTAGACTCCCACGTAAAATCACACACATATCGCTCGAGCGGGGTGTCGAGCGGAGCTCTCGGGTTGAATTCGCTCGAGCGGAGTCGAGCGGAATATCGAGCGGACTGTCGAGCGAATTTCGAACGGAGCTCTCTGGATGTTTTCGCTCGAGCATACTGTCGAGCGAGTTTCGAGCGGAGCTCTCTGGATGTTTTCGCTCGAGCGAAGTCGAGCGGAGGGTCGAGCGAACCTTGGCTAGAGCCAAGGTCGAGCCACAGTCAAACCAACCCTCGAAAAGGGTATTTTCAGCATGAGAACAAGCCCAAGTTCGACCCCTATGCACCACCTTAGCCATGTGGTCCATGCCACTATCCTTATTTATGTTATTTATTTTAATTATTTATTTCTTTTATTGCAAAGGGACCTTTTGGGGGTTTCCAAATTGTAACCTTTATAAATAGGACACTTAGTAATTTCTTTCACATCTTTTGACACTTTCCCTTTGTGGACGACTATTATGCTTGAGATCATTTCCGGTGCCTAGCATTTGGGCTCTTTGGGGTGCAATTCGTGAATCCCTAAGGAGAGAATCACACTTTGCAATTCGTGAATAAGTGTGATTCATTCTATCAATCTTATGATTATTTTCCATTCCATCTCTTGTCTTCCATTATTTTCCATTGATTTGATTATAATACTTGCATTGAACTTGTGTTGTTCATCCATGTTCTTGTGAGTTTTGGCCAACAAGTATTTTTCAACATCCATTTGATCCTTCAACCCTAGCATAATTCGACCACCACTTGTTTGCCCTACCTTCCATAAATAAACCAAATCCCAAAATACCCTTCTTACAATCCATTCCCTCCATAGCCGAACCCTACTTTCCATACTAGTTCAAATTCAAATTTTGGCTATCCAAGCCTTATTTGAATTAGTCTAGCTGCCCACTCCACTTGCCATATTAGAGTTTCCATATTGAAAATCTTATTTGACTCACTCAAACCCCTTGGCCAGCTAACAACCTAATCCTAGTCAAATCTCAAGTTTTTAGGAAACTTTCCTAAAAACTCTCACTTGCCCATTCAGCCAAGCTTTGGCAGCCCATCACCCTTGCCTATCTCCAAACCCTAATTCATCTTACCACACAAACCCTAGCCGCTCATCTCATATCTCCAAACCCTAACCTTAATCATCCAAGTGGCGCCAACCCTAACTCACCATAGTGCCGTGCACCCTTCACCCTAGTGATCTCAACACTTAGCCAATTTTCTATCTTCCTTCCACTTCATACTAGCCTAAACACTTAACCTCACCTAGCTTAAATTGCCACCATAGCCACTTGTGATCGTGAGCCAAGCAAGAGAAGGACTTGAACTCGGTCAACTAAAGGAGGTCATAGCCAAGGAGGACTTAGTGTTTAGGGACTTGACCGGCGTCCCTAACAGAGTGGGATGGGGCGACGGGCGTGCGTACAGAGGAGCTACGGCCTCGGGCTGGGGGAGGAGGACGGGCTCGGTGGCGGTGGTCGTTGGCTGCGGTGGGAGGCCGAACCGGCGGCGGCGATGTCGGATCTGGGCTGCAATGGGGGACACGGGAAGAGGAGAGAAACGAGAGGGAGAAGAGAGAAACGCAAGAGGAAGAAGAGAGAAACGGATGAAAGATAAAAAAAAAAAGATATAAACACTATTAACACATAAGGTGTGCTACGCATCAGCCGTGAACAGTGGCTGATGCGTAGCACGGCTCTTGTACCCCAGAGCTCCAGATATGCACAAAAGAAAAGGGCGTGTGTAATTTCAGCGAACGTTGGGGATGGAATAAAAATAAATAATGGTTGTGGGCCTTTCTTCTTTGGACAATGCTAGGTTAGGCGCCGCCTAGCATTGATAGGGATGCTTTTTCCAGTACAATTATTTGTAATAGAAAAAATCTATTTAATTTTTATTATTCACATCACACTCTACACTCTATTTTTTTTTTATTTTTTTTATTAAATATATTTTTATATGAATAGTGAATAAAAAATTATAAATAATTTAAAAAAATAAATTAAAATTTTTTTTTTTAAAATATTAAAAAATATAGAATATAAAGTGTGGGGAGAATGAATAACTGTATAGTCTAATCTTATCTAAAATCAAAATCTTATGATTCTTATCTCTAAAAAACTATTGCCGCTCAGACTTGCATAGAAGCATCCCTGAAGAAGTGTCAGACTTGCATAGAAGCATCCCAAGAAGTTTAAAGGCTTTTATCATACTTCTTATAATCACGTTTTCCATTCACAAATTAAGCTCTGTATGTTGAAAATAGGCGTTTCTGTCAGACGGTTGTGGTGGTCGTGGCATGCAAACGATGAGAAAGGTGAACTTCTTGGAGCAACTCTTTCTGCTTTACTCTCTGTATTTGCAGTGTTCTGGTTCCTGTGGGCAGCCAATAAATCAAGGAAGGTGATACCTCCATTGCCGCCAGGCCCCCGAGGTTTCCCACTAATCGGGTACCTTCCTTTTCTGGGTACAAATCTTCATAGGAAATTTGAGGAACTCGCAGGTGTCTATGGCCCTATCTACAAGGTTTGGCTTGGAAATAAATTGTGGGTAGTGGTCAGCTCACCATTACTGGTGAAAGAAGTGGTTCGTGACCAGGACACAATATTTGCTAACCATGACACTTTTATAGCTGGTCTAGCTATAACGTATGGAGGAGCTGATGTTACACTGTTACCTTATGGTCCTGACTGGAGGAAGTTGCGCAAGATATTCACACGAGACCTGCTAAGTAATGCAAATCTGGATGGTTCTTTTACTCTTCGGAGAGAAGAGGTTAAGAAGTCCATAAGAAAGATATATGACAAAATTGGCTCTCCCGTAGATGTTGGGGAATTGGCGTTCATGACGGTGACGAACACGATCGTGAGCATGGTGTGGGGTGGCACGTTGCAAGGAGATCAGGAACAGACAGATATTGGGTCCGAGTTTAAGAGTATGTTGTGGGAGCTAATGGTGCTAGTTGGAAAACCAAATGTTTCTGACCTTTTCCCTGTGATTGCAAGGTTTGATTTACAAGGGATTGAAAAGGAAACAAAGAAGATTTTCGAATGGTGTGAGCGCATTCTTGATTGTGCCATTGATAAACGGATGAACTTGGCCAAGGCCAAATTATTAGAAGAGGGGCCTGGAACGACTGCACAAAGGAAGGATTTTTTGCAAATTCTCTTGGAGCTAACGGAGCGTGAGGATGCTGCAACATCACTTAGCATGACCCAAGTCAAGGCCTTGCTTTTGGTATGTCCCATTTTTTATCTTTGTGATTGATCTATTCAGATGAGTCCAATATTCTTGGGAGTAAAACCAGCGTTTGATTTTAGTTGAGTTTCTGGTATAAATTTTATCAGACACAAAATCTTAGCTTTGAGGTAATTTTTTATTATTTATCCGTTCTATGGAATATCTCACTAGAGTGGTGTTAATATATATCTATATATATATATATATATATATATATATAGGATGTAGTGATAGGTGCATTGGACACTACAACAACGACACTGGAATGGCTAGCAGCGGAGCTGATGGAGCATCAAGAGGTGATGAGAAAAGTCAATGAAGAATTGACACGAGTTGTGGGTTTGGACAACTTAGTGGAAGAATCCCATTTGTCCAAATTACATTATTTAGACGTTGTCATTAAAGAGACCTTACGTTTGCACCCAGCACTTCCTTTCATAGTACCTCGTTCTCCAAGCCAATCTAGCACTCTTGGTGGGTACTGGATACCCAAAGGTACTAGGGTTTTGTTAAATGTTTGGGCTATACACAGGGATCCAAAGTTTTGGGACAATCCCTTGGAGTTTCAACCGGAGAGGTTCCTAAATGATTCTATCAAGGTGGAATATTCTGGCAACAATTTTCACTATTTTCCATTTGGGTCCGGAAGAAGAATATGCGCGGGGCTTCCACTTGCAGAGAGGATGCTGAAATATATAATAGCTTCGCTCTTGCATGCATACGAGTGGAAATTGCCACAGGATACGGAGCAGGATTTTTCAGATAGATTTGGTCTGGTAACTAAGAAAGTGAAGCCAACGGTTTTAATTCCAACAACAAGGCTGTCTAAATCTGAGCTCTACGCAGAATAACTCTATATCCATAAATATGTATAAGTTTCGTAGTTAATTTCTCGTGTCACAGATTGTATCAAGTGTGGCTCCTCGAGCATTAATTGCCAGCCTGTGAATTATGAAGCATTATATATATGTACTTCAATGTTATATCCTTTCTTTAATTTCTTCTTCTTGGCTAAATAATAATGCTTGAGATGCTTTAATATTTTTACATAATTCTGATTTGCATTTGACTAGAAAGGTTAATAACATGTTGAACACACTACTGATGTAGTAATTAGTGTGCCACATGAACAACTAGCATTAAAAACTATTCATTTAATAGACATGCAACTTTGGGCTGGGGATCCGCGCGCCCTGTTATTTCGATACACCCGTACCAGTTGAGTTGGGGGCGAATACATGTATGAATAAAGTTTACTTTTCGAACCTGATTTTCTTTGATAACCAGTACTATACTAAGTTCAGTACTTGATAAGACTCTAGAAACTACAACGTACTTAACAACTAAGCATTTTCTTTGAGAATTCTTTATCATGTCTCCGGTGTATGTACGTTTACTGTGATCTAGTACGAAAAATCCGAAAATACTGATGATCAGGAGTCAAAGTTTGCATGAAACGAGAAGCTAGCTAGCGTGCGTGCTTTGTTCTCATGGCGTGATCTAAAACTTCTAGCTAAAACTTTGGTACATTTAGCTGTAACGTATATGTTTCTCATAATTTCTTAGAATACATGATTTTAGCAACTAAAGGGACCATTTTAGAACTCTGGTCTTCTCCATTTTGCAAGATAAATTGTAGGTACCCAGTGACAGATTGACCCTCTGGATTTGCTTCAGAATAATATGAGATGGCATTTTCCATTTCTGATGCTGCTTTTGCCAACTAAGTAGTAAAAACTTGTTAGTGCTTAAGCACAAAGTGAATTAAAAACAACAGAAAAGTTAAGAGATTTTGGTGCTCTCGAGTATTTGCAAAATGGATGTCAAGACTAGCTAGACCTGGTTATTTCTATTAGAATATCTGGCATATACATGAAAGGGGAGAGAGACTATGAGTACACATGCAAAATTATAAGGAAATTGCTCCTAGTCTTTGTTGACACATTTGGCTTCTAATTTTACTTGTAAACAAAAATTAGCTCCTAATCTTACACATTGTTTTCTTTGCTTGGTTCTTAATTGTCATGTTCTTAATTGCTGGGTTCTTTCAGGCCTCATTTGTTTTCAGAAAACATTTCATCTCATCTCAATTTCATTATTACACTTTTTCAAATTCCAATACAAAATAAAATAAACAATTTAACTTTTTCAAATTTATCTCATCTTATCTCACCTAATCATTACAACTTTCTCAACTTTCAATATAAAATAAAATAAACAATTTAACTTTTTCAAATCTTAAAACAAAAATAATATTAAAAAATATATTTTAATAATACTTTATTTTACTTATTAATTTTAATCTTAACTCATCTTATCTCATTTCATTTCATCTCCGAAAACAAACAAGACCTCACTCTCTAAATTCAGAGAGGCGGGGGTGACCGGGCCGCTTACCTCTCTTATTTAGTCACAACCAATACTTTGCTTCTCCAATAAGCCTTTCATAGCACTCCTCTTGCCACCCTGGGCAATGACTGATAGAATGCTGGCCTTAAAGTGTCTAGGTTTTTCGTCAGCAATCTTTTGGTAACTAACACTTCTGTAAGACTGATGATGAACTCCGGCTACTGCGATTTTGATAACCTCTTGAAAATATGATGGTCTTGGATTCAGATCTTCTACTATAATGGTTCTAATTTGAATAAACCAAGTACAGAAGCTCTCGAGGCTTTCCCTTTACTCATTCTCAAAAGCAAAGCAGACTTTGCAATTTCTCATTTTTATCATTTATGGCTAGTGGTCGTGGAGGCAAGGGTTTCGAGTCACATTTACCATTTTTAGAGTCTTGTAGATCATACTGCTAATGTTTCTTAGATAGATCGTTTTTCAATGAAACACAAACACAAAAAAAAAAACATTCAATTCCCTTGTGGCTTGGTAGTATCCTGATCCTCATGGGCATCATCTTATCTTGATTACACAAGATTGCGGTATCAAGTTCTATTGCATATATTTACATCTGAAGTCTCGAGTACAGGAAAAAATTACGTATTCCACACACGTGTTTGTCCTCCTAATACTGTGACTAACATTGCAGGAGTACCTGGAACTGATGAAGCAGGCAGGATAGGGTGGACTGGCTTTTCTGCTCTATTCTTCTTCCCGGCTTCTATGATGTTTTATTAGGCTGCCCAGCTACACATGATAGGACTAGAGACACTTATCGGAGTTAAAATAATGCTGCCATCATTTCGGTATCAAGCAGCAGCCAGCCTTCCGATAGCTTGGTTACAATTCTTTTACGTGTTTAACCTGTACTGTTAATTAATTGATTATTCCAGTGTTATTACCCTTAAAAATATACTTATTCATGTTTATGTCGAACTTTAGTTACTGTAGCTGCTGCGTTATTCTTTAAGACATCGACGTTTGGACGCATAAATATTTCAAGAAAATTAAACTTCAAACTACACTAGTCAGAGAAAGAGATAAGAGAGAGACCGTCAGCTACCATTCAGCCTGCCATGGCGAAGACAGAAAAGCTTCTGCTGCTCCGCCAAGTGGAGGGCGTCGAAGATAAAGAGCTGAATAGCAGAGCGTTAAAGAAATAGGAAGAAGAAGAAGATAATGAAGCGAAAGACGAAGAGAGTGGTCGTCGAGGAGGACGAAGACCCAAAAACCGAGCCCGAGTGAGCGGAATTCTAGACCTTCTTTGTGACCCATTTACCCTGAAATTGCGCACCGACGAAGCTGATACTCTCACTGACTCTGCCGCCATTTTTGCCTCCGTGACATGTACGTTATTTTCCCCTACTTTTGAGCTGGCTCTCTCTGTGTCACCTCTGGGATAAAGGAAAAATTGATGGTTTGGCTTGCCTTTCCTTTTTGGTCGTTCTGAACAGGATGAGTTTTTTCCCCTAAGATTATTTAGCTAAATGACAAATGCCACATTCCACATAGTTCCGGAAAAATTATTAATATAGATGAGGGTATTCTTGGATTATGGATAATAAAATAGTTTCATTCTATGTAATTAAGATTATCTTTATATATAAATATTAATTTTAATTGATATAAATATTAATTAAGACTAATATATATTTATATTTAATATAAATATCAATCTTAATTAAAATATATTACGTTTTCATACTCTGAAGATATAATTACTGCATACCTTCTAAGAATGCGAGAGGTTGGATAAGGACTTAAGCCTATCCAAATATGAAACTTAAGTCGTTTGAATAAGATATATAACTATGACCCCAAAAAAAATAAAAAATAAAACTAAACTTGAAAGTCGAATTCTGAAGAGGGTGTAAAGCTCAGCCCAGAAATTGAACTTTATATTATGGGCCGGGTCCCATTCGAAATTCAGCCTCAGATATTAAAAGGAGAAGCTGTCCTAGCCCACCATTGGCCTCCAATTTTGTTTGAAGTCTGGCCCCTTAACGAGCTGCTTTTAATTATCCATTCAACTATTCAAGCACAAGCTAGAATTTTAATCTATACTCTAATATTTGTTATGTATTTCAATATTGTCGAAAGATCCATAGAGAGAGATTCGAACAACAAGATATCACTAATTTGTACCCCAAAGCTCCAGATATGCACAAAAGAAAGGGGTGTGTGTAATTTCAGCGAACGTTGGGGATGGAAAAAGAATAAATAATGGTTGTGGGCCTTTCTTCTTTGGACAATGCTAGGCTAGGCGCCAACTGTTTGTAATAACTCTACAGTCTAATCTTATCTAAAATCTTATGATTCTTATATCTAATAACTATTGCCGCTTAGAAAAAAACATAACTTATTGCCACCGCCTAGCCTAGTATTGATAGGGATGCTTTTTTCAGTACAATTATTTGTAATAACTGATCTATAGTCTAATCTTATCTAAAATCTTATGAGTCTTACCTCTAAATAACTATTGCCGCTTAGAAAAAAACATAAACTTATTGCCATGTACAGTAGTATCCTCTCACTGGCTAAAATAAGGGCAAGATAATATATAATATATATATATATATATATATATATATATATATATATATATATATATATATATATATACTAGTAAGAGCTGCACGTATGCCCAGGTGAAAAAAAATTAGGAAAAAATAAAAATAGTAACAAATAGTAAATGGAAAGGTACGTGAAAAATGCAATTTAAAGAAAATTTGAATAAGACATTAAAAAAAAAAAGAAAAAAGAAAAAAAAAGTGAAGTAAAGATAAACTTTATATATGGCTCAGGTTACAGATAGAGATCATATAAGAGTAACACAATTGGACCATACAGCTATCTTGGGAGTTCAAATCATTTGTATGCGAGCTAAACCAACTCAGATCTATAGAATAACCAGTTTCAAGTAAAAAACTGATGAAGAGAGCCCAAAACAATGGCCATGAACCAACAATCCATCCAAGCCAAAAACTCTGTTAGAAAAGAAAGGAGATAATAAGCATGCATTCAGTCGATAATCCAGATGAATGCTTGAATTTTTCAGACCATAGAAAATGTATCCTAAATAATGGAATAAAGAGAGGAATCACAAAATTTTACCTATTAAAAATGAAAATTCAGAAGTATTCTAGTTATAGAATGTGAATTACATTTAAAAATATATTGGGCAGCAACCTATGTCTTTTAATTAGTAGTTTCGTCTCTACAAATTCTGCACTAATCTTATTCAATATACTTTATTAAATGATATTTACTCAAATAAAAGTTCGCTATTTATTCATCGTACAACTTAAACATTCCAACCGAACATATTTCCAATATTAATGAGAAGAAAATCATTTTATAGAAGGTTTCATAACTTGTATCAAATGAAGAAAGCTGTGAACAAAAATATAACTTTTAATAGCACAATGGAGAAAGATGTCACAATCATGAACCGGTTACAACTGAATATTCCCCTAATGTTAATGGAAGATATGGCTTGTTAACCTAGAATGAAACAACACAGTATAGAAATAGAATTTGATAGTCCCCATATGCTCCATATATATAAATATAAATATATATATATATATATTCCGGATATGAAGTTCTAAGTAAAGTACAAAGAGTTTGATCAGGGAGAGAATGACCACTACAAGAAAAAAGCCATTTTCGAGCGATTTTATATTCACTGTAAAAGAAATTGTTGCTAATAGTCGCTAGGGGGTTGGGGTGGGGGAGGGGGTTATTTGAATGAATGTATAGGTAAATTAGCTAGACTATGTAATCAGCTGGATATATGGTCTACAAGGAAATATCTTCCATTTATAGACCAACAATGTAAATGTTCATTAATAGGGCAGCAACCACGGCCTGAAAAGCAATACAAAGGTTATATAAAAGGTATACATGTAATGTTCAAGTTGATATGATATTTGAGGCATCACCTCCACTACCCCAGTGAAAAACCATGGAGATATATCTGAGACGCTCTCGACTGCAAGGAGAGAAACTTGAGATTATGCTTAATGCCTGTTGACAGAAAATAAAAATTAAGTTAAGGCCTCTCACAAAATTGAAAAAGAAAAAATGAAGAAAGCTTGACAGCTTAAACCAACGAAAGAAAAATAAATAAATAATAGTTGACTGAGCCACCTTAAACAGTCGGTTTAAAGCAATATTTGTACTAAAAATGATCACCTTTCTTGTCAATATTTGTACAATAGATACTTCTTGCACATATCTCACGTTCATCTTAAAACGAAAGAACAAATCAAATCAATACATAATAAAGCAAAATGAAATCAATACATAATAAAGCAACTACGAATAACAAAAAATGCATTTTTTGTAAGAGGTAGACTCCCTCACCCTAGGCAAAAAAGTTGGGTTAACCGGTGCAATAGATGTTTCAGAAGGCAGCACCCTCACATGGTAGAATCCAAGCATCGTCCCCGACAGATCTAAAGCAGCCATTGCCCTTTCTGCGCAATGAACAAAGCTATTGATTGAGTCATCATCACAATTCATCACCACTCAAAGAACTTTTAACTATGCACCATATAACTACGCATTACCTTCATCAATAAACTAAATGAAGGCAAAATGAAGTATAGAATTAGGGTCACCACATATTCAGTAGGCAACAACCTTCAAGCATAGAAGCACTTGTTCAAGACCAAAATCTCCTACCCAAAAACACTTCACTCCAGAAAAAGTCCTGCAAAGAGGAAAACCTACAAAGGAATCTAAGATCAAAAAGAAAAATGAACCATATATTCCAAAATTAAGAGAAGGGCTTAACACAATTAAGAAAGTACAAAAAGTTTATACCTTTTTGGGCCTCAAACGCATCAAAAGCAGAACCGTGCACCGGATTCAACCCGTCTCAATGTTTCCCATTAATTTTTCCAAAGTTCTTTGCAAATCCAACATGTTTTTCACTTGAAAATGAAACTAAAACGGTCGACCTTCAAACCCCTAGAAAAAGTAGAACACACACAATTACGATGGTATTTGTCGGTCAACATACAAAAAGTAGGAAAAATTAGGATGGATAACACGGCATTGCGAAGACCAACAAAAATATACCTAGCATCGTGGAGAGGTGGTTTCCGTCGAGGAACATGCCCATGCAGCCCTTGAGGTAGATGCCAAAACTAAATGAGTTGATCTGCTGAGTACTTCACAAGTTGCTTCGATTCAAGAGCATAAAAGATATATGATCTAATTGAGAGCAAGAACAAAACGAGGTAGATGAATTTAATTATATTTCATGAGAAAATAAAATTTTCATATTTAATTGACAACAAAATGAAATAAATACATATCGAATTGATCTGTAAATTTGGAAGCAAGAAATTTGACAACTTTCAGCCTTGGAATGTTTGTGCGATTTTATGAGCTAAAACAGAAGAGAAATGAGAGAGCATAATTGAAATCAAGAACAAACCAAGGTAGATGAATTTAATTATATTTCATGGAAACAAAAAAATTTCATATTTAATTGACAACAAAATGAAATAAATACATACCGAATTGATCTGTAAAATTGTGCGATTTATGAGCTAAAATAGAAGAGAAATGAGAGAGCAGATATGAAACAATAGATAGTAAAGGAAAAACAAGATGAAAATCCTCTTATAGCATGTGGCAAACGGCGGGGATATAATGTAGAATAGACACAACATCTTAAAAATTTCAGACTTTAAACCAGTCGGTGCAGTCGGTGGAAACGATGATAAAGAAGATAAGAACAAACCAGAACATAGTAGAAGAAGCACATAGCGGTAAAATGAATAGAAAGTTGAGGCCAAATTTGGAAACAAAAATATTAGACGAAAACACTGTTACTCTCGGATTCGCATTTATATATATAGTAGATAGTAGATATAACACATACCTGAAGAAGTGTCAGACTTGCATAGAAGCATCCCAAGAGGTTTAAAGGCTTTTATGTTACTTCTTATAATCACGTTTTCCATTCACAAATTAAGCTTTGTATGTTGAATATAGGCGTTTCTGCCAAGTGGTTGTGGTGGCCGTGGCATGCAAACGATGAGAAAGGCGAACTTCTTGGAGCAACTCTTACAAGGGTTCGTCTGGATGCCCAACTTATCTCAATTCATCTCAATTCATCATTATAATTTTTTTAAATTTGAATATAAAATATAATAAATGATTCAACTTTTTCAAATCTCAAAATAATTTTAATATTTAAAAATAATATTCTAACAATATTTATCATCTCAACTCAACTCATCTCAACATCCAAACGCACCCTTACTCTCTGTATTTGCGGTGTTCTGGTTCTTGTAGGCAGCCAACAAATCAAGGAAGGTGATACCTCCATTGCCGCCAGGCCCCCGAGGTTTCCCACTAGTCGGGTACCTTCCTTTTCTGAGTACAAATCTTTCTAGGAAATTTGAGGAACTCGCAGGGGTCTATGGCCCTATCTACAAGGTTTGGCTTGGAAATAAATTGTGGGTAGTGGTCAGCTCACCATTATTGGTGAAAGAAGTGGTTCGTGACCAGGACACAATATTTGCTAACCATGACACTCATATAGCTGGTCTAGCTCTATCGTATGGAGGAGCTGATGTTTCACTTTTACCTTATGGTCCTGACTGGAGGAAGTTGCGCAAGATATTCACACGAGACCTGCTAAGTAATGCAAATTTGGATGGTTCTTTTACTCTTCGGAGAGAAGAGGTTAAGAAGTCCATAAGAAAGATGTATGAAAAAATTGGCACTCCCGTAGATGTTGGGGAATTGGCGTTCATGACGGTGACGAACACCATCATGAGCATGGTGTGGGGTGGAAGCAGCAAGGAGATCAGGAAGGGACAGATATTGGGTCCGAGTTTAAGAGTATGTTGTGGGAGCTAATGGTGCTAGTTGGAAAACCAAATGTTTCTGACTTTTTCCCTGTGCTTGCAAGGTTTGATTTACAAGGGATTGAAAAGGAAACAAAGAAGATTTTCCAATGGTGTGAGCGCATTCTTGATTGTGCCATTGATAAACGGATGAACTTGGCCAAGGCCAAAGTAGAAGAGGGGCCTGGAACGACTGAACAAAGGAAAGATTTTTTGCAAATTCTCTTGGAGCTAAACGGAGCGCGAGGATGCTGCAACATCACTTAGCATGACCCAAGTCAAGGCCTTGCTTTTGGTATGTCCCATTTTTTATCTTTGTGCTTGATCTATTCAGATGAGTCCCATCTTGGGAGTAAAACCAGCGTTTGATTTTAGTTGAATTTCCGGTATAAATTTTCAAAAAATCTTCTCAACCTCCTACTATTCATCTACACTCCACACTCCATCTTTTTTTTAATTTTTTTTTAATTTTTTTTATTAAATAATTTTTATATGAATAGTGAATAAAAAATTTGAAATAAATTCAAAAAGAAATTTTAAAAAAATATTAAAAAATATTTAAAAATGTGGAGTGTGGAGTGTAGAGTATGGAGTATGGATAAATAATAAGAAGTTGTGTAGCAAAACTCATAAATTTTATCAGACAAAAAATCTTAGCTTTGAGGTAATTTATTATTATTATTTGTCCGTTCTATGCAATATCTCACTAGCTAGAGTGGTGTTAATTTATAGGATATAGTGATAGGTGCATTGGACACTACAACTACGACACTGGAATGGCTGGCAGCGGAGCTGATGCAGCATCAAGAGATAATGAGAAAAGTCAATGAAGAATTGACACGAGTTGTGGGTTTGGACAACTTAGTGGAAGAATCCCATTTGTCCAAATTACATTATTTAGATGTTGTCATTAAATAGACCTTACGTTTGCACCCAGCACTTCCTTTCATAGTACCTCGTTGTCCAAGCCAATCTAGCACTCTTGATGGGTACTGGATACCCAAAGGTACTAGGGTTTTGTTAAATGTTTGGGCTATACACAGGGATCCAAAGTTTTGGGACAATCCCTTGGAGTTTCAACCGGAGAGGTTCCTAAATGATTCTATCAAGGTGGAATATTCTGGCCACAATTTTCACTATTTTCCATTTGGGTCTGGAAGAAGAATATGCGCGGGGCTTCCACTTGCAGAGAGGATGCTGAAATATATAATAGCTTCGCTCTTGCATGCATACAAGTGGAAATTGCCACAGGATACGGAGCAGGATTTTTCAGATAGATTTGGTCTGGTAACTAAGAAAGTGAAGCCAACGGTTTTAATTCCAACACCAAGGCTGTCTAAATCTGAGCTCTACACAGAATAACTCTATATCCATAAATATGTATGAGTTTCGTAGTTAATTTCTCGTGTCACAGATTGTACTCAAGTGTGGCTGATCCCCGAGCATTAATTGTCAGCCTGTGAATTATGAAGCATTATATATATGTACTTCAATGTTATATCCTTTTTTTAATTTCTTCTTCTTGGCTAAATAATAATGCTTGAGATGCTTTAATATTTTTACATAATTCTGATTTGCATTTGACTAGAAAGGTTAATAACACGTTGAACGCACTACTGATGTAGTAATTAGTGTGCCACATGAACAACTAGCATTAAGAACTACTCATTTTATAGGCATACAACTTTGGGCTGGGGATCCCAGTTATTTCGATACACCCGTACCTGTTGAGTTGGGGGGCGAATAAATGTATGAATTAAGTCTACTTTTCCACCCTGATTTTCTTTGATAATTAAGCATTTTCTTTGAGAATTCTTTTATCATGACTCCGGTGTATGTACGTTAACTGTCTCGTACGAAAAATCCCAAAATTCTGATCAAGAGTCAAAGTTTGCATGAAACCAGAAGCTAGCGTGCGTGCTTGGTTCTCGTGGCGTGATCTAATCAAAACTTTGGTGCATTTATTTCTTTTTTTCTAATCAAAACTTTGGTGCATTTAGCTCATGTAACGTATATGTTTCTCATCCATGATCAGAAAAGGACAGATAAACTACTACATTGAATGCATGTGCATGGAACGTGAAGCCTACGTACGTACTTGTAGCGAAAAGTTTCGTGCATATATATATATATATACACGTGTATATAAATATATATATATATCTTTATATATAATAAGCGCCAATAAACAAGCAGGTGTCGTACACTATTTTTTTTCCAATTTTAACCTTCGTCTTGTTATTTATTCACAGCAAACATGTAACAGGTGAAAGTGGCTGCTTTATTGCATGCATGCCAATAAACAGGTGTCGAGCAGGTGCAATGTGTAGGTGGCATGCACTGCTTCTGCTTAGTCATAGCTCGATATTGTCATTGCATGCAACATGTACAGGTGA
This sequence comes from Cyclocarya paliurus, assembly GCA_029856935.1. Lineage (NCBI taxonomy): Eukaryota > Viridiplantae > Streptophyta > Magnoliopsida > Fagales > Juglandaceae > Cyclocarya > Cyclocarya paliurus. Next base: position 5,709,331 of record CM056948.1, read on the forward strand.
CATCAATTTATTTTATATAATCATACTTTTATACATGCATGCATGCCAATAAACAAGTGGCAACCATGTTATACACACCGCCTGTTAATCACAACAATTGTTATTTAATCACAGCAAATGCCGCTTCCTGTAAAAAACTGTCATTCCAGCTTACATTTCTACACTTATCAAATCTAACATCCTCTTTTGCTTTTCGTTTATTGTCTTTTCTACCGGTTAATCTCACATACACTTCTTATTTTCTGTTCTCACCGCTTGGGACATCTACTGCACCGGATGCTTTAAACTATAAAATCAAATTTATTTTGCCTCTTCCTATAAAGACGTCGATCCTTATGTTTTAAATTCTTTTTTTTTCCCTCCCATCATCCCTTGCACCGACTGTTCAGAAAACTAAATCAGATTTTTTGTTTTGTTTTGCCGCTTCCTTTGAAAAATGGCAATTACATCTTGTCATGATTCCCCTTTTCTTTCCCACCGCCTACACCGAGTGGATTGAACAATAAATTCAACTTCCTTTTTTTGGCGCTTCCTATAAGAGCCTCCATCTTCCTATAAATAGAGTGTGTTTCATCCCTCTTCTCATCTCTTCATTTTCTATGATAAATAGACTGCTCCCCTCTCAACTTTCACAAATCTGTTTCCTCGCTCTGGGTTCTAAATTTCCCTCGTAGCTCTCCAGTTTCACAGGTGTATTTCAATGTTCAATATTCCTTTCTCTTATGTTTCATTATTCTGGACTACGTATTACTGACTACTTTTTCAACTATTTATTTATATACAGTAATAAATTGTTACAAATAAATAAATAAATAAATAAGACTCTAAACGAAACAACAACAATAAAAGGTTACATTAATATTTGGAATCAACTACGTATACTTCAGTTTGTATTTGTGCTCAGTTAACTACCAACTTTTCTATGCTTTAATGAAATAGTAGACATTCTACCGATTCATTAAATGTAAGATTCTGGAAATTAAAAAGCATATATATGTTCTAATCTCTTGATTACTCCTTTTTGCTTATGTTTATTACTCCGAAATGAATATTTCTGACTACTTCTTCAGATATTTATTTATATGTAATAATAAATTTTTACAAATAAATAAATAAATAAGAGTCCAAACGAAAGCACAACAATAAAATGTTACATTAATATTTGGAATAAGAACTCTAAATTTAGTTTGAATTTCGGAATCAGCTACCTATGCTTCAGTTTGTATTTGTGCTGAGTTAACTATCAACTTTTCTCTGCTTTAATGAGATAGTACACATAGATGTTAAAAAAAAATTTAAACTACAATCTGTTGACAGTAAAAAAAACCATTTCATCGCATTTATAGACAAAAGAAACACAGAAAATTTAATCAACTACGTATGCTTCAGTTTGAATTTGTGCTCAGTTAACTATCAACTTCTCTATGCTTTAATGAGATGGTACACATATATGTTAAAAAAAAATTAAACTACAATCTGTTAACAGTAAAAAAAACCATTTCATCCCAACTATAAACAAAAGAAAGACAGCAAATTTAAAAAGCTTCTGTCCACAAAAAAATTCTCACAACAAAACATGGCCCAATAAAAAAATTATAGCAGAAAAACGAAAACTCGGAAAAATATTCTGAGATTTGTGTTCGAAAAAAATTATTTAAGCAAAATAAATAAACCACGACAGAGAAAAGACAAAAGACAGATAGATAACAGCAAACCAACATATATCAACCGAAAATGATGAATAGGAAGTAATACTTAATTAGAAATTGAAAATAGGTTTAATTCTGCATTTTATCTGTCAAAGTGTACTAATTTATCAACGAAATCAAACCTTAGTCCCAGGCAAGCCAAGTGTGAGCTCAGTCTCCTCGAGGTTGACAGTAGAGCTCTTCGCAACCTCACTGAAGAAAGTAGAAGAGGAGGAAGATGACAGCTTTTCAGAGCTTCTTTCCATTGAAGAAGCCTCTGATAAGCCTATGTAATTATGTTCCAGTGGCATAGACATGAAAGTTACAGAATTCAAAGAAACACAAGTATAACTCGAGGAAAAGGCTGGTAAGAATATGAATGAAGAGAAGGAATAATATGGTTGATAACCTGAACAGAGGGTAGACTGTAGACACGAGAGAGAGAGAGAGGGGCATTACAGTTAAAACACCATATATAAACCTTAAATCCTAAAATATAAAATATAAAATTATACCTTCGACAATCATAAAATACATATTCGGTTTCATGGGGAGCTATACAAAAAAAAATCATAAAATGTAAACTCTAATCACATTTCGAAGTCAGTAAAAAACCCTAAATCTTAAATCTGCAAATTCGCAAAAAACCCTAAATCAAATGAATCAATTAGCAATGAATTGAAACATTATAATGATTGATTAAATGTAAACCCTAATCAGATTTCGAAATTTGTTAACAACCCTAAATCTCAAATCTGTAAACTCGCTAAAAACCCTAAATCAAATGAATCAATTAGCAATGAATTGAAACATTGTAATTATTGATTAAATGTAATATTTCGGAAATAAAAAAGCGTATATATGTTCACATACCGATTATCACCGAGAGAGGGGAAAACGATATCTGTGATTCTGTAGCGTAAGAGAGGCGTTGAGCGTGAGAGACGGCGTGACAGTCACAGAGAGGCAGAGAGAGAGGACATGGAGACAACATGCAAGCTTGAGGTGGAAGAAGGAGATGGAGAAAAGGAGAAGGGTGGCGTCGGCAGCAGCTGCTGGAACAAGAAACCAAAACAAAAGAAGAAGAAAAGGAGGAGGAGAAGAGAGAAGAGGAGGTCGACGCAACAGCCAGCTATGAACCCTAGGGGTTTTCTCCAAAACTCACCGTTTTCAACTAAAGAGGAGGGGCTGGGCTTCAATCCACACGGGCTGGGCCCTTAATTCACATGGCTGGGCCATTACTTCACACACGGGCTGGGTTAAACTCACACGGGCTGGGCTATAACTCGGTCCAAATAAAACAGACACACACCACAGCCCAATCCGAACATATACCAAAATAAATTAAAATACACATCAACTAAAAATAATTTAAAACTAATAATAATAATAATAATAAATTGAAATAAATAGCTACTAAATAAAATAATTAAAAATACTAAAATTTAAGGATCTGACTCATTAAATTAGTAAGTTTTGTTTATAGAATGAAATGTAAGATAATGGATATGTTTATTTCTTTGTCTTCATATACGAATACATGGTATGAGAATATAGTAAAAATGTACCATTAATAAATTTGCAATCGCAGATACAATAAAAATAAATTTATTGACTATTTCTCTAAACAAAAAAATTTAACAATGCCATATGGAAAAACAAAAACGAGGAAAAAAACAAATTGGTCGAGAAATTATAAATAAATATTTTATTCTAAATATATTATTTGTTAATATTATTAATTAATTAATTATTTCTTATTCCTAGATGTCGAGTCTATTTAGAGGCTTTTGATAATAGCGACTCAACCGTAGTGGTCGCATTTAGATTTATAGTACAATAGATATTTGATTGCACAACAACAAAACTTGTGCAACACGTAGATAAGGTAACATTTATACTTTTAACCAAATTTAAGAAATGAGATTAATTATTTTATATATGTTTTTATCATTACAGGAGGAGCTCTCATATATGGAAATTATTGTAAATACAATGCAACAAAAAGAGTGGATGATCGTTTTGGTCGCATCTATGAATGAATTTGGAAAATTGCGCCAAAATCAACTTAATGTTGTATCTGTTAATGAGGTTACTCAAAGAACTGAATAGATACTTTACAAATTCCTTTCTAGAGTTCATGTATGTGCACTTATAAAAACTGTTATGTTGTACTTAAGGAGTTACCATTTTCTAATCATATTTGTCCATTTTCTCAAATTTATTTCTATTCTCTATCTTTCAATTTCTTACTGAAAACTTTTAATATATTTTCTATTATACTTTCAAAAATTATGTCTGAATGTCAAAACGAGGAAAAAAAAATTAAGCCCCATAGATGGTGATAATCCAATAGCCGAAAGCATTACTAACTTATGCTCTGACCTGAGTAGCATGGGACACATGGAATTACGTCTTAGTCAGCAAGGACCACCTTCCAAGGCTAAGTGAATCATCAATCGCATGTATAAAACGACACCGTTTTTTACCCCAAACTTGTCTGACAATTGTGAACGCATTTAAAGAAGAAGACTATTTTAATTAATTACGCAACCGACAAATTTTTCGAATATCATTGCTTCCTTCTTTCGCCCAAACCTAGGCGACACGTTCCGCGAATCCAGGCGACAGCTTCCGTGATTTACTCAGGCTGGGTCTATCGATTGCAGTTATTTATCCCCCCAAGAGTGAAACAGATGATAAAAATGGCTGCTTTGGATTTCGCTTGCGGAGCTTGCAAATTTCTGAGAAGAAAATGTGTTGAAAATTGTCTTTATGCTCCTTATTTCAGTCATAAACATGGAGTAACCAATTTCTCCACCATTCATAAAGTTTTCGGTGCAAGTAATGTATCGAAACTCCTTTCTAATCTAGCAGTGATTGATCGTTCTGAAGCAGTTGCCACAATTTCGTATGAAGCACATGTTCGGCTTGAAAATCCTGTTTATGGTATTTTTTCGCATATTTTTGCTCTCCAGCATCAGGTCTTCACCCTTACACTTCCTATTTTATTTATAATGATTACAAAATTAATTCCAATCGGGTCCTAATTAATAAATTATTTCTTGCTTTGTTTTTTACAGGTTCTAAATCTACAAACTCAAATTGCATCTCTGAAAGAATCACTAGCCGCCCAAAACTTGTTTTATGGTTCCGTCAATACAAACCCTAATGAAAACTGTTACGGAAGACCTTCTCAGCCAAATGATGCCGGAAGTTGGTCTCAATCAGAAATTAGCGATTACATGCTTCCACAATTCAGTACAAACAATATTTCCAACAATGCCTCAACAATTACGTACGAGAATAATTTGTTGATCGAAAACTATTTTGGGAATTATCAAAGCCTATTCAACCTTGAGGAAGATGCTTTACATGCCTCTTTTGGAAATTACGGAATTTCACCCAACCTTGAAGAAAATGCGTTTGATGCTTCGTATTTATTTTAGTTATAACCTTTTTTTTTTTTTATGCTATTGTAATTTGAACTTATAATTTCAACCTTTGCATGCTTTGTTAGAGCTTTCATATTTAAAGTTGTAAATTTTTGTACAATTAAAGTTCTAATTTGTGCTTTCCGAATTTTGACTTATAATATGTTGTAATTTTGCACATTTCTCTTTTATTACATCTTCTTTTTTTCCAATCTTTGTATTGTTTATATTTAGAATGTCATAAGAAATTTGGACAAATCAATTTTTTATTGAAACATATTTTACAACCATTGGTAACAAATTTCGAATTAAAAATATAAATCATATTTTGTGGAACATTTATTTTTTATTAAAACCCAAAGATACTGGTTTAGAAACTTAACCTATACATACTCGATTTTAAAAACTACAAAATGCGTATATATTGCTTTACTTCTAACATTATAAATTTGTTCATTCCATTCTTTATTTAAAAATAAAATTAAGAACTTATATCGATTTAAATTGTCATTTTCTAATTCAATATGAATTACAAAGTTGTGAAATTTTTATATTTTTTCAATCGGGCACACGTGCAATGCACGTGTCTGCCCTTACTAGTATATATATATATATATATATATATATATATATATATATATATATATATATATATATGTATAGGTGAGGCTACTCTGCCGCCTCACGCTTACCGTTGTACGCCTAGCGTTATTTATTTATTTATTTTTTTAATTTTTTGTTTTCACATTTTTTTAATACATTTAAAGATTTTAAAAAAATAAAAAAAAATTTCAATATACTTAAAATCACTTACTTAATCACTAAGTAAACCAAAAAAAAATTTTTTTTTTTGCCCAACGGTCAACTTGGGCGGTCAAATTGGGAGGGTAAAATAGTGTTTCTCATATATATATATATATATATATAATTTTTATCATTCATCAATATTGGGCAGATAGACAGGAGTTTTAGGTTAATAAGATGAGTAATGCTATATGTACTAATATTTTTATTTATAAGTTTATTTATGAAATTTATTTTATTAGTTTTATTTAAAAATTTTAAATTTTTTAACCTCTCAATGAAAGATATATGAAGAAGTAAATTTTTTATAATTTTTTTTTTTGTAGTAAATTTAACATTTTAGACATTGTACATCTTTCTTGTACGTGTGTGGTTTGGACCCAGATCGAGGTTTGTCAACCTAAAAGTATTAGTGTTGGTCTATGCATATGCATATGTAAAATTATTTATTTTACATAACCACTTTACCATTTAAGCAAAACTCTTACATTGGCTTATGCATATTTGAGACTAAATAATAATAAATTATTATTATTATTATTTTTTCTAAAATCAAAATTTATATATATATATATTGTAATTAATATCCACTATATACATTTGACATTAATAATACAAATGCAATGATAAAAAAATATAATTTTTTTTATATATTATATTAAAAATATAATAAAATGAAAAATATATATATAATATATTATAATAATAAAATAAATGTGTATATGAAAATTTGTTGTGTTGTTGAGGGAGGGAGAATAGGAAAAGATTGAGAGAGAAAGAGTGAAAGGAGAGAGAAATAATAATTAAAATATGTTTGATGGAGTGAATAGTTTGGATAATAACTGTTCACTGCTATCCAAATTTATGCATATGCATAAGCTAATATGAGTGTTTTTTGAGTGATATTAGGGCACTAGCTAGTATTGGATTGGCCAAAGTTAAAGATTGACTAAAATTTAGATAATATGTACTAAAAATACTCCACATTAGATTGGTCAAGTTTAAAATAAAATAAACTTTTGCTACAATAATTGGCCAAAGATGGAGAATTACTATTGATTCACCAAATATTAAAATATTAAAATATTAATTTCTCATTTCAAGAAAATATTAAAATATTAGTTTCACTCCAATAAAAATACTATTTGGTTTGTAATTAAGAAATTTTGATAGAATTTTAGATGAGTTTAATCAATATTTTTTATTATCAACATTAAATGACTTTTAAAAATATAAATTTTTTAATATAAATTTAATTAGAATATAATTATTATTAATATTTAATTGGTAGAATTATAAAATGTAATACAAATAAATTAAATAAAAAATTATTAATTTAATAATATTTTATTATTATATAGAGAGTAAATGTCTAATCTAATGTGGAGATTGAATGTAAATAGAATAGGTAAATATAAAAAAGTGTGATATTGATTAAAATTTAGAGATAAATTTAACCAAATCAATGCTAGTACTCTTATGTAAATATGATTTTATATATAGATATGTATAGATCAATATTAATGAGTAGTGAATAGCTGGCTCAAACCTCGTTTTTTACCGTTGGTCAAGCTAATTGTATGACTTGGTAGTCAAGCATCTCGATGTAAGAAACATTCTCAAGTACTGAAATCTGTCTACATGAACATGACAACTTGCTGGCAGGCATAGTTTGTGCCACGAGGCACTTAAGAGTTTTCCCACCGAGAGAAACGTTTGGCTGATTTCGACAAACATATATGGCTAAAAGTCCGCAGTAGAGTAGGTGGCGATTGTTGAATTTTATCAGTACTCTTTCGTTTTCCCTTGTTGACCACTCACATATGTGTTGTCCTCGCTTAAGTTATGTTTGAATATTTAACTGAATTGAATTGAGTAGAATAGAATATTATTAAAATATTATTTTTTAATATTATTATTATTTAAAAATTTTAAAAAAATAAATTATTTATTATATTTTATATTAAAATTTAAAAAAATTATAATGATGAATTGAGATAATATGAATTTGATTTAGCTTATAACATGATATTGCACTCAGATTCGTTCACATCAATGTACGTAAATAGGTAGCTTTTAGACAAAAAGTGAAAATAATTTACCAAAAAAAAAAAAAAAAGCCAAGTCCAATATCATGTTCAAAAGCAAAGTGACCATAAAAAAAACATAGATTTGTTAAAAAGCTAACGAATGAATGAGGCAGAAGTGCAAATAACTACTGTACGTTTCGACGTCTAGTTCGTTTGAAACTGCTTCAAACCACTTGAAATAATGGGGAAACTTTGAAGTATACGTGCCGCACTAGCTAGCTTACCGCGTGTAGTGCGTGTTGAATGAGTACTACTGCTTTTTTAGAAAGGTTGGAACTTGGGAAGGTGTTTGTCATGCATTCACATTTCACACCTTTTAGGTGCAAAAGCATTGCCCTAATCTGCGTCTAGAATTATTAATCCCAAAAGCAATATATATGGTTCCTAATTTGCGTGTGAAATCAACTGTACTGGCAACCAATGGATCAAAAGGCATTGCCCTCATGTCTTGACAATCATCAAATTATCTAGTTTATTCAATCTTTCACTGTCTAATGATATCTGTATATTCCAGACACTTTTTTTTAATCTTTGAAAAAATAAAAAAAATCAGAAAGAAGTTTCAGACCGTCATTAGGGATTGAGAATTATATGGGAACAAACAAACAACATCGATCAAGAAAAATAATACTTCTAATTTTGCCGCGTAGCTAATTTTCATGCCCAGCCTTAAATTAAGTCGTCCCCATATATCTCATTAATATAAATATCATTTTGTTTATTTTGATGCACCTTTTTTAATTATATTTCGAAAATATTTTACCTTATATTATTATTTATTACATTCCTTTATTAATTATTCATAGAAATAGCAAGATCTCGAACTAGATTAAAATATAGTAATGGGTCATGATTAGGGGCAATAATTTGAATTATAACCGATCGATCGGGGTCTTAATTTCCTTACTTATAATTAGTCTAATATATTTTTGGTCAATATGTTTACCATAGTCATTCACATGCCTCGATCGAGGCCCATTGCTCGCGCGTCCGCTTGCAGAAGATTTCCACATATTTATTTGAAAAAAAAAAGAGAATGACATGAGACAATTAGTCAAAGTTTTTAATGTCAAATTACGACCATCCACCGCCAAATTAGTGTTCCAAAGCATATTGAATAATCACAACGATTGGTTAATTTGAATATTTTACGAAACTTGAAACTTCTAATGTGGTTGTTGAGTTATGAGAACCAAGTATATTTTTGTCATGATTTTCTCTTTGGAAATTAGTATAAAGGCCCAATTGTAATGTATCAAAATGTCGACTTAATTAAGGAATAATCACTCCCATTTTATCATGCTGAATGGTCTTTAATGGAGACTAATTTTTTGATTGTTGGCTTTAGAATATTGTTTCCCATTATTACTCAAAGCTTTTTAGAATACTGAAATAATATCTAACTTTTACTTGATAAAAATATAATACAAATAATTTAATTTAATTTTTTTTATTAATTTAAATATTTTAAATAAATGATAAATTTTACATTATATTAAAATAGAAATCTGAATTCGATACTTACTCTACACTCTTATCTTAAAAGAGAGTGTGGCCAAGTACGAAGGGATGAGTGACAATATTTTCACATCTGTCTGCTACAAAAATAATTGGGACAAACCGTGTGTTGATTGTCTGATTAAAAGCTGAAGATAGCAAGGTTTTTTTATAATAAATTGCAGTCCTTTTGTTGCATAGTTTCCCAATTCTTACGCTAGGGGCATTCCTGCGGTCAAATCTAGACCGCATAATATTACTATTCTTTCATTTAATCTAAAATATAGAGCATTTTGATCATTTCATGTATTAGGGGTGAAAACCGACACCTTCGGTTCGATTTTTGGCCAAAACCGACGCCGACCGAAACTTACTTTTTGGGAGAGAAAATCGGCCGAAACCGGTCGACGGGGAGGAGAAACACCGGCCGAAACCATCGCCTCATTTCTCCGTCGGTTCACGGTCGATTCTCAAACCGAGTTTCATCTGAGAGAGTTGAGAGAGATAGTGTGTTGCAGACGAGAGAGAGAGGATGAGAACTGCTGAACTGGGACGGCTTCACGAGGAAGAAGACGCGAGGAGGAAGATGAAGTTATTTCGAAGAGACGCCGTTTGATATAAACCAAACGGCGTCGCTCTACTTAATTTTTTTTTTCATACGTTATGAACTAAACGACGCCGTTTGTATTACCAAACGGCGTCGTTTTATTTGTGTTTTAAACACAACTAAAGAATTCAAACGACGCCGTTCTACTTAAACTTAAGTAGAACGGCATCGTTTTACGTACAGAATATATAAAAAAAAATTAATTTATTTAGTCGGCCGGTTCAACGGTTTGAACCAGGTTCGAACCGACGCCGAACCGGCCGATATCGGTTTTCTTAATTTTGTACCGCACACCGACCGGTTCTCCACCGGTTTCTGTCGGTTCCGAACTCGGCCGGCCGGTCTGAGTTGGTCCCGGTCAGTTTTTCAGTTTTATGTACAGTCCTATCATGTATAGGGTACTGCTACTCTGCTGCCCAGTTGCGTGCACCGGCCAAATGCTACTTTTTTATTTTTTAATTTTTTCTTTTCCTTTTTCACATTTGTTAAATATTTTTAAAAGGATTTTACTATTCATCCTCCCCACACTCCACACTCCACATTTTTTTATTTTTTTTGAACTTATTTTTTTTAAACTATTTATAATTTTTTATTCACTATTCATATAAAAATATATTTGATAAAAAAATTAAAAAAAATGTAGAGTGTGAAATGTGGTGTAAATAGTAGAGGTTGAATAGATTTTTTTTTTAAAAAATAAAAAACTCATAAATAGTTACTTTTTTAATTATTAATAAAAATAAATAAATATATAAACAATCAAGAGAAAGCAAAATCATGAAAAATACTATCATTTTCCTTCACATATAATATCCATTTCACTTAAAAAAAAAAAGAAATCCATTTGACTTGAAATGGTTGAGACCCTTTTAGTTTAATTGAAAATAACAAGCATTTATAAAATAATTTCGAATAAATCATTCAAGAACTATATAAAATTCAAAACAATTCAAATGACAAATTACAAATAAGTTTATTCTCTTACGATTCTTTTGGGACTTTTCTTTCTGGACTCGTCAAGATTTTTTTTGACGGCACCTCCATTTTAATTTGACAGGAACGGCCAGCAAAAAACCAAAACTAACAGTTGGTACGCATTTCGGAAGGCGAAAAACAACAGAATGTCAGAAACGGGAAAGCAAAAGCAGCACGATTCCTCTGTCGATATATAAGACCCAAAAATTATAATCAACCTCTTACTATTCGTATAATCTCTCTATATTATATATATATATATATATATTTTATTTTTTATCAAATATTTAATATATAAATAATGAATAAAAAAATTAAATTAATTTTAAAAAAATAAACTCAAAAAATAAAAATAAAAAATAAAAATAAAAAATTTAAAAATTTTAAAAAATACGTAGAGATTTAGGTTATACTTAAGAGTGAGATGAGAATTTTATGTTTTGTTTTAAAGTTTAAAATATTATTTTTTAATTTTGAGATTTGAAAAAGTTGAATTGAAATTTGAAAAAATTATATTGGAATTTGAAAAAGTTGAATTATTTATTATATTTTATATAGAAATTTGAAAAAATGTAGAGATGAGATGAGATGAGATGAAGATAAAAATTTTAAGTAAAACACTTTTTCCAAACATATCCTTAAAAGGTTGCGTAGTATTTCTCTATAAGACCAGAAACAAGAGCAACACCGGTGCGAAACCGAGAAAGATACAGAGGACACGAAAAGAAAAGCAGGCAAGACCATTACACCCATTGATCAGGAACAGAAACCCACTCAACATCAGAAAGAGAAGAAAGAAAGAAAGAAAGGAAAAGAAGAATATGGGTGGCTGGAAATTGCCCGTGTCGATGACCATGATGTTGGTATTCATGGTGGGTATGACAACCTTGGCAGAGGCACAGGACAGTGCCAACACATCTTGCGCTCAGAACCTGATCCCATGCGCGAGCTCCATCAATTCCACCAGTGCCCCAGCAGCCAGCTGCTGCAGCTCCATCCAAGACGCCGTGACCAACCAGCTTACCTGCCTCTGCAACCTTTACAGCGCCCCCGGCCTGCTTCAGTCTTTTGGCATCACCGTTGCGGAGGCTCTTCGTATCTCCCGTGCCTGTAATGTCACCACCGACCTCAGTAAATGCAATGGTAATATTTTTGCTTCTTTTCCTCTACTCATTTTGGGTTCTTGTTGATGAACTCGAACTAATTTCATTGGTTCAGGTTTCACAAGTTTTTGGTAATTGGTGCACCCGTTTCGTAGTTCTTTCAATGAAATCGAGAAAATAGATCGCATCGGCCCCTCACAATTTTCGTGATGTGTTGGGAATTAAATTTCACTGAAATTTAGTATCAAATCAATGGAAGTTAAAGATAATAGAACGGCTGGATCTTAAATTTGTCTCTCAAAATTTCTCAATTTCTACGTTTCTTCTCATATTGTCTAGTTTAATTATGGTCATTTTCCCCCTCTCTCAGCTTGATCATACCCCTATTGTCATCATAACTTCAATTGGAATATTCACATTTCCCCTTTTCACTTACAAATGTAACTCGTTTCGCATCTACATATTCTTATTCTCAAATTTCTTTTCAACAAATTTCATGTTCATTTGTTTTCAATATTTTTCCTTCCACAGGCACATCTCTGTCGCCTACATCGCAGCCTCCCCCAGGTAACGATCTCTTTTCCTGCTTATGTTGTTTTAAAAGAAACTGAACAATAAACGTAGTTCTCACCATTAAGCACAAGCGGATCTCATGAGCCTTGAGTATGGTCGTTGCACGTATTGATCAATCATGTCCGTAGAACTGATAAAGAGTAATGGGGAGTCTGGAAGTTAGGTTGCATCCATCCGCTACCTCCGTCCTACAATTCTTTTTGGGTGTTTTCAAGTTTGCTGATGGGCCTGCCCGATTGTTAAATTATGTGCCAGCCTTAAATATGTACAAGTGGAATAGGTGGTGGTGCCAGCTCAAAAGTGCTCTTGGAGTTGGGGCCTTGAATCCTCAATTCCTGGGAAGACGTTTTCCATTGTGCCATTATTTCGGTTGTTCGAAGTTCTTTTTTCTTTTGTTTTTATAAAATTTAGAATGATATAAGATGTTATCTATGGTCTGATTACAGCTAATTGAGGAAAACAGGGTGGTCGGATTTTATTTCTGTGCTTTCTTGATGACGAGAGTCAAATCAAGTTAAAACATCTCTCTCTCATTGTTTCATAGTTTAAGATGTCGTTTGGACAGGAAATTGATATGAGATGAAAGTTGAAAGTTAAATAAAATATTGTTAGAATATTATTTTTTAATATTATTATTATTTTGAGATTTGAAAAAGTTGAATTGTTTATTATATATTATGTGAGAATTTGAAAAAATTATAATGATGAGATGAGATGAAACGCTAAGGTCCTTTGAACCAATTGGTAACACATTGGTTTCTTACTAAGAGAACCAATGATCAAATCTCCATCCCCCATGTATAAAAAAAAAAAAGATGAGATGAAATACTTTTTGTATCCAAACCAAGCCCTTTTTTAGCAACTAAAGGGACCATTTTAGAACTCTGGTCTTCTCCATTTTGCAAGATAAATTGTAGGTACCCAGTGACAGATTGACCCTCTGGATTTGCTTCAGAATAATATGAGATGGCCTTTACCCTTTCTGGTGCTGCTTTTGCCAACTAAGTAGTAAAAACTTGTTAGTGCTTAAGCACAAAGTGAATTAAAAACAACAAAAAAGTGAAGAGATTTTGGTGCTCTCGAGAATTTGGAAATGGATGTCAAGACTAGCTAGACCTGGTTATTTTCTATTAGAATATCTGACATGAACATGAAAGGGGAGAGCAAGTACGAGTACACATGCAAAATTATAAGGAAATTGCTCCTAGTCTCTGTTGACATATTTGGCTTCTAATTTTACACATCGTTTTCTTTGCTGGGTTCTTAATTGCTGGGTTCTTTCACTCTCTAAATTCAGAGAGGCGGGGGTGACCGGGCTGCTTATCTCTCTTATTTAGTCACAACTAATACTTTGCTTCTCCTATAAGCCTCTCATAGCACTCACCCTTGCCACCCTGAGCACTGACTGATAGAACGCTGGCCTTCAAGTGTCTAGGTTTCTTGGTAGCAATCTTTTGGTAACTAACACTTCTGTAAGACTGGTGATGAACTCTGGCAACTGTGATTTTGATAACCTCTTGAAAATATAATGGTCTTGGATTCAGATCTTCTACCATAATGGTTCTAATTTGAATAAACCAAGTACAGAAGCCCTTGAGGCTTTCCCTTTACTCATTCTCAAAAGCAAAGCAGACTTTGCAATTTCTCATTTTTATCATTTATGGCTAATGGAGGCAAGGGTTTCAAGTCACAATTACCATTTTTAGAGTCTCGTAGATCATACACACTGCTAATGTTTCTTAGATAGATCGTTTTTCAATGAAACACAAACACATAAAAAAAAACATTCAATTCCCTTGTGGCTTGGTAGTATCCTGATCCTCATGGGCATCTTATCTTGATTACACAAGATTGCGGTATCAAGTTCTATTGCATATGTTTACATCTGAAGTCTCGAGTACAGGAAAAATATTACGTATTCCACATAGATATGTGTTTCTCCTCCTAATACTGTGACTAACATTGCAGGAGTACCTGGAAATGATGCAGCAGGCAGGATAGGGTGGACAGGCTTTTCTGCTCTATTCTTCTTCCTGGCTTCTATGATGTTTTATTAGGCTGCCTAGCTACACATAGGAACAGAGACACTTATCAGAGTTAAAATAATGCTGCGATCATTTCGGTATCGAGCAGCAGCCAGCCTTCCGATATCTTGGTTACAATTCTTTTACGTGTTTAACCTGTACTGTTATTTAATTGATTATTCCAGTGTTATTACCCTTAATAATTTACTTATTCATGTTTATGTCGAACTTTAGTTACTGTACCTACTGCGTTATTCTGAAAGACATCAACGTTTGGATGCATAATTGATTGCATTTTGTTTCACATATCATTTGAAACAAAGTTCATATTCCTTTTCAAAAACATCCATTTTTTTTTATAACCAATGAATCATTCATTCAAATAATAAAAGTCCTTACAAGATATTGCTTCTATCAAGTCATATAGCTTGTGATACAAAAGAAGGACAAGAACCCCACCACATTACAATATCTTCAACATTCCATGCATTCCTTGCTAATCGGTGCGATGCCCCTAACTTGTTGACATGTAGAATCTGAACTTGATGAAAGTCCCTCAACATGCATTGAATGTCTTGAAGGAGAAATGCAAAATCTATTAAAAACTCAGTTTGGGAGTTCAAAGCATTCACAAGAATCAAGCAATCCGTTTCTAACATCAATTTTTGAACATCCATTGAGTACAAAATTGTAAACCCTTCAACATAGCACTAGCTTCAATAAACTCCGAAGATGCAACTTCACTTTCTAACTTACTACAAGTAGCAACCGCACTCCCTTAATGATTCCTAAGTATAATCTCAATACCTGCCTTGTGTTGATCATGGAAAATTGCACCATCCACATTTAATTTCAGAAAATCAAGTGGGGGTGGAGTCCAACAAATCACTTTTCTTGCTTAGTTGCCAAAACCATCAAAGACTTGCACCTGTTAGTAAGCAGATTGCATGGAGAGGATATTATTAATCACAGTTGAACATTGATGCATAACATGCTCATATAAAAACTTATTCCTGCAATACCACAAAGCCCAACAAATAACAATAAATGTTGCAAGAACTTCAACACCACCCTTATCTCTAACTTGAAGTGCCAAATCCCAAAAAGATAAATCAGGTTAGCTTCTTAAATAAGGTAAATATTGTAGGAACATATAATGAATTACATGATAGAAAAATAAAGCATGGGCTGTATCTTCGGGATACAGATTTTAGAAAACACATTTATCTTCATCCTTAATCCTCATTATTCTCAATTCTGAAATGCAGGCAAGTTTTCTTGGCACGCCTTCCAAGTAAAAATTTTCATTTTCTTGGGAATCTTTAACTGCCATAAACACTTCCAAAACTTCAAAAATCTATCCACATCTTGAACCCTCACCTAAATTCTGAGAATTAGCCAACTACAATAATTTATACTCACTCTTGACTAAGTAAGTACCATATCTTTCTTGAGTCCAATACTATGAGTCTTCTTGAGATAAACAAATATTAAGTTTCAGAATCAGATTCGCCAACATTGGATTAAAAAGAGCTCTAACAACATCTATATTCCACAAACCTGTGCTTTCATCAATTAATTCATATACCATCAAATTATCATCATTTATCTGCCCCACTACTTGCTGAACCTCATCTCATCCACAACCAAGTATCCAAGAGTCTTGAAAGACACTTAACACTCCTACTGTTTCCCACTCTACACATACAACTAGATTTTAATAAAGGAAGAGCACTATAAATTCTTTTCCAAACATAAGAAGCATTAATATCATTATTGATCTCAAACAAACTACAATTTGGAAAGTACATTACTTTAAACACTCGATAAAGGAGAGAATTCTGATTTGTGAGAAGCCGCCAGCCTTGTTTTGCAAGAAGTGCTAAGTTGAAGTCACTAAGTTTCTTGAAGCTCAAACCACCACGAAATTTAGAATCACAGAGTTTATCCCAACTAACCCAATGAATTTTCTTTCCCTAAGCTTGATTACCCCACCAATATCGTGCCATCATCATCTCTAAGTCATGACTCAAAGACTTTGGAAATAAAAAGAAACTCATAGCATATGTCGGTATAGACATAGTTACAGCTTTTAATACAACTTTTCTATCGCCTTGAGAAATCATATTCCCTTTCCAAACTTGTAGTTTTTGCCACAAACGATGTTTAATACCAGAAAAGCCCACTATTTTGATCTCCCAACCATCGGTGGCAGCCTCAAATATTTCTCATACTACTGTGTAGTACTACCACCCCAAAGCTGCATAATTTTTATTTTCAAGTCCTCGTTAACATTTTTACGAAAGACCATTGAGGTCTTCTCTTTGTTAATGCACTGATCTGAGGCCTTCTCATAATCATCCAAGAGAATCTGGATCTTTTCATTTGTAACAATATCTGCTCTACAAAAGATCACACTATCATATGCAAATAACAAATGATTGACTCTTGCCCCCCTCTATAAATTCTAACACCCTCTACCATACCATGACCCTCATTTCTCTTCAATAAATTGATCAAACCTTCAGTGTAGAGAAGAAAAAGATAGTGAGACAAAAGATCTCTCTGTCTAAGTCCTCTACTTGAAATAATATGCCCTTTTGGACTCCCATTCACAAGAACTGAAAATGAAACAGTAGAGACACATTTCATAACAATATCGATAAGCTTTTGTGCAAAACCAAGAGCCCCCCATAATTCTTTCTAAAAAACATCATTCCACCCTATCATACGCCTTACTTATGTCAAATTTTATAGACATAAAATCTTTTTTTTCATATCTCTTGTTTCTAAGATAATGTAATAATTCATAGGCCACTAAAACATTATCCGTAATCTGCCTCCCTAGAACAAAAGCACACTGGGCTCCGAAATGACCAAAGGCAGAATTTGTTTTAATCTATTCACAATAACTTTAGACATGATCTTATAAAGTACATTGCAAAGACTAATAGGACAAAAATTAGCTACTTTAACTGAGTCAGACTTCTTTGGAATTAAAGTAAGACAAGTATGATTTACCTCCTTTGGAAAAAATTCCAAAATTCAAAGCATGGAGCACATAATCTATTACTGATTTACCCATCACTCCCCAATATTTTTGGAAAAAGATTGGGGGCATTCTATCAGGACCCGGAGCCTTTGAATGGTGCATTTGCTTAATCACAGCCTCCACTTCATGTGCCACATAAGATCTAGTTAAATCATCATTAATTAAATCAGTAACTTTACACTCCACCCCTGATAAAACATCATCCACATCAACCTGATCTACAGTTATAAAAAGATTCTTAAAATAGTCCACAATTAGGTTATTCATCTGCTCTCCACTCTTCCAAGCACCCTTACCATATTGTAGCTGTAAAATTCTGTTCTTCCTCCTTTTGGTTGTAGCTTTGGAATGAAAATATCTTGAATCACTATCCCTTTCTTTTAGACACAAGATTCATGATCTTTGTTTCCACATGACCTCATCCCTCTTCAGCCACTTTTGAACATCTTCACGTGCACATTTATGTAGTGACATAGACTGACAGGTTAGATCAGTTTCTTGAATATTTTTTAGTCTCATTTTGGCACTAGCAAGCTCTTTTTGAATACGGCCAAAAGAACTTTTATTTCATCTTTTCAACTCAGTTGCACACTTCAAAATACAACCCATCACTTGGTGAATAGAAGTAGAAGCAGACCCTTCTCCACCCCTCCACACCCTTTCAATAATGGTAGCACATTTCTTATCACCCACCACATAGCCTCAAATCGAAAAGGTTTATCCCCACTTCTTCTAACTAAACCCCCATAAGTATCCAACTAAATTGGGATATGATCTGAATAAGAGGCTCCTCCATGTTGAATCTTCAAATTCGGGAAAGCATCACACCATCTTGAATTTGTAAGAAATCGATCCAACCTTTCACTAATAACACCTTCACTTTCACATCTATTACACCAAGTAAACAAGACCCCAGCAAAACCCAAATCTCTAAGATGCCTTTCCTCTAAGATAGATCTGAAACTGCTCATCAACCTCTCATTACTCAATTGCCCCCCACTTTTCTCATCATGATTTAGAATCTCATTAAAATCGCCAAACACCAACCAAGGACACTCAACACGGTGTCCCAAGGATTTTATCAAACTCCACACTTCCTCCCTTCTACTCGAATTTGGATGTCCATAAACACCCGTAAGAAAGCATTAACTCCCATCCACATTGGTATTTTGAATTTCAGAGTGAATATGATGTATTGAAAAATTAATAACAGACAAATACAATTCTTCTTTCCAAAGCAAAGCTAAACCACTATTACGACCAAAACAATAAACTACAAAACAATTTGAATAACCAAGCTTAAACTTACAATAGTACCATTGTCGAGAGGTTAAATGGGTTTCTTGTAAGAAAAGCACATCGAGATCTTCCTTCGTAAGCAAGTCACGAAGAGTACGAATACCTCGTCGGTTCCCAAGCCCACGAGGATTCCAGCTCAAGATTTTCATGGTGTCTGGCGGGGCTGTGCAACAACCACCATGGGTAGGAGTTGAAACATGTACCTTCTTTTTCTTGCTCCCTTCATCCTCTTTTATAGAAACTAGCTTCCTCTTACGTCCACCAACAGCTTCATCCTCAGGAGAAAGTTTCTTTAGCTGATTGGAGCTGCATTTCGCTTCTGCAAGTTCCTCAATGTTGCTCTTCGTTGTCTTTGGCTAGGCAGATCACACCCGTGCCCTAACATGTGGTTTAGGCTTCCTCTCATGTGGGCTTTTGTGTAACACAACTTCGTCAGTTGATAAAAGGTCAGGGCCCAAGCCCATTACAGGCCCCTTAGCAATCGAAACCTCAAATAGATGGCCTTCTTCTACATTCGAATTTATGATGCCCCACACACTCTAGTAACCGTTGTGACTACTATTCCCAACCGTTGTTGACCCTGCCTCTCTTCACCATCACTAGATAAAATACAATTTTGATCAACTTGAGACTCCGAAATAAACGGCTTCTCCACATTTTCAACACCTATTTCTTTCTCCCCAACTTACGCACGTTCTATCACGGGGCCGTCTCCACCTATAGGAAGACTCCCAACCATCCCAGTAGTTTCTGACTCTTTCACCGACGTAATAACTATTGCCTGTGCAGACTCAACCACCATGGTCGACGGTGGCTCTTCATTTCGTCTCCCACCATTACCTCGAACCACAGAACTTGCTTGCCACCCTCGCTTAATCAATGAAAGCCCTGCTCAAAACCAAGCTCCATAAGGCATTTGTTCAACCTCATCAGTGACTGAATGAACAATATTTAGACCATTTGTTTGCAACAAGCCTTCAGATTCCTTCAATAACACTAACTGTTTGTCAAATGTCCAATGCCCCTCATGCATGACCTTCACTTTATCCCTCACATCCTCAAACTCTACCAAATTGAAAACCAAACTTAGATCACGAATTTTGACACCTTTAACTGTTCTCCACACTTTCCTCATCGTTTGTTTAAAAGTTTCATGGTTATAATGCTTCTTGGTTAACAATTGCATAATCAAACAGTTCTTCCCTCGAGAAAGGACTTCCTCAACTTGACTAATCTCCACCACCACTTCTTCAGATTCCTTCTCAGCAAGAGATAGACTAGCATACATCTCATTTAACGCTTCAACCATGCTTCCACTAGAGCTCGTACTAAGACGAGTGAAAAACCATGGCCTCTAGGTGCAGAGAGAGGAAAAACCGAATAAAAAACATCCATATTGAATACGTTAAAAAGGACAATAATTCAATTTTACTAATATCCTCGTTTTAAAATATTGGAAGTGCAAAATTGTAGCGCACAAGTAAAATCAAAGAAGTGGATTAATGTCTCTTCAAGTTCTTTATTGTCTATCCGTCTTATAATATTTATTATTATTTTTATAAATATTTTTAATAATATTAAATAAGTAATAAATATGGTAAGACTCATGTGTATCCATAAACTCAAGAGAATATTTTTCATTGCCTAAAAAACCCTCTTTGTCCGCTTTTTGGTATTTATT
This sequence comes from Cyclocarya paliurus, assembly GCA_029856935.1. Classification (NCBI taxonomy): domain Eukaryota; kingdom Viridiplantae; phylum Streptophyta; class Magnoliopsida; order Fagales; family Juglandaceae; genus Cyclocarya; species Cyclocarya paliurus. Next base: position 5,730,158 of record CM056948.1, read on the forward strand.
CCGAGTCTAATGCATTATATTTTGTGAATAATGCTAGTTATTCCGAGGATCTTCTCGATATAATTTTTTTAAATGATTAACAAAATATTTTTTAATAATATAAAGATTTTTTAATATTTAAGAATATAAAAAAATATATTAAAAAAATAAAAAAAGCCAAATGACCTATCGAACTACCATGCGTGTAGCATGACTCATATTTTGCTAGGGGTACTGCTACATCCACCGAAGGATGTAGCCTGAGAACCACCGGAAAGGTCAAAGTAATTTATTTATTTATTTTTTTTTTTTATGTATTTTTTTAATTATCATAACATTTTTTTAAAAAATAAAAATTTACAACTTCAATAAAGAACACTTCTTTAATCATTAAATAAAAAAAAATTCCATTCAAGACACAAATTCGGCACCCAAATTGTCAACCCAAATTCGGATCCGAAAGCATTTTTTGCTAGTGATCTGTCCCTTATGAAGAGAAAATGATTGACAAAAAGACAAAATCCATCCCCGGAAATTTTATGTTATTTATTTATTTGTTCCCATCTCAACTGGTCGAAGTGCATAAAGCACCATCACTCCATCTAGAAGAGCATTAAAAGTGCCTCAAACATCCATATAAATTTCATTTTGATGTCTTTCTTCCACAAAACTCTAAGGCTTCTATCCCCGTCTCCAAAATTAGTAAAAAAAAAACCAGAACACTTACATAGGAGTTTGGACTGTTTCAAAGAATTTTACTATTCCTCATCTCTACACATCACATATTATATTTATTTTTATTTATTTTTTATTTTTTTAATTTTATTCTTTTTAAATTAATTAAAATTTTCTACTCATTATCTATTCAATATATATTTGATAAGAAAAAAAAAATAAAAAAAATTATTTATGATGTATAATATAAAAATAATGAATATAATTTTTTCTATTTCAAAATAAATAAAAAATACATTGTCCTCGAAGACATAATAATGCAAGTGCAACTCAACCCGCAAAATGAAAGTCAAGAAAACTTAAATGTTTTAACTCCAAATTTGAAGCACGCTCAAATTTTATATGAATTACAATATTTTTTTAATTAATTAAACAAATTTTTAAATAATCTTAAATATTTTAATAAATACTATAAAACTATAAGATCTCTCGGGTATATCAGAAATGATATTTTCATACTATAATCTTAAATAATAAAACTATCCTAAAATTCGGATCAAACTATCCATCCGTGTTTGTCCAATAGAAGCTGCTAGAAGGGGTTGGGCCAGTCGGGGGAAACTTCAGTCTTAGGTCTTGCTACTTTCCTTCTACATTAGAAAAAGGAAAAGGAAAACGAAACCGAAAGAAAAAAAACTCAGAAACACTCAAATACACAGAATCAAGAGCCTCTTAATCCAATCTAATTGAGCTGAGAGAATGGACGCGTCGAAGCTGAACCAATTCAAGCAATTCATCGAGCAGTGCAAGTCCAATCCCTCCGTTCTCAGCGATCCTTCCCTCTCCTTCTTCCGAGACTATCTCGAGAGGTAATACATAATTTTTAACTCCAATTCTAATTTCGCATTTTCTTCGCATAAACAACAATCCAAAGCTTGCTGTTTCAATCCCTGTTTATCTGTTTAATGGTGTTAAAACGATTCGTTTCAGCCTCGGTGCCCAGCTCCCACCCTCCGCGTACAAGCATGACGACTCCAAATCCGTACTCTCTGATTGCTCTTTATAATTTCTGGGGTTTATCACTTTATTTATTTATTTATATGCAACCATATCTATGTAAATATGTATACTTGGAAGTGCAGAAGAGCTTTGTCGTGGAGGAGAGCGACGAGGACATGGCGGACACGGATGGCGGGAAAGGGAATGCTTACGATCAAGGAGAAGAGGACGAGATAATCGAGTCCGACCTCGAGCTCGAGGGCGAGACGGTGGAACCTGATAATGATCCTCCTCAGAAGGTCTTTTTCTCTTCGAGTCTAAATTGCATTTTTAATTTCATCGTGCTTTTTTAGGGGTGTTTCTGTATCGTATTGATGGAGGATCCAATATACTTGCAGATGGGAGATTCCTCAGTCGAGGTCTCTGAGGAGAGCCGCGATGCTGCGCAGACTGCTAAGGCCAAAGCCATGGAAGCCATTTCTGAAGGTATACAATATGTATATGTTTGAACTTAGACATTTTACATTTGTGTCTAACAAACAATTATGTTGCGCGGAAGTTTATGAATGTTGTGGTTTTGTGGAATGTAGGAAACTTGGAGGAAGCGATCGAGAATCTCACGGAGGCGATTTTACTCAATCCAACGTCAGCCATCATGTATGCGACCAGAGGTGCGATTTGGGTTGAGTATGCGGAGTGTTCCATGCCATTTTTTTCCCTGAGGTAATTTTTGGCTTTATAAATGTTAATTTAATTTTTGTATGATCTTTTCTATAGCTAGTGTCTATGTCAAGATGAAGAAACCAAATGCGGCTATTCGTGACGCCAATGCAGCTTTGGAGGTTGGTATTGCTTTCGTTGTACGCTACGAAAAATGTTTTTTCTCTTCTCTCAATGGTTCACACACTATGTACTTGGTTGTATATATGCTGTTTGACAGTTTTTAATGCAGGACCAGTGTTGTTTTTAATCTAAAATGTAGCATATTTGTAAGTATGCCTATATGTAATTCTTATTCTGTTGGATGAATAGACTTTTGTAAATAGTAGCAAAATTATGATAAGGCATTTGTATGTATCATGTTGTATCAATCACATTGAATTGTGTTTGCTCTTGGTACTAGTATTCTGATCAATGCATCGGTGGCGTGCATTGTTTTTTTTCCTGAGAAAAAAATAAAGAAAACCTATGCTAATTTTGCAAACTATTCATTGTTAGATGCTAATTATACACAATGTTATCTATTTGGATTTATGGTGATTTTGTTTGGAAGTATGTTTAATTTAGTCATGCTTGTAAGCCCGGAGAAGCCATGCATTCTACTCTGTGTTCCTGTCTTTATAGCTGGTTGCAATGTGCGGTGCAATATCTGAGAAGTTTAGTTTTAAATTGTACAGATTAATCCAGATTCTGCTAAAGGTTACAAGACTCGTGGTATGGCACAAGCAATCCTTGGTAAGTGGGAAGAGGCTGCAAAGGATCTTCATCTGGCATCAAAGTTAGACTATGATGAGGAAATAAATTCCGTACTTAAGAAGGTTTCCTCTCTCTCTGATTCAAATTAGTATCATCTGAGTAGCTGACTTTTGTTTTAGAATGTGCATTTTACCATTATGTTGATATCAGTTTGTGTGGTGTTTACCGATAGAAAAAAAAAGAAAAAAAAAAAAATCAGTTTGTGTGGTTCTTTTCCCATGTAGTTGTATCATGTCGTGGTAATCACACTTCGATGTCCATTATAAATTAGAAGAATTAGGACTACATGTGCTAAATAATTATTTATGTATATGCAAGACATTAATATTTTCTTTTGATAAGAAGTTAGAATAAAGATTTAAAGAGGACTATATTATCGCAAATGTTCTTGGATGCTCATCAACAGACATATGCAATATTTTTCGTATGTAATTTGCATACCCTCATCTATTGCTCACATATCTTATGTCCTCTTGGATCTCTCTGTTAATGGACCCAACCTACTACCCTGCATGAGTTTGATGAAAGTTTAGGCGTACTTTTTCTAATTTTTTGATGAAGTGGTTTCTTGCATTGTAAACATCCTTAAAGTTGTCATTCTTAGAGAAGGATTGAACTGTCTGCTTATCTGTAGCTGACTGGGTTTTGGGTTTGAGAAGCTATATGTTGCCTATTGAAAGGTGAACTAAGATTTTGTACGTCAAGGTGCAAATTTCTTTGCATACGAAGCATATCGTATTTTATGTACTTTGAGATGCTGATCGCTATTTTTCAATGCATGTACATTGGCATATTAGACATGGCATATTGTTGTGTTAGTCTTTTGACTTATTTAGGCGTCTCTCTCTCTCTCTCTCTCTCTGCCATCTTATGTTTAGGTTGAACCAAATGCACATAGGATCGAGGAACATCGTCGGAAGTATGAAAGGTTGCACAAGGAAAGAGAGGAAAGAAAGAATGAACATGAAAGACAACGTCGCCGTGCTGAAGCTCAGGTAACCAGTTTTACATTTGGCTCCTAACAAAATTATCCAGCCATCTTTTTGCTATAAGATCTAATAATTTATTTGTGCATTCTGTTCAAGGCTGCATATGAGAAGGCCAAGAAGCAAGAAGAGTCATCCTCCAGTCAGAAACCTGGAGGCATGCCAGGGTTTTCAGGGGGGATGCCTGGTGGGTTTCCGGGAGGTATGCCTGGAGGGTTTCCAGGAGGTATGCCTGGAGGGTTTCCAGGAGGTATGCCTGGAGGTTCCCCTGGTAGCATGCCAGGAGGGATGCCTGGAAATGTTGATTTTAGCAAAATACTGAATGTAAGTTGATGGGATTTTGTTAGATTCTTTTAAAAAATATTTTTTCATGACTATTGGTGATATATTCTAGCTAACCCCTATATGTGGGTGTGAACATTTGACAAGGTATTACTGAGTTTTGCTATTTCATTTTCGGCTTAAATACAGAAAAATATATAATGCAATGAAATTTCCTGCGTATATTGTCTCTTCTTCCATAGGTTTATATCGCACAGTTCAGCCTGTCAAAAAGGATGTGTTTCATAGACTGGTTTGATGTGTGTTTGCATATTATTTTTTAGGACCCTGAACTGATGGCAGCATTTAGTGATCCAGAAGTCATGGCTGCTCTTCAAGATGGTGCTTTTCCTATTCTCATATTCTTTGATTTCTGCTATGATTATTTTGCTTTTACTTAGTTATTTATTTATTTATCTCATCTGCTAGATTTTTTCATCTTGAATCAAATAGGTTTTAGTATTAGGAAGAAGATTGGATTGAATAGATTTAAATTCTAGTCTAAGTTTCAATGAGAGTGCATAATCTCTATTCCATTACTTGATATTAGGCTTTTTACTGTAAGGGTTAGTGCTTGCTAGCTTTCCAGGAGCAATTTTTTTTTTTTGTATGGAACAAGGTGAGCTTAGGTTTACCATTGAAATTTGTAAGGTAGATGCTAGCTGACGGTAGGTGCGAATGATAACACTACCTTGTTGGTAGTTGGTAGTTTTCTTTTGTGAATGGCATTTCGTGGAGATTGAGAAAATGGGACTTCTCTTGCTTTGGGCTTGTGCCATCATTCGTTGTCATTTATTTATTTATTTTCTTTCTTTTTTTTCTTTTCAGTTTTTTTGGGGGGGGGGGGCGGGTTGTTTAATTGCCGCACCGTTAATTTATATATATCTATCTATCTTTTCTTTAGGGCAGTAAAATTTAAGAATTAGGTATTAATTTATTACATGGGATAAAAGCAGTAGATAAGAGAAGATCGGCTTAGGTGGAAGAGGTAAGATAAGAGAAGAGGTGGGTTGGATATTGCCATAAAGATGGCAATAAGGAGAGAAGATGGAAGAAATGTGTAGGCGAGAGGATGCCCTGATCCATGTTGTTGAATGATCTGACAAATTAATGGCCAATGCAAGTGTGGAATTTCAGTCAAAATAGGATTCCTTGAGATGACAATGTAGTATTTTTGTTTGTTTGAGATTACTATCCATATTTGCAATCCTTTCCTATTGTAATTACTGTGTCATTGTTGTCCTGAATATTGAGTGGGTAAACATCTTATGACCTTAACTTAGAACTCGGAAACGCTTGATTATTTTCATTTTGTACTTTGTGTGAATGAAACATAATGTGACGACTTTGGTTAGCATATGCTCATCGAAGGCAAATTGTTTTTTTCTGCGTGCTTGAAAACTTTGAGTAGAAGAGAGGGAGGGGAGTACATGACCACATGGTGTGGGGAAAAAAGGTTTTTTTTTGGGGGGGTCCTTCTGAACGTAATTGCATGTGCGAATGGGTCACAACGCTTTATAGCTTGTTTGACCGTCATGTCCTGTGTTCTTGGCTGATGTTTTTGCAGTAATGAAAAACCCTGCGAATCTTGCGAAGCATCAATCAAATCCCAAGGTGGCTCCTGTAATTGCAAAGATGATGGGCAAATTTGGAGGACCCAAGTAAACTGTTTTATTATTGAAATCGTTACTGTGGGACATCAACTTTCAGTAAGTTCAGGCAGACAGGATCTTTATGATACATTTGAGGTTGTATTATCATTCCCAACATCCAAAACGTTGTTTGCTGCTTGCCTATTTCTGATTTTAGAATTTGTTCGAGAGAGTGTTGGTTTTGATGATCGATCTTGCCGATATGTTTATTTAAGGCAGTTTGCGTAATTAATACAATAGGAATGCGTTTGTTGGAGATACTTGTAGCTTTCCATTGGACCCCTTTTATGGTCAGCGTTTTCTGTTTTAGATGGACATGAGATACATCAAACGAGGATGAGGCAACGTCGACCTGAGAGGTGAAGAGAAAACCCAATCTATTTTGCTTAATTATTCAGTTAAATTAATAATTCGTTATTGTAATATACAGCAACAATAATTTCATCCGACGTGCGAATGCAATGATTTATAGATTGGTTTGTACAGGTCCAGCCTGTCCCGTGCTTTGGGCTTTAGGTCGCAGCCTATGAATATTTGATAGGCCCAAACCTAGTCATGCTGGTGTGTGTCACTGGCGCCAATAGGCTGCCTGGCCCATGACATGAATATTAATTCTGTAATCAAATTTTATGACTCTAATTTAATTGTAGACCTGTCATTGTATACTATTCTTCCGCGAATGTGCTGTCGTTCTTCTACGTCTGGTTTGCCTGTTTAAATCCATGGGGTCACCCGGCGCGGTGTCTGCCTAAATCCATCATCTTGTTGCCGATGGCTACGACCGTGGGGACTTTACAAACTTGTATTTTCTGTCTCATTTAGGCACCTACTGTTTTCTACATCTTCATCTTCAAAGTTTCTATCGTCAAGCGCTGTCCGTGAATGTTAGTTCTATCGTGTATGCAATCGAGCGTCATTTCCTTCTAATTAAAGTGGTACGAACAGTCTTTGCCCATAAGTCCCACTTGATGAAAGTCTTGACACCATTTTAAGCTAAGTAATGAAGCTTAATGATGATTAGCCTTGAGAGAAGGGGCAATTAATCCGAACCTGTTTTAATTGTCAAGAAAGTGCTTACGGATAGATGTCATAATGTCGGCAATGAAAATATTGCCTTGCGCACGACTCTACAGTCGACCCACTTTTTGGAAAATTTTCTTTTCATGGAGAAAAAAAGTAACCAACATAATTAACCCCCCCTTTTTTTTGTTTGTCAGCCCAAAATTCATTCGGTAGAAAAAATATGCCTACTGATCTCTCCTTCGTTCGTCAATTGCATGTAGTCATGTAAAGCTGTAAAAAGAGCCTCCCCTTGCTAGTTTCTGGGCCGGGGGTTGATTTGAAAGCCAATTCGTTTTCAGACGGCCTCAAGTTTAAGCTTGACTATGATAGTTGGTAATTATATTCTCTGCTTTTACCTATCATGGAATTGGAGTTGCCCACAAAAATATATATGTTATCTTTGAATCGGAACTGAGAACCACTAATTTTGCGCAAACTAGTGCGTTGTTGATGTATGATTTGTGTTTGCTATCTTACTCAAGACAGCTAGCTTGGGGTTTTGCGCTACCTCTTTTGAAGCAAATTAGTCTCGTTTGGATAGTGAGATGAGATGAAATAATTTTAAATGAGTTGAATAAAATATTGTTAGAATTTTTTTTAATATTATTATTATTTTGAGATTTGAAAAAATAAATTATTTATTATATTTTATGTAAAAATATAAAAAAATCATAATGATGATATTATATGAGATGAAACTATCTCTATATTCAAACCTGACCTTAGGATTACGTACTGAAAGTCGTAAATGATTAACAAGATAAAATATAAATAAACGTGAGATCAAATTTTGCTTTCGTGGGGTTATTATGTTTCTGACCAAGCCTATCGACAGAAGACATATGGAAGTATAGACATGAATTGGATGATCTAGTACTGCTGAGGAATAAACGTTCATTCAAAGATCAGTTCTTCTTCACGAGTCCATATCAATATGCCTCTGCTGTGGCTGCTTGTCCTGTTGATCGTATTTGATTGACCGGCCGGCATGCATGGCGTTATCAGGCGATCTACAATTCAACAAATACACAACAAACTTACTTTTCCGCTTTCCTTCCAACCTTTAACTCCACATATTAGACATAATTTATGCGACCTGATCTGATGTGTCTTGTAGGGTTAAAAGCAATAGATCAAGATATTCCACCCTTCCGATATTAATGTCTTATTCTTAGACCACAAATTACGGTATTGATTTTTATCCGACCTTTCAATTTCTGAAAAATGGTCTCTCTTCTATAATTGAATGAAGAATGTTTCAACTTTTCAGTGGATTGATTAGTTCGGAACTTCGGATAATTGAACTTCTCTACAATTAATTATACGTCCCAAAAAATATAATCCCTACAAAATAGCTAGCATGTATATGATCTCTTTCTTAATTACAGAAAATGTTTGGGGCAAACATATAATTAATTAAAGGTTAGGAATCATGAATATCATATACATGACATGCCAAATATATATATATTATCCCATGTCTGAAAACTGAAGTTTTGGCGTAGACAGACCTCCATGCCTGACTTGTCAGTCCTCGACAAACATCCATCTACTTTCTTTGGTGCTTTATGTTGTTAATTAAATTGCATGCGTTAATGACGACTGCATTACTCTATAGCTACGCAACCAGATAGGTAGATGCTTTTAAGGAGTTTTTTTATTATTATTATCGACTATGCATTAATACTAAAGTATATATAGTGGAGATAACATTTTATCTCAACGTTTTGCAAATTTCAATTTGGTAGATAGGAAGTCACTTTTGGATGTGCTTTGATGTTGCCTGATGCATGAGTACGATATGATTCAGGCTTTAATTAATTGGTTTCTCATCGATGGTCATCAACAAAAAGTAGTGGGGGATAGATCTTCCGTTCAAGTATTACTGTGTAATTAAACTAATTGGATTAAAATTCATAAAAACAAAACAATAATTCTTTATTTTTCATGTGTCACAATCTAGCTAGCTAGGATCCATTGATAAAATTTAGAAACCGATCTACATACCAACAAAATTAATCATGTAGATAGAGTGATGACCTAGCTTGCACTATAAAAAAAAATAGCATTTGGAACAGATTATTTGAGACGAGAATGATCATTTAAGATAAAAACATGCTCATTTTAACAGAAAATAATCATTTTCGTAAAAAATAGTTGACAACAAATAAGTAATTTTCTTGTTGTGTTGACTTATAAAAAGTAACTAATCATGTCATGATAATTGTGTGGCCTGAAATATTTTTTGCCTTAAACATGTAGTATATTCATGCTTTTATTAATGTGCATATGCAATAATTATTTGTATACATATACATATATAATAGATATATATATAATCATGTATCGATCACAGACATCCTTGTAAATTAATTTGTACGCAAATGATAGATAACAGCTTTTCTACGGACGAGAGAGGAGAGAACAATTGGCCAGATCGAGCGGAATCCCCGTTCATATGGTTGACTATAATTTCCATGTACAAAGAAGATCAGGAGGTGTACGTACATGTAGGTGGTGGTGTGTCGTGCACAGATAATAAATAAAAAATACTATTTTGACCATTCAATTTAATCATTTATTTTGATAATTTATGTATTTTATATTTTTTCAGTTAATAGTTAAGAAAGTGATTATTAATTTATTAATATATTTTTAAAAAATATTTTAAAATAAAAAAAAATATCAATTTGACCTAACGATCCGTGCTAATACCCAGCCTGCCGCCTACATCAATTTTGTAATTTTCAGGACCTTTTTTTTTTCTTTTTTGGGGAAACTATTTTCACTCTATTTTGCGTTTTGCATCCCACACTATTAAATGAACACATGGCATCCTTTAGCTACAAATTAAAAAACGAATTGCAATATTCATCCTCTAGCTATATATTAAGGGCTAATTAACTATCATTAATATTGTATAATGATATATGTCACCTATATTTTTTTCATTCTTCTTGATGGTCAGGATTGACAAGATCAGTGTTAATATTTATCCCTTTTTTTTTTAACAATTAGATAGTGCAATGTGCTAATTTTGATAGTTTAACTAGGTGTAAAGTGTAAAACATCTATTAATTGGAGATAAGTGGAAAGTGTATTATTTCCCCTTTGTAATTAGGAGTGCTTCACCATCAAGCAAAAAATTAAGAAGATAACTAATTGTAATAATATGAAGTACTTATAATCAACATATATTATATAGTACTATTAATAATTAAAAAAATTCTAATAACTTTTTAGAGAGACATGATATTCATTGTATCTTCATAGCTTCATGCTAACTAGCTACTACAAGATTAATGGCAGCTGAACTTAAACCAATCAGTTCGACCCTTACAAGCAATACATGCCACACTTTGTTTCCTTCCGACAAGACAACATTTTCATATAAAATCTATCAATAGCTCCAGCTTCTCACATCTAAACAAATCTTTAGATCTAATAATATATAAATGCCTATATATCAAAAAAGAAAAAAAGAAACTTCAAATTACGTCATGATGATGATCTGTCAACGTGAGATTTTGGGATCTTAGAGTTTCTACGATCGACGTGGACGTGTTTGTATTAATAGAATTGTTGGGAGATCATGAGAACCCAGCAAGTGTGGCTTTTATTGGTGAACATGCATGTAAAATATTGATGATCTAGATCGAGCATGATACGTAAAATATTATTAAAAAACATGAATGGCCGGTATTCCTCTTCCTTATGCACGAGGAAACTACGTGTTTCCCATATACATGAACACGTACAGAAACCTAGATGTATGGATAGGTGAAGATAATTTGCATACAATATTGTCTAGTGTTGTAGTGTCTTGCAAGTCATATAATACTTTTCCATTTGATTTTCACCACCTGGCACTGCAAACTAAATTAAGGCAAAGAAAACTTGGATGAGATTCGTTATGATCGACAACCTTTTACCAAGTACTTATAAACATGATTGGTTTATATATATGTATAAAGACACCTAATGTCATAATACTCGCGAAACTCAGCTATATATTGAGTTTGGAGGGAAAACGGTCCACATTGAACTATACCCACCTACATACAGAGATACAAGTCAATGACCAACAAATGTGGATTATCAACTGCCCCCATTCTAGCAATACTATATAGTAAAGTCTAACAACTTGATGAGAATATTATTGAAGAAAATAAGTGGTAGTACTTGAATTATGTTTCGAGGTGTATGTGCTTCTTGGCACGACACCTGCGTGATACTAAAAGCTGAGAGTTTACGTTCGTACTATATCAAGTCTAGCTAAGGGATGTAATTTAGGGAATGAGATGAAATGAGATTTTTTGAATAGTAGTAAGATAGTTTGTAAATAATAGTGAGATAGTTTGAGTTAAGTATATATTGGATTTTGGAAAAAGAGAGAAAAAAATTGAATAAAAAAATATTATAAAATTAGAATATTGTTAGAATATAATTTTTTAATATAATTTTTGTTTTGAAATTTGAAAAAGTTAAATTATTTTTTATTTGAAAGTTTAGGAAATTGTAATGATAAGTTTGAAAGTGTTTGTATTTAAATGATATTTAGGAAGAAAATGATCAGATGGGATGAGATGAGACATAGAATAGGATGAAATTTTTTTCCAAACATCCCCTTAATCAGCATGCAATAATAGGTTTATCTGTAAAACTTTTATTTGATGTCGGGAACCTCATCTGCACGATCAAATATTATAAAAATTGCAGGAATCAATGCTTTGCAATCGGATTCTAATTATGAAACTGATCAGTAAACCTAGAATTATGTGTTCGTTGAAGACAACCTGTAATGTTGCGTACCAGAATCAACATATGTATATGTACTAGTCCGTGTCCAAGATAGTAAAACCATTTTTGGGGCCTTGTTTAATTTTAGTAAGATTTGTTTAATTTTAGTAAGATTTGCACGCATGTGTATGTGATCGAGTGGGCGTGGTTAAAGTCTTGATTTGCTTAGGCAAAGAGGAAAAAACTTCTTAAAAAGAAAGTGTAAGATCTCATCTGGTGGTTGGCAGCACATATTTGCGATCCTAATTCTTCTACCACACTTTCATGCTGACTACTGCATGAGTTCACTTAACAGAAAGAATATATGTTCTGATTGGTTTGTGGAGCCTAGTCTTGTTGGTGTCTTGGCCCGAATTGATGACTTGATCCGATCGACAAGAATGCTATAGTTTTTTGGTGGATTTTTAATGAGGTTTGTGCTAGTTCACTTCGGTTTGGACCAAAAACTCTTGCAGGCACTGTTTACGATCAAAAAAAGCTTTAGGCAGAATGTTCATTCGAAACTTGCTCGACAGGATACTTGAGCGAAGCTTGGATAGAGAGTTCACTCAACGTGCACTCGATACTGCGCTCGAGCAAAATTCAGACAGAGAGTTCGTTCGATACTCGCTCGAAATGCTGTTCGAGAAAAAAATATAGAAAAGTAAAAATTAGGATTTACGGTTGTGTGATACTATAAATATGTACTAAATAAGGGTTTTCAGTGTTCTGAATAGTGAAATTTCATACCAAAGTGTATTTTGTAATTGTTCAGCATAATAAAATCATCTATAGCTCTATAGAAGTAGATACGTTGCTAAACCACCTTAATTTTGTGTTATGTGATTGCTTGCTTGTTTATTTACTTGTGTTTGTTTTTACTTTATTTGTCATGTTGGTACTTTCGCAACATGTTCTTCTAAAATGCATTCCAGAAAATATTATAAAACTATATATTGGAGCTAGCGATAATCATAAACTTATTCTTTAATATTTAGCAAACTTGAGATGTAATTTTTGATAGGTAGACTTAACACTTCTTTTATTTGTTAGTCGAGCCCGTATATATTTACAGCGACGACGTCATAGCTGGCATTCCAACTCTTCCATTATTATTGGTGACTTGATGTAATGGTTTTTCCTTATTATTATGCATGTACTAGAAAATGCTAGAAACTACGTACAAATATTCCACTTTTATTATGTGCATGTACAGTGGACACTCGGATAAATATTGTTAAAGAAATAAAAATTCAAAGATTATTAATACAGCAGAGTGGAATATTAAAACACATTGGGTCCCCCCACCCCCTCCCCCCCAAGATTTTCTCGTAATGACTTCAAATTTATTTGATCAAACTTAGATGCCTCGTCTATTTGATCAATTATATAATTTATAGTGTGAGAGATGGTACTTTAAGAAAAAACATGTGGCTGGAGCTTAAGGTGATTCTTGAAACTGTAGAGAAGTCATTAATAATTGTTGTCACAACAAGTAGCTAGGCTTGCTGTGAGCCTGAACACAGCACAGCCTACACAATATGCAATAAGATGATAACATGATTAAGCGGGTGAGAAACATATATCTCTTGATTATGAATAAAAAACACATCAAAGACCACTTAAGTCCTAAAAACAAACGGTTCAGGTTGCATGTGGATACCGAGACTTTACAGGAATCTGCAGCACTAAATCACATTCCACAATAACAAGGACACGTAAACGTGATGATGACGAAATGGGTGATGGAATGGTTGAGTAAGAGTGCAATCTGGGGGAGTGGGTTTGTGTAGGAAAATGGGAAGTACAACATTTCTTTTTGGATGATTACATGTAGCTCTGCCCTTGACTCTCCCATCTTTCATCATGATCACCCATTTGTGTAGCAGGACATACGAGAATCCCCATTTTAGTTCCCATGTCCCTTTCACGACACAATGGTGGTACCCGCAATCTCTCTCTCTCTCTCTCTCTCTCTCTCCATAATATATTTGGGTTTGGAGTTTGTGTTCATATTATATGCACCAATTTTGTCCGGGGAAAGGTGAGGGTTTTATATAAAGGTGGGTGTGGGGCTTTTGGGTCATTGCAAGTAGCAGACGTGAGACTTGTATTAGACTTGCGAGCCTAGCTAGGCTAGTGATATGGGGAGGCAACCTTGCTGTGACAAACTTGGGGTAAAGAAAGGCCCATGGACGGCTGAGGAAGACAAGAAACTCATCAACTTCATCCTCACCAATGGCCAGTGCTGTTGGCGTGCTGTCCCGAAGCTCGCCGGGCTCCGACGCTGCGGCAAGAGTTGCCGTCTTCGTTGGACAAATTATCTTCGCCCTGACCTAAAGAGGGGCCTTCTCAGTGAAGCTGAAGAAAAATTGGTTATTGATCTTCATGCACGTCTTGGCAACAGGTCACTGATCATATTTTTTTGTTATTGGCATATGTTTCATCATTCTGCATTATGTTGTGTTTGGGGCTTTTTCAAGGTTCCACGATTTGATTAATGGTGTTTGTTTTAGTGATAGTTCATGCACATATTCTTTTGCCTTAATGATATGTTAAAATCATGCGGTCTTATTGCAAGGTGCAAGCTTAATACAACCTTTTTTGGTCGTCAATCATGGCGTTGAGAAAGATATATAATAAATTCATTTGAATTTATTTACTTAACGAGGAAACTTGCAGTTGACGCGTTTGAAAAGAGTCATGCACACCCCTTGATAATTAATAAGTTTGTTTCTTTTGGCACTTCACTTGAATCGAGCAAGGAAGGATTTGTGGTTCAAATCATAGTCCTAGGACAGATATATATTTTTATCTCTGTGCATGTCATGGTTTTGAAGTCGGAGAAACCCTCTAGCTACGTTAGCAGCCTTTTTCTTGTTCATGATGCAGTATCTGCGTGTCGAATTCGCTTTCAGATAAATCATCGTCTACTGTCTCAGAGGAACTCTGAGCAGTTTGTTGCTTAAGATACAAGATCAGCATTAATGTTTTAATATTCAAGAAATCCATATTGATTGTTACCATTAAATTCATTGCTATATATAATCTTAATTACTTGTGCTTATTGTTTTTAATAATTTTATTCTTAGGTGGTCCAAGATTGCAGCCAGATTGCCAGGAAGAACTGATAATGAGATTAAGAACCACTGGAACACCCATATCAAGAAAAAGCTTCTTAAGATGGGAATTGATCCTGTCACTCATGAACCACTTCATGAAAAGCAACCTTTTTCCGAGGAAACACCATCAAATGCTATTCACTTGCAAGAATCATCTGGCAACCAATCTGTGCAGGAAAATGACAGCATCATTAACTCAGATGACAACTCTTCAAGCTCCCCAACAGAAAATTGTTCAAGTGATGAGTCCCTTTTGTTAGACAACATTTGCAACAATGAATCTTTAGTGAACAGTTTGTGGCTAGACGAAGCTCCCCTAGTTGATGCTGCAACGTGGGAAAACCAGCCTATTGGAGAAAATATGATCTGTAACATGGGCTTGCCATCCTTGGAGGCCGAGAATTGCGCCTGGTTATTGGATTGTCAGGACTTCGGGATTCATGATTTTGGTTTCGACTGTTTCAACGATATTGATCAACTAAACGTGTTAAACACATTAGACGTGGGAGAAAAGCAGTACTAGGACGTAGTACCAAACTGGAGTCTGGAGGACTTTGTCGCCAAGAAGACAAGAAAAAAATGTTTAAAAGCTGCAAATATGCACATGTACGTACGTGACAGAACACCATATATGTCCGTCTGCAGGCTGGATTTGGGGTCTTTGGTGTACGTTGAACTTTTATGTATTTTGTTCCAGAATATTCTTGGAAGCTGGTGGAAGGTGAACCTTGCCTCTTATGAGGTCCCTCACCAACCAAAGTAAAAACAATAGTACAGAAGCAGAGAGTTGATGATCACTAAAAATGTGACATTATTAATTTGGCTCCTACTTAATGTTGTACTGCTCGAACTTATGTCGAAGGTGGGGACACAGTGCTGAGCAGCAATGTTACAAAGTGTACGTTAGTGGGATATGTCTATATGAATCCACCTTTTGTACATACTGTATATATGTTTAAATTAAAAATAAATGGAAAAGTTCGTTTTGTTTATTATAACCTAGTATTCTCTTCCACTAGTACAGTAGTACGTACGTACTGCAAATAAAGCATATATATGACGATAGTTTGTGCTGGATAGAGTGGCCCGCTTTAATCTGTAATAGATTATAAATTACTTCCTGCCTCATTATTTTAATTTGAGCGGTGCTATTTTACCACCTAATAGCTCGTTACATGTTACTGATAGTGTAAATTTAATTTTTTTATTTGTAATTTTTTATCATTTTAAAATATTTTTTAAAAATATAAAAAAATAACAATACATTAATAGTCAATTCCTTAAATATTAAGTAAAGAAAAAAAAATTAAAATACATGAGATATCAAAATGAAAGGACAAGTTGAGTGGACAACGTAGTATTTTTCTTTTAATTTTTAACAAACCTCAATTGGAGTACGGAATCATTAGTATTTGGTACATACTCTTCTTCCTGGACCACGAAAACTGTAAAATGGGAGTGTTTTCTCATTACTTCTTTTACAAAACAACAAATTGAAAGTTTAGGAAGCTATTCTAGGTTGTATACTTTCTACGGCTAAAATCACAGTTGACCCTTGAAAGAAGAGATTTTAAATTCAAAATGATCCTACATCGACGGGACATTTAGACCCTTGGGCTTCGAGCCCATCTCTAAAGGCCAAGCCCATCCATAAGCCTAAGAAGGCTTATTGGAAGCTTTTAGCTAGGAGCCCCACAGACAGAGGGCTCGTAACCACAATCGCGAGATGAGATAACCCTGAAGGACTAGGGATAAGGCCCACAGTTGAACATAAATATCCTGAGTAAGATAACTCCTATAAGATGAGAGATATCTTCTCTAGTTAATAAGGGATAATGAAGGATAAGCAAACGAGATTGGTACCCAGAGTCAATGGCCATCATGCCACATCCTTCTATAAATAACATGCTAGAGGTAACAAACATTTTCATTTTCATTTTGGTACATATTTATCTTTATATTGTTACTGACTTAAGCATCAGAGTTTACACAGGGTGACCAACGCTGTTCCTTCATCATTGCAGGATTATCCGTACGGTTGGTAGTGTGAAACACGTCCTTTATAGTGGCTTCACAGACTTCAACATGATTTTCACATGCCAACGGTCACACAATCACAAGTCGATCGAGAATGACGGAGGTGGAAGGAAGGTTAGTAAAAGTGGAGGAAAGGCTGAAACAAGTAATGGTGATTGTTGAACAACTGCATAAGGAAAACGAGGAACTAAAATGACAGAGGGATAATCCCCCTACCCATAATGGGCAACTTGAAGGAGATGCATAAAGTGCGGGGTGGGGGGTGGGGGTTTAATACTGAAGAAATAAAGAAGAAAAAGATGCATGACGAACTATGCAGTTTGGTAGACAAGTATGAGGAGATGGCGAAGAGGATGGGTGGCTCCTCTTCCATGGAGCAACTCCTCATGTGCACGGACCTCCCTTACAGTGAAGAGGTCATGGCAGTCCCTCTACCGGCTAAGTTCAAAGTGCCACAAATCGATCTGTATGATGGACCTAAAGATTCCATTGATCACCTCAAGAATTTCAAAGCACACATGACTCTTCACGACTTCTCAGGGGAGGTAGCTTGCCGCGCCTTCCCATCGACATTGAAGGGAATAGAGCAGAGATGGTTAGGGACCCTTCACCCTAGATCAATTAGCAGCTTTGAGGAGTTTGCTAAACAGTTTCTTACACAATTTATGGCAAGCAGGAGACGCCACAAACCGGCAGCTTACCTATTAAACATAAAACAAAAGGAATGAGAGAACCTAAAGGCTTACCTAACGCGCTTCAATAAAGAGAGGCTCACCATTGACGATCAGGATGGGAAAATCACATTGCCCGCACTGCTGGAAGGAATTTGGCCCCGAAGCTCGTTCATGACCGATCTAGCCAAACGGACTCCATCTACATTAAAAGAGTTCAAGACAAAGCGGATGACCTCTAGGAGAAATCTGCACCAGAATAAGCGGATTCAATGGTGGTGATGCCACAATGTCTGGTAGGAAAGCCCACACCCGCAGGGCAAGATATCATGAAGTATACATGGTAGACATGTCATGCAAGTACCCAAGGCCAGAAACAACACCGACCATCTCATTCGGAGATGAAGATTGCGAAGGGGTCATGTACCCCTATGATGACGCCTTGGTCGTGACACTGATGGTAGCCAACTACACAACTAGACGTATCTTGGTCGACAATGAGAGCACTGTTGATATCCTCTTTTGGGACACATTCACTAGAATGGGATCAGCACCGATAGATTGTGACCATCGCCTTCACCATTGAAGGGATTTTCAGGAGAAGTTGTTTAACTGATTGGCACCATTGCACTCCCAATAACAATAGGGCAAGGCGCCCATGTAATCATCACCATGATAGACTTCTTGGTAGTAAAAGCCCCGTCATCCTACAACGTTATAATAGGGCGTTCAACCCTCAATAGCCTCAAGGTTACCTCTACATATTACCTTAAAGTGAAATTCCCAACCGAAGCGGGAGTCGGCGAAATCCGAGGCGAACAGCCATTAGCTTGAGGATGTTATGTCCAATAATTGAAGACAGGGACGTCAATAACATGCATAATAGGTAGTCCAAGGGGGCGCCCACCGCTACCACCCCTGCCACCGCCACCACTTGTAAGTGAAGAACCGGACATGGAAGCTAGGGATGAATAGGATTTGTTGCACGCTCAAGCGAACGAACCTTTAGAAATAGTGCAGCTACACTCAAACCGCCCAACCTCCACAACAAGGGTTGGCACGAACCTCCCACCAGAGTCTTGAAAAGCCTTGAAGCAATTATTGATTGAACATAAAGATGTATTTGCTTGGAGCCACAAGGATATGTTAGGGATTGATAATTCGATCATAGAGCACAACCTCTACGTCGATCTAGAGGCTAAGAAAGTCTAGCAGTAGAGGCGGTCGTTCAGCACAGAGAAATGCACAACCATAGCAGAGGAAATAGATCGACTCTTAGCAATAGGCTTCATACAAGAGGCGCATTACCCGACATGGCTCTCCAAGAGAATCCGAAGAGAAAGGAAGAGGGAAGAAATGAGAGAGAAATAGATGGAAATATGGAGAAGTATGAGAGGAAGACGAAAGAACAAAAGAAAGTAAAGAAAGAGGTAACAGGAAGCAAATGGCATGTGAAGCACATACGAGAAAGGTAATTATGAAGGCTCTTGGGAATCCGAAGGGTTGGCTGCTCTGGTAGTTACACTTCTTTTTGAAATCATTAAATTAGTGGGAATAGTTATGGCTGACGTGAGCCACGTCTTTCCTAAAACAAGAGAAGGTGGAGGCTGGTGCACACCACCTAGCATAGAGTATAGCCAAAGAAGGAAAAGAATGAATAAATGCTTATAGACTAGCGGAGTAAGCAATAAATTTTTTTTATGATTAATTTCCCATGTGCCATCACAAAGGAGATTAGCGGGATAACTAGAGGGGACATTTAAACCCCTGGGCTTTGAGCCCATCTCTAAAGGCCAAGCCCATCCACAAGTCTAAGTAGGCTTATTGAAAACTTTCAGTTAGGAGCCCCACAGATAGAGGGTTTGTAACCACAATCGTAGGATGAGATAACCCCGAAGGACTAGGGATAAGGCCCACATTTGAACATAAATATCTTGAGTAAGATTACTCCTACCAAACGAGAGATATCTTCTTCAGTTAGTAAGGGATCATAAAGGATCGGCACACGAGATTGGTAGCCAGAGTCAATCGCAATCACGCCACATCCTTCTATAAATAACTTGCTAGAGGTAACAAACATTTTCATCTTCATTTTGGTATACAATTAGCTTTATATTGTTATTGACTTAAGCATTGGAGTTTACACAGGGTGACCAGTGATGTTCCTTCATCATCGCAGGATTATCCGTATGGTTAGTAGTGTGAACACGTCCTTTACCCTACAATTTCTCCAATTGGTTCTTCATTGAAAATTCACGCCAACAATCCCCCTCAAATTGGTCATACATATCTCTAATACACAACTTATCAAGTAAGTTGTATAAGATTTTGTTGGAATTAGCCTTTGTGAGTATGTCTGCCAGTTGGTCTTTAGATTTAACAAATGGAAATTGAATGATCTTGGCTTTGAGGTTTTGTTTGATGAAATGTCAATGGCGACCTCAACATGTTTAGTATGATCATGTTGGACTGGTTTATGAAAAATACCAATGGCCACCTAGCTTGTTGTCACAAAACAAGTTCATTTCGGAGCTAGCCACTAGGAGCAAAGCCAATCTTAGTTAGCAACCTTTTAAGCCAAAGAAATTCACAAAAACCTTTAGCCATCCCTCGAAACTCGGCTTCAGCACTGGACAATGCCACTACCTTTTGCTTCTTGCTCCTTCATGTAACCAGATTACCTCCTACGAAGGTAAAGTAGCCTGATGTGGACTTCCTGTCAAAAACATTTCTCGCCCAATCTGCATTTGTATAGCCATCAATGTTTAGAATTATTCTTGAAGAACATAAGCCATTTTCCAAGAGAGGACTTTAAATAGCGAAGAATTCGAATTACTACATCCATATGATCTTCACTAGGACAATGCATAAATTAACTCACTATGCTTACAACATAAGCGATATATGGGCGAGTATATGATAAATAAATTAGCTTACCAATTAATCTTTGATACCTCTTTTTATTAGTTGGCACTTGATCGAAACGCTCTCCAAGTTTATGATTTTGAACAATTGGAGTATCAGTTGGCTTATAGTCCAGTAATCCCACTTCTGACAGCAATTCTAGCACATGTTTCCTTTGAAAAAGAAATATATCTTGTCTTGATGTAGCTACTTCAATTCACGAAAAATATTTGAGTCCTCTAAGATTCTTCATTTCAACTTCGGTTGCCAATTGCTCCTGGAGTCTAGAGATCTCTTCCAAGTCATTCCCTGTAATTGATAGTCATGTCATCTAAATAGATTATTAGAGTTGTTACTTTTTCCAGTCGGTGTTTTAGGAATAAAGTATGATCTAAGTTGCTTTGTTCAAAGTCATATTTTCTCATAGCCAAGCTAAATTGACTGAACCATGTACCGGGTGATTATTTTAGCCCGTACAATGCTCGTTGTAATTTACACACAACCTCAGCCTTTGAAGATGCAGTGTACCCTGGTGGAATATCCATATAATCCTCCTTCTCGATATTGCCATGAAAAAAGGTATTCTTTATGTCAAACTGATGTAACGGCTAGTCTAAATTTGCTGCAAGAGACAACATGACTCTGACAATATTTAGTTTTGCCACTAGTGAGAAAATTTCTTGGTAATCTATGCCATACATTTGTGTATATCCCTTTGCCACAAGCCTCACCTTGTATTGTTTGATGGATCCATCTACCTTGTGTTTAATGGAGAAAACCCGTTTGCACCCTATTGTCTTCTTTCCTTTCAGTTCTTCATGGTAGAATGCAGTGCGATACCAGCTGCGGAAAGGACCTGAAACCAGCTCAATGGAAACTATTCCAGATTGAGAGTAGCCTAACGGAAACCGTTCTCCGATTCTTCACCCCCATCTCTGAGCGTTGGATGGAAACCAATTTAATTGTTTGTTCAGGGTCTATTTCCTTTCTATTTTAATTATTTTTTTGTCTTTAGGCAGTTGTTTGATTTCATGAGCATGCAGATGGTTTTAGAATTCTTATTGGTTTTTTCAATTTTTTAAAAGTTATCTTTTTTGTGAAGTGTTTCCTGCAGTTTGTTGAACCGTGTCCATCTAACATTTTTGGTTTTTAAATGGTTTTGTTAATCTGATGAGTGATTCCATACTATAGTTTATGTTCTACCAAACATCTTAGACATCATATTTAATGGGATCGAGCATTTTGCTATAATTCTGGATATAAATCAAGATAAATATAAAATGCAGAGAGAGAGAGAGAGATGATTACCTTCCCTTTGGGCGATGTGCTTCTCAGCACAACAGGAGGAGGGCAGCACGAATGGGTGATGGGCGACTTCCTTTGGGTGATGGATTTCTTAAGAAAAGCAAGAGATTCATTGGGGAGGAGGGCAAAGAGAATGTATAGATCTTTTGTGTTTTACAATTTTAATTTTTTGTTTAACCCCACTTATCCACGTGTGCATTTCATGTGCCTCAGGGGGCTTCCCTGTAGCACTGCTATATATATATATATATCACTATACTATCATGGCCAAAGGAAAAAAAACCGCCATCTCTAAATAAAACTCTTCCAGTACCCAATACCAATTTTTTAAAACAGAAGATAAAGATAAGCAAACTTTATGTAAGTTTTATATATTAATCATTCAAGAAATCCCTGAAACTTCTTTAAATCAATAGAGAATATATAATAGTCCTACTTCTACACTATAAAAAAAAAAAAAAGACAAATATACTATTGAATTATTGATCTAGTAGTGGTAATTGTCCTGAAATTGTGATTTCATTCCAAATAAAAAGTATAGAATGATCAAATATAGCCAAAATCTTGATTAATCAGTTGTATAGAAATTTCTGACAAATTGATTTACTCAAAATTTCTTCTCTTTCATCTTCCATTATTTGTTATAATGACCATAATGAAATGAAGTTGTAAACGATGTACTAGAGAAATCAATTTGCAGTCATACATTCATCACGCTTTCATTGACATTTCCTTGTGAATCTGTGATTAGATAGACTAATCCTCTAATTAATGATCAATATTGGAACTTTCAACTTTCTCTCCTGTTGCTAAACTCATTACCATTCGTTGTCTTCTTGCTTTTGCATCTATTTATCATTGGCATTTACATCAACTTGATGTAAATAATGTTTTCTTACATGGAGACCTTTTTGAAGAGGTTTACATCGTGGTGCCTCTTGGTTATGGCAGTAAGGGGGAGACACGTGTTTGAAAGTTGCAAAAGTCACTTTATGGTTTGAAGCAAGTTTCAAGGTAATGGTTTAATAAGTTGTCCAATTTTCTCTTTGAAATTAGTTTTACTCAGTCCAAGAATGAATATTATCTCTTCATTAGACAAACTGGTAGTGTATTCTTGACACTATTGGTGTATCTTGATGATGTTATAGTGGCCAGCAATATCCCACAACAAGTGATAGAAATAAAGAGTTGCTACACACCAAATTTAGAATTAAAGACCTCGGCTTACTCAAGAATTTTCTTAGACTTGAAGTGGCTAGATCAGCCAAAGGAATCTCTGTTTGTCCAAGGCATTATGCTTTAGATATTCTAAATGATATTGGATATCTTGGTGCAAAACCAATCAAGTTTCCAATGACTTCAAACTTGAAGCTTAGACAGTCAAATACAATTTTTCTTGATGATCCAACAAGCTACAAAATATTAATAGGAAGATTGTTGTACCTTACCATGACTAGACTAGATTTGTCTTACTCAATCCAAGTTTTAAGTCAGTTTATGGATAAACCTACACAAAGCCATATGGATGCAGCTTATCAAGTGTTGAAGTACATCAAAAGAACATCATGTCAAGGGATTTTCTTCCCTACTTCTTCATCATTGCATTTAAAAACATATAGTGATTCAGATTTAGCATTTTGCCCTGACACATGACATTCAATCACTGGATATTGTGTTTTTATCGATGACTCCTTGGATTCATGGCAGTCAAAGAAGCAAACCACTGTATCAAGGTCATCAACCGAGGCAGGGTATAGGGCACTTGCATCTATAAGTTGTGAACTTGTTCGGTTGATATCTTTCTTGAAAGATTTTGGTATTAATCATAATCAACCAACCTTGTTATTTTGTGATAGCCAGGCTCCCCTACATATAGTAGCCAATCTAGAATTCCATGAGAGAACAAAATACATAGAAATAGATTGTCATTTGGTGAGAGAAAAAAATCAGTCAGACATCCTTAGAACACTGCATGTCTCATCCAAGCATCAAGTGACAAATATCTTAACTAAAGCTCTTGGAGCTGATCAATTTACTTATGTCATTTCCAAGATGGGAGTGCATAACATACACTCTCCATCTTAAGGAGGTGTGTTAGAAATATGAGTGGCTTATGTGTAATCTGAAAGTGTCTGAGAGCATTTTGTACAAATGGCACATCACATCATTTGTATTTTAATTAGTTAGTTAGATAATTATGATAGTATAAATACAATGTAAAGATAAAATAGAGTAACTCTCTCGAATACATCAAGAAGAATATTTTTCTACTCTCCTAAACTTCCTCTCTATTTTCTTGCGTTTTTCCTTGTTCTCTTTATTTCTTTACATTTTGCTCCTAATGAATTTTTATGACCAATTATTTTTTTTTATGATATTATATCAACACATTTTGATAAAAAAAAAAAACATTTTATGGCAATAATTTAATTGTTTATTATAAAAATTAACCACCGTAAAAAGTCCTATTTGTTGTCATCCGTAATGGTAATCCTAGGCTCGCATCGAGTTTGTGAGAAGAATCAAACTATATTAAAAAGAATAGTAAAATTTGACTTGTTGGAAATAATATTTCACCATATCAATGGGAAGAAGTGATCTATCAACATCACTTTCATATTTAGGCCTGTCAAATTCTATGGTAAGAGTAGGTCATATATCCCACCAACTCTTTGTTTTACATGTTTTTCATTTCAATGTATATTTATAAAAACAATAATTCTTCATGATTACCCAACCAACCAATGAAATCATCCAAATATATACCATGAAGAATAAAATATCTCGCGAACTATAATATATGTACTACATGCAGTCACCAAATGAGATTTATATATATTGGGTCCAATATATTTGTTATCAAGCACTTATTTCTGTGATTATAGTCATTTAGAACTTAATTAATTACGAATTACGTACCCATGACGTTCGCCCTTTCATATATATGATCTAGTAAGTTGTACGTACCATCTATTGGCAGTAATGGGTTTGTTCTTCGCTAGCACGTGTACATTCCTTTTGAAAAAAATAAGTAAATATACGATACATATAAAAAAATTAATATTTTTAATAGTAAACTCCACTATTTTTTAAAAAAAATGCACAGTATTTATATAATCCATGATTATATCTATCATTATTCTTAAATAATATGAACATGCTGGCCTAGGATCCTATGCACTTACTCGGATCTAGACACTTCTCTTTGGATAAGGTAATATAGATAAGTGGGTAACAAGACTAAAGTGATCAGAATATATTCCATAATGTTGGGGCTTCTTTGCTGAACTTGTCACCTTTGTCATCATTCAACTTTCAAAGGAACATTCACACACACACACACACACAAAACCTTTCAAAGGACATTACAAATAATTAAAAAGGGAAGAGAAAAAAAAAACAAAAACAAATCTCAAGCTGCATGCAGCTATCGGCACTAAACTAATTGCACTTTAAACAATAATCATGATCGATCGTGGAATCTCTCCAACACGAAGTGCCCATTAGCTAGCTTGAGTTCTTTAATTAAGTGGTGCATAATATGTATAAGATTCAAAAGCACCATAGCCCAACTCA
The DNA here is from genome assembly GCA_029856935.1 of Cyclocarya paliurus. Classification (NCBI taxonomy): domain Eukaryota; kingdom Viridiplantae; phylum Streptophyta; class Magnoliopsida; order Fagales; family Juglandaceae; genus Cyclocarya; species Cyclocarya paliurus. The sequence goes on from CM056948.1 coordinate 5,755,702, forward strand.
TAATTCTCTTCCTATTTAATAATTTGTACTTTTTACAACCTATATATATTATTTGATCTTGAATGAACATTTCTCGAGTTTTCTTAACCTAATCCCACTAAAAATAGATAGTTTTGCTATTATTGGCTGGCCTTTAAGTGAAGGAACAATTGGACTGAATTCTTCAAGAGAAATGTTACAGACATAAAGAGATTATTCAAAATAAACCCACAAATTGATGTGGATTAATGGAATCCGTTAGATCTACTTTATAATAAACTTTACAATCTAACATACCACATCAAACCACATCAATTTATAAATTTATTTTTATATAATTTATTTGTGGCTAAAGTATTTTTCATTCTTAATTGGCTGGCTTTAAGGCTGATCATATGACCATTCAACGTATAGACGATGAGAGGAAAAAAACTTCTACTCTACACTTGTGTTTGAGTAATATTTGAGAATAAAATTATGAGACATTTTTAGAATTTTTAGAATTTTGTATCTCATCTTTGTGTCCACACATCTTCTTAATTTCTATGTTAAATTAAAACCAAGTACTCAATGTAAACCATAGGAGAGAGTCTTATAATAATAGTTTGCATTCCAAGAAATGAACAGAAGAATTGGAATGAAAACACACTTTGTGTTTTGTCAAATATATGGATCAATGGGATGAGGGAGACACTGCACCAAAGATGCATGCTCACAGCTCCCAAGTTGCTCATGGGTGTGACCTCAGAAAAGGATATTTGCCGATCGAGTAGTACTAGTGGAATGTTGCATCATATGATTCTTGTGGTCTTTAATTCAAACGGGTCGTCTTCTGTGAGCATTAATTATTATATGTTCAACTTTCAAGTTGATGCAACGGGTGCAGCTTTCAAGTGTATTGAGGAAAAAGTACTCAAGCCAGAGACCACGTTCTTCTCCTGATCTCCCCACCCCCCCCCCCCCCCCCCCCCCCCCCCCCCGTCGGCTCAAGAGGGGACCATAAATATATAGTGAATGATCAATAAAGGTCATGCCCATGATCTCCCAGGACCCATGATGTGTATACATCATACAAATTAAGGGGAAAATGCTGGTATATATATTATATTAGTCTCGTCTATACGTTGAGTCAATGGATGTGGACAAAATCACATGCTGCATATATATATGGTAATTATTCGTTTGTGTAGAAGGATATATATTTTTATGGTTTGAATCATGTCAAAAACTTAATGCTTATATATATATAAGTAATTTTAATAAAATAATATTTAATGATTTGATGAGAGTACTTACAAAACTTTTCCAAACTCTCAAACAAAAAATAATATTAAAATAATTTTTAAATTTTATAATATTTTTATTCAATTTTTTCTCCTTATTTTTTAAAAAATAATAAAATATTTTAACTCAAATCATTTTAACACTATTTACATATATATATATATATATATATATATATATATATATATTTCCAAACGGAACTAGAAGATTTTTACTATAATCGGTTGCATGCCTTGTGATTTAGGATGCGTTTGGATGTTGAAGTGAGTTGAGTTGAGTTGAGTTTAGATGATAAAATATTGTTAAAATATTATTTTTTAATATTATTATTATTTTGAGATTTGAAAAAGTTGAATTGTTTATAATATTTTGTGTTAAAATTTGAAAAAATTATAATGATGAGTGAGATGAGATGAGTTTGGTTTAGAAATCAAACGAAGCCTCAGAGTACTTATGTTCCCTGTAAAGGTGGCGGAATCAGATTTCAACCTGCTGTGAGTCGTAGTTTCATAGGATTTATTGTTTTTTTTTTTCTTTAACAAAATTAATTGTAGAAAGCAAGCTAGGTCTCGTTTTCTTTAAGCAGTAAATAAGCATTATTTCATTTGGAAAATCAATGCCGCCTATTAGTGATTTTCAACAAGTTTAGGAATGAATGGCTCATTACGAAGACTTTGAGACCACAAATTTGAAAGAAATTTCAACGGCCGTCTACTTTATATATATAAAGAAAAATTTTACTCATCATCTTCACATCATATATTATACATAATTTTTTATTTATTTTTTTCTTACTAAATATTTAGCGTATAGATGATGAGTAGAAGAAATCAATTAATTTAAAAATTAAAAAATTAAAAAAATTAAAAATAAGTATAATATATGGTATGTGGAGATGATGAGTAGCAAAACTCTCACATAAAATATTTTGATTGAGTTCCATTAACGATCAAATGACCTGCGTCTAAAAGTTAAGCCCAAAAATTAAAGTCTCTGTCCTTGAAAACTTTTTGTTACAATTTACTTGTGAATTGATGCATTATAGTCTCTAACATATACTTCATGATTTTATTATGTTTTGTATTATATATATATATAATTTTATTTATAAACTGGTGTGCATGACACACATTTCATATGTGGTATGATTTGATTTTAAAAATAAAAATATTAGAAATTTAAATCTTATAAATTAAATCATGTCACATCAATAATATAGATGATATATTCTTATACTGGCTTATAAAATGATTCGTGTGTGCGCGTGTGTAAATATATATGAGTTTTGCTACACAACCTCCTCACACTCCACACTCCACACTTTTTAATATTTTTTAATATTTTTTTAAATTTTTTTTTAAATTTATTTTTTTAAAATTATTTATAATTTTTTATTCACTATTCATATAAAAATATATTTGATAAAAAAAATTAAAAAAAAGATGAAGTGTGGAGTGTGGTGTGAATAGTAGAAAGTTGAGTAGATTTTTTCTTCTCGGATTAAGGAACTTCAATGGAGTTCTAAAGTTCTATGTGCTTAGTATGTTGGGATCATCGACTATACTGGGCCTTGTAATTAAGATTAGATGGATCCAATAAACCCACTGCTTGAATCTCCGACTCCGAATAAAGGGTCGAAATCCATATCGAATTGGGCTTTATTCCATATCGAGTAAAAAGCTTTTGCACTTACATAGTCCAGGCGAAGCTTCTTGTCCATCGACCGAAAACTCAACCCCCCCTTCCCCCCAACTTTTTCGATTTATCTGCAGCCAGAGACTGTTCCGACCGCCGCCGAATACTCCTGCAACTCCTGGTTAGATTCATTTCTCTCTTCTTTTTTTTTTTTTTTGGTGTTGGATAACTGAGCATTCTTCGGCCAAAACTTTAAGCATTATTAGTCGGATTCTGAGATTTTATTTTATAATGTTTATCATGTCTCTACAATTTTGAATTTCTTATAGTTCCCAGAAAGCTTGGGCCTTCGTTGGTTCAGGAGCTGTACTTTCTTCTTGTGTGCACCTTTAATTTGGGAAAACCTAATATCTGTGAATCTGCATAAACTTTTTCTTTAATTGCTTTATATTTCTTTTAAAGAATGGGAATGGGAATGAGGGGTAGAGATAAATGACTCGTTTATACCCTGGGGAGGGGGGATAAAAAAAAGTTAATAGGTTATATGGAAGTGATTTATTTTATTAGATTTCATTGAAGAAGGATGTACATATTATGTCGGATTCTGATACATATTATCGGTTTGTACATCTGATACATATTATGTCGGATTCTGTGGGGGCAATACCAATTGTTTCAACTACGGAATAGAGCATGTTATGTGATCTTCGAAGAAATCATGGGTGGTGGATTCAACATGCATAATTGGCTAATGTTGCTATTAAGCTCATATTGCTAGTTTTTGGTGAGGTAACCACTTAAGCTTCGGCTAGACTTAGGACCGTAATGCACTTCCTTTGATTTTCATAGGATACTAGAAGCTATACATCAAGAGTCCGTATGGTTTGTTAAACGGGAGATGCCTAGTCCATGTCTCACAATGTTAGAACGGGATTTATTAGATATATATATATATATATATTATTTTGCGGACTAAACTTCGCACCTTAGCCTCCCCTGTCTATCTATTGGCAGTTCACCATTGCATCGTTTGGGTATAATGACAGTTTAAGTTCACTTGTGGTAATTCTTAATGTCTTTTGACATGTTAATTACAAGTACAGGCCATTCAGTCCACCTGTAGCTCATATGTTTTATCCAAGTGGGAATTTCCCAATTCATTGGTCTTGGAGTGGTAGCATGTGTCTTTGTAAACTGAAAAAGTTTTCTTTGTCCTTTTGTGCTCTCCAATTCCTCTTCTTCTCCCCTCTCTATATTTCTCTCACCTCTCCCCTCTCCCTTCTCATTCCATGTTCATGGAGGTTGAGCTGTGGAAACCTCCATGGCCATTGAGGTGGAGGTTGCCATGCCATGGAGATTGAGCCACCACAGCAACGTCCCTGTACATGTCCATGGAGGAAGAGGGGAGAGATTGGGGGAAATAAATGGGAAGTAATTTCTTTTCCATTTAAAAGTGTACAGAATATCTAATTGGGAGAGCCTTGGATTGGAATGGACCATATACTTGGGTCCTAATGCTAAAAAACTTTTGGAGTCTTAAAATCCGACTGACTCAAACCATGGGGGCTGCTGGTCTTTTTTTCCCCTTGTTTACAACTTCAGGTTTGAAGGTAGCTGGAGCTCTCATCTCTCAGTATTTACCTAACTACTGGCAATTTACTGTCATTGGCTCTTACAAAGAAACCTGTATTATTTGACCAATGACGATATTGATCAAAATGTAAATTGAGCTTAGGAAGTCAGCAATCCAGTCCTTCCTTTGCTGATTTTCATTCTCTCATGGTCAAGCCTTATTCTTTCCCTATTATTAAGAGCCTTTTTAAAAAGTAACCTACTCATTGTGAAGCCAATGACCTGTGGGCCGACTGGCATCTACCCTGGTCCTTAGGCATATAATGGGACTCTAAGCTGGAGGGTTTGAATCCCCTCCCTACCAGGGCTCCAATGCCCCTCAAGATTGCCTAACAAAAAAACCCACTCATTGTGAATGCATTTTGGGTGCTAGACCATGCCTTTTAAGCAATCATTTGTAATCTATTTGGTAGAAAGGGTATTGCTTGGGATATGCCTAAGTAGGGGTGGCAATATGTGATACAACCCATTAACACGAATACGATACTAAATTAGCAGGTTTTGAGTTTGATGTTAACGGGTTCAGTTCAAAACGGGTTGACCCATTAAGACATGATTCATTAACGGGTCAACACGCTTAACCCGTAGTGACCCGTCAAATTTTTTACTCAAAATTACAATTATATTCTTTTTAACCTAAAAACAAAAATATCCTAACCCTATTTCGTATTTCCTAACTCTCTCTCAGACCCTCACTCTTAGTTCTCAATTGAATCAGTTCTCACGAGTCGTGACTGCCTCCCACACTTCCTCTGGATTGTAATTTTGGTATTTTTATTATTTGAGTTGTAATTTTGGACTTATGTTGTTAGTTTTATATTTTTGGGAGATATTGTGATTTTAATTTTTATGTGAAATTATGTTAATTAGGTCAAATGGATTATTTGGGTCAATTCAACTCATATACATAAACGGGTTGAAATGAGTCGGGTCGTGTCGATATATTTTTAATTAATTCATAACGAGTCGTGTCAACCCATTATTTTAATGGGTCGTGTTAAAAGTTTGGAAATTTGACCCATTAAGCTTAACGGGTCGTGTTCAGGTTGACCCATATCGTGTAATATACACGACTTGGCACGACACAAACATGATCTATTAACACGATTTGCCACCCTTGTGCCTAAGCGAGTGATGGATCTTTTAGCTTGTTGGCAAGATTTTAAGGGGAATAATCACAATGTTTCTATTTAGAGGATGCTCCCTTTATGTTTGATGTGGTGTTTATGGTTGGAAAGAAATGGATGGTGCTTTGAAGATAGAGAATGTTCTATGGGAGAACTTAGAGAGTTTTTATTTATTACTTTGTGTATTTGGGCAAAGGCTCTTGTATTGAATGGAGACACTTTTCATGATTTGCTTCTAGCCTATTCTAGTTCCTAGCTTGTATTTAGGTGTTTTCTCTTGTATACTTTTTGTGTACTTGGGCTATGCCTATTTACTAGTCAATAAAATTTCTTATTACTTATAAAAAATAAAAAATAAACATTGTAATCTATTCACTGATATGAGCTAGATACCTAATGACAGAACTCATTGCTGACACCCAAAGATAAAAAGAAAGTTTACATTATATGTTTCTAATCCAACACAATCACTTCCGTTGATGTTTTCAGGCATTTTGTGTGGGAGTTCCTTTGCCATGGGTGATTTTTCAATTCAGATTAGTGGCAACCTCCTTAATCAGCTTGCTGATGACACCGAAAAGCCAAAGAAAACAAAAAAAATTAAAGCTAATGTACGAGGGCCTAAGCCCCAAACTAATGTAAATCAGAAGGAGATTACTGATGATTCTGAAACATTGAAAGGAGCTGCTGCTACAAGATGGCCACTGCAGCCTCCATTATACCTGCCAGTAAACCCTCCTGCACAATCAGCCTACACAGAGTTGGATGCAATTCGATCCATCCTTCAGGATAGCGAGAGGGTTATTGGGAGGTTGCAGAAGCAGGAGGATAGTATGGCACAGGAAGTAACACAAAGAGCTAAGGATCTTCGAGATAAGGAGTTCAAGCTTCCATATCTGAAGCCGATGCCCTGTTTGGCTGAGAACGATGCTTGGTTGGCATGCTACAAGGAGCATCCCAAGGACTTACTGAAATGTGCCCCTCTGGTTAGAAACTTTGAAAGCTGTATTCGCAGAGCTAGGCAGCAAGTGAGTCCAGCAGAGTAATGTTTCCCAGAGAAAATGTTTCTGGTGACATACATGAGATCAAGCTAATATCCAGTAGGAGTGACACCTAGATTTTTTCGGAAGAAATAAATAAAACACTCCTTGATGTCTCATTTGTTGGCATGCATGCTGTCTTTTTTAAGTGTCATTCACATATATTTTGTTGAATATTGCTCTTCACGGCTCAAAATGTGTTACTTTTGTTAACTCTTCTGTGTTTGAATGTTAAGATAAGTTGAGTTGAGTTGTAAATAGTAATATTGTGGATCCCCATTGAGATGGATTGAACTTTTTTAGATTAAGATGAGTTTAACTTTTTAGGTTGAAATGTATGAAGTAGGTTGATATGAGTTTAACTTTTTTATATGAAGTTAAAAAAGTAATAGATCTTATCAATAATTGGTTTGAGATGAATTGAGATGGTTTCAACAAACAAACACACCGTCTACGAAAGTGTTCATAAATGTAATGTGACATGTTCATTGGAGTTTCACCTTATGAGGACCATTTCCTCTGCTCTAGGCTATCTATTTTAACCCACGCCCTAGATAGCACTGTGTTGTCAATTCTAATCAGCAACTGTTTATTTTATCATATGCTTTAATTTTCTTATCGGTTAGACTTCAATTTTTTAATGGAGTCTTGCTATCCATACGCGTAAAAAAGGCGCTGCGGGTTATGTGCTGAAAACAAAATCTGGACAAAAGCATAGAAACCTTGGCAGTCTCTTCACCTTCAACATTTCGGTACACCCATTTCTCCCATTTCTCTACACCCATTTCTCTTCACCTTCAACATTTCGGTACACCAATAGCTAGAGCACACATTTCTGTATACCAGCCATTCGGTGGAGAATCATTAACAACAAACATTTTGCTAAACAAGTCATTCGGTACTCAACTATTTTCAGCTTTCTCTATATCTTTCTCTTTATCTTTCCCATGCTTGTAGCTAGGAGCTATGTTCAAAAACATGTATTTGATTTTGGAGCTTTTGTTGGGGACTTGACCATCGAGGAGGCTTGTTTTGTTGCAAAGAACTGAGAAGTAGCAGGATGCTTTTAAAGCTTCTAGATATGTACTGTTAAAGACTAGGAACCGCATGAACGTTGGGACAAACCGTGGTGATGCACATGCCATCAAGCTTGATACACTTCTCAAGGTTGATGTTAAGGGTGCAGATGGAAAAACCACTGTTGCATTTTGTTGTACATGCTTCGTTTGCTCTAGCTGGAATGTCGGGAAGAGAAATGAGAGGGAGAAAAAAAGAAGCGAAAAGAAGGAAAAAACCTTGGTTTTTTGGCTGTAGCCTCTTACTTAAAAGAAATGAGGAAGGTTAGATATAGTCGTGGAGTGTTCAAATATCATGTAATCTATCTATTTAATTATATAAAAGCCAAGTTTCAACATCTGACTTGGCATTTAGAGCACATTAATCGGTAATTCTCCCAATCCCAAACTTCAACTGTAGTGATATGGCATGGAAATTGCGTACGACCGACTTTACGCAGTTCATACGCCGTTTCAGGAGAATGGGAAAGATCATACGAATAACTGAATTTGCGAATTAGTTGAGTTAGTTTTTTCGTATGTGACCCTTTGCAAATATTTTGAAGATCGCAACGTTTAGTTTCGAACTCTTCTCCCTTTATATAATTTGTAAAATCTCTCAATGTTGAGAATGGGACTGACGAGAAGTACTTACTGAGGAAGAAGATGAAAGGCGACGAGGGTATCCTGGAAAATAAGGGATTGCAAATTTTTGGGTAGTATGTTGTAAGCGCTTCTAAGAATGAAGCAGAGCTCCTTGCAGGCTATTGGGTATCGATAGATTCTTGGCAGGGACTCCTTCAAGCGCAATTTTTGGTAAGCGAGTTTTTCACGACGTTGCCATGCTCAGAAACTTCACGTGCACCGGTTTGGTGTTGGGTGAAGGTGGTTGGGCACAGCTTGGGTTTGGCATCATCTATGGCCGAGGGAAGGCAGTGAGGGCGCCACCATGAGGAGCTACGTGCTTTGTTGCTGCAATGCTCTGTTTTTGTGGGGCTAAAACAGGGGCATTCAGTTCTTCATCATCCATGGTTGGTTCCCTTTACGTGTTGTTTCAAGGGTGTAGTCTCCATGGACCAAGTCTGTACAATTTCAGAATTCACAAAGAGAATTGAATCGAGTCTGTGCAATTTGCAGATCCTATCGAAGAGAGATATGTTCTACCATTTGATGCGAACAAGCATTAGTCGATTTTACCATTGATTCGTGCCGCATTACTTGGGTACTCAAACATCAACCAATATTACTAGAGATTATTTACGAAGCGGTGCCTTTATGGGAAATGGAATCGGGCTAGCAAGATTGTTAAAGAGATTGTTTATGAAGCGGTGCTGCAAAAAGTAAACCGACAATCACACAAATGGGCAAGCGGTGCTTCAAACAAACTCTCCACTCTAAGTTACCGTCTTGCCCATATGATTCATTAGTAATTTTTTTCACCAATTTTCAAATAGCCAAGCGGTGTAAAAGGAAATCAAAGAGGCATACAAACGTCAAGAAATGTAAAAAAGAAATCGAGGCAAACAAACGGGCATACTTTCCGTTGAAACGTCTTGAAGAGGTGTGAATGTTCTCTAATTTATCCTTTTATAGAATGATGATGGGTGTTCATAATCAGTCTGTTTAGGTATAGTTATACCAAATCTCATGAAGTTTCTATATTTCTTCCTTGATCGTTGATTTGGTACAATTTTATGTATTCATTTTATTTGTTTTTCCAGATTTATTGCTTTGTGTGTAATTAAAAGAGAAACATAACAAGTTATTTGCTAATCTTAATCTTAATGTTGAATAGGTTAGAATATAAAATTGTCATTGAATCCGTGAATGGTAAAAATTGTATTTTTTCTTTTATATATGGACATAGTGGTATATGAAAATTTTATTTTTGAAAAACGTTGATATCTCAATTACATTCAAAAGAGAAAATAGTACTGTAATTGCTTCATAAATTCTGTTTTTGGTTTATGTAATTTTAAGAAATGGTGAAACTTTTTGTTTGGATTTCCCTATTTGGTTGGTTGTTATATTTCAGTATTTATTTATTTTTTGTTAAATGGAAAAGATAACTTGGCTAGATTTGTTGGCACTGGAAGCATTCTAGGTTTACGAAAATGATGGAATGTGTTTTTTAAATCATGTTAAAATCTATAGATAAATTACACTATTTTTACTCTCTTTTGTTTATGTTTAGTGAAAATTTAAAAGGTAATCTTAATACTATTTATAGATTATTAAAAGTGTAGTTTTATGTTTGTAGTAATCTTAAACTGCTCTATAAACCGTTTCGAATTTCTCTATTATAAAATCTGGTATCTCTCTCCCTCATATTAATCTGCACATTGCGGGGGTTATAGGCTCGTATATATAAAAAGAGGGGGCAACATCAATCCATAGCCAAAAAGAAAGCAAGAAAATGGCCTCAATTTGCAAAACTACTGCAGCAGTGCTTTTGATCAGCATGATGGTTTTGATGGCGCATATGCAGGTTGGAGAGGCGATTAGATGGCAACTCGACCAGGCTTGCTACAATCAGTGCTACGAGAAGTGCATGGCTGATGGCACCTCCTTGGCCTCTGAATGCAAAGATACATGCGAGCCTTTATGCGATTCTGTTGAATGCGTCTTCTGCGTTAAGCTTGGTAACATTCAATTATGATCTTCTAGGCATGCAGATCATACGACCCTTTCCTTTGCCGATCCATGTCAGTGATGTCAAACTGCTCAGAATATTTAAACAATAATATCTAAAAAAAGAAAAGAAAAGAGGATTTGTTTAGAGTTTGCTATCTATTATTAATAAATTTGTACAGAAAGTAAACTTTTCTGTGCGGTATTAATAAATAAAACCCCTACGTATCCTTGCAATTTTTGTCTGTTTTTTAATTCTTGTGTTGCACGATATTCCATTAAAAACCTCCTTACATGAGATGGCAGTGCTTCCAAATCAACCATTGGGTTACAAAACTACTTTAATCATCCCTTCCTTAGCTCGACAAGAAAATATTGGTTTCATTTTCTATTTATTGAATAGATTTTTACATATCCTATCTTTGTAATGTTATTACATACTAATTTGTTACTTTTTTATCTAGAATTCCAAGTAATTTTATAAAATGCTTATATGACATAATTTAATTTAAAAAATAAATTTTAAAATTTATGGTGTAATCTACCAATCGGATTAAAAATAGATTAACTCAATATTGTCATTTCATTAGTTTGTAGAATACAGCGTAAAATACAGAACGTAGAAATGTAATTTTCAAATACTCGGGGAGGATTTAAAAATTAGAAGAAAAAAGAAAAGAAAATAGTGCTATACATGAAATATTATTTTGTCTAAGAGAAATACTACTTTGCCGTCCGAAATCTATTGCTCAAGTGCACTACTTGTTATTTTAATTTTTTTTACTTAATGATTAAGAAAGTAATTTTAAATGTATTGATATATTTTTTTATATTTTTTAAAAATATTTAAAAATATTAAAAATGTGAAAAGAAAAATAAAATAAAATTAAAAAATTAAAAGTCAACTAGTGGTACACTTGAGCGGTGCTACTCTTTGTCTAATATGAATAAAATAGAGTAATCATCAATTGAGTCTTCAAATTCAGCAAAAAAACCATACGGATTGCTGATTATCCCTAAAAAAGCTAAAATTTATCCAAAATGAATGTTCCCAATTTATATCATTAATCAGATTGCCTGCTCTGCTCAGTTTCTTGAAGATATGTGCTGCAATTATGGGAAATGTTTTTTGGGTTAATTCAGTTGGATCTCAATTTTTATAATAGAAAATGCTACTTAATTTGTCCTCTATTCTATCTCTTTTTTAAATATTTAAGAAAAATACACATACTTTTACACTAGAAACAAAGTTGGGGCAAGTAGCAACTCCCTTTTATTCATTTGGATATAAGAAACGTTTCATCTCTTTTTTTTCATTATTATAATTTTCTCAAATTTTTACATAAAATATAATAAATAAAATAACTTTTTCAAATTTTAAAATAATAAAAAAAAATAATAATATTCTAATAATATTTTTCAATTTTTATCTTAACTCATCTTATCTCAATTTACTATCAAAATCGCACATTATAATTATGTCAGATGTAGTCTATAGAGTTGAGAGAGAGACACGATATGCCAATTTCAAGAAGAAAAATTCTACTCATCGTTATCACACTACACATTGTATTTTATTTTTTATTTTTTTCTTTATCAAATGTATAGTATATGAATGATTAGTAGAAAAAATTTAATTAGTTTAAGAGAAATAAAATTTAAAAAAATTAAAAATAAATAATAATAAATATGATGTTTGATGCGTAAGATGACGAACAACAAAAGACAAGAATTTTCAACATCATTGTAGCCTTGACCTTTATCTTTCAACAAGAAGCAATCCTCCCAAACATCTGATATATTTTTTCTCTTCAAGTTCAGAGTATCTGGCCCTTGACTTTTGTGAACTAGACGAGCATATTCAAGTTCAGAGTACTCTATCTTTCAAAAAAAAAGTTCAGAGTACTCTAGCAACCAAATAATATTTAGTTAACTGCCGACCAGAAGAGCATCATGTATTACTTTAATAAGATAATCTTTCACATTATCCGTCTTAAGTTGTCCTTTTATTTTTATTTTTATTTTTTTATTCAAGTAGTTTCTACCATTCCAAAAGACAATATATAGACACCACCCTATTTAATGTAGAAATTTACGGCCATAACCATGGACAGTATTTAATGTTGTGGTGTTTACTGTTTACAAAACTCACGATGCCTTTAGACTATATTTGAATCAAGATCAAAACCCACGTATATAAGAGTCATTTAAAAAGTATACTGCATAGAGTTCTATAACTTTTATAATTTATAATTATAAATCTGTGGGTAAAGCTTGTAAAACTCATTATAATTATATATATTAAAAAAAAACACTTGATCTTGTTTGGATACAGAAACGATTTCATCTCATTATTACAATTTTTTAAAATTTTCATACAAAATATAATAAATAATTTAACTTTTTTAAATCTCAAAATAATAATAATAATATTAAAAAATATTATTTTATTTAACTTTCAACTTTCGTTTAAAACCATCTCATCTCATTTGATTATCCAAGCAAGACCTTTTTTATGCTAAATAATATGGAAGGTTGCTGCTTACATCCATAATTATTATATATATCAAGAAAACAACTTTCTTGAATATATATATATATATATACAAACAAGAAGGTAAATGATATTTATAATTGCGGAGTACGAAATCACCGTATAATCTCTTTAAAAAAAATGAATAAATACGAGATTCATATAAAAAAACTAATTTTATAATAATATATTCTATTTTTTTTCAAAATACTTACACATTCTACAACTGTATTTAGTATTATTCATTCAAAAAATTGTTTTCTTTCCTAAATTGTTCTCTATCTTATGAAAAATTGAGATTTCTCCAATGCCCTCGGTATTGGAGGGGAAATGATCCTATACTTTCAAAGGTCAAGTAAGTACAATTCTTCAATAGAAAAAATAAAATAAAATAAGTTCTCAATTTTAATTTTGCTTCTCTTCCTTTTGAAAAATAAAAAATTAAAAGAAAAAGTGTGATGGCGATGGCTTTCTTGGATTTATACGATCACAGTTGTAACTTAATTTAAAAGGAGGAGTTATAGACCCTATAATAGTTAGGGAAATGATATATAGAAGCTCTAAATACACAATTTTTGTGTAAATTTTATATGGATCTTATCATGAAAAGTGTGAAAATTTTAATTTTCTTAATTGTGGTTTCTTATATTTAATAGTAGAAAAAAAACACGTCTAATCACTTTTAGTTTGGAAATTGAGTCAGAAATTATCATGAGTTTCCTTTCAAGAAAAAATAAAAATAATTAAATAATAAACACTATCAAAGAAAATAATGTATCAATTAAAAGAATGAACTTTTGCTATCACAGAGTGATCTCATCCTTTGGGTTTTGTTACACAACCTCTTACTATTTATCTATATTCCACACTCCATATTTTTTAATATTTTTAATATTTTTTATAAATTTTTTTTTGAATTTTTTTTTAAAAATATTTCAAATTTTTTATTTACTATTCATATAAAAATTATTTAATAAAAAAAATTTTAAAAAAAGATGGAATGTGGAGTGTTGGAAGGTTGGGAAGATTTATTGTTTTCCACTTGTTTCTATATCAATGATAAAGAATCTTATAAACTTTAGTTAAATGAGAGATATAGATCGGTTTGGTTTGGATAGTAAGATGAGATGAGATAATTTGTGAATAGTAATAAAATAATTTATGAATAGATGTTTTATGAAGTTTTGAAAAATGAGAAAAAAAAATATTATAAAATTAAACTATTGTTAGAATATAATTTTTTGATAGAATTTTTATTTTGATATTTGAAAAAATTGATTTTTTTTATATTTTGTTTGTAAGTTTGAAAAAATTATAATGATTAGATAATGATTAAATAAAAAAATAAAAAATATATTTATAATATATAAATATTAAAATAAGACGAGATAAAAAGTTAAAACTATTCAGATGTAAGAGTTCATTAAAGGCTGCGTTTGGATGTTGAACTGAGTTGAGTTGAGTTGAGTTTTTTATAAATAGTTGTAAGTTGAGATTGTTGAATGAGTTTGGTGGGGTCCACTAAAATGAGTTTAAAATGTGTTTAGATGTTAAAATGAGTTTAGATATATTTATAAAAAGTTGTAAAAAAAATAGGTCCCACTATTATTTTATACTGTTTACCTGTGCAGAATCGAATGAAATTGTTTACTATTTTGTACTGTTTTGTCTAGGGCTGAACAAAAAGGCCGAATACCCGACCCTACCGTTTTTCCGAAATGTAACTGACCTGAAAAACCGACCCGTTCACAAGTAAAATCGAAAACGGAAATAGCCGCACCGTTTTTTCATTTTAACGGGTATTACCCGTTACCCGATTTTAAACGAAAAGCGTCGTTTACTTGTTTTCATTTCTACCATCTCAGACACTTAACCCTTTCTCTTCTTCCTCTCATCTCTAAGCTCTCTCCGTGTCTCACTTTTTCTCACAGCTCACTCTCTCATTCTCACTAAGTTTACTCTGTTTCCCAAGCCCCATCTCCGTGGCTCTCTCATTCTCTCATACTCAAGCGCATCTTCACTTTTTCAGGTAAGGATTATTTGAAGGTTAGGTTGGGTTTAGGTTTCGGCATAATCAATAATCCAAATACCCTCTATATGTTTGCAGATCTACAATTTACAAATGTCTTTCTCTCTCTAAGTCTTTCAATTTTTTTCTAGTATTTTTTCTGTGGGAGTTTTTGTTCTGATGTGGGATTTTTGGGTGTTTTTTCGTTTATGTGGTGGGTGTTTGAAATTCTTCGTAGTGGATCTATTTCTTGCAGTCTATGGCTTTCAAAACCTAAAATGGCTGCTGTGATAAGTAATGCCCAAACAGGATTGTATCTTACAGACGAACTGATGCTTGGACTATTTCTTGATTTTTGTGCGACACCTAGAGAGCTCTGGTTCTTCCAAGGAGAGAGTATACATGGATGAACTTGAATGAGGAGAGCTTTCAGGAATGAAAGCTAGTTTCTGATTTTTCTTAGAGGGTAGAGGTGTGAAGAGAGAAGAAGAAAGCATGAGAGACACGAAAGAAATTCAAAAAAGAAAAGAAAAGAAAAAGAAGAAGCAAAGAAATGGAATGGCCATTGTTTTTTTTTTTTAATCTTTAATAATACATCCTTCTTTATATAGTCTCTGCTACTTGTCGCCCTTTTTCTCGAGTTACAGTATTTTAATTTGGCAATGATCTTTTTGGTTTGCTTTTTCTCTTTAATGGGCATGTTTAAGGCTGAAAACGGGTCGGAATACCCGTTATTCCGAAAATAATTCCGGGTCGGGCAATCGGTTATCGGCCAAAATGAGTAAACGGAACCTATGTGGACCGGGTCGGGTTGAAATATCATTTTTCGGGTCGGGTCGGCCCGGGTGATCAGGCCTAGTTTTGTCTGAACCAAAAAAAAATTGGGTCCCACCAATACCTTTCTTCCGTGTTATAATACTATTTTACATTTTTTTATTATTATATATCACATTTGACCGAATATTATTATTAATTGTCCGTACATGCACTGTGGATATGCACTGCAATCAATAGTAAAAGAGCAGCCATGTCCCGTCTCTCTACAGTTTACAGATGAGTTTAAAATGAAACTCGGCTTTTTGAAAGTGTGTTTGAATAGCAGATAAAGGTTAAAAATGAACTAAGTTAAATCCAAACGAAACATAAAGCTAATGATTATTCCAATCCAGAACAGACGTAAGTCATTAAAACTAATGATATCATATCAAAGTGATATACGTACTCGATCCCAGATTCCTCAGTAAACGCAAATTATACTGCAAAAGAATATTACGAGGACAAAAGGAAGGAGAACAAAGAACTGGAAAAAGATGGATATTTTAGAAAACGCAAATTTAGATAGCAAGGCACCATTGATAGAGGTCGGTCACAGTGAAGAGGAAACGAAGGAATCAGGTGGTCACTGGTGGGAGAAAGTGTTGGAAGTGGAGGAGGCCAAGAAACAAGCCTTGTTTTCTTTGCCCATGATTCTTACCAATGTTTTCTACTACTTAATCACCTTGGTTTCCGTCATGTTTGCCGGCCACCTTGGCGACTCCGAGCTTGCCGGTGCCACTCTTGCCAACTCCTGGGCAACAGTCACCGGCTTCGCTTTCATGGTAACTCTCTCTATGATGCGTATGTGTATGTCTCTGTCTATGACTGTTCCTGCAATTTTCCCAATCTTTGAAAACTTTATGATTGAGCTTATATCTTAGAGAAGGAAAGGAAACAAATTTAATTTCGTAAGGGTTCAAACTGGGAATCCAAGAACGTAGTCCACACGCTCGGGAGGGCAAAAAAGAATAGAAAGTTATTAATACCAATTCATACACATATGAGCGAAAAGACATAAATAAGCCGAAAGGAAAAGTGAGCACAAAGACCTATATGCCAGCATATTGGAAAAACTATGATGCATAAAGTCCTCACGTTTGGCAGCCCCCTTACTGTTGGATTGAAGTCTTCAATGGGATCGAACTTGATTTAGATTAAAGCCCCCACCAAATCTTAGTACTAATATATATGCTGGATTTGAAGTGCAATTCATCAGTTTCTCGTTCCAACAGAGCAATTTTCAGCAATCACTAACATGGTTATGGGCTTTCACCATGTCCTGAAGAAGTAATGATAGACTATATCCTGACTAAAAAATTGTAGATTGTGATATAACTGTGAGCAAGATGAGTTAATCTCTAATTAGATAGGTAGTTCATGCTTTATTTTTATGAGCGAGCTGTTCCTATTTAACCTTGTAGTGAAGCTCCTTTCGCTTTATTGTTATCATTTTAGGTTGGTTTAAGTGGAGCTCTTGAGACATTGTGTGGGCAAGGATTTGGTGCAAAATTATATGGAATGCTGGGGATTTATCTGCAAGCCTCTTGCATCATATCCTTCATATTCTCTATCATCATATCAATAATCTGGTTCTATACAGAGCCCATACTGATCTTTCTTCATCAAGATACTGAGATTGCAAAGACAGCCGCTCTCTATATGAAATTTCTCATTCCTGGACTATTTGCATATGGCTTTCTGCAGAACATCTTGAGGTTTCTTCAGACACAGTCTATGGTTATGCCCCTGGTTGTATGCTCGTTGCTACCATTGGTTGTTCATATCGGCATTGTATATGCTTTAGTACATTGGACAGCTCTTGGTTTCAAGGGAGCATCTTTGGCAGCCTCAATTTCATTATGGCTGTCATTTCTTATACTGGCCACGTATGTCATATACGCAAATAAATTTAAGCATACATGGGAAGGATTTTCATGGGATTCCTTCCATTATATTTTTACCAACTTGAAACTAGCCCTGCCCTCTGCAGCAATGGTGTGGTAAGTGATCTGAACGTCTATTTTATATTTGACCTCTCTAATTTAACAATGACATAGCCTCACTTGAATAGGGAAGTTGATGTTTAGAACATATATAACCAACAAAGTCCATAAGAAATATGATGCAGCCTAGTTAAGATTTTCTAAAACCTTCTTTCTATTGGTACTGTACTATGAAAAGACCAAATTCCGAAAGGAAGTAAGGAAACCCAGTCCTGTTTCAAGCTTGCATGCTGTCCAAAAAAGTCTTAACACGAATGGTTTCATTTTGGCGCACTATTCAGCCAGAAGCCACCAGACACGGTTATAAAATCACGGTGTAGTAATTTTTATGGCCCTCTCTACTTTCAAATTTGTCAGTTTGGAGTACTGGGCCTTCAAGATTCTGGTTTTCTTGGCAGGACTGATGCAAAACTCACAAACAACTACATCATTAATTGCAATGTGGTGAGTTTTATAATCTTTTCGGCGTTTTCGCAACCTTGAATCTGTTATGGACCTAACCTTCCCTTTTTACCTTTTCTTTTCCTTTTTGGATCATATCTCCAGTGTCAACATAGAAACTATTGCCTACATGATCACATATGGTCTGAGTGCCGCTGCAAGGTTGGTTGAATAACTTGTTATTTTAAAAAAGAGTACAGTCTATTATTAAAAAATTAATTTTTTAATATAGATTTCGTGTTTATTCACTTTCTTAAAAGAATTACAATCATGACTGTAAATATTATTTTTCTAAAAAAAATAGAGAGTAAAAAAGCACTTACGATTTTTGTTGCTTTTCATTTTTTTTTGTTAAATAAAAAAGAGGCTGATGAGACAATGCACGGGTTTTACTACACAACCTCTTACTATTCATCCACACTCCACACTCCACATTTTTTAATATTTTTTTTTAATTTTTTTTTGAATTTATTTTTTTAAAAATATTTCAAATTTTTTATTGACTATTCATATAAAAATTATTTAATAAAAAAAATTAAAAAAAAATTTAAAAAAAAGATGGAATGTGAAGTGTTGGGAGGTTGGAAAGATTTATTGTTTAAAGATATATGCAGTTATTTGCGTATGGATGCCATTATTTTCATTGAAACGTTTCTGGAGCTATTGTTTGAAGATCATGTACCTAGTTATAGACTGCTCGTCCAACGTTTCATGCAAATTAACTCATTTCTAACTTTTTGTGTTCATCATCTGTGAATGAGAAGTCTATGTGGCTTGTTCCTGTGCTGTTGTAGTTAGTATGTTTCTTCTTGTGATTCAAACCCCCTGTTGCCCGCCCCCCCCCCCCCCCCCCCACCCCAATCCGGGTCGAATTTTTAATGCTAAATCTTTTTATCTCTTTATTGCTAAAAATTTGACTTTTAAAAATGTGGAGCGAATATTGGAGGAGAACAGATTGTTCTTTGTTAAAACTTTGTTCCTATGGCGAATGTTGTTGATTGCAATGGTCTAGATTTTCTTGTTTTTTTTTTTCCTTCTTAACTAGGTGTAAATTCTTATATACATCCTGTGTATTTGAACTATGCCTAATCTCATTAATAAAATCTGTTACTTATCACAAAAAAACTATTTAGTTATGATTATTTGAAGCTATACTAGGAAAATTTTTTAGATACATATTGGGTGAGACTGTCATATGATTCTTCATACTAGTAATTAATTTATTATTTAGATGTAAAACAAATTAAAATTTAATATTATTTCTTTATGACGTTTTTTTTTTTTCCGTAAGCAAGTATTTCATAGATAAACTAATAATTACAAGATATTAGATTCAATAAGGTGGGTGTCCTCAACAATCATCCAAAAATAAACAAATGCAACACGAGAAATAGAAAAGAGGAATATGGAGTCAACAATTGGCCTCCCACTCAGTTTTTACTAAGAGGAAGCCACTTGAAGCAGTTGTATTGTCAAGAAACAGACCATCAAATTACAACTAAAAGTCATATTAGAATGTTGTGTGCTGCATTTTGTTTGTCAGAATTGACTGAAGGAGACTTTCACAATCACTTTATCTTAATCCTTGATTAGAAAAAGCAAGAAGATAAGAAAGTAGCAACTGTAAGATAAGTCGATATGCTGGCATAAGATCAGCACCGACTATGGAGGCACGTGTGGTTCACGTGCTACTCTTAGAAAGAAGGTAATAGTTGAATCTAAGAAATCCAAAACTACTGATGCCAATAATATTGGGCATGAAGGCGGTAGACTCCTCTTAATGCGGCGGCAGATGAGTTTCACGCACGGTTATACGTGGAAGGAAAAACCAAGAGAAAAAAACACCACAAGGTCCACCACTACTATAGTTCTCGTAGTCAGAACATAAACCCACGCGCGGAAGGGATCACGTGAAGGAGTAAACGATTTCCACGCCTTCTCCTCGGAAGAGAGGTGGCGAGGACCGCTAATTTATCGCCGTGGTTTTCCATTTCCTCGGTTCCCTCCCTTCCCTCCAAATCGCCGATACCAATTGTCCCCAGATTCCGACAATCCCCACTCTTTCCTCTCTCCACCCTCGGCTCCCGACAAGAAAAAATTCTGCCTCAGGTCCCGCTCAACCAGGTGCTCGCTCCCTCTCTCTCTCTAATTGTTTCAAGCAAAGATATACTGGTATTTTAGATAAGATTATATTTCAAATTTTTCTAGAATTATGATAATATCCAATTGCTGACTTATTTCCTGTTAATGAGTGACTTGTAATGCTGTTAATGGGTGGTGAGTTTTAGTTCTGTAAGCTATGTAAGTGGTATTATACTTAAAATTCTCGCTAACATGTCATTCAAGTCCCCAATCCCATATTAATGCGTATTTTAAAAATATATATATATATATATATATATATATATATATATATATATTTTTTTTTTTTTTATTAACCAACATGGTGGTAACTTGGAGTTCAGAGTTGGGATTCTTATGGCATATGGGTAAGATCATATACGAAGGAACTTAGAATGAGAAAATAGAGAGAGAAGAAAACCAAACCAAGAGAAACATAACAAGAAATCCAATTTAAGGATGGATCACTTACTAGCATAGACCATTTAGTATGGTAAGATGTACAGAGCATAAAATACATGAGTCCTGGATTGTTGGACCAATGCGTGATGGGATACTCCAGCATCTGCTAAAACCTACGGAGTTACAGAAGTAGGGAGAAGTTACATTTCTGGACGTTTGTTATGCCAGTTAAACTTAGTCCATATGATTAGAAGGAAAAATAAAATTGAGAAAGAACGATGTTGTTTATATATTTAAGAGATGCATTCACATCTTATTAAAGGAAACTTCTTGGTGTAAATAGTTTACAGATTGTATTAGCATGCAGGCTTCTAAGTTTAAGCATTTTGTTCTGACTTAATTGTTGTGGTGAAGCATTGGAGTTAAGTAAGCCCAGTCACTAAGATGTATTTAGTCAGATACTGGAATATAACTTGATCTGTATCAAAGCATCTCTATAATGCTCTATGTGGGCTGTTTCAATGTGCTGTATGCTATCTTCTTAATTCCAATTGAAAATTTAGACTTTTTCCATGAAAAATGATATCAAAGTTTTGGGCACTTCATAGAAATGTCTTCTCATGTTGCTTGAAAAAGGGCAAAGACATTTAGTTTTCACTTTTGATTATTATTATATGGTTCAGATGAAGCAAAAGCAACACGTATCCCAGGAATTATGATAATTGCGGCTGAGCTAAAGAAATCTTAAGATAAGAAATGTTTCCACCTGATGGGTTGGGAACATTCCGTTAGTTGAATTACCCCGCTGTGTTTATTAGCTGATGAGCAATGGATCGACCTTGAACTTGTTTTCTGCTAATGGAAGGCTTATGATGATTACAAAAAAGAAAAACAGAAGGAAATGCTCACTTGGCTTAATATATGCTTGTATGATCAGAAGAGTTAATTTCTTTCTCATGGATCAGTCCTGCATGAATTTGCAACTAAATATAATGATTTTCGTACTTTGAAACAAGTTTGCTGACTTACTTGCAAGTTACAGCATCATTCACCCTTGGAATACTTTTAATATGCCTTAATCAACCTTTTTATATGCCTTAATCGGACAAAGAGATTTTCTCCTTAAATTATCTGAGGTGCACTTGCGGGAAACTCCTTCCCGAGGGCTTGTGCACCCCCGGGATTAGTCTGGACGGTTCCCGGACACCCGGTGCCAATAAAAAAACTGATGTTTTTTATAGTTGTTGTACTTTTTTTAAAAAAACTTTTAATAAACTTATATAAAAACTAAGTGTTACATCCACAAAGAGATCTCATAAAGATAAACTCACAAACTGATGTAGCTTAATGTAGTACGGTAGATTATAAAGTTCTTTTTCCTATAAAATAAATCTGACGGATCACATCAAACCACATTAGTTTGTGGGTTTACTTTGGTGAAATCCCTTTGTGGATGAAGCATTTCTCACAAAAAAATTGTTGTTGTAGGAAGCTAATGCAACCTCTTGATCTCATATTGCATATTCATCTTATGCATGTCATTTGCCACAAATCTTATTTGTTATTGCAACCAACATTGGTCTTATGAGCAATGTGGCCTAGCTCGAAACAACATTGTGAGCAACAGTGAGTTTACAGATTGCATTAGCATGCAGCCCATGTTTGTGTTTGTGTCTCTCTTTTGTTCAATTGCAATAATAGAAAAAATCTTACTGAATTTCTTACTTTTGAAAGATAATGGTTCGAGGAAAAGATGCCTGTTGGGAGCACTGTGTTCTTGTTGATGCAACTAGACAGAAGGTTAGGTGTAATTATTGTCACCGGGAATTCAGTGGAGGGGTATACAGGATGAAATTTCACTTAGCTCAAATAAAAAACAAAGATATAGTGCCCTGTTCTGAAGTCCCAGCTGATGTGCGAGACCATATCCAAAGTATACTAAGCACTCCCAAGAAACAGAAAACTCCCAAAAAAACAAAGGTGGATCGTGCAGCAGCAGCCAATGGTCAACAAAATAGCTCTTCTGCTAGTGGTGGCTTCCATCCTAACCATGAATCCAGCGGACAGAATGGAAGCTCCTGTCCGTCTTTGTTATTCCCACGCCCTTCACCAAGTGGACAGCCAGCAGTAGATGATGCTCAGAAGCAAAAACAGGATGACGCAGATAAAAAGGTTGCTGTTTTTTTCTTCCACAATTCTATTCCTTTCAGTGCTGCTAAATCCATGTATTATCAGGAAATGGTAAATGCTATAGGGGAGTGTGGGTTGGCTACAAAGCCCCAAGTTCTGAAAAACTGAGATCTACTCTTTTGGAGAAAGTGAAAGGTGATATACATGAATGTTACAAGAAATATAGAGATGAATGGAAAGAAACAGGCTGCACAATCTTGTGTGATAGCTGGTCTGATGGAAGGACAAAATCACTTGCAGTGTTTTCAATTACATGCCCAAAGGGGGCTCTATTTTTGAAGTCTGTTGATGTATCAGGTCATGAAGATGATGCTGCTTACTTGTTCGAGCTGCTCGAGTCCGTGGTTTTGGAAATTGGTGTAGAAAATGTTATTCAAGTCATAACCGATGCCACAACCAGTTATGTTTATGCAGGAAGACTTCTTATGTCCAAGTACAATTCATTGTTTTGGTCTCCTTGTGCTTCCTATTGTGTAGATAAGATGCTAGAAGATATTGGTAAACAAGAGTGGGTGGCTACAGTATTGGAGGAGGCAAAGAGCATCACAAGGTATATTTATAGTAATGCATGGACTTTGAATATGATGAGAAAATTCACCTGCGGAAGGGAGTTGATCAGGCCAAGAATGACTAGATTTGTGGCTAATTTTCTCTCCTTGAGGTCCATTGTGATCCAGGAGGACAATTTGAAGCTCATGTTTTCTCATACTGATTGGTTGTCCTCCATATATAGTAAAGGTCCTGATGCACAAGCCATGAAGTCCTTGTCGAATTTAGATAGATTTTGGAAGTATGCACATGAAGCTGTAAGTGTTTCTGAACCACTAGTTAAAATCTTACGGATTGTTGAAGGGGACATGCCGGCTATGGGGTATATATATGAAGGGTTAGAGAGGGTGAAGGTTGCAATCAAGACATATTATAAGGGTTGTGAAGAGAATTACATGCCAATTTGGGATATAATTGATCGAAGATGGAATATGCAGCTTCACTCATCCTTACATGCTGCAGCAGCGTTCCTTAATCCTTCTATTTTCTACAATCCAAACTTTAAGATTGATCTGCGGATGAGGAATGGGTTTCAAGAAGCTATGTTAAAGATGGCTACAACGGATAAAGATAAAATGGAAATCACTAAAGAACATCCGATATACATCAATGCACAAGGTGCTCTTGGGACTGATTTTGCAATCATGGGAAGGATACTGAACGCCCCAGGTACGTGTAAGCAGCAGTTACTGTTAAAAAATCTCATCTTATGAGAACTTAATTGCTCTCCCACTTCTATCTAGGTTTTCCCCCGTCACTGTTTGTGTGTGTGTGTGTGTGTGTTTTATCAAAATTACATTTGTATCTTACTCGCCATCCTGGATTCTTAGGTGATTGGTGGGCAGGATATGGTTATGAGATCCCCACACTCCAGAAAGCTGCAATACGGATACTGAGCCAACCTTGCAGTTCCCATTGGTGTAGATGGAACTGGAGCACTTTTGAGAGCATGCATACCAAGAAACGGATCAGAGAGGAGCTGGAAAAATTCAATGATATGGTTTTTGTGCACTGCAATCTTTGGTTACAAGCCATTTGTCGAAGTAGAGATGGAAAATGTAAACCCATTATCTTTGATGAAATAGATGTTAGTTCTGAGTGGCCCACTGAGTCGGAACCTTCAGCTCCATTTTTGGATGATTCATGGCTGGAAATACCCCTTGAATGCAAGGGTAGCCCCTGAGCTTGTTTATAAAGATAAAATAGAGAACATCTATTGAATGACCAGTAAAGTAAGTGTATATAAAAGTCGTGCTCGATAGCTATATGAGTACTGAAATATGATTAGCTCATAAGTTGATAACTGTAACGCTCCCTCTTTCAACTACATAACGTACAATGAAAAGAAAATTCAACCCAGTTCTGTCGACACATCTTAACGGTTTTTTCTTTTTCAAATGACAAATTTGTAATATATATGAGTCTGATCTTCTGCAATGGAACATTAACTTTTCAAATTCAGATAAGAGTCAAGAGCTCCTTGTGAATGGTTTTATTGACTTTAATTTACATGCATGCTTTGCATCCCGGGATTAGTAGGGTCGTTGTTCTCGTACACTCGTTGTCAATAATAAAAAAAGAGAGTAGTGTTACAGTACAAATAATTACATAAAAGTAATTTTATAAACTAACGTAACTTTATGTAATTCATCAAATTTGTTTTACAATAAAAATAATTTTATAATCTAACAAATTACATCAAGTAATATCAATTTATAAAATTATTTTTATGAAATTATTTAGTAGCTAGAATATTTCTAAAAAAAGAATTACATAAGAAACTTTAATAAATTATAAAAAATGATAAACACAGAATACTTTTTGCACCCTATTTCACAATTATTTTAAAATGGGATTTGCTACACAACCTCTTACTATTCACCCACACTTTACACTTCATACTTTTTAATATTTTTTAATATTTTTTTAAAATTTTTTTTTGAATTTATTTTTTTTAAAATATTTCAAATTTTTTATTCACTATTCATATAAAAAATATTTAATAAAAAAAAAATTAAAAAAAAGGTAAAGTGTGGAGTGTGATAAATAGTAGGAGGTTGGGAAGATTATTTCTTTTAAAATGAAGGGTGCTATTGTAAAATACTATATAGAAAAAATCTTTCATATCAGTCACTGTTTGGCATTCTCATATATCCGAAGATTCCCTTGCCGGCCTGTTGTAGCTGGTTCAACGAATCATATAGATCCTTGTATTGACGTTATCCTGTGCGGTTCTACACCATATATGGTGGTGGTTAGCTGCCAATTCATCAAGTTAATCCTATCTCTCTGAGGACACATCTCCCCTACACCACCATGATGACAGTCATCTCAGCTTTCCTCCAAAGTATTATCAATGGAAACGATCCCCTCTCACGCTTGCTCTTCACCCTCTTTGTTATCTTTACGCTCTCTTGGTATGTACGGATTTACTCCAAAAGTAATAAGGTCACCCCACCGTTGCCGCCGGGACCCCGTGGCCTCCCCTTGGTCGGAAACCTTCTCTCCCTCGACCCGGACCTGCACTCATACTTCGCCGGCCTTGCCCAGAAACACGGACCCATACTCAAGCTCCGGCTCGGCAACAAGCTCGGCATCCTGGTGACCTCTCCTTCCCTTGCTCGCGAAGTGCTCAAGGACCACGACGTCAACTTCGCAAACCGTGACGTGCCCGCCGCGGCCCGGGCCGCAGCCTATGGTGGGTCCGATATAGTGTGGACCCCGTACGGGCCGGAGTGGCGGATGCTCAGAAAGGTCTGTGTGCTCAAGATGCTCAGCAACGCAACCTTGGACTCCGTCTACACGCTCCGCCGCAAACAGGTCCGAGAAACCGTCGCGTACTTCTACAGTAGGGTCGGTTCTCCCGTGAACATCGGGGAGCAGATGTTCTTGACGGTGCTCAAAGTAATCACCAACATGCTGTGGGGTGGGACGGTGGAAGGTGAAAAGAGTGCGAGCCTAGGGTCGGAGTTCAGGGAGGTGGTGAACGAGATGACGGAGTATTTGGGGAAGCCTAACATCTCGGATTTTTATCCTAGTTTGGCTCGGTTCGATTTGCAAGGCATAGTGGGGAAGATGACAGGGTTGGCCCGACGGTTTGATCGGATCTTTGATGTCATGATAGATCAAAGACTGAAGATCAATAAAGAAGACGGGAACAGATCATCAGCAGCTGAGGATATTGGTTCCGGCAAAGAAGATTTCCTGCAGTTTTTATTGAAGTTGAAGGATGAAGGAGATTCCAAGACACCTCTCACCATGTTCCACCTCAAGGCATTGCTCATGGTATGTCTTCTTTCTTTTCTTTTATTTTCTTTATTAATTATTATTTTTAATCTCAATCCCTGAAGAGTATTTTACTCTCCTAACGAAATGGTTTCGTAGGAAGGGAAACAAAATAATCTCCACAACTTCTTATTATTCACACCATACTTCACATTTCATATTTTTTTTAATTTTTTAATTTTTTTATCAAATATTTATTATAGAAATAATGAATTAAAAAATTGAAATAATTTAAAAAGAATAAACTTAAAAAAAATATTAAAAAAATATTAAAAAATTTAAAAATTTAAAAAAATATAAAACGTTAGTGTGGTGTAGATTGTGTAATGAATCTCGAAAAGAGAATACACCTGTGAACAATGATTTCTTTGTTTACAGAAACAGTAATATTACTGTTTCACGTTTATATCTAATTCGTGACACTGATTTGAACCCAATAGTAAATTATAAAAGAAAAATATATCTTATAAAATTAAATTTATAAATTTACGTGGTTTATTACGATAAGAAGTTACATTATAAAATTAGTTATTATATAAAGTTCCGTGGATTTGTAAATTTTTTTTTATAAATTTTATTATTATTGTAGTTATATTCTCATTATAAAAAGTAAAACTGTCTAAAATACTGTTAAGCGTTTCTATTATTCGATCGGCCACTAGCACCAAAACAATTATAATTTATTGCTTTTCGGCACTTTCCTTGGCTGCTTGTTTGCCACATTATAAGTGGGGTGCGTGATTTTCAAAGCTGCATAGACATCGTCAAAGATGAAAGATATTTTTTTAAATTTTTTTTTAGTTTATTTTTTTAAAATTATTTCAAATTTTTTATTTATTATTTATATAAAAAATATTTAATAAAATATATATATATATATATAAAACGTGAAGTCTTAATGAATAGTAAGAAATTGTAAAAAAATTTTATATTATAATAACTCGTTGTTCACAGTGTGCGCGCTCCAACTCTATCGTTATTCTCTATCTCATTCGTACTTTTCTATGTTTTGATTAGGTGAGAGACAATGACAGCCTTTTATCAAATATAATAGATAATATTTAAAGGGTTGAGATGATTTGTTAATAATGTAGTGAGGTGACATTACTGTCACAATATTTTGTTAATTTATTATGTTAATTAATTAGCTATATTATTTGAAAGGGACGCATCCACATGCATAACCTAGAGTACTGTGCTGTGCACACGCAGGATATGGTGGTGGGTGGGACAGATACATCCTCCAACACGATCGAGTTTGCCATGGCTGAAATTATGAACAAACCAGAAGTGATGAAGAATTCCCAGCAAGAATTAGAGGATGTAGTTGGCAAAGACAACATTGTCGAAGAGTCTCACATTCACAAATTACCCTACTTGCATGCTGTGATGAAAGAAACGCTGAGGTTGCACCCTGTGCTGCCGCTCTTAGTCCCTCATTGCCCCAGCGAGACAAGCGCCGTGGGAGGCTACACCATTCCAAAAGGCTCTCGGGTGTTCGTGAATGTGTGGGCAATTCAGAGGGACCCTTCCATCTGGGAAAATCCATTAGAATTTGATCCCCAGAGGTTCTTCAATAATAGTAAATGGGATTACACTGGAAGTGACTTCAACTATTTCCCATTTGGGTCTGGCCGAAGAATATGTGCTGGCATAGCAATGGCTGAGAGGATGGTGATATATTCACTTGCTACTCTTTTGCATTCTTTTGATTGGAAATTGCCTCCTGGAGATCAGAAGCTGGACCTTTCGGAAAAGTTTGGGATCGTTCTAAAAAAGAAGAACCCTCTTGTTGCAATTCCTACCCCAAGGTTACCTGATCCATCTCTCTATACCTAAGTTCACGGGGCCGTGAGATTGTAATAATGATCGATGTTTTTTATGTCTCAGTTTTTTGCTCCATTTGGCTTCGATTCTTTGAAGTTGCTCAAATTAATTTGTACGCAAGAAGCTAATTAAGTAATCCTGCAACCTTGATACTTTCTATATACACCCTCGGAAGAAATGAGGTTGAGACAAGTAGTACTACTAGATACATGTCTATTGAAAGATTAAATATGGAACGACAACAATTATACATATTATAGGTGAATTTGCATGCGTCTTTGATCATGTAGCTTATAGCTAGATAAGATCTTAACTAATAACACGAATGAAAAAATTATTGCAAGATATAATTTTAATGGTTAATTTTGAATTAATGATGTAAATTAAAAACATAAGTAGCTTAGAGTGTTGATTATATATATGGTATTGTTCACCTAGGTTCCAGCCCGGGTTAACTTGGGTTACCAGGGTAAAACTGGGGTTTTGAGACTCAGAAGTTTGGGTACTGGGTTGTACCCTTTTTTTTTTTTTTTAATAAAAGCCTATATTTTATCTTATTTTTTAAGAAAAAAATAATGTTGAAAAGCATAATACTAATGCATTAAACACTATTCATAATAATAAAAATATATCAAAATGGAAAATTAAAATTTTATGTAAAAAATAACTAAAGTTTGAAACTACTACATACCTTTTTACTTAAATGCATGTAAAACAAAAAAGAAAAATTCAATATTCATTATGTAAAATGCATGCAACACACAATACAATTCACTACATATTATATTATTTAGTATTTATACATTACATTACGAAACATAAAATTAAAATTTATAAGTTACAAAATCAATAGCATAGTCTTCTATGATCAGTAATTTAACCTCACACCAAATGGCAACTTCAAGTGAGATAAGAGAGACCTACAAAAATTGTCTATTGTTGTTCCTGTAATTAATATTATAACATAACTTGAAAAAAATCACTCAGATATTAAGACAAAACTTATAAATACTTAATATTTGACTGTAAATTTTAGTAAGGGGTTGTTTGTTTTCAAAATTTTCCTCAACCTATCTCAACTAGGGGTGTAACCAATCCGATCCAGTTCAGTTTTAAGCAAAATCTTGGACCAAATTGGTATAACCAATTTTGTATTTTTCAAAACCGATTACGCACTGGTTACCCTCCTAAACCGATACTTCCAGTTTTACCGAT
The DNA here is from genome assembly GCA_029856935.1 of Cyclocarya paliurus. NCBI lineage: Eukaryota > Viridiplantae > Streptophyta > Magnoliopsida > Fagales > Juglandaceae > Cyclocarya > Cyclocarya paliurus. Next base: position 5,785,475 of record CM056948.1, read on the forward strand.
TTCCGGTCCCGGTTTTTCGATTTTTTTAAAATGTAAATTTGACATTTTGTCATTAAAAATATGTTTAAAAAAAACTTTTTAAAAAAAATCTATTATACTTTTATTAATCTATATTAGACTATTAATATAACTATAACTATAGTCTATATTAGACTATTAGTACAAGTTATAAACTTATATATTAGTATAACTATATAAATTATTAGACTATATAATAGTATTAATATTAGACTATTAGTATAGCAATATATTAGTATTAGTGATAAACTATATACTAGTATAGCTATATAATACATGATCAATTATATTTTCATTTTTAAGATTAAACTTTTATTTTATAATAACATTATCTTATATATAATTATATTAATAGTATATAATCAAACAAATTACAAATGTTCATATTTAAAATTAACATTTTATGTTATATTTTATAAATTATAATATGAAATTATTTCACATATGATATATAATTATATATAAAAATTTCACATATAATTATACATTATATATAAAACTTAGATATTAATACATATAAAATATTTTATATAATTTTAATTTTGTATAAAACTTATATATAAAAATATCTTATTCTACTATTTACAAACCATCTCAATTCTCCTCCCAATTCAAACAGCCCTAAGAGTATTAAATAGGCATGGCTATGAAATTCCGAATCATGAAGGTGTCGAGCACAACCATATACTACTTGATGTCTCGAACCTTATAGTCCCTTATTGGATCGATCATGTCTTTCAGTACCATGATGCAGTTGGAAGCTATACAAATGGTTTCGTCCGCAAACAATTTTCTTTATATTATATTATTTCACGATGTCGATCTCTTCATCGAGAAGCTCAATATTATACAGTACTAGGAGCCTGAGAAAATGAAAGTGATCTGGCCGTCAATGAAGTTATCACGAAATTAACAAGAAATAAGACCCATATGTACCAATAACCTTGTAGTTTCTTGTTTGACGGAAACTTGGAATTTCTTGCCATGAGAGCGTGCAGTCTTCGTTGGTTTTCCATCCATTGAAGACCTCTTCTTGGTAATCAATCCTAGCTTCCGCTTTAGCATACAGATCGATCTGCTCCTCTATTTTACCAAATTTCTGCATTAATCAGTGCAAACCCATGATGATCATTCTAATTAGGTATAGCATCATATATATATATATATATATAGTCTCTTAGGGTCTAGATCATCGGACAAGAAAATCTATTTTCTTGGCATTTGAAATTCGCCGCAAATAATTATTCCCAATGATTTTTAAATCATTGCACATCCGTTACATTTGTTTGTTCATTTATATTTTAACCCAACGAATACCAAAAATCTCTAAAAATACCTACTTTTTTTTGTGTTTTTTTTTTCACCACAAATACCAAATAAAATGTTGTAAATGACCATTAGGTTTGCCTATTAAATCGTTAAAAAAACCCATTTGCAATGAAATACAATAGTTGGAAATAACCTTTTCCAACGAATGTGTTTCGATGCTAAAAGCTTATGGTAACCATAAAGACCTTTTGCGACGAACATTAATTGCCATAATTTATATATGTTTCCATCGATCACGGATCGTCGCAAATATCTTTTGGCTTTTCCATCGAAAATTTTCGACGCTAAAAGCTTATTTGCAGCATATGTTAGTCCTCGTAAAGAATCTTTTCCAACGCTGAAAATCATCGCAAAAGGTTTCTTTTTCCAGCAATATAGCATTATATTGTTGAGAAAATATTTTGCAGCAGTCACTTTTCGTCACAAATACTGTAAAAATTACCGCAAATAAATATTTCCAACAATATATTGTTTTGTTGCTAAAAGAGTATTTGCGGCGTACATTAATCGTCACAAAAAATAATTTCGATGACAAATAGTACTTTTGCTAAAGTCGCCACAAATAATCTATTACAAAAATAAATAAATAAAAAATACTAGTGAAGCGTTTCACTAGTATTCCAAACCATCAAGTGACGTATCATTATCCTTATGATATCTTTTTATAGTATCATCAATGTGGATTAACTTCTTTAATTCACATAAAACAGATGAACTAAGACAAAAAAATTATAGCAAAGTATTATGTGATTGAAACACATGAAAACTTTGCATCTATATTCCACATGAAGCTTAAACTATTCAATCAGCCTAGAAGTAACTGTGAAAGCTACAAATAAAAAATAAAAAAAGAGAACTTACAGCAATAAGAATGATTGCTATCCAGAAATAGAGATGAGACCCTGTCTCAAGCATCATAAACAAATGGATCATAAGTTTAAAGAGTTCAGAATGATAGGTATGATCAAATCAGACTACCATATATTGATGGGAAAGAAAGCTCGATGAGAAGTACAAGGCAATAAGCTATTTTGGACATTGAGAATTTCGACAGAAAGAACCACTTGAAGAGGGATGAAAAAGTAAATAATATTAAACCAGCAGCAAAAAACTAGTGACTAAACAAACAAAATTTTTGCCTTAAATTGATTTCATTCAAGGAATTTGTAATCACAGTAAGTTTTTGAGATAAAGAAGAAAGTATAATAGTTTGTCTAAGAAATGAACCCATAAGGTAAGTAAATCGGATGAATGCCAATTCGGTAATCATGTCCAGGAAGTATAAAACCAACAAAAAGGGATGAATATTCTGATGCAATAACAATTCCAGAAATGATTCTTCGAACTCAAGGAGGAAATATGTGAGTAGAAACTAATAAAAACAACTTTTGAACATGACATGGCAGTAAAAGTAGTAGAGTTTAAATTATTTATTACCTCACACCAACTATCATTTGAAATTCTTCTTCCATGGAGCAAACCATATAACCATGAAAATCATATTTTAGTTTGAGATTATGGTTCTGCCATGAATAAGGAGAAACAGAAGTAAATTTAATCAAGTAATAGTCATAATAGTGTTCTGAATATATCATCAGGAAAAAATGGCGGTACTAAAACATTCTATACAAAAAATACAAATTGCAATAAAAAACATGATTATTATATAGAAGATCATTACTGCAGCCATGAACACATTTATCCCTGACACATAAGATCACTTCCCTAGAAAATGTTGACTCCTTCAGGACTCATTTCTGTGAATTCAAAGTTATCACCAATATCAACAAAAACCAGAGGAATATGGATGCTTCATTTCAACAAAGGGAGGAAAGTTCCTAAACTGTATCAAAAAACCAATTTAAGCTTCTCTAAAAATATTTTCCAAGCCCCTTGCAGGGAATGCTCCTCTTGCGCATGTAAGATTTTATCAAATCAGATCACCCTTATCATTTTATGAGTAAAAATATTCGAAGAAATCAGTATGCACTTATCATTTCAAATCCTCATTTCTTGCAGGATGCAGAAAAACTAAATATCAACTACATTTATCTGACAGTCCATTAGATTTTATCAAGCTGTGTCACTTGAAAATACAGTGCCAAACCCCAGCAGAAGCAATGGGAATTTGGGGATGACTTATATTGGGAATGTCCCCCAACATTTGAACCAAAAAAGATTTTATGCTTCAACATTCAGAGAAAACATCCCCCAACCCAACCAAAGAAGAAACCAACCCCCACAAATAGAAAAAATAAGTAATATCTTTTTCTGAAGTCCCAGTAATAACCAACATATAATATTACTGGGACTTGTCTATACATAAAAGAATCTCCAGTTGTTAGTATGCTTAGCCTATTGAGTAATTGCTAGAGTAATTAGCAACATAAACATTTAAGTTAATCCAGATACATTAATTTTAAACATTTAATAAACATACTTGGTTCAAATCATATACATCACATACATTGTTTGCCACATGTGGCACCATAGATTAACTTAAATGTTGGCTCTACTGGGACTTAGATGGACTTACATATCTAAAAACACAAAACATGTAATTTTCAAACTCAGTGCAAATACAAAACTTATACATGCCATTTCTAAACTCAGTGCAAATATAAAACAATAGAGAACGTAAATCCAACCCACTATACATGCCATTTCCAAACTTAACATTAGAATACAAAACGTCACTTTGGCTGAAATATTGCAAATACAAAATCTGTCCAGTTGTAGTATCTAACCAAAAGAAAGTCCATCAAATTTGTCCAGTTGTTCCATCTAATACAAAACTGTCCAGTTCTAGTATCAAATAAAAAAACTGCCCATACATACCACATGCAAATGCTAGCAATGTTTGCCCAAAAATAAAAAATCATAGTTGCTGCCCAGCCACATGTATAAGACCAATTAATATACTCAAACCCCAAACAGAACTTAACATCTATAAGACCAATTAATATCTTCTGATAAAAGCCTGCACTGTGCAGAATAATATGTAACCAGAAACAGAATATTTAAAGTATGCATCCAATCAAGTGAATCAAGTTGCCAACGAGGCAATATCTGTTCAGTAGCTACATTATAATATAGCCAAAACATTTTCCTAGTTTAGCTTATAAAGCTATTGATCATCTATAGCTTATGTAACTCCTAGGCTCCTAAATTGATTGATAGATATATACATAGAATCCCATGCCATGCCTCCCATCGCATTAAACAAGACCTGTTGATAAATATATATAACAGTACAGCAGTTCCTTAGTCTTGTTGACAAGACCTGCATGCACCTCTTTCACTTTGAATCATGCAGAAAAAGAAACAAATACATAGATAATAAATAACAAATAACTAAATAAAAAGCTGTTATTGGTGCAGCAATGGAGAGACATCTCAACAATCATACAATATCCCTTTGTTATAAGCTTTTTGGATTTGTAACAGAGAAAAGTGAGTAAAAAATGTAATATATATCTTTTTTTGATAGGGAATATAATATATATTTGAAAACCTAGCTCGGCTCTTTTTTCGTGCGTCTGGTTTGAAAAGGTCATAATGAGTACTTAATTGAAGTGCTATTCATAAAGGAAAAATGGATTGGATGTGTAACATGGGGATGTTGCCAGACACTAAGACTCTTTGCTTTACCTCTTGCACATGTTTTTTTAAAGGGAATATTGACTGATTAAGAAAGATGATTAGCCATTCTTTGCCTACTAATTAAAGAACAAATTTGGGATGATTGCCTTATTGATCCCTTGGTGTGTAAGGAACCTAATTTCATTGTAATTAGCACAATGAAAGGATAACCTATGGTCCATAGATATTATTAAAAACAAGCTGGAATAACAGAGTAACCAGTTTTTATTTATTTGTTTATGTGATGATCAGAGACTGAGACAAGCTGACAGATAATACAAAACAAATGCAAAACCAGATGTACTTAGCACATTAAAGAAGATGCACAGGTAATAAGTCGCCACCTTATGCCAATCACTATCAATGTTAGTTTGATCAGCTTTAATAAAACACCAGTCATGAGATGGAGAAAGGAACATTCTATAATTAATTGGCACAACTTATATTGCATTCTTTTTCTTTTGCTCCATATTCAACACAAACTTTTTAAAATATTGCACAACTTTTATCAGTACCATCAACTCTCTTTTTCTTCACCAGCCTGCACCATATAATATGATCTCTATGGTCAATACAAAAATGTGTACCTGGCCGAAAGAACACTGAAATACCGAATAAGTGCTGACTCCTCTTCCTGGTTGACAAAGGGAAATAGAGAAAACAGAGTAAAAATAAAAAATAAAAAGAAGAAGAAAAAATAAAAAAATGAGGAAGAAGAAAAATATTATTTATAAGGTTATGGTAGTTTAGGGTTTCCCCCTCATGATTTATAAGGTTTGTTTCTAACTACTATCTATTGTAGTGAATTGATATTGATCCTTTTAGGACTTCTAATATTCTAATATATTTCTTAGTTAGATATCATGCTGGTTTAACTCTTGATAACTTTGATCAAACTCATTGTTTTTTTATAAGTACCTTTAATAAAACTCATTACATAGTAAATGTACAAATTGATATTCCCTGGAAGTATTAAGCCTTTTTTTTATGAATAAACATGGTAGTAGCAGCTGACCAAGGTTAGTACTATATCAAAGGTGATTAGAGTGGCATCCTATCTACTATAATACCTGGCAGGAGACTAGACTAGCCTATGCCAGGGAATTCACTGTCAAATGCTTTGAAATTTACTGCCCTTACACTAGGCTGGTCAAATGCTTTGAAATGCTTCATATATTTACGATAGAAAAATAGATGGATGGATGGAGAGAGAGGGAGAGAGAGAGAGAGATGGATGGATGGATGAAGAGAGAAAAATATTGTCCAATGCAATATATAAAGACAGAAAATTAATAAATAGTTAGTTTCAATTTCTTGAATATCATGGATATCAACAAGATAACCATTAAAACGTGATAGGACTACATTTGCAATACTTACAACAATGCTAACTTACATACACATTGAAACATTATACATAATCTGCCAGAAAAACCAATTATTCAACTATGATATATTAAATAATTACTCACTCAACTATGATACATTAAAGGAAGTCTGATCTCCAACAAAATGCAATAAAAAATAACATTTTGACTGCTATCTATTGGTCAAGGTGACCAACTTATGTTGAACCAATCCAAACCTTGAAGATCTGAAGGTAACAATTATAAATTATCTTTTTTGTGAAAATATCCCAAAAGTAAGAGCAATAAAAAATATTTGAAAAAAAAAACTATATGATTAGGAGATGAATAATTAGTTGATAACCATTTCTAGGTCGATTCTATGTGGCACTAACTTAAGTAGACAATGGACCTCAATTCTTGCTTTCAAAGTTACCAAAAGACATAGCCAAAACCTATTGAATTCTGTTCAAATGGAACAAAACATACATCCTAATTTCCAGAACTTGATAAAAAAAAATTAGACTTGAAACATGCATTAAACTAAATAGACTCGAAAAAACCCAATTTCAATTTTTTTTAACCAAGAGCCTCTGTATTAGCATAAGGTTCAACCAAATGCACTCGAACAATGTACACCTATCTTCAAAACTTATTGTGAGGTCATACATCACAATCTGAAAAACTGAAAAATCCCCCAAGGCATTCACAAACTGAAAAATCCATGTAAGCACACAAGAATTTGATGCAACATTTAAGGAAGCACAACCAAATGCTGCCTTACCTTCATTTTACAACTACAGGGATCTAAATAATTTAAGCAATTGTCATAAATTAGTGTATCTAGTTTACCTTTAGACCATAGAGCTTGAGCAAGCATTTTGTCTGCAGGTCCTCACCTCTATTTGAAGGCAATGCTGATTTCAAAAAAGTAACACATAAGTGATCTATTCTAAAAGATTGACTAGATATAACTTATAATCCACAAAACGTATTTAAAAAAAATACAAAGCAGAACAACTTTTTGGGAGGGGATCTCATAGCAGATAGTCTATGAATGCTGTATATATAAATATATATACATATATAAATATAAGTAGTTTAATCTATCAATACTTAGAGAAAACTTCATCAATTTAAAAAAAAAAAAGTAAACTGCATGTTGGTGGATCACAAAATGGAAATTAAAGCTGGTAAAACTATGTGAAGAAAGATGTAGCAGCAGGACCCAAATTTTAAACCAACGATCCCACCAACTTTTGAACCCAAAAGAAACCCAATTTCACCAACCCCCTTCAGTACATAAATTCGATTACAAAATTAACCACAAATGCACACGCAATAGTAAAGGAAAAATCACAAACCAACACAAAACGCCGACGGCACACGCAAACCCCAAACCTAAACCTAAATAAAATAACCCAGACCAAAACCTTGGGAAGAACAACATCGAGGTTGGATCCAGCGCCGGGGGCATCCGTTAGGGAGGCATTAAGAGAGGTGTCTTCGGGGGCGAAGTAGATGGAGGAAACGGCGTCGTAGAGGTCGGGAGGGAGGGGGAGGTTGTGGGACACGAGGTTGAGGGCGCAGATTAGGGGTTTCAGTGCCTGGAGCCTCGGTCGACAGTGCTGGACTGCCCACAAAATTAACATGAAAACGAAAATTTTGGCACTGTGCAGGGATTTTGTAGAGGAAGGAAGGGTAGGGCTAGCTTCTGTGGGAGGACAATCAAGTAAAGGAGTAAAAGCTACGTACGTAGCCGAAAATGGAGAGAAAATTCAAACTGAGGTAGCCGATGGGTGGATTTGTAGGGAGCCGAAAATGGAGAACCACGAACGAAGGGGAGAAGGGTGTGGGAAAATGGGACTTGGAAAATGGTCATGCAAGAACGAGGGAGGAGTTGAAGCAACGGAGCCTCAAACGGAGATCAAGCTATGCGCGCAGAGAGTTGAGCAAAGGATTTGAAGGTAGACGAAAATGGAGACAACAGCGTCGAAGTTCATTCAAAAACAAAAAAACAGCGTCGAAGGGGAGGGAGATGGGTGTTGGGGGGAAATATTAAAGGGTTTCGTTTTGGCGCCCACAAGTAATACCGACGTAAATTCCAGCGTCGGGACAATTATTTCATATTGCGACAGAATAAATCGACGTAAAAGCTAATAAAATCGCTGCAAAAAATAACTTATGGAAGATTTGTCGAAAAATCACAACATGACATTCAAAACCTGCAGCGATTTTAAAATCGTTGGAAAAAAAAAAAGCTCATTGATGCGATTTTTTTTGCAACGATTTTAAAATCGCCGCAATAGTAGTGAATTTCAACTACTACTGAACAACATATAGGATACTGCACAAACGTAAAGACTAAAGTAAAATAATCAATTAGAAAGTGTAATATATTTGGTTAACACTAGTGAGCTACACGTTGTGCAGCAGTGTTTTGTTGGCTTTATTATCATCAACGTTCCCATATTATTTACAAGTATTGTCGAAGTTGATCAGTATACACGTTTTTATGCAAAACCTAATTATTCAAGTTGACATTAAAAAACATCAATTAGAAGCCCAAAGTCATCTTTATTTTAGGTAAATACAAAGAAGCCCAAGTGTTTGTGTTATGATCATTGAGAAAATATGATCCTTGAAATAATAAACGTTGCAAAATTATATCCATTAGAATAATATGAACATTAAAAAATTAATGTGTGTTTTTGGAATAATATTCCAATTGCTATTAGAATTAAAATAAATAAAAATTACAAATAGATATTTAAATAGAATAGTGAAAAATTTAGAAAGTTTGTTGTAAGTGTTGTTGAAATTAAAAGTGGCTAACTATTTTTTATTTTTTAAAAAAAAGTGAATTTTCTAGTCAAAATTTAACTAAAGAATAGTTAGGCCACTACTAATGCTATTCCTTAAATCCCTTAATACCATCATGGTCAAGATGTTTAATCGCAACATGAACCTGGATATGTAAACCAAGTGGTTTATGACAAATACAAGAAAGCAATTCAACTCACACCAATATTAAAAAATGTAGTAGGATGGTTGATAACAAATTTGTTTACATCAAAAGGACATTTTGATTTAAATAACATACTTTCCATATGTTCTAAGATCCACAACCCAACAATTAATATGTAATACTCTATCAATTTAACAAAGGCTACAATTGATAATATGGCCAATCAAGCTTACTTCATATATTAAATTTTTTAAGAACAGTATCATAGTCATTGAAGTCAAATCTCTGTCTTTCTCTTCCAGCCTGAAAATATGCATGTACTGCACAATTAGTCAGCAGTAATTTACAAAACAAGTGAGTAAACATGAAATTAAAAGTTAAAGCGTGTTTCTTCTGTGAGCTACCCTGTGATGGTTAATGGCAAATCTGGAAATGAAGTTTTACCTTTAAGAGGACTAAGGCAAGGGGACCATTTACCCCCTTACATGTTCATAATCTGTGCTAAGGGCCCTAGCCAACTTTTGGTTAAGTCAGAATTCAAGGGAGAAATAATTTGTGCTTAGGGTGAACCATCTTTTAGTCGCTGAGACTGTGTGATGTTTTGTAGAGCAAAGATGGAAGAATGAAAAAACATCTACTCAATTCTTGGTGTTTATGAGAGAGCTTCGGGGCAGGTGTTAAATAAATAAAAGACATGCATCCATATTTTTTAGTTCCAATACAAGAAGTGAAATGAGAAAGAAGATTTCCCAGGATGTTGGAGCAGGAATATGTGGCAGTTATGAGAAGTATTTAGGCTTTCTAGTAGTTGTGGGAAACTCAAAATATAATGCTTTTCAAAGCATTAAAGAGAGGGTGTGGATGAAGATGCAAAATTGGAAAAACAACTTTCTCTCAAAAGCTAGTAAGGATAGGGGTGTAACGGGTCCGATTTTGTATATTTTTTATAATCAAACCGATATTCGTCAGTTTTGAAAATTTAAGAACTGATATTGGACCGATTCACTACCGAAACTATTAGTTTATTTATAGTATAGTATAAGTACATTATTTTATAATAATTAACACATACTAGTATAGTATATAATGAATTTAACTATAGTCTATATAAGCTCTAGACTTTTTATACGAGTATATATGTTCAAATGTGTAAAATTAATGTATTTAAAATAATAATTTATTATGCCAAAAATATATTTATCCTTGATTTATATATATAATAAGTTTATATTAATAACTTAATGTAAATGTTTATGTTTAAGATTAAAATTTTATGTCATATTAATTTTATATTATAAGACTAAAATTTATATGTTATATTAAAATTTATAAGATAAATTTTATTTAATATCATATGTTATATTAATTTTATGTTATAAGATTAATAGACTTAAATAATAAGTTAGAATTTCATGTTATATTAATTAGCAATTTAGCATATAATATATATAATATAATATAAAAATGTATATATAATATAAAAAAATATAAAGATATATACTTGTTTGGTCCGGTTTAAAACAATTTTCAAAATATGAAAACCGGTATCGCACCTGTTTAGGACCGGTTTCGATTCTTAAGAACCGATACTGCACCGGACCACTTACAAACCGTACCAAACCCACCGATTCAGTCTAGTCTGGTTCGATTCAAAAGATTTTTTGATTTTTTTTATACCCCTAGGTAAGGAAATGCTTATAAAGGCAAGTCTTCAAGATATTCCTACATATACAATAAGTGTATTTAAATTGCCAAAGAAGCTGCGTAGAGAGAATGAGCAATGATATCAAGATTCTGGTGTATTAACATTTAGAAAGATAAGGGGACTCATTGGAGGAGGTGGGATAGCTTGGGGACTGCAAAGGCCAAGGGTGGCATGGGGAAATCTCCTTCTCAGTCACTAGCTGCCAGAGTCTTCAAGGAAAAATATTTAAAAAAATTCCTAGATTTTGGAGGCCACACTTGGGAAATCTCTTACTCGAATTTGGAGAAGCATTTGGTTAGCATTGGATGTATTAGGGGATGGTTTATTGTGGAGAGTTGAGAATGGGAAGACTATAAATATTTGGGGTCAAAAGTAGTTGCCAACATAGACCACTTACTGTGTTCAGTCTCCAATCAGAGTTTTCAATATTAAATCAAAAGGTAGTAAGATTCTTGATGAAAAGGGCAGGAAATGGAAGGAAGAGTTAGTAAAAGAAATCTTTAATGAGGATGAGACCAAGATGATCTGTACCATTCCTATTTGTCGAGTTGGAGCTGCAGATAAACAAATTTGGGGTCTATCAAAGAATGGTAGATTTTCTGTTAATAATGTCTACTATGTTGATCAACAAAGGAAAAAGGCAAGTGAGGTTGGAACTTCCTATGAAGGGGAAGATGTTGAGTTGTGGAAGCAGATGTGGAACCTTAATGTACCTTGTGCTGTCAAGCACTTCTTATGGAAATTTGGAAACAACATCCTCCCTACAAGGCTGAATTTGTGGAAAAGAAAGATTATAAAGGATCCAAAATGTCCCATATGTCAAATTGAAGAGGAATCTATAATCCATACACTCAGGAGCTGCTGTTGGCTCTAATGTGTGGGCATATAAAGATAGTCTTGTTAATAAGTGGAAGACCAATGGTAGAGATTTTGTACAACTGTGGATAGATATGTATAGAAAACTACCAAAAGAAAAATTAGAAGAAGCGGTGGTTATAATGAAGAATATATGGTCTAGAAGAAATAAATATATTTTTCAAAACAAATTTACCTATCCTGGTAAGATTGTACAGATAGCAGTTGCAGGGCTTGAAGAATTTCATCAGGCAAATATGAAAAGGGGGAAGGAAAAAACAAGATCTTACAAGAAAAATAAGCATTTGTGACGGACTAGTTACGACGATAACGACTATTTGAGACAAAATCAAACTCATTTTAATAGGAAATAATCATTTTCACTGAAAATAACTAGTCATAAAAGGCAATTTTCTTATAATGAGAAGAGGATAATGGGAGAAATTCAGAAGGCAACAGTTACGAAGTTAGTTTTGATGAAGATCTAGATTTAAAACAACAAAAAAGGGGATGTGAATTATGATTAGGGGCTGTAATGGAGACAAATAATTAGCTTCAATGTGTGCTGCAAGGAACTATGTAAATTCTCCTTTTATGGCTGAATGTAATGCTCTATGGAGGACTATGGAGCTGTGAATTGGGATTTCGGGATGTTATTTTTGTGGGAGATGCAAATGAGGTAATTGTGGCTCTCAAGTCTAAGGAGGAAGATGAATCATGGAAGGGGCAGATTACTGAGGATATCAAACAAAGTTTTAGAATCAATGAGTTGTGGACAATTGCTTTCATACACACAGAAGAAAATGAGGTGGCACACCAGCTTGCAAAGATGGCTTTGTAGACGGAAAGGGAAATATGTTGGATGGAGGATGGCCCGGAAAATATATATCATTTGATTGTAAAGGAAAAATCTTGTAATGATGTGAATTGATAATGAAATAAATTCAATTCTGATTTCAAAAAAAAAAAAAGTTAAAACATGTTAATTTATTAATTTGTATGCGAAAAATGTCATTACGACACGTTTTTTGTATTATATATTTAGGTTCCATCCTATACTTTATGTATGATTTTTCTCGTAGGAGATAATTACCATTAATTTGTTTGTGAAATCAATAAATTATTGAACATTAAAACTATAAAAACGATAGTCTTTAATTGAAGCTTAGGGGATGTGGTAATGTTTTTCATCTCATCTTATCTCATCTCATCCCATCCTATTTCATCTCATCTCATATTATCATATCTTATTTTCTTCCTAAATATCACTCAAATACAAACATTTTCAACTTAATTATTACAATTTTTTCAAATTAATCATTAGAACTTTTCTGAACTTTTAAACAAAATATAAAAAATAATTCAATTTTTTCAAATTTAAAACAAATATAATATTAAAAAATTATATTTTATAAATATTTTTATTTTATAATATTTTTATTTTAAATTTTTTTTTTCATTTTTTAAAACTCTATAAAATATCAGAACTCAAATTATTTTACTACTTTTAACATATTTATCATTTCATCACATTATCTAAACATGACCAAAAGTTTAAAACATGGAAATGACCAAGCTTAAACCGATGTAGCAAATTTAAAGGGCCCGGCCCAAAAAGAAACATCCCGGCAGTTTTGCTCATACTTCGGGCTACTATATTATTGGGCCTTCTGCCCACATAGTAACATCGGCAAAATAAAATAAAAAAAATACTGTACTTTTAGTCTTATAACTCTACATCAAAGGTTTTTTTAGAATCGATGGATATATCGCAACAACATAATAAAAAAAGAAAAAATATATTCATCATCTTAACTGAAACCTTATTGAGAAAAATAATTTGTTCATTTGTTTGGATTTCTCGAATTTTTAATACATTTCAATATCGGAAAAATATAATAAATCTGTTTCCAATTTCATTCATTGGTTTTCTCCAAAAAAAAAAAACAATACACTAATACTTTATGAATACAGTGGCCATTGTTTATCCTAACCAATTTGATAGTTTCTTAGTAGATTCCAACATGAAGATTTTTTAAATGTGTTTTCGAGTATTCTTTTATCATTTTGTCTAAGATAAAGAATTCCTCTAACATGAATATCATTAATTAAACCCAATTAAGGAACAATCACCCAAGATCAAAATACTTTTATGAATTAAAAATCATTATTGTACAACCTATTTATAATTAGATAATTTTTTAATTAACAAACACATCACAAAAATAAGCTCATAAGCTGATGCTGTACTATATTAGATTATAAATTTGTTTTTAAAAAATAAATTTAATGTATCAAATATAGTTATATAAATTTATAAATTAATTCGTAAAATTTTCTTGTAATTTATCTAATAATTAAGTTTCATCCCACCAGTTGATGGAGTGGAGTTGCAGCACATCTGGACTTTTAATGATCTAGAGCAGACACAAGAGAAATGAAAACTCACAAACTGATGTGGTCTGATGTAATAGATCAGATTGTAAAACTAGTTTCATTATAAAGTTGATTTAATGTATCATATAAACTTATGATAATTTGTGAATTTATTTTTATGAAATTTTTTTGTGACTGTAATATTTTTCCTTATAAAATTGTGTGGTAATAGTCTTCATCCGACATGTAGGCCACTTGACTTGACCACTAGGATATGGAGTAGGGGTGAAAAAAAAATCCGTTAACCGGTGAACCTGAACTGAGTGGGTTTGGTCAAATTCAAAACCGATCTGGTCCTGTATCGGTTTCATTTTTCTCAAAACCGTTTGAAACCGGTCTGATTTTGGTTTTCCTTTTTCAACATCAGACCGAACCGAATTGGACCAGTTCATATATATATATTTTAATTTTTTATATATAATTTTATATAAAATAATTTAATATTCTATGCTAAATTGTTAATTGAAGTAACATTAAATCTTAAAATCCTATTATTCATGTATAATAATAATAATAATCTAATAACATAAAATTAATCTTATAAATCTTTATATAATATTTGATATAACATTATTTTTAAAATTTTTCATTTTATAATATAAAATTAATATAACATAAACTTTTAATCTTAAACATGAACATTTAATCATATGTTATTAATATAAACTATATATAAATATATATTAAGAATAGATACATTTTATAGCGTAATAAATTATAATATATATTCTTTTTGATAAATACATTTCTATAAATTTGATCATATATACTAATAAAAAGTGCATATAATCATCATATTACTATCAACATATATGTAACCAAACATATTATCACTAACATATATAATTAAATATATAAATAAGTTAAGACACTAACATATTATCACTAGCATATAATCATTAACATACATAATCAAATACTATATATATCACTATATGATACTATTATATATCTATATATTATATATACACTACTACTAATACTATCAATAATCCACTATATATAAATAACTATATAAATCACTGTAGTATTAGTAATTATACAAATATTATATCACTATATAATATTCTACTATATATCACTATGTCACTTATATAGTATAGTTATACTAATTATATATATAATCCATTAATACTATACTAAAATCGAAAATGTCAGATTAAATTGGATTGAAATCGGTAAAATTAGAAATATTGGTTTAGAGGTGTAATTGGTGCGATATCAGTTATTTAAATTTTAAAATTAGTGTCTACCGATTTGATTCTAAAGTATGTATAAAACCAGATCAAACCAAACCGATTATACCCAGAAGACGAAAACAAGATTAGTTGTATTGACTTGACCACTCGACTTAGTGCTATATAGTACTAAGAAGACTATTTCTCGTATGATTTTCTTTTTGTTTGTGCACATTTTTCTTTGTAATGTTGTCACTCCGTCGTCACAGCCCCTGAAACAAATCCAATCCAATAATTTATTCCACTAAAAAAAGGAGGACGCTGCTATGTTTGTCGAGATTTCCTATCGAATTTTTTTACTGACAGTGCAAATTGCACTTTGCATTTTTTTAATTTTTTTTAAATATTTATTAAATTCTTTTTAAAAAAATTTTAAAAAGATATTCATAAATTTATTAAAAAATATTTTTTTAATCATTAAGTGAAAAAAAAAAAAACAATTCCATTGATGTCATCACTACAAATTCTCGGTACACATCATTTTCCTAAAAAGAAGTTAGAACACGCACCCGTGCAATATTTCAATAGTCTTCGCACATGCTGCCGTCTTTTACTTTTTGCCATTCATGTGGATTGAGTTTCTCCACTAGTGCGTCATTATCCCTATGTTTTCTTTGTTATCTGTACCAACTCCTGCTGACTATGTTTTCTAAGCATGGATTCAATCTACTCTATATATTAGGTTATAAAATAAATTAGATATTGAAATTCATCATGGTATTAGAGTAAACAAACCCTAATTTCGATCATGAACGGTTAGAAGTTAAATCCAACACGTGTAATATTTATCATGAACTAATCTTCCAACATCAATAGTTAGAAAATAAATTAAGATTGAAATTTATCTCTTTTTATTAATTTAAACTTTGATATTAGTGGTATTATTATATATATTAGTCTAAAATACCTTAATATTATTCACGTTGGATTTTTTTTTTTTGGTTAGATAAAAAAGATACGGGGAGCGATCGAGATGGATCTCTGCAAGGACTCTTGAAAGTTATGATGTACTTTTGGATTATTTATTAGGAAGACTTTGACCAAGAAGTAACGGTGTGAGAAGAGAATTTTTTATAATATAAAGATAACGTACATATAAGGCTGGTTTGGGACATGAGAATTATTCTCATCTCATTTCAACTTATCATTACATTTTTTTTAAATTTTTATATAAAATATAATAAATAATTCAATTTTTTCAAATCTCAATACACTTTTTTTAAATTCTAATTTAACTTTTTCAAATCTTAAAATTAAAAAATAATATTTTAAACTTTAAAATAAAATATAAAATTCTCATCCCACTTTCCAAACCTCCCAATAGAAAATGAACAAAATTGAAAATACAAGCTTTCTGTATAAGACAGAATTTTCGATGGCAGAGAAACTATTCCGCGAGGAAGATGGAAAAATTATCACTCGGCGGCGTTGCAGTCTCGTCTCAGCCATCATCACATTGAAAAAAATACAACTTTCCAATCACGATCAAAGAATTTATGCAACAACTGATCCCAACAAAGAGAAAATCTTCAACCTAAGCATGATGTTCTCTTTTTTGACCTTTTGAAAATGAGGTTTTCAAAACTAAAATATTATGACTTATTAAAAAAATGATAATAATATTTTTGTTATATTCTAATTATCGAGATAGATAAAAATAAAATAAACTCAAATATATGACTTGAAACAACTTTGATATCAATCTTAATAATTAAATAAGAAAATAGATAAAAATAAATGGCGTTCTCTAGCATTTCTTTTCATTTCGAAATTAGGTTTGCATGCACGATCCTCAAACTCTGAATTATCAATACTAAAAGATTGTACCGTAACTGGGGAAAAATAACAAAAAATAATACTCGAATGATCTAATTATTAATATATATAATTAAAATTAGATGACACGACACAATCTTAATCATCAAATCAAAATAGATTGTTTATGTGCATTACAAATTCTTTAGAGTAATGCTATTATGTCTCCTAATTTCTACCACTAACTTTATCCCTTGATGTGGCATCATAATGTGGTACCACATAACTTAATAAAAAAATTAGAAAAATAGATATTCAAAACAAAATGGCGTTCGTAAATATAAAAAGAGGAACACTAAAAGCCTATATTCCCTCTACATTTTAATGTTTGTGTCATTATCTTTTTTTAATAAGCCATATGACATCATATTATAGTATCACATCAAGGGAGCAAAGTGAGTAATATAAATTAGAGAGTATATATAATAGCATTTCTAAATTCTTTATAGCTTGAAGATATAACATTAAGCACCACAACAATTTTATTTTTTAGAAATGAAATTTATTAGGGACGAATTAAATTTCGTCCCTAAAAATACTTATTTGGGATGAAATTTAAATTGTCTCAAAACATGGATGAAGTTCTCAATGCATTCGAATGACACCTTCTGTGATGAAATATTTCATCTCAAACATAGAAAACCATTCAAATAGACTAAAATACGTTTGAATAGAGATTTAATGGCTGTTTGAATGGTTTAATATCTGTTCGAACAATAATTTTGGCGGGAAAGTACATACAATTTTGTCGGAGGAAGTTCAAACTTGTTCAAATTGAAATGTTATGTTTGAACAGAAGGTTTTTGATGGGAAAACTTGGCGGGGATGGTTGCAACACGGTTCAAACCTATATTTATGTTTGAACTATTTTGAACAACACACCACTAGTTGTTTGGTGGAAAGTTATAAATAAATCTGGCGAGGAATTGTTGCAACATTGTTCAAATGGACATGTTACGTTCGAATGGGAACATATGTTGTTCGAAAGCTTAAATAAGCGTTTGAACGGTGGTGTTTAATTATAATAATTTATTAAAAGGCATCAAAATACCTTCAAAATAGATATTATTTAAATTTATTAGCTATCATTTTCAAAAATTAAAAAATATAGCTATATTATATAGCATTATTTATGGTGAATTAAAATATTTTATATTCATAAAAATTTTATGTAATTAATTTAAAAATATTTTAATGAGTTTCTTCTTCTTCATCATCTTTTTTTTAATGTTAAATAAAATTTTTAATTAAATAAACATTACTTTATAAAGAGTGTCATTTTTTATATTATCATGAACAGTAAGTAAAATAAGAAAAATTATTTTTGACAATAAACAAGTTAGCAAACACTAAAAATAAACGAAACACTAATTAAATCCCAAAAATATAATATTCGATAAACATAAAAAATTGAAATAAAAAATTAAACTATCTATCGGGTAAGGTGATCAAAACCCTCCTGTATGACAGATAGGCATCCCTCAATCTCCTATAGTTTCTCCATGACAGGCTCAACAATCCTCTGCATTACTTGGATCAAAAGTCAGCGATACTCATCGAGTAGGAATCGTACCTCATCGAAAGTAGCCCAGCAACCTGTCTCTCAACACCGACAGTAGTAGAAGCTGGATCACTTGCCCTACAACTATCTTTGTCTCTGGAACATTAGCTGTCTTCCACAAGTGGCTCTCGCTCTTGCTCAATGTGATCTTGTTAAGGGGCTCGATCTGTCATTTGCACATTAACCCCTAATTGGACTAGGAGGTTAGAGATCATTAGTGTAAATGATAGATTACCTCTACTCGAATAAAGTGAGTCAGATCAAATGCAGAGGAAGAAATATAATGGTAGATCAATCGGCTCTCCTTGCGCTATCCATAACATAAATCGAGCTCGCTCAATGCCGAAATTTGTGTTGTGTTTTCTCGGATCAACGTTATGGGAAACAATTAAATTTAGCATTTTAAAAAATGCTATACATGCTACCTGTATGATCACCTTGCTGCCATCATATGGAGGAGTTGAAGTGTCAAGCATCAACTAACGAATCTCATTGTCTGTGGGACCATCATCTGTTGGATCCTTGTCCTCGCTAGGATCTTCACCATATGTCCCTACAATCAATGTAGTCAGTGGTTGTGAAGCCTGTAGTTGTGCAGATGATGCAACCAATGTAGGGTATGCACCATCTCGCGCAGGATTCCAATAAAATTAGAAATAATTGAGGGTGAAATAGTAATACGAACTCCCTAAATGGTAAACGTGAAGGTCTTCGCATTAGCCTCCATCTAACCCATGGCCAGATAGAGTTCACCAACCATGTCTAGATAGACAACACCCCTTTATTGACAAATCGGTGGCCATCCTCATTTGGTGATGATGGAAAAGATGCTCCGTCCATCCCACACAAAATCACAGAAGTCTTCTAGAATGATCTCCCGCTTGACCAATATTGGCCTCCACGTCTGATCACTAGCTTCTCCACTAGGTTGGCCAACCTCTCTCCCACGTTTTCTTCTCGTAGTTGTCATTAGTTCACTATTGATCATAAAACCACAATGAATATAAATAAAATATAAATAAATATTTAATTATATTATATTAAAGAAATATGTTTGAATTGAATAGAAACAACCCGTTCGAACAACTATTTTGTTCGAACAAACCATAATGCTAATCTAAATGCTAACCATTATAGTTCAAACTAAACCTACAAGGGTTCAAACGGAACAATGTCCTATTAGAACGATAAAATACTACGTTTGAATATAAACTACACGCTAGAACAACACATTTTGGCACAACAGAACTAATTCTTGAATGTTTGGCCGAAAGGACTTATAAGTTCAAACAAAGATCCTATCTGTTCGAACAATGTTTAGCACATTTGACTGCTAAAATTGCTCTTTGGCAAATAAGCGTTTGAACGGCCTAGAAGTTGTTCGAACGCAAACTTGCCAAACAACCATGGCTGAATCAACTCAGTGCCAAACATGAAAACTAAGGATTCTTGAGAATCCTTGGTTTTAATCGGTCTAAATTATTAAGGAGTGAAGCCTAGACTTTACTCCATTATTTCTATGGCCAAAAGTCGTGTGTGGCGACCCAAAAACACCAAAATGGGATTGGATTGATTCAAAACTGATCCCCTTTACAAACCATCATGTTCTTTCAAAAAACAATCAAATGATGAGGAGATTAGGGGCATTCCTCTTAGAAGATAGAATGTGGGCTTTCTAGGGCGAAGTTGGTGGTGGAGTTGGTGGCCGAGACGGCGTACGACGGAGGAATGGAAAAGTGTTGTGCAAATGTGGTCGTTTGGTATTTGAATTGGGTATTTGTATTGTCCAGTGGCGTTTGAACGGATGATATGGCATTTGAACTCGTTATAATCTTCATTTATTATTTATGTTCGAATGGAAAAATATCCATTCTAACAGGATGAAACTCCATTTGAACACTTATCGAAGCGTTCGAATAGTAAATGAAATTAATATTTGTGTAATTTCTGAACAATCGCTCAAGCGAAGTGTCAAGCCATGTCGAGCGGACACTGGCTCGAACTAAGTGTCGAGCAAACTCATGGGTTAGCCTCCCGCTCAAGCTGAGTGTCAAGCGGGTGTCGAGCAAACTCTTGGGTTGGGCCTCTTGCTCAAGTTGATTGTCGAGCGGGTATTGAGCAAACTCACGGTATGAATTAATTTTGTTCGAATAGCCAAACTGTTGTTCGAATGGTGTAATTAGTCATTTCAACTGTTGTGTTATGTTCAAATGTTTGAATTCATGAAACTTCTCACGACTTTGTCCATGATCATGGTTTGCTCGAACATTTATGTACTCCGAACATTTTACACCAAAATGTTCAAAGGCAAATAGTCTTTCCATATTTTACACCAAAATAATTTGATAACACAATTAGAACATAATAAATTAACAATAATAAATTTTTTCATACAAAACAAAAACATACTAAACCAAGCATGTAGCACACTCACAGTTGGAAATAGCTCTAGAATTATTGTACACTGTTTCAAATTTTTTAAAATGCATGTACATACATAGATAAACAAGTTAAATGTAAAATAATAGGAAAATTAATTATCAAACATCAAAAAAGCATTAAAACCGAGCCTCATATATATATATATATATATATATATATTTTACTGGTTGTGTGGAATTGGTTGTAGCGGCGACGAGAAATTGATTTTAGGTGAGATGTAGGGATATGTGATCATTGGTGGGACATCGGTGGAAAGGGACCAAGAATAGACTGAGAGAGCTCGAAGAGATGATAGCGAGATAGATGAAATCAGAGACAAAGGTGAACGAAGAGAAGATGAGTGAGAGAGCTGGACGATCGGTCCAAATGGATGTTGGCAGAGGGAAAGGCTGAGTGGCATAAGAGAGGAGAGAGTCATGGTGCACAAATGCAGTGAGAGAAGAGACAACGTAGATAGGAGAGAGATGTTGGGGTTGTCCCAAATCGGTTGTGGAAGGGGCTGGTGGTTAGTTTATATGTGTGAGGGAAAGCCTCACCTCTTGGGTTAGCTTTTGAGGTTGACAGAGGCCTAAGACCTTCCAACATTGGTATCAGAGCCAACACACACACACCAACACAACACATAATTTACGTGGTTCGATAACTTACCTACATTCACAAAATTGCAGAAATCTTATTAACCTGAAGAGATTATAATCCATCAATCTCAACTCACTCTTTCTATGGCTTTTACTCTCTCACACAATATGCACTCACTTGATTATTGTTCTATCTAAAAAATATGCTGAAAAATGTACACAACGAGTCAAATATTATATATTTATAGTAAACGGCGCTAGAAATCCTAATTGGTAAAAACTAGGTTATTCGCTCGAGCGGTGTGTCGAGCGCGCCTCGAGCGAATATCCAATCAATATTGTCTTGAGTGGTGTGTTGAGCACAGCTTGAGCCACTAGGATTTGTGTCTCACTTGAGCCACTATCACACAAGACTTGGGCGAAGTCACAGGTTGAGTTTTTCTCGAGCGCTAGGTGGAGTGACAGTCGAACGAATTCTCTATTTCTCGATTTTCTGCTCACAAACCACGTCCACATACAACCCAACAGTCTCCCACTTGGAGACTGTTTCTCCACATGCCATCCACTATTTACAGCAAAGCCCTACCACCTCTACAACTCACAGATCTCATCTTCAAGCCATAAGACGCACTGAAGTTGAGCCTGACTTCAGTCTCTTACGTATATCACCCTTAGTTAGTACATCTACTAGGCAATTCATCACTCTCACTGCACTAGGAATATCCGGTCTCGAACTGATTTTGGCAACCTCAGCCAACTTCCCCAGGCTTACATGAGGAACCACAAAGCTGACTCCCTTTGACTTCCTTATATGTTTCGCACGGATCAAGCCTAGCTTTTGCACTCTTATATTTTCTTGCACATCACTAGACTTTGATATTAAATACAAAAAGTTATATCTCTTACCATACGCTAAAACCAGCACACCCTTAGTGATCTTCCAAGCTCTTCCAAAGAATACTACTGCATAACTGCTGTCATCAAGCTGTCCCACAAAGATCAAGTTTTTCTTCAGATTTGGAATGTGTCTGACTTGCTGTAAAGTCCACATACCCCAGTTTGGAAGTGTGATGCTCACATCACCCACCCCATTGCATCAAATGCCTTTCCTCTAGCCGTATACATCTTCCCAAGATCACCAGCAACATAGTTTTGCATGATCTCTCGTTGTGAGGTGCTATGGAACGAAGCTCTTGAATCCAACACCCAATCATCAATCAGACTGTGCACTGCAAGAGTTGGGGCATCATGTATTTTTTTAGCCACTACATTCAAAGCATCATCCTTAACATTTTCTTGATTCCTGTAGTTTCTCTTAATGTGGCCCAGCTTGCAACAACTCAAGCACTTGATCTGCTGCCCAAATCTCGTCTTGCTCTTCCCCTACTTTTGGAGCTTGACTTGCCATATCTCTTGCCTAATTTGTCAACATTCAAGGCCAATCCCGAACCCGAGAACTCACCTGAGTCTCTTCTACGTACCTCTTCAGTAAGGATCATGACACGTACGTCGTCATAGTTCAATTTCATCTTGCTGATTGAATTACTCACAGCGATCTTCATGGCCTTCCAACTATTTGGCAGTGATACCAACAAAATTAACACTCTGATCCCATCATCGAACTCAATATCTACAGAAGACAGTTGATTTGTTATCTTATTGAATTCATTCAAGTGTTGGGCGATAGACATACCTTATGACATCCTCAGATTGAACAACTTCTTCATCTAATGCACTTTGTTATTTGCTGATGACTTTTCATACATAATTGACAAAGCCGCCATGAGATCTGTCATGGTTCTCTCCTTTCTGAAAATGTGTGCCATTGTTATGGAAAAAGGTCAGTTGAACAATTCCCAGAACTTATCGATCTAAATAAGGTTCCACTCAGCATCATCCATGCTCTTCGGCTTATTTCCCAATAGTGGAAGATTGAGACTCTTTCCATAGAGATAGTCCTCGATCTGCATCTTCCATACCCCAAATCAGTGCCGTCAAACTTCTTGATCCCGAGTGCTTTCAATTTGTCTCCAACCATTGTTCTCCTACAGATTCGGGCTTGGCTCTTGATACCAGTTGTTGTGCTAAAACACACACACACAAATGATGACAACCAAAGTAAACAAGCACATGATCAAGCAAACACAACACATAATTTACGTGGTTCGGTAACTTACCTACGTCTACAGAGCTGCAGAAATCTTATTAACCAGAGGAGATTATAATTACTCAATCTCAACTCACTCTATATAGGACTTTTACTCTCTCATACAATATGCACTCACTTGACTATTGTTCTCTCTGAAAAATATGTTGAAAATCATACACAATAAGTCAAATATTACATATTTATAGTAAAAGACGCCATAAACCCTAATTGGCAAAAACTGGATCATTTGCTCAAGTGGCATGTCGAGTGCAGCTTAAGCAAACATGATGGTTTGTTTCTCGCTCGAGCCCACTATCGTACGAGACTCAAGCGAACTCACAGGTTGAGTTTTGCTTAAGTGCTAGGTTGAGCGACAGTCAAGCGAACTCTCTGTTTTTTTATTTTTAGCTCACAAACTAGGCTGCTCATACAACCCAACAAGAGATTCATGATGAATAAGAGGGAGGGGAGGGGGTAGAGCTGTGATGCTTTAACCTAAAATGATGTTGTTGGGTGTCTTAAACTAAACGATGTCATTTTTTATTAGTTTTTTTTTCTAAAACCTAGTTATAAAACGATATTGTTTAATTGACTTAAGTTAAACCGCTTTGTTTTTATATAAGAATAAAATAAAATATATATATATTATATCTGTCAGTTAATTGGTTTGAACATGATTTAGACTGGAACCAAACTAACCGATGTCGATTTCTAGGTTTTTACCACCAGTTGATTAGTTCTCCATTGGTTTCAGCCAGTTCTTGACTTCGGCAACCTATTTCGTGAGTTACTATTCACCCATAATACCTAGGGTCCAGACCATGGCCAAAGAAACTATCATGAAGATTGGAGCTGAGTTTGAGGTGAATTTCTCAATTTTCAGAAGCCACGTCCCCGCGACTCTCAAGGATTTATGAAGATTGGAGTTGTGGAGTACATCCACATCATCCCAAGCCGATTGCAAACCGTAAGGATTTATGAAGATCAGCATTGGGGGCACATGCTCTCAGCATCCCAAGTTGGTCGCGAGCTCATCATCCATGCAACTCGGAAGGGTTCTTGAAGACCGAAGGGTACGTCCCTCCATTGTCCCAAGCTAATAATGTGATTATTCAGACAATCCAAATTATAAAGGCATAGTATAGTGTTATGTAGAAAACCAAGCTAAGATAGTTGCCATCAGCTTCTAGATTCACGTCATAGGTACGTATGAGAAGCTTGAAAGTCCTAGCAAAGAGAGACAATAGAGGGTTCAAAGAAGTAGTGTGGATGACAATAGTAAGCACTACAACATATAAGGTTTTTTAGGACGACAATTTTTGTCCTAGAAAATTGGGATTTCGTCACAAAATACTTTTTGGAATGAAAAAAAAATTGTCCCAAGGTCATTCCAATAACAGTGTCCCATAAGGTATTTCGTCCAAAAAAATATCTTTTAGGATGAAATTGAGCAAAACAGTTTGATCACGTTCGAACGTAATAATTTTTTCTGGAGGCTTGACTTTTGTCCCAAAATGACGTTGGAACGTTACAAAATTTAAGTTCGAATGTATTTTGTGTTCAAATGTGTCCTTCGTGAGTGGTCGATCGATACCTGTTCGTTCGACTAAATAGGCTTGAGGAAAAGTTTGAACAAACAATTTGATGGTCGAACAGTAAGACGTTCGAATGGACCATGATACAAATGGACTATGATAGGATCGAATGATTTCATATCAGTAGACGTTTGAACGTTTAGTTCACGTTCAATGATTTGTTCGAACAATTTCACGTACTATTCGAAAGTTTAATTCCGATTACATTTGAATGTTCTGTATCAATGTTTGAATGGTTTTACTCATCTTGTTTGAACGACCTTTTCTTGTTCGAACGGTAACTATTTTATTTTACTCAATAATTAAAAACCAAATAGATATACATAATATTTAATAAAATACATTACAATTTGTTCAATACCCACAAACTAGTCTAATAAGTGCGAACTAAATAAATAAAATAGTAGTGGTACTAGAGTTTTTCGTATAGAAATAGATCCTAAAATCTGTACATATAATGTAAATTAGTTACTTTAAGGCCTGAACTGTTATATAAGCATATGCATTTGGAGTTGTAGATCTCTCCTAAACTCTTCTTTTCATTGTTCTTGTTGTTTCATACTCATCTCCACTTCTGCTTGTTTCGCCAATTGAGCCTCTAACTCATATTGTCTTGCAGTCAATTCTTCGATCTTGAAATTTGTTTGTCTATCGTTATAGAGGTATTATAGGAAAATCCGGATGATGAGGAAGAGCTAGAAGGCTTTATACAGTAATCCAAACCCTTCAGATACCCTGAACGTTGACCCAATACTTGTGTAAAAATATCAATATCACTTGTTGAGGAACTTTATTCTGACACATATTCAACACGTAGGACAACCATTTTATCCTACACACAAGATAAATAATTAATATCATCATAGATGTTCAAATATGTTTAATTAGACAGATTATAATACTTACATAATTTTCACGAGCATCGGGATTAGTTCACTCTCCATTACGATCAGTATATGATGCAACATATAATTTTGTCAGATCATAATTGATATTTGACTTTGGCTACAAAAGACATTTATTGAGATATAAAGTCATTAAAATATTTCCAAATAACAAACTATATAAAATAAAATAAAAATAGCATTACCAATTTCTTAGAGAGGCAATGGAAAGATCTTGAGCCTGCATGATGATGAATCTTCAACTTCAATTTATTTATTTTATTTATAGAACTCCGCTTCTACATAGAAGTTGTAAATATTAAGAAGCAAAAATTATAAATAGGACACCTAAAAAAATTCATTTAAATTACCTTATATGATAGATTCTCAAACATGTTACAAAAGTTTTTCCAATCGAAAGGTCGAACATCCTGAAAATGATGTTGGTGTGCATCTTTCTTATTCTCGAACTTATTATAATGCTTATGAAACCTCGTCTTATATTTGAGGAATGTATTACACATAAGCTCATCGACAGTCTTACGTTCCTCTCTCTGACCAAAATTTAATTTGAAGTCACCATTCAAAAAATATATACACAAAGATATTATCACCGAGAATAGTCTAAATTTTGCATATATATTAAACAATATTAATATAAATCAATTATTTAAACATTACCAAACAACGCTTCTTGATAAGCTCTTTCACATCTTTGGAGACTTTTTGCTATGAACTCATAACCAAAGGTGCATAAGTTCTTGTAAGAGTACCCACATGCTATAGAAGCCAAGCTGCTTGTTGTCCTTCGGCTCCTGTATGTTCGTCAGGAATGTTAACCTTAATCTTATCCACTTTACTATATTTTTCCACCGTCACACTTCTAGTACTGCCTCGACCTTGACGAGATTATACTGTTAACTGTATAAAATATTTAGTTCATTGTAGAAATAAAGTAAATAATGGTTAGAAACGATGTAATATGTATGAATGACCTTAATTGAAACAAAATGACTATTAAATTTTTACCTTGTTCTGTAGAGTCAATTTCTAGTGATGAGTTAGATGGAGAGCTAAGAATAAGTGGAGATGAGATGTGAACTTCCTACCTCTTTGGTGTCATAATTTCGAAATACTGATATGTTCATTATATAAAAGATTTTTCATAATACTATGTCATAAAATATATTATCATAATTATTATATGATATTATATCATAACTATGGTATATATTATATGATATTATACTACTATATCATAAAATATACTATCATAATTATTTATACTAATATACTATATGATAATATACTATATTATAATTAGCATATATGAATACTATATAATATAGTATTTATATATGAAATCACTATATGATATATCATACATATAATATAATATAATATCATATAGTATATAATATATTAAATATAAAAAATAATTAATTTAATAAATTTGAAATGAACATTGTTCGAATGGTAAGTCAAAATCGTTCGAATGTTATTGTACATATAAGTTATTGGGGGAAGCTTTTCAATGCCACCGCCGCCCACAAATAACCATTCAAAACTCTTTCAAACAGACCCCCTAGCTAGTCGAACAACGTCGTCAGTCTCTGCCATCTTCTAAGAGTCTTTCCTTTCAAGTGGTATGCTCCTTAATAGTGGCCTTACCAAGGGTTATAATAGTGGCCTCTATTTTGGCCTTATCACAAGTATATAATGTGGCCTTTGTTTTGACCTTATCACAAGTGTAAAATGGTGGCCTTTGTTCGAACCTCACCATGAGTGTAAAATGGTGGCCTTTGTTTTGACCTTGTCATGGGTATAAAATGGTGGCCTTTGTGCTGACCTCGCGACTGGTGTAAAATTTTAGTCTCTATTTTGATTGCAATCACTTTGGTGATAAAGTGGTTTATCTTTTGCTTGGCTATCCACATAATGCACAACCCTGTTACGGGGGTAAACATGGTCTCGATTTTGAGTGAAATCACTTTGGTGACACAATGATTTATTTTCTACTTGGCATCTATAGAAGGCACAACCCTGCCACGGGGGTAAACACGGCTTTTGTTTTGTAAGCACTCACTTTGGTGACGAAAGTAATTTACATTCTGTGTGGCTATGTATAGATATGCATAACCCTACCACAAGGGTAAACATGACCTCTGTTTTGAGTACACTCACTTTGGTGAAAACGTAATTTACGTTCTGTTTGGCTATCCATAGATATGCACAACCCTACCAGGGATAAACATGACCTCTCTTTTGAGTGCACTCACTTTAATGAAGAAATAATTTATGTTCTGCTTGGCTAATTGCAAATATGCACAAACCTGCCAAGGGTAAAGATGGCCTCTGTTTCTGTTTATGATGTTGTTTTAGTTATGCTTGTTCCTATGGTGTTTTGTATATTATTATTATTATTAAGAATTTCTTATGAAATACCACTGCCATTTTTTTTAGAACTGTTTGTTTCTGTATTCTGTAATTGGCTCATATTTAAACACTAGTATAGGTTCATTATTTACTGAGTCGGCGGACTCACCCGTTTATCCCCACTATTTTTTTTTCTAGAGGATTATTTGATTGTGACAGTTTGAATTAATGGCACGTGACATGATTAGAAGAGAAATGTAAGATAAATGCTAGGTGATATAAGTGAAGAGAAAAGTATGATAAGTACCGGATACGTGACATGATATATATTCTTATAAGATAAATAATATTTGTAGTCCTGGAGTGCGCAAATATCGCGCATTCCTTTTGAAAAAAGTGAATAAATACGAGACTCACATGAAAAAAAATAATTTTTTAATAAGAGACTCACTATTTTTCAAAATGATTATGCGGAACATGCATACTCCATGAGTGTATGTAACATTATTCTGTACCTTGCCTTTCACTATACTCCAAATTAATTTAGGCATGGGGGACCAAAACAAGATTATTACTATGTAAAAACTCCAATCCAACAATTATTCGAGCCTACATAAATAAGCACCACAATATTTCAATCGGCTTCTTATATATATATGCTACCAAGTTTTTCCATTCACGTGGATTGAATTTGTAACCATAGACTAAAAAGATAAGCTTTTTATACATCAAACCACTTACTATGGAATATATTATATATATTCATAAAAAGTATTAAGATATTATTTTTTTATATAAATTGATGTGACAAACTTTCATATTTATAATACAGTTAATGTTTCAATTAATAAATTTGTAAATAAATTTAAAATCTTCAAGCTGTATTTTTAGATGTATATATGTTTGGTAAGGAAAGCATCTTTGACAATAAAATTCATTTGACTTTGGAGGGATTTTAAGTTGCCAATCAACACCTAATTAGTTCACGTGGAAGTAGACAGCTGGGAAGCAAATAATTGACCAAGGCTTCAAGCTCTATATAAAAAGGCGTGCTCAATTCATGAGTTCAGCAGAATACTAAAAAATTGATCTCTAAATTTGTCAAACTCTTGTTCTCAAAGAAGCTGCACGTGACTTTCATCCAAAGTTCCAACATGTAAGTCTCTTTATTTAGCAATTCTAAAACTATTTCCTCAAATCTCATTATATATCTTTTAAATAATACTACATACAGTCGTAAAATAGTTTCTTGCCAAAAACATATATGTCTATTGGGGCTGTTATATAGGGAGATTAAGTCTATTTCCTCTTGTTTTATGGATTGTAATTTTGTCTATGTTCCTAGAGAAGGAAATAGGACAGCTCACACTTTAGCTCGATATGCGAAAAATGTAGATGATATTGCTATGTAGTGGGATTGTATTCCGGACTTTATTTATCAAGTCATTTGACTTGATAAATATCTGTAATCTCCTTTTATTAATGGAAGTTCTGTTTGTCTATCAAAAAAAAAAAAGAGTATGTTTAGAAATACAACTGTTTTCATATATTCTCATACTACTTTAGCACTATTATACATTATTCACAAACTATTCTCTAGTATTATTTCACTATTATTCTCACTATTATTTATAGATCATCTGAGATAGTCTTAATATCCAAACGGAGCCTTAATACTTATTGTAACAATATATTGTTATAATATGCTAACTCTGTGAGACACAATTCACAATATATCAACTTCGTGTCAACTTTCTTAACTTGCAAAATCTGTCTAATTAAACAATATTCTTTAAATTATAAAATAAAGCTCTAAGACAACCTTAGTATTTTTTTTTTTTTTTTACTTTCGGTGATTTAGTGTCAATAATAAATGTTGGAATGGATTCATGGAATATGATTTTTTATGTATTTGTTTATTTAGATGAATTTTTATGGGATCAAAAGTCCATTTTCCTTGGATATCTAGACAAGTGTCGAGAAATTGGAAATGTGTATTAATTATGGCTATGGGTATCAATTTTCAAATTGATTTTGTTACTAATCTAGTTTTGAAAACATATACTTTGATACAAGTTAAAATGTTTATAAGATATAAATTATTTCAATTTAATCCATTTAAATTAATTAAAGCAAAACGGATTGATATAGTTTGTTTGTGTTAATTCAACATATATATATATATATATATATATATATATATTTATATATAATCATTTCTTTTTTAGGTACCTGCACGATCATTTATTAAACGAATTATATAAGTGGTTACAGCACATATATACACCACCAATTTGATAAATATAATGAGTCATGCATGTTAAGATAATAAAACGAGTCAAATTAATTAAGATCGTCATAATCATTATATAAAGCACAAAAGATAAATAAAAAAAAAAAAAAAAAAAGAAAGATTTGAGCAAACACGAACTCAACCCATGAGACCCTTATTATCACTCCAAGTCCAGCTCTTCTGAACATGCAAAATATTTCAAAGTTAATTAAAAAAATA
Source organism: Cyclocarya paliurus (assembly GCA_029856935.1). Lineage (NCBI taxonomy): Eukaryota > Viridiplantae > Streptophyta > Magnoliopsida > Fagales > Juglandaceae > Cyclocarya > Cyclocarya paliurus. The sequence goes on from CM056948.1 coordinate 5,816,924, forward strand.
AATTACATTGTAAAGGTAGTCTAGCTTACGAAAATTTGAAACAAAGTCGTAAGTAAATTAAGAAATCAAAATTGAAGGTGAAAGATTGAAATATAGTATTAAAGGGGTTTGAATGCAGCTTCTGCGATGGGATGGTGGAGGTCTTATGCTGGCGACGTGAGATTTTCTAGTTCAACTCTCACTGTTTCGATCGGTATTTTTGCGGTGTTGTGGTTGCTATGGTCCATCAAGAAACAAAGAAAGGCCACAGTACCTCCATTGCCACCAGGTCCACGTGGCTTGCCGATAGTTGGGTACCTTCCGTTTATAGGTACAGAACTTCATACAAAATTTGAGCAGTTGTGTGGGATCTATGGCCCTATCTATAAGGTTTGGCTTGCAAATAAGTTGTGCATTGTGATTAGCTCCCCCTCGCTAGTTAAAGAAGTTGTTCGTGACCAAGATGCAATATTTTCCAACCGTGATGCGAACAGAGCTATACTTGCGGTCACATATGGGGGAGCCGATATTGCTTTTTCCCCGAATGGTCCTGTCTGGAAGATGTTGCGAAAGATGTTTGTGCGAGAGATGCTTAGTGCATCAAATCTTGATACTACCTTTGCTTTACGAAGAGAAGAGGTAAGGAAAACCATTAAAAATGTGTATGAAAAAATAGGTACCCCAGTAGATTTAGGAGAACTGGTATTTGTGACGGCGATGAATGCCATCATGAACATGTTGTGGGGCGGCACACTAAGAGGTGAGGAAGGGGCTAAGTTTGGAGCTGAGTTTAAGAATATGTTTTCGAATTTAATGTTGCTACTCGGAAAACCAAATGTTTCGGACCTTTTCCCTGCATTAGCAAGTTTTGATTTACAAGGGATCGTAAGGGAAGCAAAGGGGATTTCCCAAAGCATTGAACGAGTACTTGATTATGCCATTGACAAACAGATGAAAAGTTTGGCTAAGGCTAAAGAAGAGGGAAAGATAAAGACAGGACAAAAGGACTTTTTGCAAGTTCTCTTAGAAATAAGGGAGCAAAACAACGGTGCAGATTCGATTAGCATAACCCAACTCAAGGCCGTGCTTTTGGTATGTATTTGTCTACTTTTCTACTTTTGTGTCTCATTATATCTTTAACTAATTCCTATACATCAATCAAATTTTATTTTATTTTTATTTTTGTTTTTGAATTTTCAATTCAATTGATCACCTTACTCATGTTCAAATAGGACATAGTGGTGGCTGCATCCGACACCACAACGACCATGTCGGAATGGGTGATGGCAAGACTGATGAAACATTCAGAGACAATGAGGAAAGTCCATGAAGAATTAATAGAAATTGTGGGGATGGATAACTTAGTCGAAGAATCCCATTTGCCCAAATTACATTATTTAGATGCTGTAATTAAAGAGACATTTCGTCTGCACCCACCTCTTCCTTTCCTAGTACCTCGTACTCCAAGTGAATCTAGCATCATTGGAGGGTACCACGTACCCAAAGGTTCTAGTATTTTCGTGAATGTTTGGGCTATACAAAGGGACCCAAAGTATTGGGACAATCCATTGGAATTCAAACCCGAGAGGTTTCTAAATGATGGTTGTGGTAGAGTAGATTATTCGGGCAACAATTTTAAGTATTTTCCATTTGGGTCAGGGAGAAGAATATGCGCCGGTCTTACTCTAGGGGACAGGACACTCAAATACATCCTGGCTTCATTTTTGTACTCCTTCGAATGGAAATTGCCACAGGGTTCAGAGATCGATGTTTCAGACACTTATGGTATCATTACAAAGAAGAAGAATCCAACAGTTGCAATTCCAACTCCAAGGTTGTCCAAATCTGAGCTTTACACATAATAGTACAATGCGAGAAATATACTTAGCTGCTTTGCATACCAATAAAATGTATGAAGCCTCTTTATGCACAATAACCAATAAGGTTGTGATGGTTCTCACTTCCTATACTCTATAGTTGTGATGCAAAGAGGCTTATATTTACACTCACTTGTATCCAAATTTGCTCTATTATTGGCCTATGAATAAAATCTTTGTTTGGCAATTCCTTTTCTTCTTATTTTGCCGCTAACTAACGTGGTTTTCTAATAAACAAAGGTTTTTATGGGCATGCATTTTGTATCATAATGTTCATACAAGAATTCTACTATCAGAACCTCAAGCCCTTTAATTGTATTTTATTTTGCAATTGGTAAAAGGGGATTTGTTTCTTTCAATAGTTACCAACAACTTATTTTACGACATCCCACATATTCAACTAATTTCTGTTAGAGATTGATTCAAGATCTTTGAGAGGCAATATATGTGAGTTCTAAGACTAATTCTAAATGACAACTCATCTGTAATTACCATCTAGCCAATAGACAACCTCACAACCTCCTCACTATACTTGTGAGTTACAAGATTCCTCATCGTATTACCACACTATCTCCAACCCCCTCCTTGAGTGTTGCCTCACTAGCCAATATTTTTTGGTACCTATCCAAAGGCCCAACTTTATGAGGATTTATGGGATATGAAGACAAATAGTTTTGCATGATTGATATTTGATCCTCTTTGAGTGGCAAGCATACATCAAAACATCTCCCAAGTTAATGGTCAGTTTGTTTGAATCAACATCAATTGTAGTAGACAAAGAATCCATCTAACATGTTAATTACATAAATAATTACAAAACACACAAAAACTAAAAACCAAAGTAGAAAACAAAACAGAATGTCGCATAACACAATTACACAGTAGCTAGTTTGCAACAGACAATATCATAAGTCTAAGACTCTAATTTAGATTTTAGTTTACTCATCTTTCCATAATTTACATCAAAACAATTTCACAACACAATTAGAACATAATAAATTAGTGGCCTGCACAACCACGTCTGAACAGATGTCAACGCAGGGGGAGAGTCTGAGTGGCGTGAGAGAGGAGAGAGGTAGTGAGGCATGATGCACGAATGGAGTGAGAGATGAGACTACGTGAGATAGGAGAGAGAATCATTGAGGAATAAGAGGGAGGGGAGGGGGTTAGGGTTATGAAGCCCTAACATAAACTGATGTTGTTTGGTGTATTAAACCAAACAACATCATTCTTATTATTTCTTTGTGGCAGTCTGTAATTAAAGTTTTAATATGTCCTGAATTAGTTAAAAGTTTTTCTTTCATGATTTTTAATCTGTCTTGAATTACTGAAAGGTTTTTCTATAATAACCAGCACCAACACCGAAGTTTTTGGTCCTGAATAACTAAATTTATTAAATGAGATATACTAAAATAACTGAGTTATGCATAACTAGAACTTGTAAAAAGTTTTAATGTCAGGCGTAACCTTACAATATGTAGCCATCTCCCAGTTTCTATGGCAAAGGTAATGGCTACAACGTCGGCTACCATATTCAAACAAAAAATCAAGCAGGCTCCATCAAAATCAAGAAGTCCCCGTTTTTCTCTCTTACTATTTTTTCAAACAAAAAAAATCAACAACAACCATGCTCAATAGTAAGAAATTAATCAAGAAATCTCCATCAAATCACAAAAAAAAAAAAAAAAACCATGCTATCAAATTCTACAAAAATAACCATGTCTCATCTCTATTTAGGCAACCATCTACACAAAAAATTAAAATCTAAAGGTGAAGACTCTGAAGCAGGTCATGCACTATGTTCATTCTCATGCCACAATATAGCTGAAATAAATTATTTTCCTTGGAAGAAGATATAGAGCAACTTGTCATTTTTATGCTCAAACTAAATCAAGCAGATTGGAAGAGATGAAACATTCAACACAATTTATACGTAAAAACATAAATCCGAGAATGCCATATAATTTTCATGGGTAGGTGATGAATAGGGGCTTGGTTTTAAACTTACATAGCAATCCAAAAATCAAGGTGTTGTAAAATACAGCTCCTACGAACTAGATACATATCACAAAATACACAAATTCAAGCAAACAAAAATTCGGGCAAACTGAAAAAGAACAACAGCTTAAGGGTTTGGTTTTCCTAAAAATCGAGAAGATAATGACTTTTGGCACCCAAAAAAAGAATACAAAAATGCAAGCAAGAAAATAAATAAACTAAACGCACTGATTAAATAAACACTACCCAAAGTCGTGGTTGATGAAGCTTTTCATATTCTGGGGCTTCGATGGATTTCGAGGGATGGGCTTCAATAGATTTTGAGGGATGGGGTTAGAGATCGAGTTAAGGCTTTGAAGACTCTGATGAAGGGGTGGAAAGAAATGCTTCGATGGGAGGGGGAGGGTGGAAGTGAGTCTGCGACGATGATTTCAAAGACTGGGTGCTGGGCGACGAGAGGGATGGCGACGGCAACTTCAAAGATCACTCGATGTTGGGCGATGAGAGACTAGAGAGGGTGACGCGGGCAGGATTTCTCAAGACACAAGAAATGCGAAATGGTGTTTTGGGGGGAAAGGGCATTTTGGTGCATTATGTTTTGGCGCCCGAGTGATTTGCTCATAAAAAGCACCAATTACATTGGGCAACTTATCGTCGGAAAAAGTTTTGCTCATAAAAAGCACCAATTGAGGTGAATTTTTTCGTCGCAAAACATAAAAATCGCTGCAAAAGACCTTTTTTCTTGTATTTTACAAATTCGTGCTGGAATTCAGTGGTGAATTTAAAAATCACTACAAATTCGGTGATTTTCAAACTTAAAAAATCGTTGCAAAAGACCACTTTCGCAATTGCAGCGATTAACAAAGCGTCGTAACAAGTTTTTTAATATGCCAATGAATTTTTTCGTCGCAAAAAGTGAAAAATTGCTGCAAAAGATCAATTTACTATTTGCGACAAATATATTCGCCGTAATAGTGTAAAAATTGCTGCAAAAGACCAATTTTAAAATTTTATATAAAAAGATTGCCATGATGAAAAAATCGCTGCAATTAAAGGCTTTTTACAGCGATTTTATTTTCAACAGACATAAAATTGCGACAAAAAGTCTTATTTCTTGTAATGGGCCTCTTAATATTACTTGGGTCTAGTTATTTATAATAATAGTTTTTTACTATAGGCCTTTTTAATTACTTAGAGTTGGCTTGGCCCATGACCTTAGTGTTTGGTCTGGCCTATAGTCTTCATATTTCCTTAATGGTTGCTTGATAGTATATATCTAGGAGGAGGGAAGAGTGCGAGATATCTGGAATTTTGTAGAACTTGAGTACTTTGTATGGAGGTTGGAAACCCTTGAAGATTCCCGTAGCAATACACTTGTGATTTTCTCTTCTACATTTTATCAACCATCTTGCATGCAATCTGAGTCCCCATTGTAGCAGCTCACCTACGTTTACACCATCCCTGTTCCTTGATACAAACAACCAACTAACAAGGTTCATTACATTCTAATACCATTGTAATAAAGAATTAATAAAAAAAAGAAAAATAATAATTAGGGAATCGCATTGAGAGAGGATTCGATTAGCAACTGTACCTTCCAAACTTTACCTAAATAAACGTCTTACCAAATATATAAGAGCAAAAAATAATATACATATATATAATAATTTCCCTTCAATATATATATATAATCATTAATCAGAATTAGTAGAAAGAGGAATAGAAAGTCAAAAACATTAAAAATCTAAAATCACCTTCATTTTTGTGGCCTTCATACTTCTGTTCTTCTTCCTCACCCATCTTTTGGCTGCCCCATTCTCGTTTTCACCCCGAGGCCGCCTCGAGTCGACCGACTCTTGGGGCGACTACGAATGGGAACGTTGAGTCAGCTGCTTGGTGTTAGGTTTGCAGAATCTAGTTTATTCCAGTGATGGCACGATATGATGACCCAATCGGATAAGAATTCATTTTAATTTTTTAGTAAATTTTCAATTAAGCTTGGTACATTGAGTGCAGGCCAGGGCCAAAAAGAACAATATGATTTGTCTAGAATAATGTATTTTGTCATTTCTTAAGAGAATAAAATCATTTGTAGTTTCATAATCATAGGCACATTGTCAAATTACGTAAATCTTCGTATCTATGATTGATTTCTAATTTTATTTTATTTTTGATCTGTCATTATTTTTCACAACACTTGCTCGCGAACGGTCCGACTCCAGCCTCAGCGCCCTAGCCACCGGCGCACATGCTACGAATCTTTACTTTTTTCCATTCACGTGGATTGATTTCTCGGCCAGTCTCGTTATCCCTACTTTTTTTTTTTTTTTCATCCAATTGCCGTGATAGACTGATATATTGTATATAATAATGAAAAATGCTATACGTTCATATGCAATTTTTACACAATTTATTATTAAAACATTACTTTATTTTAAAGTTATTTGAAAGAGAAACGATGGCTGAGAATTAAATTATTTCACGAGGAATTAAGATGTAAGAGAAATTATCACGTGGCGGTTGTACATGCAGTCTCAGCTCAGCACATCAGCAGTAACTGGACAAAACACATGAACATTCAAACCACGAACTAAGAATTTATTGGCCAACAACTCCCAGCACAGACAAAAACTATTACATTGAAAGAATGACGTTCTCTTAACATTTTTTTTCCTTTGGAAAATTTGATTTTCATCTTAATTTCTTCAGCCGAAAATCAAAACTGAAACATATATATGACATCTGTTAAAATATGATAATATTTTTTAGTTGATACAAGGGTTGAAAGTTCGAATTTTCTATTTCATTCGAATTAAGATCAGGCCTTATGCTATTTAGTGATCTAAAGTATCTTAACAGATAATAATGTTTTATTATATATTCTAATTATAGAGATAGATCATATAAGAATAAATAAAAATTGATGACTTGACATAATTTTGGTAATCATTGAAATCATAATAAATGAAAAATAAATCAAATTAAATCATGCACTCCAATTTTTTTCTCTCTCTATTCGAAACTAAAATATTATATCTTATCAGGAAAAAATAATAAATAATACTTAATTGACCTGATAAGTAAGATATATAAAAAACAAGTAAAAATAGATTATGAAGGATCCAAAATGCCCCCATATGTCAAATTGAAGAGGAATCTGTAATCCATACACTCTGGAGCTGTTGCTGCCTTTGATGTGTGGGCAGATAAAGATAGTCCTGTTAATAAGTGGAAGACCAATGGTAGATATGTACAATTGTGGATAGATATGTATAGAAAGCTACCAAAAGAAAAATAAGAAGTGGTGGTTATAATGAAGAATATATGGTCCAGAAGAAATAAATATATTTTTCAAAACAAATTTACCTGTCCTGGTAAGATTGTACATATAACAGTTGCAAGGCTTAAAGAATTTCATCAGACAAATATGAAAAGGGGGGAAGGAAAAAACAAGATCCTACAAGAAAAATAAGCATTTGTGACGGATTATTTACGACGATAACAACTATTTAAGACAAAACCAAACTCATTTTTATAGGAAATAATCATTTTTCCTGAAAATAACTAGTAACAAAAAACAATTTTCTTACAGTCAGAAGAGGATATTGGGAGAAGGGCGTTTTGGAAAAATTCAGAAGGCAACGGTTACGAAGTTAATTTTGTTGCAGGTCTAGACTTAAAACAACAAAGAAGGGGGTGTGAATTATGAGTAAGGGCTATAATGGAGACATCTAATTAGCTTCGATGTGTGCTGCAAGGAACCATGTAAATTCTCCTTTTATGGCTGAATGTAATGCTCTATGGAGGGCTATGGAGCTCTATATTGAATTGGGATTCCAAGATTTTATTTTTGTGGGGGATGCAAATGAGGTAATTGTGGCTGTCAAGTCTGAAGAGGAAGATGAATCATGGAAGGGGCAGATAATTGAGCATATCAAGCAAAGTTTTCGAATCAGTGAGTTGTGGACAATTGCTTTCATATACAGAGAAGAAAATGAGGTGACACACCAGCTTACAAAGATGGCTCTGCAGAAGGAAGGAGAACTATGTTGGATGGACGATGGCCCCGAAAATATATATCATTTGATTGTAAAGGATAAAGCTTGTAATGATGTGAATTGATTATGAAATAAATTCAATTCTGATTTAAAAAAAAGAAAGTTAAAACATGTTAATTTATTAATTTCAAAAATGTCATTACGACACGTTTTTTGTAGGATATAGCTTCCATGCTATACTTTATGTATGATTTTTTCTCGTAGGAGATAAGTACCATTAATTTGTTTGTGAAAAGAAATCAATAAATTATTGAACCTATTAAAACGATAGACTTTAATTGAAGCTTAGGGGATGTGGTAATATTTTTCATCTCATCCCATCTCCTTCCCAAATATCACTCAAATATAAATATTTTCAAACTAATCATTACAACTTTTTTAATTTTTTAAACAAAATATAAAAAAAAATTCAACTTTTTCAAATCCCAAAACATGTTTTGGGATTTAAAAAAGTTGAATTATTTTTAATTTTATAATATTTTATTTAAATTTTTTTCTCTCGTTTTTTAAAACACCATAAAACACCATAATTTAATTCATTTTACTATTTTTCACAAATCATTTTTATACTATTCACATATTTCACATCTCATCTATTCTCCAAGCATCTTTTAGACCAAAAGTTAAAATATGAAAATAACCAAGCTTAGAAACCGATGTAGCAAAATTAAAGGGCCCGGCCCAAAAATCGACATCCCGGCAATTTTGCTCATACTTCGGGCTGGTCTTCGGTTTACTATATTATTGGGCCTTATGCACACATAGTAACATCGGCAAAATAAAATAAAAAATAAAAAATACTGTACTTTTAGTCTTATAACTCTACATCCCGCAAGGTTTCTTTTAGAATCGATGGATATATCACAGCGACATAATAAACGAAACCTTATAGAGAAAAATTGTTCATTTGTTTGGATTTCTCGAATTTTTAATACATTTCAATATCGAAAATAATATAATAAATCTGTTTCCAATTTCATTCATTGGTTTTCTCCAAAAAAAAAAACAATACACTAATACTTTATGAATACAGTGGCCATTGTTTATCCTAACCAATTTGATAGTTTCTTAGTAGATTCCAACATGAAGATTTTTTAAATGTGTTTTCGAGTATTCTTTTATCATTTTGTCTAAGAGAAAGAATTCTGCTAACATGAATATCATTTAAGAAAATGAAACCCAATTAAGGAACAATCACCCAAGATCAAAATACTTTTGTGAATTAAAAATCATTATTGTACAACCTATTTATAATTAGAGAAATGTTTAATTAACAAACACATATCACAAAAATAAGCTCATAAGCTGATTCCGTACTATATTAGATTATAAATTTGTTTTTAAAAATCAATCTAATATATCAAATATAGTTATATAAATTTATAAATTAATTTGTAAAATTTTCTTGTAATTTATCTAATAATTAAGTTTCATCCCACCAGTTTATGGAGTGGAGTTGCAGCATATCTGGACTTTTAATGATCTAGAGCTAACACAAGAGAAATGCAAACTCACAAGCTGTTATAGTCTGATGTGGTAGATCAGATTATAAAATTAATTTTATTATAAAGTAGATCTAATGCATTATTTAAAAAGAAAAATATCAATTTGTAAATTTATTTTTATGGAATATTTTTGAGACTGTAATATTTTTCCTTATAAAATTGTGTGGTAGTAGTCTTCATTCGACAACGTGTAAGCCACTTGACTTGACCACTAGGGTATGGAGTAGGGGTGAAAAAAGAAATCAACCGGTGAACCGAACCGAACTGAACAAGTGGGTTTGGTCCGATTCAAAATCATTTGATCCAGTACCGGTTTCATTTTTCTCAAAACTGGTTGAAATCAGTTCGGTCTTGATTTTCCTTTTTCTAACATTGGACCGAACCAGATCGGACTAGTTCATGTATATATATTTTAATTTTTTATATTATATAAAATACTTTTTATATAATTTTTATATATAATATATACAATTATAAATAAAATAATTTTATATTACATGCTAAATTGCTAATTAAAGTAACAATAAATCTTAAAATCCTATTATTCATGTATAATAATAATCTAATAACATAAAATTAGTATAACATACATTTTAAATCTTAAACATGAACTTGATCATATGTTATTAATATAAACTATATATAAATATATGTTAAGGATAAATACATCTCTATACATTTGATCATATATACTCATATAAAAAGTGCATGTAATCATCACATTATCATTAACATATATGTAACCAAGCATATTTTCACTAACATATATAATTAAATATGTAATAAGTTAAGACACTAACATATTATCACTAACATATTATCACACATAATCAAATACTATATATATCACTATATGATATTATATATATATATATACACACTAATGCTAATACTATTAGTAATCCATTATATATATAAATAACTATATAAATCACTACAGTATTAGTAGTTATACTAATACTATATCACTCTATAATATTCTACTATATCACTAATATAGTATAGTTATACTAACTATATATATAATCCATTAATACTATACTAAAATCGGAAAAATGGGACTGAACTGGTAAAATCGAAAATATCAGTTTAGGAGTGTAATCAGTGCGATATAGTTTATTCAAATCTCAAAACCAATGTTCTGAATACCATTTCGGTTGGAGCATTGAAATGAGATATTTCAGCACCGGTACCGTTTCGGAATAATCTATATATGAATAAATTATATATATATAAATTATATTCAAAATAATAGGTTAGATATAAATAAATTATATATAAATATATATAAATTATAAATAGTCTAGTCTGAATTGATGGGTCAAAAAATAAGCTCGTGGTTTGAAAAAATGAAAAAAGAAAAAGAAAAAAGTAAAGCCCAAAATATCAGCCAATATGGGCTGAAACGGTCAAAATTTCGACTGGTATGAAAACTATATTCTTTTGATCTGTACCAGCTATGCCATAAAAACAATATATTTCAGCCGTATCGGCTGGTACAGTACGAAATTCAAAATTTTGTTCAAAACCGGTGTATACCGGTTCGATTAAAAAATATGTCTAAAACTAAACCGAACCAGTTATACCTTAAGGATGAAAACAAGATTAGTTGTATTGACTTGACCACTCGACTTAGTACTATACTAAAGAAGACAATATTTCTCGTATGATTTTCTTTTTGTTTGTGCACATTTTTCTCTGTAATGTTGTCACTCCGTCGACAGCGGCAGCCGGCCTTGAAACAAATCCAATCCAATAATTTATTCCAGTAAAAGAAGAAGGAGGCTGCTATATTGTTCATCGAGATTCCGTATCGAAATTGTTTATCATATACAATTCAGTTTATCATATTTTATTTTTCTTTCTAATGTGGACCAACTCCTGCTGACTATGTTTTCTAAGCAAGCATGCATTCAATCTACTCTAGAGATTGGGTTATAAAATAATTTAGATATTGAAATTCATCATGGTATTAGAGTAAACAAACCCCAATTTCGATCATGAACGGTTAGAAATTAATAAATCCAACATGTGTATTAATATTTATCATGAACTAATCTTCCATCATTAATATTTAGAAAATAAATTAAAGATTGGAATTTATCTCTTTTTATTAATTTAAACTTTGATATTAGTGGTATTATATATATATATATATATATATATATATATATATATTAGTCTAAAAAACCTTAATTTCAAAATTTACTCAATTTAATTTAATATTACTCACGTTGGAATTTTTTTTGTTAGATAAAAAAAATAGGAAGGGCGATTGAGATGGATCTCTGCAAGGACTCTCTAAAGTCATGTACATTTGGATTATTTATTAAGAAGATTTTGACCAAGAAGTAACGGTAAGGGAAGGGAAGAGAAATGTTTATAATATAAAGATAAACGTACAAAAAGAACGAACTAGGTGACAAAAACATGCATGCGTGCGTGTAATTTTTGGTAAGACTCTGCTCTAATATATATAAATCCCTATTTTAAAATACAAGCTTTCTGTATAAGACAGAATTTTCGATGGCAGAGAAACTATTCCGCGAGGAAGATGGAAAAATTATCACACGGCGGCGTTAATGCAGTCTCGTCAGCACATTGAAAAAAAATACAACATTCAAATCACGAACAAAGAATTTATGCAACAACTGATCCCAACAAAGACAAAACTTTCACATAAGCATGATGTTCTGATCTTAACCCTTTCTTGACCTTCTGAAAATGTGGTTTTCATCTTTCTATAAGATCTCCCCCCGCCAGTCAAAACTAAAATATTATGACTTTTATTAAAAAAATGATAATAATAATTTTGTTATATTCTAATTATCGAGATAGATAAAAAAAAAAAAAACAGAAATATATGACTTGAAACAACTTTGATATCAATCTTAATAATTAAATAAGAAAATAGATAAAATAAATGGCGTTCTCTAACATTTCTTTTCATTTCGAAATTAGGTTTGCATGCATGATCCTCAAGCTCTGAATTATCAAAACTAAAAGATTATACCGTAACTGGGGAAAAATAACAAAAAAAAAACTCCAACGATCTAATTATTAATACATATATATATATATAATTAAAATTAGATGATACGACACAATCTTAATCATCAAATCAAAATAGATTGTTTATGTGCATTACAAATTCTTTAGAGTAATGCTATTATGTCTTTTAATTTCTATCACTCACTTTACTCCCTTAAGGTGGCATCCTAATGTGGTGCCACATGACTTATTAAAAGAATTAGAAAAATCTATATTCAAAACAAAATGGCATTCGAAAATACAAAAAGAGGAATACTAAAAGCCTATATTCCCTCTATGTTGTTATGTTTGTGTTATTAATTTCTTTTAATAAGCCATGTGAAATCATATTATAGTGTCACATCAAGGGAGCAAAGTGAGTAATATAAATTAGGGAGTATATATAATAGCATTTCTAAATTCTTTATAGCTTCAAGATATAACATTAAGCACTACAACAATTTTGTTTGTTAGAGACGAAATTTATTAGGGACGAATTAAATTTCATCCCTAGAAATACTTATTTGGGATGGAATTTAAATTTCGTCTCCAAACATGGATGAGGTTCTCAATGTGTTCGAACGGCACTTTCTGTAATGAAATATTTCATCTCAAACATAGAAAATCATTCGAATAGACTAAAATATGTTTGAACATAGATTTAACGATTGTTCGAATGAGTTTAGTATATGTTTGAATAGTAATTTTGGTGGAAAAGTACATACAATTTTGCTGGGAAAAGTTCAAAACCGTTTGAATTGAAATGTTATGTTCAAATGGAAGTTTTTTGGTAGGAAAATCTGGGGGGATGGTTGCAACACTGATCGAACACACATTTTATGATCGAACTATTTCAAACACTTTATTTATTCATTCAAACTAGTTGTTTGGTGGGAAGTTATAAATAAATCTGGTGAGGAATTGTTGCAACATTATTTGAACGGACTTGTTACATTCGAACGGGAACATATGTTGTTCGAATGCTTAAATAAGAGTTCGAAAGGTGGCGTTTAATAATAATAATTTATTAAAAGGCATCAAAATACCTTAAAAAATAAATATTATTTAAATTTATTAGTTATCATTTTCAAAATATAAAAAAATTTAGCTATATTGTATAGTTTTCTTTATGGTGAATTAAAATATTTCATATTCATAAAATTTTTATGTAATTAATTTAAAAAATATTTTAATGAGTTTTTTTATGTTAAATAAGACTTTTAATTAAATAAACATTACTTTATAAAGAGTGTCATTTTTTATATTATCATGAACTGTAAGTAGAATAAGAAAAATTATTTTTTACAATAAACAAGCCAGCAAACACCAAAAATAAAAATGATACACTAATTAAATCTCAAAAACATAATGTTCGATACAACATAAAAAAGTGAAATAAAAAATAAAACTATCTACTAGATAAGGTGATCAAAATCCTGCTGTATGACAGATAGGCGTCCCTCAATCTCCTACAGTTTCTCCATGACGGGCTCAACGATCCTCTGCATTACTGAATCAAAAGTGCAATGCTTCTCGAGCAGGGATCGTACCTCATCCAAAGTAGCCCCATCTCAACAACGGCAGCAGTAGAAGTTGGATCACTCGCCCTGCCACTATATTCTACCGCTAGAGCATTAGCTCGAGTCTTCCACAAGTGGCTCTTGCTCTTGTTGAACGAGATCTTGTTAAGGGGCTCGATCTGTGGTTGCCCTTGCTCTGTCATTTGTACATTAACCCCCAATTGAACTAGGAGGTTAGAGATCATTAGTGCAAATGGTAGACTACCTCCACTCGTATAGCGTGACTCAAATCGAATGTGGAGGAAGAAATATATTGGCAGATCAATCGGCTCTCCTCGTGCTATCCTTAACATAAATTGAGCTCGCTCGATGCCGAAATCTATTTGTGTTTCCTCGGATCAACGTTATGGGAAAGTTATTTTTATTGTAAAGTAGATCTAACAGATCATATAAAATCACATCAGTTTGTGAGTTTATTTTTATGTACTCTCTTTGTATATATAGCACTTATATTTTCAAATTGATTTTGTTACTAATCTAGCTTTGAATACATATATATACTTTGATACAAGTTATAATGTTTATAAGACCTAAAATTATTTTAAGTCAATCCATTTAAGTTAAATAAGTCAAAAGATATAAGTTTGTTTGTGTTAATTCAACATAATTATTTCTTTTTGAGGCGCAAGATTATTTTATTATAAAGATGATTTCCTGTAGTCCACAAACTGTGATTGATTTCTTGTTTTACTTTATTTATATTTTTGTCATTTTCACAACACTTGGCTCGCAAGCGGTCCGACTCCACCCTCACCGAGTCACCACCCTAGTCAACGGCGCACATGCTACGAATCTTTACTTTTTTCCATTCACGTGGATTGATTTCTCCACTCTCCTTATCCCTACTTTTTTTTTTCATCCAGTTGCCGTGATAGACTGATATATAGTATATAATAATGAAAAATGCTATACGTTTATACAATTTCTACACAATTTACTATTTAAATATTACTTTATTTTAAAGTTATTTGAAACAGAACGATGGCAGAGAATTAAATTATATATTTCACGAGGAATTAAGATGTTAGAGAAATTATCACGTGGCTGTTGTGCATGCAGTCTCAGCTCAGCACATCAGCACCTGGACAAAACGCATGAACATTCAAACCACGAACAAAGAATTTATTGGCCAACAACTCCCAGCACAGACAAAAACTGTTACATTGAAAGAATGACGTTCTCTTAACATTTTTTTTTCTTTTGGAAAATGTGGTTTTCTTCTTAATTTCTTCAGCCGACCATCAAAACTGGAAGGGCTTGTGTCAATGTCGAGCACGCCGTCATCGCTTTCCACAATATACACTTGGCTCGCAAGCGGTCTGACCCTAGCCTCACCTCCCCACTCCCCAGTCACCCGCGCAGCCGGCTTCCTCGGGACCGTCTCTGTTGCGCTCAAGTGCCGTGATGACGGCGTGCTCGACATTGACAATATCAACCATTAGTCCATTACTACGATCCCAACCTCAAGCGCGCCCGCCAGAAACTAGTCTTGGAGCCCTCTGGGGTACTGTTTGTCATCGAGGGCAACATCAACAATGCGTCGTTTCTCCTGATATAAGTCAAAATAGGTTGATATAAGTTGTGTGCGGATCATTGATTCAACACAATCATTTCTATTTTAGTTTCATGATTATTTATTTAACGAATTATACAGTTGATTATAGCACCCCACCAATTTGATATAATGATTCATATTAAGATCGATCTATTTGGCTCGTTCAATTAAAATAGTCAAATTAAGATTGAGCCATATATATATATATATATCAAAAGAAAAAAAAAAACCGATTCAGTCATATAAATATTATCTCTTATGAGTTTGATCTTTAATTTGTCTGTTTGTTCACATTTTTCTCTGTAATTTGAATCCAACAATTTATTCCAGTCTACAAACAAATAGGTACCCCAACATTTCAATCGGCTTCGCACATCCTACGAATCTTTACTTTTTTCCATTCACGTGGACTACTTTTTCATCCAGTTGCCGTGATAGACTGGTATACAGTATATGATAATGAAAAATGCTAGCTGATCTATACGTCCATATACAATTTCTACACAATTTATTATTAAAATATTACTTTATTTTAAAGTTATTTCAAAGAGAACTATGGCAGAGAATTAAATTATTGTGATGTTTTAAAATTAGAGTATTTATGTAAAGTGGTGTTATTTTTATAAGTTATTTTATAAAAATGTCCATTATTTTAAACATAGTTGTATAAAAAGATTATAAAAAAAGTTGTATTCTATCATTTTTCTAAATTATTTCACGAGGAATTAAGATGTTAGAGAAATTATCATGTATCAGTTCTCTGCTCAGCACATGATCAGCAGTACCTGGACAAAACACATGAACATTCAAACCACGAACAAAGAATTAATTATTAGCCAACAACTCCCAACAAGAGAAAAACTATATTATATTACATTGAAAGAATGACGTTCTCTTAACATTATTTTTCCTTTGGAAAATTTGGTTTCCATCTTAATTTCTTCAGCCGACAATCAAAACTGAAACATATATATGACTTCTGTTAAAATATGATAATATTTTTTATTTGATACAAGGGTCGAAAGTTCGAATTTTCTTTTTCATTCGAATTAAGATCAGGCCTAATGCTATTTAGTGATCTAAAGTATCCTGACAGATAATAATATTTTATTATATTCTAATTATAGAGATAGATCATATAAGAATAAATAAAAATTGATGACTTGACATAATTTTGGTAATCATTGATCAAATCATAATAAATGAAAAATAGATCAAATTAAATCATGCACTTCATTTTTTTTTCCTCTATTCGAAACTAAAATATTATATCTTATCAGGAATAAATAATAAATAATACTTAATTAACCTGATAAGTAAGATATATAAAAAACAAGTAAAAATAGATCATGATATGTCACAATTTTAATCATCAAACCGAAATAAGTAATTTTATAAGGGCATTACAAAATTTCTTTTAGCATATTTCAACTGTATTTACACATATCCACTTGCAACTAGCATAATTCAAATGAGTAATTCACATAAAGTAGATAAAGTCATACTGACTATTTATTTAGGTAAAACCAGAATTTATAAATGATTATAGAAAAACATTAAATTAGCCAAATATTTTTTAGCATTAGCGTCGATTATTTTAGAATAGAGTTATTATAAAATTTCGTGGAAAAAAATCTCATGTTGAAATAAACCCTTCATCACGAACTATTAGAATATAAATTAAAAACTAAAGTACTTTATCTCATCTTATTAATTTAAACTTTTGGAACTAGTTGTAATTTAATATAGTATTTGGGTAGAAAAATCCTAACTTCCCAATTTATTCTATTTTATTAAAGACTTTACATATTGGGTCATTTATTAAGAAGAAATAAATGTATATTTTTTGGGGAGTAGATATGCTATATAAGAGCTTTTTATATAGCACACTGCTTAGTGTGAGATCTATTATATTCATAAAAAATGTTAAAATGTTAAGATTTATTTTATATAACTTGATCTGATAAACTTTCACATCAATAATAAAAATAAGTAAAAATAGATGACTTGACACAATTTTGATAAATCGATCAAATCTTAATAAATGAAAAATAAATAAAATTAAATGATATTCTCTAACATTTTCCCCCTTTCTGAAAATAGGTTTGCATCTTCAATCTCTAATTATCGAAACCAAAATAGTATACCTTATAAGGGGAAAATAATAATAAATAATGCTCACTTGACCAAATCATTTATAAGATATATAAAAAAAGCAAGTATAAAGAGATGATATGACAGAATCTTAATCACGAAACCAACATAAGTTTTATGTGTAAATTAAAAATTTTTTATAGCTCAAAGATATAAAATGCATGTCAACATCAATAGCTTAGTGTGCAAAATGTAAACATGGTTAAATGCGTTTTTCCTCTTGATAAAATGGAGGATAAAATAAGTTACACTCAAACAAAGAAATTGATAATTTATCAAAGAAATCGAATATAAAAGAATAGGTGATGTTTTTTCACCTATTCTTTTATATTCGATTTTTATGGGATCACAAGTCCATTTTTCTTGGAGCAATATTTAAAATAGTGTTGAGAAGTTGGAAATGTGTATTAATCATGTTTATGTGTATCACTTTGTTTGAAGCAATTGCACAATAGTAAACCCACAAACTGATATAGTTTGATACAGTACGTCAGATTGTAAAGCTTTTTTTTTTTTTTATATATAAACAAACATCTTCATTTGAGATCAACAATTACATATATTTATTAAGCCAAATGGCTTGAGAAAGAAAGTCTGGAATACAATCTCACTACATCTCAATACTATCAACCCTCCAAGCATTCCTGGCAAGCTGATGAGTTGCCATATTCCCCTCTCTATACACATGATTAAAAGAACAACTTTCAAAACAACATTTCATCCTCTATACTTCTGCAAACAAAATCCCATGGATTGAGTCCCCCATATCATTTTGTTGTAAGGATTGCACTAGCAGCAAGCAATCACTTTCAACTAGTATATTCGAGATACCCATAGTGGAACACAATTGAAGACCCCTGAAAACTACCAACAGTTCAATAGCCTCTGGATCTTCAACTTCACTTTCAATTTTACTAGTAGCCATTACCACATTTCCTGATGCATCTCTAAGAATTATACCTACCCCAGCTTTTTGAAGATCTCCAAACATAGCCCCATCTGTGTTGAGCTTGAGCACACTTGTTGGAGGAGGTTTCCAAGTGAGATGATTGTAAAGTTACTTTTATTGTAAAGTGGATCACATGAAGTCACATCAGTTTGTGGGTTTATTTTTGTGTACTTTCTTTGTATATGTAGCAATTCTCTTTTCAAATTGATTTTTTTACTAATCTAGTTTTAAATACATATATATATATATATATATATATATATATATATATATATATATACTTTGATACAATTTATAATGTTTATAAGACATAAAATTATTTTAAGTCAATCCATTTAAGTTAAATAAGTTAAAACGGGTTGATATAAGTTTGTTTGTGTTAATTCAACATATTTATTTCTTTTTGAGGTGAATGATTATTTTATTATAAAGATTATTTCCTATAGTTCACAAAGTAAGCCGACCGAACCTAAAATCCCAAATATCATGAAAATCATTTAATTCTTAAAATCTACAAAATTTAAAACCTCTTATCCCATCAAAATCATCTTTAAAGTATGCAAAATCCCTAAACCTTAGATTCCCAAAACTCAATCATAAAGTCTACAGAATCTCAAACCTTGGCTCTCATACCAATTGTAACGCTCTATTCTCAGAGGTCCGGAGAGTTAGCTACTTTTACCCAAAATCCTCTCAAAACACAACTATATATACTCCAAAGACTCCACAAAATATTAACTTATTTTCTCAACACAATTATATATGTTCCTCCATAGGGACACCAAAGAAATATCTCAACATAACAAATTATAATCTCCATAAAGACTCAGAAATATCCATATCTCAAAAATACCCAAAACAATAGAAAATAATAAATCTACTAAATAAGACTCTCTAATAATTATAGGAGAGAATACCTCTCCCAAGTATCCTAGTCTCTCCTCGCCTCCTATTGCGGTAGAGTCCATCTCTTGCATGGCTAGAAAAGTCATTACTCCGCGCTCGCACCACGACAATTACATAAGGGAATTCCTCTTCCAAGTGTAGTAGTCTCTCCTTGCCACCCAGTGGGGTCATGTCTATTTCTAACCTGCCTATCAAAGTTGATGTGCTTGCACCCCAGTGAATATAGGAGGTAACACCTGTCCCAAATATCCCAGTCTCTCCTCACCACCCATTAATCTCGAGTCCATCTCCCACCATGCTATCTAATTTGATGCTTCGTGTGCGCACCCCGAATGATTATAGGAGGGAATACCTCTCCCAAGTGTCTTACTCTCTCCTTGCCATCCAGTGTGGTCGAGTCCATCTCCCACCTGGCTATCTAAGTCAAAGCTTCGCACTTGCATCCCAAAAATTATTAGAGGGAACACCTCTCCCAAGTGTCCCATTCTCTCCTCGTCACCTAATGCGGTCGAGTCCATCTTCCGCCTGGCTATCTTAGTTGATACTCTGCGCTCACATCCCCAGTGATTATAGAAGGGAACACCTCTCCCATGTGTCTCAGTCTCTCCTTGCCACTCAGTGCGGTCGAGTCCATCTCCCACCTGGCTATCTAAGCCAATGCTCCGTGCTCAAACCTTGACGATTATAGGATGGAACACCTCTCCCAAGGGTCCCAGTCTCTCCTTGCCACCTAGTGTGGTCGAGTCCATTTCTTGCCTGGCTATCTAAGAAGATGCTCAGCGCTCGCATCCCAGTGATTATAGAAGGAAACACCACTCCCAAATGTCACAGTCTTTCCTCACTACCTTGTGCATTCGAGTCCATCTCACATCTTGCTATCTAAGCCAATGCTCTACGCTCGCACCTCGACATTTATAGAAGGGAACATGTCTCTTGAGTGTCCTTGTCTCTCATTGCCACCTAGTGCAGTTGAGTTCATCTTCCACCTAACTATCTAACCTGATGCTCCACGCTCGCCCCTTGATGATTATAGGTGGAAACACTTCTCGAAAGTGTCACAGTCTCTCATCGTCACCCTTCTCCCTCAGACCCAAGCGATTATAAGAGGAAACACCAACCCTAAGTGTTCTAGTCTCTCCTCGCCACCCAAGGCAGTCGAGTCCATCTAGGGCTTAGCTGTCTAAGCAAATGCTCTGGTCTAGAACCCTGGAAATTAAAGGAGGAAACACCTCTCCCAAGTGTCCCAGTCTCTCCTCACCACCTAGTGAGGTTGAGTCCATCTCTTACCTAGCTATCAAAGTTGAAGCTCTGCGGGAACACCCCGGCGATTATAGAAGGGAATATCTCTTGCAAGTGTCTGAGTCTATCCTCGCCACCTAGTGGGGTCGAGTCCATCTCTCGCTTGGCTATCTATGTCAATGTGCTCACACACCGTTGAATATAGAAGGGAACACCTGTCCCAACTGTCTCAGTCTTTCCTCACCACCCATTGCTATCGAGTCCATCTTCTGCCTGACTATCTAAGTCTATACTTCACGAGCAAACCCTGGTGATTATAGGAGGGAGTACCTTTCCCAAGAGTCCCACTTTCTCCTCGCTACCTAGTGCGGTCGAGTCCGTCTCCCACCTGGCCATCTAAGTCAAAGCTCCATGCTTGCACCCCAACAATTATTGGAGGGAACACCTCTCCCAAGTGTCCCAGTCTCACCTTGTCACCCAATACAGTCTAGTCCATCTCCCGTCTGTCTTTCTAAGTTGATGCTCTATGCTCACACCCCGACGATTATAGAAGGGAACACCTCTCCCCTGTGTCCCAGTCTCTCCTTACCACCCTCAAGTCCATCTCCTACCTTACTATTTAAGTCGATACACTGCATTTGAAGGCCGACGATTATAAGATGGAACACCTCTCACAAGGGTCTCTGTCTCTCTTCGCCACCTAGTGTGGTCAAGTCCATCTCTTACCTCGCTATCTAAGCAGATGCTCCGTACTCGCACCTTGACGATTATAGGAGGAAACACCACTACCAAGTGTCCCAGTCTCTCCTTATCACCTAGTGCATTTGAGTCCATCTTCCATGTTGCTATCTAAGCCGATGCTCTACACTCGCTCCTCGAAAATTATAGATGGGTACACGTCTCCCAAGTGTCTTCGTCTCTGTTGGCAGTGGTGTCGTGGCCTCATGTGGTGGCTAAAAGCATAGGCGTCGGAAAAGGACACTTGCTTGCTCTGTTTTGGGTTTGGTAGAATAGGGGCCTTTGATGATGGTGAGGCAACGTTTTTCTATTGGACGGTCTAGGAGTATGGGTCAACGAATGTGGGGCTGGCGGCTTGTGGTGGCTTTGCCGTGTGTGTGGGTGGCTGCGGTTTTTGGAAAGGAGTCAAGGTGGTTGCTGAATTCATGTGGGGCTTGGTAATGGGGCTAGTGGCTTCCATCTTGCAAGGGAGATCTCAGCGCGTGGGGTGGTTTTCTATTTGGGATGCTATCGCGAGATGGAGGCTGGGTGGCAGTGGCTGTTGGTACGTGCAGGGACAACGCTGTGGAGTCTCTAGCTTGGCAACATGAAGGAAACTCATGCTTGGTTCTTCAACGTACTTGGGAGAGAAA
Organism: Cyclocarya paliurus; assembly: GCA_029856935.1. Taxonomy (NCBI): domain Eukaryota; kingdom Viridiplantae; phylum Streptophyta; class Magnoliopsida; order Fagales; family Juglandaceae; genus Cyclocarya; species Cyclocarya paliurus. The sequence continues at coordinate 5,839,124 of CM056948.1, forward strand.
TAAAGGGAAAGTAATTGAAGAAATCTAGGATCATGTGCGACAACCCAATTTAAGGGAGGTTCTACGTGCATCAGATGATATATATAGGTGGTTGAAACCCTAGGAAAAGAAAAGTAGGAAGAAACGTGCATGGGTTTAAATATGTTGAAGACAGTCAGTTCGAGGAATTTTAATGTGAATGGAACTCTAAACTTTGAACCTTTGTTTGAAATTGGATACGTTAATGGGCTTGAGTTTCATAAATAAACCAAGCCTTAATCTCATGTTCAAAATAAATCAATCGTTCAATAATATCTTTGGGCCTTTAGAAAAAAAGTTTCTTGGGCCAAGTTCAATTTATTTAGGCCCACTTGATCCGTGAATATTAAAAGGGCTTTTGTCCAACTATTGAGCCCAATAAAACTCTTATAATCTACCATAGAAATTTATGGGCCTGTAGCCTTTCCAAAAATTTTCATTAAACTCAAATGGGATTTTCATACTTATTAACCCAAAAGAAGAAAAAATTATAGAACCCACGATTAGTTTGGGCTTGGCGCTCGGCCTGAGTGTTACATCCTCCCCCATTAAAAAAATTTCATCCTCGAAATTCGTTGCACCTGAGCAAAGTGTTTCCATGCCTAATTTAATCCTCAACAATTATGTCGAACCTAACATTCCAAAATCCTAACTTTCCCATGTTTTGTGCTTGGTGTCTTAGATATCTCCTAATCCTCTTGGAATCCATATTCACGCACCTAGTGTCAATCGTCATATACCTCAAGGTCTAGTTCAAGTCTAAAAATATGAACTTTCACAATGGAATTAAAGCCTAATAATAATCCTTTTTTTTTTTTTGAAATCATGCACATCCTCTTCAATCCAAACCTCAACTTTGTAAGCTATGAAACTTAGCAAAATTTCATTGAAATGCAAGAATGGTTAATCCTAACTCAACCAAAATAATTGCTTTCAAGGAGCAAAGGAGTAGAGTAACTATGATCACATCATTGTCATCCTTAGCATCTCCAGGTGTCAGTGCAAACACTTTAGCCAATCCCATTCTATGATGATTGTTTCCCTGAGTCGTCTGTCGAGGACTTGGAGGCGGATTGAGCTTATTGTTGTCTTCCAACAGTAATGGTCATTCTTTGATGAAATGACCAGTCTTACCACATCTGAAACATGCCCCCATTTCCTTTATGCACTCCCCAATGTGTGCTCGGTTACAATACTTACAGGGGTTATTCAGTTGATTTTCCTGCATTTGTCTATGACTTGAGTTGCTCCCCTCGTTTCTCTTCTTCCATGGCCCTTGATCCATACTAGAGGCTCCTTGTGGAGTAGTTCTCTTTCTCAGTTCTTGTACCTCAACACTCCTCTTAAGACTCTGCTTAACCAACATCGCCTTATGCACTAACTTTGAAAAACTCTGAATTTGTAGGACCATCACCCGTTCATATATCTTGTGATTCAAACCCTCAACTTCTTGGCCTTCTTCTCCTCATCAGGAACCATGTATGATGTGAAAGGTGATAATTTCACAAATCTTTCAGCTACTGGCGCACAATCATGGTCATGTGCACAAAGTTGGTGAACTCTTGAGCTCAAGCTTCCCTTTCTACTTTAGGCAAGAAACGGTCACAGAAGTTCTGCTTAAAGTGAGGCCAACTAACTACTCTTTTCCCTTCAACTTCCCTGATGCCTTTCTCAAAATTCCACCACCTCTTAGCTTCCTTAGTCAATTGAAAGCCTGTGAACCGTACTTTCTGCTGATCTGTGCACTCCAAGATGCTATATATCTCTTGCATGTCTTGAATCCAATCATCCTCTGCATTTGAATCGTCTCTCCCATCAAATGTGGGAGGATGGGTACGATTAAATAACTCAAATGTGCAGCCTCCCTCATTGTTGGTTTCATTCAAATCCTCAAGGTTTCGAACTCGGCGATGAGACACCATCCTATGAGCTTAAACTTGGTTAAACGTTCTAAATAAAGAAAGCAAAATATGTGTATAAGCAAAAATATATATACTAGATAAATATTTAAAATAGGTTCAAGATTTTTCTTGTTTTACCCATTCCTAGCCATATCTTTAACCAACTCATATAACTCTTCTTACCAACTATAATTGTAAACCTGATATTGCCTTAAACTCATGTACGTCTTTAGAATCTAAATCTCAAAAGTCTAGAATTCAATTCTTAACATCTACCAAATCTAAAACCTTAAATTTCATGGAACACAATCCATAATGCCGGCAGAGTTTAATACCTTAAACATCAAGAATCGTCTTTTGCAATTCGCAGATTTCTAAACATCAAATATGAAATTATTTACTAATGCCTGCCAAAATCCAAAACTTCATATCCTAATGTCTGTATAAGCTCAAACTTGGCTTTCAAATAAGCTTCTGTACACCTTCAAAAATCTAAACCTTAAATCTTCTAAAGATTATTTCCTATAGTCCACAAAGTAAGCCTATCAGATCTAAATTCCAAATGTCATGAAAATTTTAAGCAGAGAACATATACTAGTATGTAAACATGAGCAGTTACAGAGTTCAGAATGTAGAACAAAACACCTTTAGCTTCCGAATGCAGAATCATAACATGTTATCAAAAACATTAGAGTGAACGTTCGAAAATACTCTTATTCAAAAATATCCTTTGGCATAGCATAACTAAGCATCTTCATCATATCAGAACAAAATACCATGTTTAACTCCTGTGATAGGGCTGTGCATTTGCGGATAGTTAAGCAGAATATAAATCATTTTATGACCAAAATAGTGTGCACCCAAACACAGACCCCAACAATCACCTGTGGCAGGGTCGTTTACCATTATTATTACCTGTGGGAGGGCCGTATACCACTATTATTACCTGTGGTAAGACCGTATACCATTATTATCATCCGTAGTAGGGTCGTATACCACTATTATCACCTGTGGTGGGGCTTTAATTGAAAAAAACATAAACAGAATCGAAACTAGAACAGAATCAGATACAAAATCAGAAAGTCATGTCAAAGATTTTTCAGATGTCACATCATATCAACACAGAGTATTGAACAAATTCATATCATCTTCACAAAATCAAAAACTGATTCCTAGCATTTTCACTTAATCATGCAAAAGTTTTCATATTTCATATTCGCTCTATTTTGCACAGTTTAGAAACAAAATTTAAAAAATAAGCTTATGTCTACACTAGTCATGATAGAAAATACTTTCTTCTTATAGAAAATTTCATGAGTAATGTAGAACATATGATTTAGGTTATTTTCACATTTATTTTTGAAATATATAATGCACATTTTTTATAAAATCAATCTTAGTCATTTTTTTTATGCAAAGGAATCTCGCTTACTTGAACTTCTTAACTTCTTTGAATTTTCTCACAACAATGCCGATGAATATCAATCATCACCTATAGAATAGTTATGTAACTTAAGTAAACTTTTTAATTGGACACTTATTTCGTAATTGAACTTGAAATACTTAAATAACCTATTTTAATTCATCAAAACCAAAAATTCTCATAACCTTAAATAACGCTAGGGCCTCCCTTTCGATTTTTGACACTGGCAAAGTTACCCTGCCTCCTTCACTCTTTCACCATCTCTCTCTCTCTCTCTCATGTCTAACAATGTCTCGATGTTGGGCTAACCGCAGTGACCAATAAAGGCCATTGGAGCCAGTGTGACCCCTCTATGCCGCTCAGCTCCCCCACCACTCATGATGTCTCACGAAACTGTTGGTAAGTCTCTTAATCCTCTTCTCCCTGTCTCAATCTCCCTCACTCCCTCCCCCTCTCTCTCTATCTCTCTCTCTCTTTCTCAATAACTCCCTATGTCCTTGCTAATCCCTTGATTGCAACCAGTGGAGGCCACTGCGCCAAAAGCCCAACCACAAGGCACCATTTAATTTGTGTCGTTCCATCACCGAGTCCAATCAAACACTGTTTGGAGCCTCGTGAGGCATGTATCCCTTTTACCCGTGTATTTATCATTATTTGTTAGTACAGGGTTTGTTAATTTAACAAACTGTTCTTGGAGGGTATAGTAGAGTTGAGTGTATTGTTGGTTTGGTTACTGTTGTTGGTTGACAGTTGGTAAGTTGAGGTATTATAGGTCGGTTGCAAGGGTATCCCAATAGTGGGAGAATGATTTTGTTGGATAAATTGCTATGGTTGCGTTGAAATGAAACGGAGAATTTGGTCATGCATGTCTCTAGTAGTCAAAAATTTAGGGTGGATGTTTGGGGCATCGAGATTGTTTGTAATTGGTTAAAGGAGAGGATTTTGGAACTTATTGAGCTATTATTTGAGTTATAGAGTTATGTTTGGTTGGGTGTGTATTGGCATGAGTTATTAATGTTTGTGATATTTTCTAGATTAGGCCATGATATAGGTTCTATTTGAATTTAAAGCATAGATAGTATACTGCAAAAGTCAGGTAAGTTGTACTCTTATGCCAAACTTCGACAAAAATTGAGTGAGGTTGATTTTGTGAAAAATTTGCATATTTTGTTATGAAAACAACGTCAGTTGTTTTTTGCACTAGTCATTGTATCTTAATTATGAAATATGACATTTTATCATGACTTGTATAGACATGAGTGATTTTTTTTACTATGTTTCTCTATTGCATAAAATGTGAATGTGATATATGAAATATTTGATTTGATTATATGATATTGATATGCTCAATACTCTGTTTTGATATGTTAGTGCATACGAAAACCCTAAGGTATAAGATTCTATTCTGCTCTAATTTCTGGCCCTAACACAGGTTATAATATTGATTTCTATCCCCACCATGAGATATAATTGTGACCTCTAATTAACAAAATCAACAGTACATTCAACTCCAATACAGCTATCAAAAATAGTCTAATTAATCAAAAATCCCCAAAACTAAACATAGTTGAAATGGTGTTGACTGTGCTTCACTTGTCATGGCATTGGAATGACATAGAGTGAATAGTGTCATGTGGTTGGCTTGTGGCACAACAGCCTCCAATGGTCATGGTGGCACACGAGATATGCAAACTTTGGGGAGATGAGAAAGAGATAGACAAAGATAGAGAGAGAGTAAACGGAAAGGAAAAAGAACAGATACATGGATCAAGGAGGTGGAGAGGTGCTTGACAGTTCCCCCGCACACATGGAGGATGACGATGGCGGCAACGTGGAGTGTAGCAATGGAAATAGTATGTTCATTCCATACGATGTGGTGAGGCTCATTGTGCAATGGGAGAGTCGATAGAAATTGAGAGACATAGATGAAGGAAAAGAGATGGGTGGGGAGACCTACAGTCTTGGTAGCATGCAACGGCACATTGCAGACAAGAGTTGGATAGTGTAGAGAAAGGGAAACAACGTGGTGTGGAGGGTGACGTGGGTGGCGACGAAACAAAAATACAAAGAATTGAGAGAGAGTGAGAGAGAGAGAGAGAGAGAGAGAGAGAGAGACAAAAAAGGAGAGAAAGAGGGCGTGAGAACGAGAACGAGAACGATAACAAGAATGAGATGGAGGTTGAGGAGCTTACTATTGATGGAAGGGCTATGGTGGTCATGCACGACGTAGTGGAGTAGTGAACAACCAGGAGGTAGAGGGAGAGTGGATAGAGAGAGAGGAGAGCGAAACCAAAAGATAGGAACAGAGAAATAGAAATATTAATGGAGAGCGACTTACCAGCGGTGGCATGCTCATGGTGGTGCAAAGCTTGGGCTACGATGGTGGTGGTTTGAGATGCAAATTTGGGAAGGGAGAGAGAGAGAGAGAGAGAGAGAGAGAAAAAAATATTACTTATATTGAAACTGGTGTAAAATGGTGGAGGAAATGGCAGCGTATGTAATGATCTTGCCACAGGTGTAAAATGGTGGCCTTTGTTATGACCTTGCCATTGTTGTAAAATGGTGGCCTTTGCTTTGAGTACAATTGCTTTGGTGACACAATGATTTATACTTTGCTTGACTATCCGCAGATGCACAACCTTGTTATGGGAGTTAACATGGTCCTTGTTTATTTATTTTTTATGTTATTTCAGTTATACTTATGCCTAAGATCTTTTGTATATATTATTATTATAATGAAATACTTTTGAAACTACCACTACCTTTTTTTAGACGTGTCTGTTTCTGTATTCTATAACTGGCTCATGTTTACACACTAGTATGGGTTTGCTGCATACTGGATTAGTGGACTCGCCCATTTATCTCCACTATTTTATTTTTCCTAAGAACTATGTTGGTTCTAACATTTGGAATAGATGACATGTGACACGATTAGAAGAGAAAGGTAAGATAAGTGCCAAACTTGGTGGCCCAAGTGTATTTAGGAGATTTTAGAGAATATTTAGTGTCGATTTTACTTTCTTTGGAAGGATTTTTTATGTATTTGATTTTGGAGGATTATTGTATCTAAGTTTTATATTTTGTGGATTTTAGGTTAATAGGGTTCACCCCCCAAGTACGAGCCGTGACAGTTGGTATCAGAGCCTAGGTTTTAGATTATGCAAACTTTAAGTATGACTTTTATTAGATTTGAGGTTTTAGATTCTATAGACCTTAAGGAATTTTTTTTATGAAATCTGAGATTTTAGATTCTACAAACTATGGTATGTGATTTTGAAAAAAATGAGGTTATTAATTAGGGCTAAGGATGAAAATGACTATGTTGGAGTATAAGTGAGTGTGTCTGGATTTTGAAGACTAGAAGTTCTTTTTTACCAAAATGTGGTAAGAGTAGCCTTAGTAGGCATCGAAATGGATTAGACTCAGCGGTGCTGTATTTATGGGTCCTAGCTTTAGACATTTTGGTGTGTAAAAATTATTGACTTTATGAGCCCTTTGGGAGTATCTATAGGTAGTTAGGCAAATTCTAGGGACAAAATTTTTATGAGGGGTAGGAATGTAATAACCCGGCTGGTTTGCCCCATACCCAAGATCAGTTTCTAAATCAAAGCTCAACCTAAGACAATTCTTCTTTGATCTTATTATATGATAGTATCTATTAAATATACTATTATGTTTTTGCATTGTATTTGAAAGCCCTTAGGCATAAGATTTTGTTTTGCTTTGGTTACGGGCCCTACCAAGGGTTATAATAGTGGCCTTTATTTTGGCCTTATCACGAGTATATAATGTGGCCTTTGTTCTGACCTTGTCACGCTTGTAAAAGGGTGGCCTCTGTTCTAACCTTGCCATGAGTGTAAAATGGTAGCCTTTGTTCTGACCTTGTCATGGGTATAAAATGATGGCATCTATGTTGACCTCACGATGGGTATAAAATTGTGGTCTCTATTATGAGTATAATCACTTTGGTGATAAAGTGGTTTATCTTCTGCTTGGCTATTCATAGAATGCACAATCATGTTACTGGGGTAAGTATGACCTCAGTTCTTAGTGAAATCACTTTGGTGACGCAATGATTAATTTATGTTCTACTTGGCATCTGCAGAAGGCATGACCCTGTCGCGGGGGTAAACATGGTTTTTATTTTGTGAGCACTCACTTTGGTGACGAAAGTAATTTACGTTCTGTTTGGCTATGTATAGATATGCGTAACCCTACCAAGAGGTAAACATGACCTCTGTTTTGAGTACACTCACTTTGATGAAAAAGTGATTTACGTTCTTTTTGACTATCCATAGATATGCACAATCCTGCCAACGGTAAACATGACCTCTCTTTTGAGTGCACTCACTTTAGTGATAAAATAATTTATGTTCTGCTTGGCTAATCAAAAATATGCACAAACCTGCCAGGGGTAAAGATGACCTCTGTTTCTATTTATGATGTTGTTTCAGTTATGCTTGTGCCTAAGGTGTTTTGTATATATTATTATTATTATTATTGTTATTATTATTATTATTATAATAAAATGCTTCTTAAATACCACAACCATTTTTTTAGAATTGCTTGTTTTTATATTCTGTAACTGACTCATGTTTAAACACTAATATAAGTTCATTGTTTACCGAGTCGATGGACTCACCCATTTATCTCCATTATTTTTTTTTTTTCAGAGGACTATGTTGATTGTGACAATTTGAATTGATGGCACATGGCAGGCCGATTGGAAGGCATGTGAAATGCTTAGAAGATAAAAGTAAGATAAATGCTGAGTGGTATAAGTGAAGAAAAAAAATACAAGTACCGGGTACATGGCATGACATATATTCTTATAAGAGAAATGATATTTATAGTCGAAGAATATACAAATATCACACAATCCATTTGAAAAAGTAAATAAATACTAAATTGACATAAAAAAAATTAATTTTTTAATAATAAACCCCACTTTCCATAAATATATGTAACATTACCCTCTACCTTACCTTTCAATGACAAAGAAGCACCTAGTGCTAATAACTTATGTGGTAATAGTCTTTTCAAGATTTATAAAATAAACTAATTTCCCTTTAAAAATGTTCAAAAAGTTCCCCATCGATCCAAGGACCAAGACATTATAATAATTTTATTATTTTCTAGAAAAAACTTATAAATATATAAAATCTAGTTTATAATTGTTCAAAATATAGCCCAAATCTAATAGAAATTTGAATTTCTCTTGCAAATTTAAAATTTTTGCTCTAAAAATTTTAAAAGTTATATATTAAAAAAAAAACTCATGGTATGAAATCCATTTATATTCTTCTTTTGAGTCTCCATCAAACTTTTCTTATTTTTTTTTTTTAACTTTATCTATTTTATGCATGACTTTTTTTTTTTTCTTGTTCTTTATAATATTCTCCATCTAGTTAATGATAAATATTTTAATTCTTTTGTTAAAGAAGGAAAACTACTATATATAAATGTAGGTCATATGTCTCTAATTGATAGATATGCTGATAATATCTTTTGTGCTTGAACTTATGTTTATAATATTTTTGTATTATATATATCACAATCTATTATGAGAATATATAAACAAATTCTTTATCATTTTAATAATAATCCGCCCTCCAAAGATAAATTTCTGGATTCGTCACTGTCCAAATTAGTTTAGGCATGGGGATCAAAACAAGATTACGATGATGTATTGACTTGACCACTCCAGTACTTTGTATACTCGAGGCTATAAAATAGACAAGATATCTCTTAATAGTTTCAAATGTTTGGTTTGTTCACATTTTTCTACGTACGTAATTTTGGCATGACTTCGTCAACGGCGGCCTTGGTAAAAACTCCAGTCCAACAATTAATATTCCAGCTAGCCTACAAACATACATGCTGCCAAGTTTTTCCATTCACGTGGATTGAATTTAGCCGCGAATAGAGACTTAAAAGCATGTAGTCTCGCCTCAGCACGTCAGCACATTGAACATTCAAACCACGAGCAGAGAATTTATGCAACAACTCCCTGCACAGATAAAAACTCTCACGTGCATTGAAGGCATGACGTTCTCCTAATTAACATTATGATATTTATAGGGATATTTATAAAAATAAATAAAATTAAAAGATCCCGACTTGATACAAATTTGATAATCATGCATGGATCAAATCTTAATAAATGAAAACTATATAAAATTACATGATATTCTCTAAATTATCGAAACTAAATTAGTGTAAACTTCTATATGAAAAAATGAATTCGTAATAATATTTGGATAAATTAGTGTAAACTTAAATAAATTAACATAAATGTGATGGTGAAGTCGATGAATAGCAAAACTCTATTTACAATGGTCTCTGTTTTTCCTCTCAAACTCATCAATTTCCATACGAAAGATCATTGCTTGATTTCAACTGGGATATCATAGCATTACGTCAGAATCAATATAGACAGGCGCCCTCAGCACTACAAACAGAATGCAAATTTTCATGTCAATCTATGAGTAGTGGTCGGTCTTACTTATTTTGAAGACTCTTTTTTTTTTTTTGAAAATCTTGAAGCTCACGTGCTTTTAGATGCATGTAGATATGTTCGGGAATGAAAGTATCTTTGACTCAAAAAATCTTTTGACTTGCCAACCATGACCTTAGTTCAGGATGACGTAGACTGAGATCAAGCAAATAATCCAGGACTTCAGGCTCTATATAAGAAGGCATGCTCAAACATTAGTACAGCAGAATTCCATAAACTTCTTTACATCTGTAAAACTCTTGATCTCAAAGAAGCTGCGACATTCATCCAAAGCGTTCCAACTTGTAAGTGTCTTCACATTTATCAATATTTCTAAAACTAATTCCTCAAATATCGTTATCTTTTTGCTTATTTTCTTATGTTATTGTTTGCTTTACATTCAGTATCATCGGTAATAACACTCCATTATCATGGTATATATTCCATCATGAATCCATTCGCACATTTATTATATATTGACATTAATTACTGAAAGTTCAAAAAAAAAAGAAGAATAGAGCAAAAAGACATTAATTACTAATGATAATAATATGTGAATAGTGCTTTTGCAGTATTAATGGCCCCCAAAATCCATTTCACACTTGAGTTTCTTTCTAAAAAGTTCACAAGATATACCGAAAAAACTCTTAGCTATAAGATTGGAAATTCTTAACATGCGTGGTTTGTAAACCGATATCAGAGTAAAGATGTAATGCTTAATATTGTAACAATCCAACACCGGTACCTGTAACATACATATTCTTAATGTTTACTCTTTTTTTGGCATCTCCCTACACTTGAATCAGCTTCTGTGATGGAATGGTGGAGGTCCTATGCTGGTGATGAGAGATTTTCTAGCTCAACTCTCACTATTTCAATTGGTATATTTGCGGTGTTATGGTTGCTATGGGAAGTCAAGAAACAAAGAAAGGTTGCAGTACCTCCATTGCCACCAGGTCCCCGTGGCTTGCCGATAGTTGGGTACCTTCCATTTATAGGTACAGAACTTCATACGAAATTTGAGCAACTGGGTGGGATCTATGGCCCCATCTACAAGATTTGGCTTGCAAATAAATTGTGCATTGTGATTAGCTCTCCCTCACTAGTTAAAGAAGTTGTTCGTGACCAAGACACAATATTTGCCAACCGTGATGTTAACAGAGTTGCACTTGTTATGACATCCGGTGGAGCCGATATTGCCTTTTCCCAGAATGGTCCTGATTGGAGGATGTTGCGAAAGATGTTTGTACGAGAGATGCTAAGTCCAACGAATCTTGATTCTACCTTCGCTTTACGAAGAGAAGAGGTAAGGAACACTATTAAAAATGTGTATGAAAAAATAGGTACCCCAGTAGATTTAGGAGAATTGGCATTTATGACGGCGATGAATGTCATCATGAACATGTTGTGGGGCAGCACACTACGTAGTGAGGAAGGGGCTAAGTTTGGAGCTGAGTTTAAGACTATGTTTTCAAATTTAATGTTGCTACTCGGAAAACCAAATGTTTCGGACCTTTTCCCCTCATTAGCAAGTTTTGATTTACAAGGGATCGCAAGGGAAGCAAAGGTGATTTTCCAAAGCATTGAACGAGTACTTGATTATGCCATTGACAAACAAATGAAGAGTTTGGCCAAGGCCAAAGAAGAAGGGAAGACAAAGACAGGACAAAAGGACTTTTTGCAAGTTCTCTTGGAAATAAAGGAGCAAAACAGTGGTGCAGATTCGATTAGCATGACCCAACTCAAGGCCGTGCTTGTGGTATGTATTTGTCTACTTTTCTACTTTTGTGCCTCATTGCTTTAGAGCTGAATTGAAGGGGTTCCGTTGGCCATTTATATCTTTAGCTAATTAGACATCAATCAAATTTTATTTTATTTTTCTATTTTATTTTTCAATTTTCAATTCAACTAATCACCTTACTCATGTTTAAATAGGACATAGTGGTGGCTGCATCCGACACCACAACGACCATGTCTGAATGGGTGATGGCAAGGCTGATGAAACATTCAGAGATAAGGAGAAAAGTCCATGAAGAATTAAGAGAAATCGTGGGGATGGATAACTTAGTTGAAGAATCCCATTTGCCCAAATTACATTATTTAGATGCTGTAATTAAAGAGACATTTCGTCTGCACCCACCTCTTCCTTTCCTAATACCTCGTACTCCAAGCGAATCTAGCATCATTGGAGGGTACCATGTACCCAAAGGTTCTAGGATTTTCTTGAATGTTAGGGCTATTCAAAGGGACCCAAAGTATTGGGACAATCCATTGGAGTTTAAACCTGAGAGGTTTCTAAATGATGGTTCTGGTAGATTTGATTATTCTGGCAACAATTTTAATTATTTTCCATTTGGGTCAGGGCGAAGAGTATGCGCAGGTATTACACTAGGGGACAAGACACTCAAATACATCTTGGCTTCAATTTTGCACTCCTTCGAATGGAAATTGCCACAGGGTTCAGAGATTGATGTTTCAGACACTTTTGGTATCATTACTAAGAAGAAGAATCCGGCAATTGCAATTCCAACTCCAAGGTTGTCCAAATCTGAGCTTTACACAGAATAGTACAATGCGAGAAATATACTTAGTTGCTTTGCATACCAGTACAATGTTTAAAGCATTTTATGCACAATAAATAATAAGGTTGTGATGGTTTTCACTTCCTTTAGTATGCACATGAATGTAATGATGGTTTCCTAATAATGCCAGTTAATTTGCTTGTTAGCATAGAGGGTTATACATGCATTTACCTATATCCGAATTTCTCTATCTCAATCAATTTGATCGTTTCTTTGTAGACTCTTATACGAAGCTTATTTAGGTGTGATTCTAGTTATTCCTTTATAACTTTGTCCGAGAGTAAGAGTTGGTTTCTACAGTACTCTTTTCTTAAATATCATTGAAAAATTAAACCCAAGTAGCAATCACCCTTGACAAAGATAGTTTTTTGGATGAAAAATCATTTCTTCAGGACCTATTTATAATATGTCACCTATTTGGTTAATAAAAACATATCACAAAAGTAAATTTGTAAACTAATATAATCTGATGTGTTATATTAAATTGTCAAACTTTTTTTTTATAAAGTAAATATAACGTATCACATGTAATTAGATCAATTTATGAGCTATATTGTAATGAGCCAGGCCGTACCCAAGATTCTTTTCTAAAATCAAAGCCTAGCCTACACGGGAAAAAAAAAGGGATTAACACATTGTCTCTCTCTTCACTTCCTCTCTTTATCTCTCACTTGCCTCTCAGCCGGCTCCCCTCTCCCCGAACACACATGCACTTGTAGACGTTGCACCCCACACCAGGGCATTGCCATGCAACTTCACTATTGCACGCAACCCCATGTTGTTTTTCTTGGGTCCATGCTGCACCGCTGGAAGTGCACTGCTCGCTTGACGCACTCTCCATCTCTCTCTTTCCCTATCTCTGTCGACTCTCCCTCTGCCCCATGATTGTTTGCTGCATAACAAGCCACCCACCCCACCCACTACACTGCCACCATCCTCCTCCGCCTTCGGTAAGTCCTTTCTCATCTTTTGTCTCTTCCTTTCTTCGTCTGTATCTCTCTCTCTCTGTCTCTCTCTCTCATCTCCCTGTTGTGTTGTAGCTTGAACTCTCTTTCTCTCTCTCCTTTGAACCTTCACTCACTGTGGAACAATAGCGTTGTCGCCTCCAGCTCGTGGTCTTCAATGGCGGTAAGTTTTTCGCCTCTCTCTCTCTCTCTCTAACTCTTTGTTCAGCATATTCCTGTCTCAAATTAGGATCTCCATGGTGACCATCAAAGGTCGTTAGAGACAGAGCATAGCACGCCACGAAGGTATGTCTCGGTTCCTCCCTCTCGTTTTCTATCATGGCCTTTCGCTTCTCATTCACTCTCGTTCTCTCCCTTCCTCAAGCATTCTCACTCTCCACTATGAGTGCCACCATCCTCGCACCCCGTCACTCACTCCGCGACCCCAAGACTCTACTTTTCATTTTTTTCTATGCTCAAAATCACAAACGTAGTGACTCTATTGAACCATCGTCCTCCTCCGCGCTATGACACCATAGTCAGTAAGCCTACCTCTCTCTCCCTTTACTCTCTCCTCATTCCCCCTGTCTATCTATTACTTTGTCAACTTGGGTGTTTCTTTTACATGATCCAGAGTGCTACCTTACTGCCACCGATAACCCCACAACTATCGTTCGCCATACACATTGGGTTAAGTGCCAACTGGAAGTTTGGGTTGTCTCTGTTTGTATATTGGAAATTCAAGATTGAGTGATTTCTTGATTGATTTGGAGAGTCTCTGTTTATAATGTCATGGACATAATCATGTGGGTTGGTGTTCTGATGTGTCGGGAAAATGTTTGTAAATGGTGATGTGCGTTGTGGTGATGTGCATGGGGTTATTATAAACCCAAGGCATCATGATGGAGTATTTCTTCTATGGCTCACTTTGAGCTATAGTTCAGGTTGTAGAATTTTGTTAGTTAGATTGGTTTTGTACTAGTATAAGTTATTAATATGTTAGCAATATTTTTCTAGATTAGGTTGTAATACCTACTATGTTTAGGGTTCAGGGTGATAGTACTCTCTAAGAGTTAGGTTAGCGGTGCTCTTATGCTAGACTATGCCAAAAGTTAATCGAAGTTGATTTTGAGAAACTTGCATATTTAATAAGTAAAACTACCTCAATTATTTTCTACACTACTCTATGTATATGAACAATGAAATGTGACTTTTTATCATGACTGGTGTAGACACAAGGAAGTTTTGTATATTTCTTCTATACTGCATAAAATATGAATATGAAGCTTGAATATGGTCATGGTGGCTCGCAGATGTTGACAACGTCCATGTTAGGGTTGTGATAACACACAAGATTTGTGAACTATCGGGAGATGAGAGAGAGTGAGAGAGCAAAGACAAAGACAAAGTGTAAATAGAGAGGGAGATGAACAAAGACATGGATCAAGGAGGCGAAGAGGTGCTCGACACTTGCTCTGTGTGTATGGAGGATGGTGGTGGCTGCAACGTGGATCATAGCAATGGAAATAGCTATAAAACAAATAGTGAGATTAGAGAGAGAGGCCAAAAGAAAGTGAGAAAGACACGAAAGAAGATAGAAATGGACGAAGGAAAAGAGATGGGTGGGGAGACCTACAGGTTTGGTGGCGTGTGACAGAGCAGTGTGGACAAGAGTTGAATAACGTAGGGATGGGTGGCAACGTGGTGTGGAGGGTGATGTGGGTGGTGATGAAAACAAAAATACAGAGAATTGAGAGAGAAAGATACTGACTGGGGTAGAAAAAGGGCGCGAGAACGAGATGGAGGTTGAGGAGCTTGCCGGAGATGGAAGGGCTATGGTGGTTGTGGGGTGGTGTAGTGGAGTAGTGAACAACCGGGATACATAGGGAGAGTGGACAGGGAGAGAGGAACCGAGGAACAGAAATATCGATGGCGCGTGACTTACTAATGGCGGCATGCTCATGGAGGTGCAAAGCTTGGGCTACGATAGCATTGGTCTAGGTGCAAAGCTATGAGAGAGAGAGAGAGAGAGAGAGAGAGAGAGAGATGAACGAAATATTACATCTATCTGCATCGAATGGAGAGGAGTGGCATGAGGTGACGAGGGGAACTACAACAGGTAAGGGGCTGGCGGGAAGATCAAAAAATTGTTTCTAGGGTTCATCCAAAATGACGTCGTTATGGTGTTTGCGTTTTTTTCCTATTGGTGGGTTGGGTATTGGTTTTATAAAAGGATCTTGGGCCTTGGCTCTATAGACCGGGCTTAAATTCTATGGTTACGGTCCCTATCACCGGTTATAATAATTGCCTCTCTGTTGGTTTTGCCACGAATATATAATGTAGCCTTTTTTATGACCTTCGCATGAGTTTAAAATGGTGGCCTCTGTTATGACCTTGCCACAAGTCTAAAATGGTAGCCTCTTCTATGACCTTGCCACATGTGTAAAATGGTGGCTTTTGTTCTGAGTGCAATCACTTTGGTGAAAAAGTGATTTATGTTCTACTTGCCTATTTGTAGAATACACAACCCTGCTATGGGAGTAAACATGTAGTCTGAGACTTTTATATGATTATATGATATTTTCTATTTGGTATACTATTATGTTATTGCATTGTATATTTAAAATCCCTGAGATATAAGATTATGTTCTACTTTGGTTACGAGCCCTACCACAAGTTATAATAGTGGCCTTTGTTCTATCCTTAACATGGGTATATAATGTGGCCTCTATTCTAACCTCAACATGGGTGTAAAATTGTAGCTTCTATTTTGATATTGCCATAGGTGTAAAATGGTGACCTCTGTTTTGACCTCGCGACGGGTGTAAAATTATGGCATCCATTATGAGTGCAATCACTTTGGTCGCAAAGTGATTTATGTTCTGCTTGTTTATATGTAGAATGCCCAACCCTACTTCGGGGGTAAACATGACCTCTATTCTAAGTGCAATCAATTTGGTGACATAGTGATTTATGTTCTACTTGACTATTCGCAGAACGCACGACCTTGCCATGGGGTAAACGTGGCTTTTGTTCTAAGTGCAATCACTTTAGTGAGACAATAGTTTATGTTTTGCTTGACTATTTGGAGAAGGTACAAACCTACCACGAGAATAAACATAGCCTCTGTTTTGAGTGCACTCATTTTGATAAACAAGTGATTTATGTTCTGCTTGGCCCACTGCAACTATGCACAACCCTGCCATAGGAGTAAACATGGCCCCTGTATGGATTGGGGCTAAGGATGGAAATTACTATTTAGGAGTATAAGTGAGTGTGTATGGATTTTGTAGACTAAAAGTCTATTTGTATCAAAGTGTGGTAAAAGTAACTTTTGCAGGTGCTGAAATGGATTAGACTCAGCAGTGATGTATTTATGGATCCTAGTTTTAGACATTTTGGTGAAGTTAACAGAGTGGGCAACGGAAACTGATGTAGAGATTATTGACTTTATATGCCCTTTGGAAGTATCCATAATTAGCTAGGCAAATTCTAAGGACAAAATTTTTATAAGGTGTGAGGAATGTAATGACCTGGCCAATAGGGCCCATTCCCAAGATTCTTTTCTAAAATCAAAGCCAAGCTCGAGAAGAAAACCAGAAGGTATCAAAACGACGTCATAATGTTAAAATCCTAAGAACACTTTTTCTTTCCCTTCTCCTGCCCCCTCGAACGTCTTTTATGCACTAGTGCCCATTTCTCTTTTATCTTATTAAATGATATTATATGTTCAGTATACTATTATGTTATTGCATTGTATCTGAAAATCATGACTCATAAGATTTCGCTTTGCTTTGTTTATAGGCCCTGCCATGGGTTATAATAGTAACATCTGCTTTGGCCTTTCCACGAGTATATAATGTGGCCTCTGTTCTGACCTTGTCATGAATGTAAAATGGTGGCCTCTATTCTGACCTCACCACGGGTGTAAGATTGGGGCCTTTATTTTGAGTGCAATTACTTTGGTGATAAAGTGATTTATGTGCTGCTTGGCTATCTTTAGAATGAAAACCCTGATACGAGGGTAAAAATGGCATCTGTTCTAAATGCAATCACTTTGGTGAAATAATGATTTACATTGTGTTTGGCTATCCATAGATATGCATAACCCTGCCATGGGGGTAAAATGTCTCTATTTTGAGTGCACTTACTTTGGTGGCAAAGTAATTTATATTCTGCTTGGCTAACTGTAGATATGCACAACTCTGCCAGGGTTAAAGGTGGTCTCTATTTCTGTTTCTATTATTGTTTCAATTATTGTTTCAATTATGCTTGTGCCTAATATGTTTTGTATATATTATTATTATTATTATAATGAAAGTCTTTTGAAAAAACAAATACTACTGTTATTTTTTTAGAACCATTTGTTTTTGTATTATGTAACTGGTTTATGTTTACACACTAGTATATATTCATTATCTATTGAGTTATTAAACTCACCCTTTTATCTCTACTTTTTTTTTTCTAGATGACTATTTTAATTGTGATAGTTAAAACAGATGACACCTGACAAACCAATCGGAAGCGACATTACAAGATTAGATAATCCTCAGTTTCCAAAATGGAGGTTTAGAGTTCAAAGCCCTCCTCTTTCAATTAAAAAAAAGAAAAATAGAAGAGAAATATAAAATAAGTGTTAGGGTGGCATAAGTACCGGGTACGTGACTTGACAGATATTCTTATAATTTTGTCTCAACTGTTATCGATGGAGTGGAGTTGTAACGTACCTGGCCATGTGGTAATAATAATCTTCATCCGGAGCTTAGGCGGATCTTAAAAATTTATAAAATAAATTAATTTCCCTTTAAAATGTTAAAAAGTTCCTAATCGATCCAAGGTATTATAATAATCTTATTATTTTTTTAGAAAACACTTATAAATATATAAAATCTAGTTTATAATAGTTCCAGATATAGCCCAAATCTAATAAAAATTTGAATTTTTCTTGCAAATTTAAAATTTTGGCCCTAAAACTTTTAAGGGTTGGTTTAGATTCATAGATAAGATGATTTTAGATAAAAGATAAAAGTTAAAAATAATATTTTTTAATATTATTATTATTTTGAGATTTGAAAAAATTGAATTGAGATTTAAAAAAGTTGAAATGTTTATTATATTTTTTGTGAAAATTTGAAAACATTGTAAAGATGAGATGAGATAAAATACTTTTCGAATCTAAACGGGGCCTAAACCTCTGTTTGGATAGTGAGATGAGATGAAATGATTTTAAATAAAAGGTAAAAGTTTAATAAAATATTGTTAGAATACTATTTTTTAATATTATTATTATTATGAGATTTGCAAAAATTGAATTGAATTTGAAAAAGTTGAATTGTTTATTGTATTTTGTGTTGGAATTTGAAAAAAATGATAATGATGAGATGAGATGAGTTGAAATGGTTTCTCAATCAAAACAGGAGTAACAATTAAAAAGTATATATTGAAAAAAAAAAAACTCATGGCATGTAATCCATTTTTATTATTCTTCGAGGAGTCTCCTTCAAACTTTTTGTTTTGTTTTTAAACTTTATCGTTTTTATGCAGTACTTTTTTTTTTCTTTCTAACATTCTCTTTCTTGTTAATGATAAATATTTTAACTTTTTAATTAAAGAAGAAAAACTACTATAAATGATAAGTTAAAAAAAATACTGCAAATGACATAATTTAATTTAAAAGATAAATTTTAAAATTTAAATCTTACAAATCAAATTACGTTATGTTGATAATGTGTGGTGTAAAAGACTTCAAATAGAATTACTATATTTTTTTATTGTATATCGTAATATACAATATGTTATGAGAATATATAAAAAACACTTATCATTTTACTTATAATAACTAATACTATAATGATTTATATAGTTATTTATATATTGACTTAAAGTGGATTACAAATCCTATCTTTGATACTTCCTTAACGGTAGCTTTAAAGGACATGTAACGTGTACTAATAGTATTAAAGCATAAAATGTAATTAATATACTAATATACATTAGTATACTATTGTATACTAATTAATTAAAGTGAAATATAATTAATATACTAATATATATTAGTATTATTAATGTATTATGTATTTATCAAAAAGAATATGTTGAGAATTTATTAGGACATAAAATGTTATTAATATATATTATATTTAAAGCATATAATCAAATAAATTTTCATGGTAAAGATTAAAATTTTATGTTATAAATTATAATAGTATTATCTTATATATAATTTTTTATATAATATATATTATATAATATATATTAATATATATTATATAAAAAATTATATATAATATTAAAAATATTATATATAATATTAAAAAAATAATTTAAATATATAATAAATAGAACAAGTTTTGTCCGGTCTGATCCTAAAAATCATGGAACTGAAACTAGACATGTTCCGGCCAGTTTTGGTATTTTAGAAACTAGTTCCACTTTTTATTGACTTGATCACCAGCCCACTATGTGTACTCGAGGAATTTTATAAAAGAGAAAATATCTCTTAGGAGTTTTAAATGTTTAATGGGTTTGTTCACCTCTCGCAGATGGTCCTCTCTCGCATTAAGTGAGGTGAGTCTTTGCGCTGCAAAGGAAAGTCTCTTGGATGTGGTCTGAAGAGTGCTGCAGCTATGGAGGCAGAACAACACAAGCATTGGGAAGCCTTTACTCTAACAGACCAGGAGTCTGACTCAGTGAAGGTGGAGAAGGATGTGTTAGAACATCTAGTTGAAAAAGGAAAACGAGGCCTCCTAATATTGATCAATGTTGACAGGGTGGTAAACAGGCAGGCTTTTAGAACAACCATGTCTAAGGTTTAGAGACCTGAAGGATGGATCCGGTTCAAGGACGTGGGAGATAATAGGGTGCTTGTGGAGTTTCAGCATGAACATGATAAAGTAAAGGTCTTGAATGGGAGGCCATGGCCCTTTGACAGGGTGCTGGTATGCTTACAAGAGGTCTATGGGCAAGTTCCATTAAAGGATATAAGCCTTACTAAGGAGGTTTTTGGGTTCAAGCTCATAATATGCTAATGGCATGCATCACCAAGGCAGTTGGTGTTAAGCTGCTCTTAGGGATGGAGAAGGTGCTTGAGGTGGAGACAGATGAAGGAGGCTATGGATGGGGGAGCATCTTGAGAGCCAAAGTAGAGGTGGTCATCACCAAACCTTGGATTCGAGGAAGGTTCTTAAAAGTTGATAACGCCCAGCAATGGATTCCATTCAAGTATGAAAGGCTTCCTTCTTTTTGTCTACTATGGTTCCATCAAATATTCCAAACACTGCCCTGGTACCAACCGCTATAACAAGAAGGAAGCCGTCAACCAGTATGGCCCTTGGCTCAGGGCTAATCCAACGAGGGTGAGTGGCCATGATACTCAACGATACGATGGTGACATGAACCAACAACCTCAACATGGCCAGCAGACGGGCAGCTCAGGGATGAAGTCAAATATGGAAACTCAGGTTGTCAGGCATGCTTCCTGGGAAGGTGACCCTACGGAGTATATGCCAAAAAAATTAAAAAGTAACTTGGACCATGTAGAAAATAAGAATCGTATGCATGAGAGTAAAAGTTTTCTTATTATTTCAACGTACACACTAGAGTGCTTATATACATTTACTTGATAACAGAAAGCCTAGAAGATGCTATCGTTTAGGCTCTAATCAAGTAATTGTTTGTGTTTACTTTTATATACTTATGATATATGTGGTATGTTGTTTGTTTACTTGCTGAGATTTCTTGAAATCTCACTATGTTAATTTCTATTACCATTTCCCACCCGGAATGATAGAAGTTGTAACAAGTTTAGGAAATTCAAATGATGAAGCGGAAGAGGATAGTACCTCCTTTGGAGTGGATCGTGCCTAAGATGGTCATGAGCTCGCCCGAGCCATCTATCTTGTAGCGCCTTGAATCGATTGACCAAGCAATCACAGCGATACTTCATGATATAAAGGATTTCAAACGTTGTCACAGCTGAGATAAGGATTGGAATTTGGAGAAGAGAGTGAAACCCGAACCTTATTGAAGAAAAAAAAGAAAGAAAGAGAGAAGAACGAAATGGGACCCATTCAATTTAAGTTGGTAATTTCTTTTGAGGAACAATGTTTTGATGGATCCCGTGTTTTAGGGATGGTTTAAAGTACAATATGTTTTTGGGGGTTCTTTTGGAAAACACAAACTTATTTTGAAGTGCTTATGCAATATGAAAGCTTTGGGATATTTGTACTTATTTGTACCATGTGTCTTTTATTTTGCCACTGTGGACAATTAGATAGAAAAAGAAATTTTCCGTTGTGCTTTTTATTGCATACTTCTAGATGTTAGGTGCATTGCATCTTAAATGTTATGTATGAGAGGTATGTAGCCTTATGTTACATGTCTCGATGCATTCAGTCACAGTCAAATCCCAAACGGGGGTTGGGGGCGTTGCATTGTCCCATTCTCTTATCGTCACAAAGTGCAGTTGAGTCCATCTGCCACCTGATTATCTAAACCAATGCTCCACCGTTGGACCCAGTTGATTATAAGAGGGAACACCTCTCCATCTCTCGCCTTGCTATCTAAGTCAATGCACTTGCACCCCGGGGACTAAAGGAGGAAACACCTCTCCCAAGTATCCTAATCTCTTCTCGGTACACTGTGTGGTCGAGTCTGTCTCTCGCTGGCTATCTAAGTTGATGCTACACGCTCGCACCATGGAGATTATAGGAGGAAACACCTCTCAAAAGTGTCCCAGTTTACTTGTCACCTAGCTCGGTTGACTCTATCTCCCGCCTGGCTATCTAAGTCGATGCTTTGCACTCGTACCTACGTAATTATAAGAGGGAACACAACTACCATGTGTCCCAGTCTCTCCATGCCACTTAGTGTGGTCGAGTACATCTCTCGCCTGGCTATCTAAGCCGATGCTACGTGCTTAAACCCTGGTGATTCTAAGAGGAAACACCTCTCCCAAGTCCCTACTTGCCGCCTAGTACAATCGGGTCCTACTCTTGCCTAGATATCTAAGCCAATGCTCCGCTCTTATACCTAAGCAATTATATGAGGGAACACTTATCCCAAGTGTTCCAGTCTATCCTTGCCACCTAGTGCGATCGACTCCATCTCCTGCCTTGCTATCGAAGCTGATGGTCTACACTCACACCCAGGCAATCATAGGAGGAAACTTCCCTCCCATGTGTCCAAGTCTCTCCTCGCCACATAGTGCAGTCGAGTACAACTCCCACTTGACTATCTAAGTCGATACACCTCGTTCATAGAACGACGATTAAAGTAAGAAACACCTCTCCCAAGGGTCCCAGTCTCTCCTCGCCACCTTGTGTGGTCGAGACCATCTCTCGCCTCGTTATCTAATTCGATGCTCCTAGCT
Organism: Cyclocarya paliurus; assembly: GCA_029856935.1. NCBI lineage: Eukaryota > Viridiplantae > Streptophyta > Magnoliopsida > Fagales > Juglandaceae > Cyclocarya > Cyclocarya paliurus. The sequence goes on from CM056948.1 coordinate 5,861,858, forward strand.
TGCACACCGATGATTATAAGAGGGAACACCTCTACCAAGTTTCTTAGTCTCTCCTCACTACCTAGTGCGGTCGAGTCCATCTCTCACCTTGCTATCTAAGCCGATCCTTCGCACATGCACCATGATTATAAGAGGGAAAACCTCTCCCAAGGGTCCTAGTCTCTATTCCACCCAGTACGATCGAGTCCATCTCCCACTTGGCTACCTTAGTCGATGGTCCCCACTCGCACCCCATCAATTATAATAGGGAATATCTCTCCCAAGTGTCCCAGTCTCTCCTCGTCATTAACTGCGGTCGAGTCCATCTCCTATCTAACTATCTTAATTGATGCTGCGCACTCGCACTCTGAATATTATAAAAAAGGATACATCTCCCAAGTGTCCAGTCTCAACTTGCCACCTAGTACGGTCAAGTCTATTTCTTGCCTGACTATTTATATTAATGCTCCAAACATGCACTCTGGCGATTATAGAAGGAAACATTTCTCCTAACTGTCTCAGTCTATCCTTGCCGCCTAGTGTGGTTGACTCCATCACCCACTGGACTATCTAGGCCAATGCTTTGCCCTAGCACCCAGGCAGTTATAGGAGGGAACACCTCTCCCATGTGTCCAAGTCTTTCCTCGCCACCTAGAGCAGTCAAGTCCATCTCTCGTCTGGCTATCTTAGCTGATACTTTGTGCTCAAACCCTAGCGATTCTAGGAGGAAAGATCTCTCAAAAGTGCCAGAGTACCTCAGTGCCACCCAGTGCAGTCGAGTCCTCTTCTCGCCTGGTTATCTAAGCCAATGCACCGAGCTCGCACCTCGATGATTATAAGACAGAATACCTCTCCCAAGTGTCTTAATCTCTCCTCATCACCTAGTGTGGTTGAATCCATCTACCGCCTAACTATCTAAGTTGATGCTTTGCTCTCGTACCATAGCAATCAAAGAAGGGAATATCTCTTCCAAGTGTCCCAGTCTCTTCTCACCACCCAGTGGGGTCGAGTCCATCTCTTACTTGGCTTTCAAAGTCGATGCACTCGCACCCCAGTTTATATAGGGGGGAACACCTGTCCCAAATGTTTGAGTCTCTCGTCACCACCTATTGTTGTCGAGTCCATCTCCTGCCTGGCTATCTAGGCCGATGCTAAACTCATGCACCCTGAAGATTATAGAAGGGAATACCTCTTCCAAGTGTCCCACATTCTCTTCACCACCCTGTGTGGTCGAGTACATCTCCCACCTAGCCATTTAAGCAAATGCTCTGTGCTCCAACCTTGGCGATTACAGGAGGGAACACCTCTCCTAAGGGTCCAATTCTCTCCTCACCACCCAGTATGGTCAAGTCTATCTCTCATTTGGTTATCTAATTCGATTCTCCACCCTCACACATTGGTGATTATAAAAGGGAACACCTCTCCCACGTTTCTTACCTCACCACCTAGTGCGGCATTTTCAAAATGTCCTTAATGGTGTAGGCGCAAGTTCAAAGATAGACTTGTCTCAACTTGTGAGTAAGGTCATTACAGATGAGGAGAATGAGTTTATATGTAAAGAGCCTTCTGATGGTGAGGTGAAAGAGGCATTGTAGTCTAGTCCAAAGCAAAGTAGTCTGGGGCTTGATGGTTTTGGGTCGGCATTTTACGTCTCATGTTTAGACATTATGAAAGATGATGTGGTGGAGGCGGCTAAAGATTTCTTTTCTGGTAATGATTTGCTAAGGTATTATCCCTCTTCGTTTATTGTCCTAATTTTGAAAGTGCAAGAACCATGTAGCTTTGACAAATTTCATCCCATCAGTTTGTGTTCGGTGGCCTATAATATTTTTTCGAAGATTTTAGTGAAGCACAAGTCATCGTTTCTCTCTTGGATGGTCTCACCTAAGCAAGGAGCTTTTATTCCGGGTAGAACATTTTTGAAAACATTTCTCTTACTTAGGAGATGGTGCAATCGATTAATAAGAAAGCTATTGGAGGAAATGTGATGATGAAAATTGATATGACTAAAACTTATGATTGATGGACTGAGATTTCCATCTAAGAGTTTTGACAGCGTTTGGTTTCTCTAATAAATTTTGTCAATTGATAGAAATGTGTATTAAGTTGTTGTGGTTCTCTATTATGATGAATGAGACATACGAGGATTTTTTTCAACCCTTGAAAGGCTTGCGCCAAGGGGATCCATTATCATTGTATTTGTTTATCGCCATGGAGGAGGTTCTTTCTCGGTTATTAAAGAATAGGTTTGAGGAAGGTAGGATTGGGAAATTTTTTCATCCACGTGGTGCACCGTTGATTTCGCATTTGCTATATGCGGATGATTGATTGATTTTTACTAATGGGGAAAGGAAGTTGCTGAAGTGGCTCATCAAAACATTACTTGTATGCTCTATGGTCTAGTCAGATTATCAATAGAGAGAAACCAACATTATTTTTCTCTAAGAAAATTTGTCCCGCTAGAAGATCGAGCTTGCTACATCTCACGGGTTTTGTAGAGGGGCAGTTGCCTACTTGGTATTTGGGGGCTCCTCTTCTTGCTAGACGGTTTACAACTAGAGTTTTGGAGCCGTTGGTGGTGACATTTCAAAATAAAGTAGCAGGTTGGAAGATGAGATTGTTGTCTCAACGAGGGAAATGGATTCTTCTTAAGCATATTCTTTCTAGCATGGCAACTCATTTGTTCTTGACAGTCCGAAGTTGATTATGAATAAGTTGACTTCCATCTTGGCTACTTTCTTTTTAGAGAAAGGGCAAGAAAAGGCTAAGAGGAAGTGGATGGCATGGTCGAAAATGTGTAAACCAACGTTGAAAGGGGGGGTGGGATTGGTGTGAGGGATTTTTCGAAAGTGCAAAGGGCTATGCATATGAGGTTTGCTTGGAGGTTTTTTCCTACCGATAATTTCTGGACGAGGTTCTTTAAAGTAAAATATTTAAAAGGTAAGCATATTATGGTGACCTAGGCTAAAGCATCGGATTCGAGATTCTGGAAGTTGATCCTACGTGTGATGTTGAAGGTCTTAGAGAATATGTCTATTCGGGTGCATGATGGAGGTGTTTCGTTTTGGTTTCATAAGTGGTTGTCTAATGGCTTGCTTGCAGCTACAACTTCTAATATTACTTTGCCACAGTTGAAGGTCAATGAGTGTTGGGTGGAGGATGTATGGGATATGAGGATGCTGGAGGAGCTGGTGGGTTCCAACCAGGTGATGAAAATTATATCTGAGGTACCTAGTGGTTGAGAAGGGAGGGACTTGGTGTTATGGTATCCTAGTTGTGATGGATGTTTCTCTACGACAAGCGCTTGGGAGGTGATACGGGTTAAGGTCCTCAGCTAGAAGGGACGGAGTGGATATGGAATAATTTGCTGCCAAAAAAACATTTCAGTGCGTATGTGGAAGGTAAGGTTCAACTGTCCTCCGGTGGATGCAAGAGTGTAGTTCCTTGGTATTGCTTTGGCTTCTCGATATGACTGCTGCTTCATAGGTAATCTTGAGGATAGAGACCATGTGTTGCGTTCGGGTGAGGTGGCTTAGGCAGTATAGAAAAGGGGAGCGCAAGTTTTAGGAGTGAGTTACATGCATGTAAGAAGCTGGTGGGTGAGAGTTTGTCGTTCATTTTTCTGCGCAAAGAGATCATCACAAAGAGGGATGCTAATTGGTTTAATGCCCTGTTTGATCTCTTGGAGGTTGTGGCAGAGACGCTGCTTTGCTAGAATGGAAGGGAAACTTGAATCTGTTGATGCTGTTGGATGTCGAAGATCGGTGTAATTTCTAGTGTAGACCGTATGATGCTTTCAAAATTGGACATACCTATGGGTGAAGCTGTGGTTCGAAGACCTGATATTATTTCATGGAAAAGGCCAATGAATGGATGGGCTAAGCTGAATGTGGATGGTTCATGTAGAGGTAATCTAGGAAATTGTGGTGGGGGAGGTGTTTTGAGAAACAGTAGAGGGAAATTGTTGGCAGCTTTCTCTACAAAGTTTGGCTTTGGTACTAATAATAAATCTGAACTTCGGGTGCTTATTTGTGGTTTGTCGCTTTGTAGGGAGTTTGGTATTTGGAAAGTTGAAATTGAATGTGATTTGGCTTTGGTGGTGCAGTGGCTAAGAAATAAGTCATGCATGGTTTTGTATTTGTGGGATTTTTGGGAAGAGCTTCTAAAGGCTTTTCATGGTTTTGATTACACGATCTCTAATCAGTTTAGGAAAGGCAATAAAGTGGCGGATTTCCTGGCAAGGCAGGGGGAGGAGGGGATGAATTATACATATGTGGTTTCCGATGATTTACCCCATTGAGTTAGAGGTTTGCTTAGGTTGGATTATCTTGGTTTGCCTAGTATTAGGCCTTAATTTGGTTGCTTGGTGGGTTTTGGTTTTGTGTTTGTCTTAGTCTTGATTGTTTAAGATTTTCCTCCGCCAAAAGTGAAGGTTTGTTTTAATAAAGTTCGGATTATCATATGCTAAAGAAAGATCTAAATAAGGGCAAAAAAGCAATAAAAGTAACACGGGATGATGATTCAAGTAGTTCAGACAGTAAAACAAGCAATGGAGAATTAGCAAATTTTTGTCCTATGGCTAAAGATGACCTTAAGGTAACAAATATTTACAATATTAAAAATCCTTCATATGAGGAATTGTAAAATGTTTTGGAAAAAGTATATGAGGAACTTGAGAAATTGTGAATCAAATATACTACTTTGAAAAAATAATTTTTTTTTTAACAAACAAAATTCATCTTTTAAGAAAAGAAAACATTGTTTCAAAATATGAAAATCATAAGTTGAAAAAGAAAGTGATTGATTTAGAAAAAATTGTTAAAAATTTTACAAAAAATTTTGAAAAACTTCTTGGCAGTCAAAGATGTGTTTTTGACAAGGCAGGTTTGACATACGTGCCAAAACAAAAATACAAACCTTATACAAACTTCTTTGATAATCCTTCTAAATCAAAATCTAGTATTCAAAATTCTTTTATAAAAGTAACTTTTTCAAAGAAAGATACTATTACAATCACTCAAGTTCTTCATATATGTCACATGTTATTTGAAATTTTTGTAATAGAAATTATCATAATTATCATACTTGTCCTATTAGAAGAAAACATACACAAACTATTTGGGCCATATGGGTACCTAAAAATCTTGTTTCTTCTAATACTAATAAATTAAGGACCCAAAGAACTTGGGTACCAAGAAAAATCATTTTTATTGTTTTTGTAGGTATGCATGAAGTTCCTCCATAAACAAAAGCAAATGGTTTTTAGATAGTGGATGTTCAAGACACATGACGAGAAACAAGACTAAATTCTTTGATATTACATCTAAAGAAGAAGGACACGTGACATTTCGAGACAACTCGAAAGGAAAGATTGTGGGAATATGTAAAATTGGTAATGAGTCTTCTGGTATAATTGAAGATGTTCTACTTGTTGAAGGTCTAAAGCATAATCCTTTGAGTATTAGTCAATTATGTGATAAGGGATTTACAATTACTTTCAAAACGGATAAGTGCATTATTTTGAATGATCATGATTTCAATGTTTATTTTATTGCTTTTAGAAGCAACAATATTTATACAATCAAATTTGATGAAATTGCCTTACAAGATGCTATTTGTTTTTCAATTCAAAATGAAACTAGTTGGCTATGGCATAGAAGACTAGGTCATGCCAACGTGAAACTTATTTCCAAACTTTCAAAAAATAATCTTGTAAGAAGAATCTATGCATGTAGTATTTGATGAAGAAACAGAATGTAGTTTTTTGATTAGTATATTTGCAGTGTTATTGTTGCCATGGGCCGTCAAGAAACAAAGAAAGGCTACAGTACCTTCATTGCCACCAAATCCCCATGGCTTGACAATATTCGGGTACCTTCCGTTTATAGGTACATAACTTCATAGGAAATTTGAGCAATTGTGTGGGATCTATGGCCCCATCTATAAGGTTTGGCTTGGAAATAAATTGTGCATTGTGATTAGCTCACTCTCGCTAGTTAAAGAAGTTGTTCATGACCAAGATGCAATATTTTCCAATCGTGATTGTAACACAGTTTCACGTATATACTATCACATTTGGTGCTGACTGAGAGATGTTGCAGAAGATGTTTGTGAGAGAGATGCTAAGTCCAGCAAATCCTGATAGTACCTTGGCTTTACGAAGAGAAGAAGTAAGGAACACCACTAGAAATGTATGACAAAAATGGCACCCCTATGGATTTAGGGGAACTGGAGTTTGTAACAATGATGAATGCCATCATGAACATGATGTGTGGTGGCACGCTACATGGAGTGGAAAGGGCTAAGTTTGGAGCAAAGTTGGAACATATCTTTGCGGAATTACTGATCATTCTCGAAAGACCAAATGTTTTGAACCTTTTCCTGGCTGTAGGAAGTTTTGATTTACTAGGGATCGGAAGGAAATCAAAGAGGATTTCTTAAAGCATTGATGGAGTACTTAAGTATGCCATTGACAAACGGATCAAGAGTTTGGCCAAGGCCAAAGAAAAGGGAATGGGAAAGACAGGACAAAGGGACTTTTTGCAAGTTCTCTTGGAATTAAGGGAGCATGACGATGGGGCACCATCAATGAGCATGACCCAACTCAATGTCGTGGCTTTTGTATGTCTATATATGTATCCTTTTTTCTACTTTTGTGTTTCATTACTTTAGAGCCGAACATGAGGGGCTGAGTTTGCCATCTATAACTTTAACTAATTTATAGACATCCAAACTTTGTTTTGGTTTGTTTCTTTTTCTTTTTCAATTTTCAGTTCAGGTGATCACCTTACTCTTGTTTAAATAGGACATAGTGGCGGCTGGATCGACACCACAACAACCATGTTGGAATGGATGATGGCAAGGTTGTTGAAACATCCAGAGAAAATGACAAAGGTCACTGTAGAATTAACAGAAATTGTGAGGTTGGACAACTTCGTTGAAGAATCTCATTTGCCCAAATTATATTATTTAGGAGCGGCTATTAAAGAGACATTCCATTTGCACCCACTTCGTCCTTTCCTATTACTTCGTACTCCAAGTGCATCTAGCATCAATATTGGAAGGTACCATGTACCCAAAGGTTCTAGTATTTTCTTGCATGCTTGGACTATACAAAGGGACCCAAAGTATTGGGACAATCATATAGAATTTAAACCTGAGGGGTTTCTAAATAATGCTTATGTAGGTTTGATTATTCAAGCAACAATCTTTAAGTATTTTCCATTTGGGTCAGAGAGATGAATAAGTGCGGAGCTTACACTAGGGGAGAGGACACTATCCTGGTTTCATTTTTGCATTCCTATGAGTGGAAATTGTCACAAGGTTTTATTAATAGAATTTTCTGACACTTTCAGTGCTATTACCAAGAAGAGAAACCAACCAAGGTTATCCAAGTCTGAGCTCTACACAGAATAGTACAATGCAAAAAATATACTTTAGTGCTTTCCATACCAGTACCTTGTATGAAGCATTTTTATGCACATTAACTCAGAGGTTTTGATGCTTTTCACTTCCTGTAGTATAGAAAATGTAATGGTGGTTTCCAAATAATGTTGTTTTGCTTATATACAAATTGGCTTACACGTAAGCTCACCTTCTTCCCCCCCCCCCCCCCCCTTTTTTTTAACCAATCAAGTTTTCCATTAAAAGTTAATGATCTTCATAGACAATGAAAGATAACAAGTCAATTACACAGCAACCAGATAAATTAAGCCAAGTACCATACCCTAAAATTGACAATCTAATTAACCCAGAATATGTAGTTCCACCTTAGACCAAATCTAGCAGATACCACCAAACTCCTGAGATCACTATCTTTTTCATTCAGTTTTCCAATTCACTAGAAACTGTGCTTCAAACCCAGACCATGCTTTCCACGCACACAACCAGGCCTCACAAACAGATAAGGAGACCTCTTGGAGTAGTGCATCTTCGGAAACGCCCTCTTCCCCAACTTCCTCATCCTCTGCCTCCCGAACTTATCGCTCACATTCCATGGCACGAGCTCGTCGTCCAAGTCATACCCTTCATTTCCATCATCATCTTCGTCGCCATCATCGTCAAATTGTTCCTCACCACGCCCGCCATCGGCCCATCATCATACCCACGACCAAAACCGCAATACCCAGCCTCGTATTTCACACCCGCATCCACATCATGATGATGAGGATTCTGATGATCTACATGACGGTTTTCCATTTGATTATTCTTTAAACAAATGGGCGTGGAGATATCAGAATCCTCTTTGTCTTCGTCTATTTCATCTCCTCGTTCTCCTCTTTCGGAGTCAGCGTCGGAGGCGTTGACGAACTCCCCGTGGGACAGGCCCTGTTCTTCGACTTGAACGAAATCGAGGTCTTCAATCAAGAGGAATTCCATGGACGATGAGGATGATGATGCCCTGGAGCTCTTCGCCATTGCCACTCTTTTACGACTTTTTTTTTTCCTCTTTATCTTCCTCGTTTTGCACGTACACTCACCTGTATCTAGATTTGCGCAATTATTTGCCTGTGAATAAAATCTTACTTTGGCATCCTTTTCTTCTTCTTTTTCCCCTGTCTAACGTGGTTTGAAGGTAAACAATGGTTTTTGGGCGTTTTGTACTGTAATGTTCATGTAAATGAAGTCTGCATGATCACCTACATCGATTCTGTAACATTGACACAAATAAAGCGTCCTACATATATTTTTTTTGTTTTCCGTGATTATGCCAAAATGCGCAGTGCATGAGTCCACCAATCATGTGTTAGGATATACACCATGAGCAATGGAAAAATTTTTACCATAAAGCAAAACAACCAACTCTGGTTAGTGGTATAAAGAGAGAGTATATAGTATCATGGCTACTAGGAAACCTTCTCTATCAGAACCTTGGTTTCAAGTCAGCAGGCTGCGCTGCGCTCTCTTTTCATCCATTAATTTTATTTTATTTTGCAATTGGTAAAAAAGGATTTGTTTCTTTCATTAGTTGCCAACAACTTCTTTTACGACCACCCAAATATTCAGCTAATCAATGTTAGAGATTGTAGAGAAAATATCAACCACACAGAACAACGTGTGGCATGTGTTATTAATATAGGAACTTTACAGAGTTCTATTAAGAGTCTGTCACAATGGAAGCACTAGCGGAAAACATAACAAAGTTTAATTGAGCATGTCTTCTAGGAACGTTATAGAGTTCTATTAAGAGTCTTGAATGACTTATCACGACCGGATTCCTTATCCTAAACATCCCCTCGCAAGTCCAATGAAGTACTACATTGAGCTTGGAATGGATTGTTGTAAATTTTTTATGAAAACAGGGGCTTGGAAAAGATATATTCTAGGAGAGAGAAACTTGACCTCAATAAGTTTATTGGCAACCATGTCTCTAACAAAGGGAAAATCAATTTCTACATGATACTTTGTACGAGCATGGAAAACTAGATTTGTTGACAAATACGTTGCATGATCTTATGTTGTCACAGCATAATGACAACATAAGATAGTGGATTGTGAGAGTTTAATACCAAGTTCCTGAGTAAGGATTGAAGCCAATGAATTTCAGCTCTTATATTGGCCAACGCCTTATATTCAGCCTCAGTGCTTGACAAAGCAACTATAGCCTGCTTTTTGCAGTTCCATAAAATTGGATTTTGTCCTAAGAAATACAAAATCCTCCTGTTGATCATCTATCATCACGGGAGCCCACCCAGTCGGCATTTGAAAATGCTTGTAGAACAGTATTTATAGATTTTCAAATATAGAGACCTTAGCTGGATTGTCTGTTTTAAAAAGGGAAGAAGACGCTTTGTCACCTACCAATGTGACAATTTTGGTTTGTGCGTGAACTGTGATAATTTGTTGAATGTGAAAGCAATATCTGGACGAGTTACTAGTAAGTATTGTAAGGCCCCAACTGTGCTACAAAATAGAGTAGTGTCACTGCAAACCTCACCATGAAGGGCACTTAGATCGGTGGAACTGGCCATTGGAGTGCCAATTAGCTAGGCCTGATGCATTTTTGTATTTTTTTAGAATACAAACGATATAGCGTTGTTGAGATAATAGGATTTTGCCGTTGGAGTTGAATGCCTCAATACCCAAGAAAAACAATTCAAACTACCCAAGTCCTTGATTTCTTAATCGCAATGCAGAGTATTCAATAAGTCATCGATGGCATGCTTGTATGAGCAGGTAATCAGTATGTCTTTGACATAGATTTGTATATATATAGTGAACTAAGTATAGTTGTGAATAAATAGGGAAGTATCTGGACGTAAACCATGGAAACCCAACTCCAATAAACGAATGCTTAGACGGGAAAACTAGGCTTGGGGCCTGTTTTAGTCCATACAATCCTTTGTGCAGCTTGCGAATTGTATTTGGTAAGTGTGGATGAATATATGCAGGAGGTTGGGTCATGAAACCGCCTCTGATATTGTTCCATGCAAAAAAGCGTTAAGCACAAGACTGTAGGTCTTGGAGAAATCAACAAAAGATTACTAGAGATATCCCTTGGCAACCAGACGTACCTTATAGAATTCAACCTTGCTGTTAGCTTTCCTTTTTTATCCCGTATACCGATTTTGATCGACCAATGAAATTTCAAGCTGCAGTGAGCTGAACTAGACTCTAGGTGCCAGTTTTTAGTAGGGCATCAAACTCTGAATTCATGGCAGCTCTCTCTATTTAGGGTGCTTGACTGCAGTAGAATAGAACGTTGCTTCAACCATGATTGAATCAGTTTTAGCAAGGAAGGCTTTGGAAAGGGGATGCTGAACGGTATCATCAGTGTGTGGCTTGGGTTTAGAGACATTACTTTCGACCAAATGACCATTGGGTATAGGGAGGGCAGAGGATCTACAAGTGGTTGAGTGGAAGGCTCAAGTGACAACGAAGAGGTTTCAAGAGGATTCGAGATTGAGGGAGGAGACGTCTGAGTTGTGGATGAGGGTTTCGGTGAAGTTGAGAGTGAGGAAGGGGATGATTGGGTTTGTTGGATGTGCACAGGCCATTGCTTGAATATTCTGATTAGGCCGACACTGGCTCAGCCGCTATCCTGCTACAAGAGTTGAGTAAAAAGTAATGGGCCCGGTATGGGAAGGAAGAACTTTGAAGGAGGTACCTTGGACCAACGGGGACTGATTTTAGGTCAACTAAGAAGAGAATGACCCTGGCTGGAATGGAAAAAATGCTTGACTTCAAAAACTGACATAGGGTTGGGGTTTACGAAAAGTAGTGGGAACATTTTGTTGTCGTAGATAAAACTCTATTTCTTGTGATCAAAACAGAGTGATATTGTGACACCACTACAAGAAAAAAGACTTTTTGCAGCGATTTTATGCCTGTCGAAATAAAATCGCTGCAAAAAAGATTTAATTTCGGCGATTTTAAAATCGTCGCATGATTTTTACATAAAATTTTGAAATGATCCTTTTGCGGTGATTTTTTTAATTTTTTGCGACAGTCATATTCGCCGCAAATAATTTTTTGGACTTTTGTAGCGATTATTGAGTTTTTGCGACGAAAAATTCGTCGGAATACCAAAAATTTTTTCTCGACGATTGAATAATCGTCACTTTTATGCAGGCAGACATTTGCAGCGATGTAAAATCGCTGGAAAAAATTATTTGCAGCGATTTTAAAATCGCCGTAAAACGATTTGCTGCAAATTCATAATATTTGCGGCGAATTTCGAATTTCGCCGCTATTTCATTAGGACGTTTGGAACTAGTGATGGAATCCCACTTGTGCAGATTTTCTGGCGATTTTTTAGTCGCCGCAAAAGCTTAGTATTTACAGCCATAGGAGTTTCGCTACTTATAATGTGAATATTTGCGGCGAGGATTTAGATATTTGCGGCGAGATAAAAACGCTGCAAATACCTAAACCTAAAATTAAAATCCCCGCTCGGGCTCCTTTCCCTCCAGCCCTTCGCCCCCCCTCTTTCCCTCCCTCCCGAACTCTTCCTTCTGGTTGAAGTAGAAAAATCGCCGGTAAGCACTGTCCGTCGCGAGCGGCCCCACCATGCCACCGCCATCTCACCTCGACGGCACCCCCTCGTTCTCCCCCAGCCCCTCGCCGATCTCTTTCCTCCCCAAATCTGGCCTCACCTCTCTCTCTCTCTCTCTCTCTCTCGGATTTCTCTATATCGCCGCCACTAGGGGCGCCGTTAGCCGCCAGCCACACGTCGACGCCGTCGCCAGTTCTCCGTTGGAGCTCCTTCTCCTCCACGCCTAGCCCAGCAGCCCGAGGCCCTCCCTCTCTCCCTTGCTCTGTTCGCAGCCCACGGCCACCGGCTCTGCCCAGCGCCACCGTGCTCCTCCAGAGCCACGACCACCCCTGAAATCATCTGGTAATATATATTAGTTGGCTGCAATTTGGGTGCATTATGAGATGGTTGATTATGTATTCTACCGCAAGATCTCATTGTCCTTTTGATGATGTTTTTGTATTTTATTTGTTTAAGCTTTATTAATAATGGATCAAGTTATGATTATAGTTTATTGTTCTGTGCATATAATCTCATTGATTAATGTTTATTATTAATGTTCTGTTAACACCAGATGATAACCGTGTTGTGGCTTCTCAAGTAAGTAAAAGACTCATAAAAACTCAGACACATCCTTTGTACAATGCAATTACTTCTGAAAACTTCACATGTAATAGATGTAGAGCTGTTAGTTCTTGTCTTTAAGAAATGGATTTGTCAAAATTTACTTGGAAGTATGAGACTCAGTTTTTCATGTTATATCAACTTTTGCAAAGTAACAGTTAAGAACAAAAATAATAATAAATTCATCCCATTTCAAGTTTCTAGTATTAGTTTTGTCAATGGCATCATTCCAGAACTGGCAATTTGTAACTCTTGCTTCCTGTACTGTTAATTGTAATCTTGGTTATTGGCATGTGTAAATATAAAATTTGAACTTTGCCATTTTCATATCTGCCTTTTAATGGATTCTTTCTCCCCCAGGTTGAGGTGGATTTTTTATTTTTATTTTTTGTTTTTGCTCCTGATATGTTACTCATGCTGTTTTTGGGTTCCATTTTTAGCCACCTTGACCATACCTCTGTAATGCAGGTTGCCCTGTATATAAGCTTGTTAATTAGAGGGCCGATATAATTTTTTATTTTGCTAAAGTTTACAAGGGGGTTAACTAAGTTTAAAGTAAAGACATGAATGGAGAGGCATGGAGAGGCTCCCTTCATGCCGCTTTTTGAGTTGTTTTGGAGTACTTTAATATATAATGTGGTCCTAATTGACTTAATTAAATAAATCAAGTACTCAACAATTAATTGGCATAAATTAATAGGGGTCATCTTTATCCCGACACTTAAAACCCATGTTTCCGAACTTCCAACGCCTCTTTAATTAGATGCTAATTGTTGATGCCAAATTGATGAAGATGAAGAACAGCTAGCTGCTAATTGGAGATTAAGATTTCACATGACTTAGCTTAGCTAATCAAAGCTCTGCTGCCCTTGATTGAGGAAGATGCTAAAAAAAACTAATAATAACCCTTCATGAACATATGTAAGCACATTTGGAATTCATCTTCCTTAGCATGCATGCGGTATGAAAGTATAATGTACAGCATGATCTAATTAACAATTGGTTTTCATAGCTAGTTTTTTACATATCATAATCAACAATAATACCTATATATACTTCCATTTTAATTTGTGTATCAATTTGGCAATGAATAAATTTATTGATAAAAGCTATATAATCAGTATATTGATGGACTTGTTTTACTGGATTTTGATTCTTCATTGAGATGGAAAGTTACCGAATAAGAGTTTGTGTGAAGTCGGGGGTACTTGTTGGGTTATGAGAATGGTAAACCAGAAGCAAGATCAAACAACTTTATGTTCGGTGCTCCTAATGTTGTAAGTTCACTTCTTATTTCTATGCTAGGATGAAAATTTAATTAAATTGCAGCATATTCTTTTGCCTAGTATGATAATGCTATGCATACATATCGCTAGGGGGATTAATTAATTGCATTGGCTATAATACCATTATCTTTCCTAGGAACAGTTCGTCCGATGATAGTTTAAATTTCACTATCTTTTGCCTACTATGATAGTGTCTATGCATAATGCATCACTTTATGATATCCCCACCTCCACCCTCCTTTTCACATCTAAGGTCTAAAAGTTTCTAATTTTCTGGTGTAAAACTTGGTAGTTCTCTTACAATATCTGCTGTAAATTTCTTGGTTATGAAATTAGAAGCTAATATTGGAATACTTAATGAAAAGTTCAAGATGTATTTTTTATTTTCATAACAGCAAAAATCAATTGGTTCAGCCCACCTGCATGTGTGTGTATATACAAACTTATATATATGGATATGTATGCAAGTAAATCTATAGAGTGGGTAAGTTATAAATGATTGGGGCTGTCAGCATTTTTTATTGGTCATTACATCAAGTCCTTTTGATCTTGAAGTTTACTTTGCAGGCATGGGAATGCTGGTAGCTTACCATGAGTAATTGGAGCTCATGTGCAACTTACCATGAGTAAGAAAAATTTAATACATTGGAGCTTTTAGACTTGCATTTTTTTTTTGCCCAGTGAATATAGAAGGCAGTTACTCATGCTGTTTTTGGGTTCCCTTTTTAGCCACCTTGACCGTACCTCTGTAATGTATATATGTGATGTTTAGTGATTAAAGTTAGTTTGAAGTTAATAAGTTATGTGTAGAGCCATGGATTGGATGTTTCCATGTTGATGGACTACTAAGTATTTTTGGGCTTGAATGAATGGATCTTTCCATGCTAACTTGAATGAATGGAGGAAGGGCTTTTTAAATTGAATTTGAGTAGGATATGTGTAGTATTCTGTTTTGTGCACTTTTTTTTTTTTTTTTTTCTGAAACATCATTTCCGGCGAAATAATTTCGCCGGAAATAATTTTTTAAACATATAAGTTTATTTCCGGCGACATAAAATGCCGCAAATACATATTTTCAGCGACATAACTCGCTGCAAATAACATCGTTCCAAATATCCAAGAATTTGTGACGAAAAATATTCTATTAGCGGCGATATTTGTTCGCCGGAAATAGATACTACCGACGATTTTGGAAAACCGTTGAAAAAAGAGACCTTTAGCGGCGATTAATTTTGACAATTGCGACGATTAATTTCGTTGATTTTGGTCTTCTCGGCGATTGAGTTTGAATACGGGAGTCCTATTTGCGACGAATTAAAAGCCTATTGCGGCGATTTAAAATCGCCGGAAATATAAATTTTTCCGACGATTTTTTAGTATCGCTGAAAATTCTCTGAATCGTCACTTTAAAATCGTCGAATGGCCGGCGATTTTAAATCGCCGAGAAAGAGTAAACCCAACGATTTTATAGGGTATTTTCGACGATTTTACACGCTGAAAAAGACCTGATTTCTTGTAGTGCACCCCCAACCTTCACTTGTGATTTGATGGAGATTTGGAGCATTAGAACAGGCAACACATAATTACATATCCTTGTTCATGATAGATAGCATGCAATGCATCTTATGAATAATCTAGCAATTGCAATAATCACAGCGGAATTAAGACTTGTAAAAATTCTGCACCAAATTAACTAAAAACATAACTTCATTAACAGCCATTCACGCCTCACTTAAAAGTCCATAACATGAGCCGGGTACATAATACTTATAAACAAATGGAGAATATATATCCTTATTCAAGTCGTGGTTGATGGTTTTAAAACAAAACATTTTAAGAGCATCTCTCTGATGCGCAGAATGGCTTGTAGGACCATCTCGAGGAATATCATGATCAACTACAGTTGGCAGTCAGGATCTATCTCTTCCTCAATCATCCTTAACTAGGGATTCACGTTCATCACCATAGTCAGGTCCTGCTACAACTTCTACCATCCTAGAAAGAATGGTAGTTTGGTCATAATAGAGTGAGATTCCTTGAATCTGAGTATAGCAACCAACATACAAAGAGATAATATAGACATGACAAATAATAAACATGAGATGCTTGCATGGTATGCAAAGAAAATTTTTGCTAGTCCATCTAGATTCCTCAATATTTTTCAAAGAATTCAGATACACATTTTCTTACAGATAATATTTCATTTTCTATCATTTCCTTTTTATTTATTTTCTTTCTTAACATATGGTAATATCATGTCTCCCCTTTTTTGTACCGTGAGTACCTATTGGTTACCATAGCCCAATTTTTGGGAAAACGTCATTAGAGTTATGCAGATAAATTCAATGTATTGATCATACTTAGATACTTAGGCTGTCCGAATTAACCATAGCAAGAGTATTTATTCATAGCGGTAGCCACCTGCGCTAGGCACCATATTCATACGACAATGCCTTGGAATCCTTTAAAGAGGGGCCCAGTCAATGTTCGTTGACTGTTATTCACCAATTCAGGAGTTACCACTCCATTTTTAACTACTCCAAAGTGGATATAGGAGTTCCACTAGAATATTCTCTCATCCTAGCATTGGAATGTGGCAAAAATATTTTCATGCTATACTCATGACAAAAACTCAATTGATGACATGTGCTTTCTTTGAAAAATAATAAAACTTCAAGTAAAACATCATATCTTTTATGCATCATGCTAAAGAGTACTTGTTATGCATAAGTTCACAAAATCATCAAATGCCATATAGAAACCAATTGCTAATGAGATAGTACAAGGCAGTTCATGATAAAAAATAACGTTTACATATGAATGAAGCGTTTATACAAAGTTATATAAATATTATCTAAGAGTAGATTAGAGACCAACTTACCAACTTTCTAGGTATGTGAAGGTGATTTCTAAAATAAAAGATGTGCTAGGAGTTAGAATATTGATACTTATTAAGAACTAGCCATGTTTTCAATCAAATGGTTTTACTAAACTTAGTGACCTTTCTTAGCTAAGGTCATGGCCTATTCAAAGGCAAGACACATTATATGATGGTGTTTCTTAGGCATAGCCGTGGCATGTGTTTCATATCAACCTTTAAGAAATGAAGGCTATTGCTTATGCTAAGCGATCATGCTTACTTCTTAGGATAAAATCTAAGTGTGCACCAAATTTTTGCATGAAATTCATATACTCATAAGTGATTAAATTGAAACATAATTGATACTAACCTCTTTATGCCATTTAACTCAATGCATTAAACCAATAGTAACCTCAAGATAGGAATGATGATCAACCCAAGATAGTGCATGTTGTAAGCAGATTTTTAACTTTATAACCATGGCATACGAAACACTTATGATACTATCATCAAGATCTATTTTGAACATGCACCTTCATGCTCAACTCAACATGCTTTACTTATGAATTATCAAGATGGATAGATTACTCACAATCTTGGAGGTTCTCCTACAAGCACTCGGTTAAGGCTCTTTCTTCACCTTTTCTTTTTTCGAAGCTCTTTCTCTCTAACTCACTCAATATTTTTTGTAAGTGGTGTGAGGTGAAGTGAGGTAGGAAGGGTTGCATTTATAGGCTTTCTAAGGAGTGGATGATCACTCAAAACACACCATTTACCATGGCTCACCCAATTACTCACTTTAGCTACAACCATGGTGGTTTCGGCTAGGTTAACTTGAAGCTTCCTCATTAGTTTCTTGTGTGCAGCTAGGGAATCTTAGGGTCTTTGATTTCTGATCTTGTGGGTGTGTGGGATGCAAGAAAGTTTTAGAAAATAAGTTCCCATGGATTGGTTGGATTTGTAATAGTTTACATTCTTGTTTTCTCAAAACAGTGGCCTTCCATTGCTAGTTTCTTTCAACTAGGTTGGTTTCTTGAGTCTAACGGATGGTTAATAATCCCTCTATTGAGTAAGAAAGAGAAGAGGGTGAGGGACACTTGTCTTGAAGATGGAAGAGGTGGAAGAGGAAGGGATGAGTTGGTGTTTGCCGAGATGAACCACTTACATTCATCAATGATCTGCTCAATCTTCCTTCAATACCATGGGGTCAAATTGAAGTGTAGGTGTCATGGGATGGAAGAACACCATGGTTTCTTCATCCATTCTTGGGGATCACAAAGGTAGTGAAGGAATAGTGGGTGGTTTGGAAGGAAATTCATCATTGTGATTCAGCTAGGGGGCTAGGCTATAGTTCCTTCTTTGGTTGGGTCTTAGGGATTTTTTCGATCTATGATTCCTTTTTGCAGATTTGGTTCCTCTATCAATGCTCTCTATTAGAGTTGTGAGGCTTTAGAAAATCTTTCCAAATTTTGATGCAAATCGTTGGTTCTATCTTACATTCAAATTCCGTGGGGTGCAAGTTTTTTGGCATGATGCTAGGAGGTTTGACATGAGTTGGCTTCTCTCATACATTCAAGGCAACATGTCTAGAATCTATTTTGAGAAGATGAGGCGTTGGTGACAAGTAGAAGGCAGACAAATTCTGATTTGATACTAAGAGTGTCAATCTGGCCGTATTGGGTCTTTTGGTGTTTGCGTCTTCAATTGTTGACTAATGACTTTGTGAGGCCAAAGGAAATCTGAATATTTGGAAGCTTCCTTATATTTGCTTGGGGACAAAAACTATAGCTTGGGGAAGTGTCTTCATTTTATCTATCGGTTGTTGTGTTGGTCCGAATGAGCCTTGTAGTGTGTATGTCATATGGGCGTGTCCTTCATGTGTGTCATCCTATTGTCTTTTACATATTTCAAGTTCCTAAACAATTCAGATGATAGGGCTAAGTTTGTGCCACATATTTCTAATAGATTTGGACAAAAGAACATAGAGCTATGAATTTGGAATCATTCTGTTGTGTGCATCCTGATGTTTTCGACATGGCTTGCTTCATGTGACGATGACTTGGTCTGATTAATAACATCTTAACTTAACTAATTATGTAATCCAATTGTAATAAGTCTAAAATAAATTTTGAAGAATTTCCTAAAAAGGTCTTAATGGCCGATTGCCTCCTAGTGTAATTGACCTTTGGTCTTGTCTTACAAATTTTCAGATTTTTTGTCTCTGTCGAGTAAGACAATGACTTTTCTTGGGCGCCTTCTAGGAAATTTCCTAAGTTTGGAGTTGTGGGCAAGTTTTTCCTAAACTTGGTCTCTAAGTTGGGCAAACTTGGGCCTTAAGTTTAGTGTGTTAAGCTTAAGTTTGGGTTTGGGCTTTGTCTTATTGGACTTTGGCCTACTGGCTTTAGGCCTCAATTGGGCATAGGTCTTTTAGTTTGGACCTAGTTGTTGGGCTTCTATTTAGGCCTTGGCCCATCAGGGTCTAGCTCCTAATTTGAGCTTTGGGCCCATTCGGCTTGAGCCTAACCTTGGGCCTTATCTCTTGAGTCTATCCTAAATTTCATCCTTAATAGGTTGGATCATTTATTTCTCTATGCTTTTTAGCCCATTCTTTTCCTAACTAAAGTCCTCAAAGTGTCTTGGGCGTTATGCTTAAGGTCATCAAGATAGAAACCCCTTTATCAAGGTCTATTATCCATAGAGTCTCTTGGTAGACTTTAGTGGGGTGTTACAATATACTCCCTTTACTTTCGATAGTATGACAAGCTATTTGGAATGAACTACTTGGCCAGAAAAATCATTTATTGTGGCCAGTAGATAGATGGCTGGTAAAAGTGGCGATTGGGACAAAAATTAAAGGGTGAGTTAATGAAGATCAGAAATGGCCACAAATGATCTATTGCGACTATTTAAACACCATTTTTTACCAAAACTGATGCTAGAAAAACCCACATCCCTTGTAGTGTGGTATGTAATCCTTTTCTATTTTGCTTTGAGTCTTCTTCAAACTTTTTTTTTTTTTAACTTTATCTATTTTATGCATGACTTATCTTTCTTTCTTTCTTTTTTCCTCGTTCTTTGTAACATTCTAGCTCCATCTAGTTAATGATAAATATATATATATATATATATATATATTTGTGAAAGAAGGAAAACTACTATATATAAATGTATGTCATATGTCTCTAATTGATAGATATGTTGATAATATCTTTTGTGCTTGAAGTTATTTATGTTTATAATATTTTTGTATTATATATATCACAATCTATTATGAAAAAATATATATAAACAAATTCTTTATCATTTTGATAATAATCCGCCATTCAAAGATAAACTTCTGGATTCGTCACTGTCCAGTACTTTGTATAGTTATAAAATAGACAAGATATCTCTTAGTAGTTTCAAATGTTTGGTTTGTTCACATACGGAATTTTGGCACTTCGTGAACGGCGGCCTTGGTAAGAACTCCAGTCCAACATGAATTATTCCAGCCTACAAAAATAAGCACCACAATATTTTAATCGGCTTCGCTCATGCACCAAGTTTTTCCATTCACGTGGATTGGATTTATCCACCGTACGTCATTTCAGTCGGCTAATTCAAGCTTATAAATGATTATTCAAATTAACCACAACTAGAGACTTTTAAAGCATGCATGCAGTCTCGCCTCGGCAAATCACAGCACATCAGCACATTGAAAAAACACATGATCAACATTCAAACCACGAACGGAGACTTTATTCAACAACTCCCAGCACAGACAAAAACTCTCACGTGCATTGAAATTGCATGACCGTGTTCTCCTAACATTTTGAAATTTATAGGGATATTTATAAAAATAAATAAAATTAAAAGTTTGTACTTGATACAAATTTGATAATCAAGCATGGATCGAATCTTAATAAATGAAAAATGTATAAAATTACATGATATTCTCTAACATTTTTTTTTTCTCTCTTTTCGAAATTAGGTTTCATGCTCAGTCCCTAAATTATCGAAACTAAATTAGTGTAAACTTCTATATGAAAAAACGAATTCGTAATAATATTTGGAAAAGAAAGCTAAGGATGGTTATAGAGTTTTAAAAAGTGGTAAATTTTTTAATGTTTTGGATGATGATAAAAAAAAAAAACACGGAAAACACAGCCATGGCCTCGTGGTGGCTGCATCCACTGGTGGCTTTCCATGTATTTTATTATGTTTTATTTATTTATTTTTAAATTATTATTTTGAAGGCGTTTTTAACATTTCCGCCATCACTGATTAGCTCAGGAGGAAGTAGACATGAGAAGCAAATATTGTCAACACTTCAAGCTCTATATAATTAGAAGGCGTGCTCAAACATCAGTACATCAGAATACAAAAAACTTGATCTCTATATTTGTAAAACTCTTGTTCTCAAAGAAGCTGTAGTACGTGACTTTCATCCAAAGTTCCAACTTGTAAGTCTCTTCATTTATCAATTCTAAAACTATTTCCTCAAATCTCATTATATATTTTTTGAATAATATTACATATAATCGTAGAGTGTGCAAATGACGTGTAATCATTTTGAAAAAAAGTAGAGTCTACTATTAAAAAATTAATTAATTTTTTAATATAGATATCGAGTTTACTCATTTTTTTCAAAATAATTGCACAGTACTTGTGCACTCCACGATTGCAAATATCATTTCTCATATCTTTTTGCTTGTTTTCTTATGTTATTGTATTGTTTACCTTTTGTTTCCTCGCTTATAATACTCCATTAATTATCGTGGCATTCAATATCTTTTCACAATCACTAACGATAAAAATATGTGAATATTGTTATATATTCTCATATTACTTCAATACTATTATTATTTACAAACTATTTGTTACAATTTTAGTACTATTCATAGATCATAGATACTCTTACCAGCCAAAGGAGCCTTAATGCTTATTGTAACAATATTTTGTTATAATGAGCTAACTCTGTGAGACACATTAATTCACAATATATCAATTTCGTTTCAACTTTCTTAACTTGCAAAATCTGTCTAATTAAACAATATTCTATAAATTATAAAATTAAGCGAGAAAGATTAAAATATGGTATTAAAAGGGGTTTTTCCAAGCTATAAACCTCCGTAAGTTCTATACCTAAATGATTTTTCAAGATACGCCATCAACTGTAAAAAGTCAACATGTTGATGAAATTTATGCCCACATGACTCAAACTGAGAGTGCCCCGTACACGCGATTTCAGCCCCACTAATGAACAATAAAGCATACATTTTAGAAAGAAAAATATTGTCATCACAAAAAGATCTTGTCAACTATTGTGATAAATCAAATTGTAAAATATTATTTTTATAAAATAAATATAACGTACCAAATCTAATCACAACATTTTTCTAAAATTTTTTTATAAATCTAAGACTTTTCAAAAACGAAATATCTAGCTTAACATTGATAAGTCTCATTCTATCTTCCTCCTAGCCTTCAGGCGATGCTACATTTCAATGCAGCTTTTGCGATGGGATGGTGGAGGTCTTACGCCAGCAACGAAAGATTTTCTAATACAACTCTCACTGTTTCGATCGGTATTTTTGCGGTGTTATGGTTGCTATGGGCCATCAAGAAACAAAGAAAGGCCGCAGTACCTCCACTGCCCCCAGGTCCTCGTGGCTTGCCAATAGTCGGGTACCTTCCCTTTATAGGTACAGAACTTCATATAAAATTTGAGCAATTGAGTGGGATCTATGGCCCAATCTATAAGTTTTGGCTTGCAAATAAGTTGTGCATTGTGATTAGCTCCCCCTCGCTAGTTAAAGAAGTTGTTCGTGACCAAGACGTACAATTTTCCAACCGTGATATGAACAAAGCTATACTTGCAATCACATTTGGGGGAGCCGATATTGTTTTTTCCCCGAATGGTCCAGATTGGAAGATGTTGCGAAAGATGTTTGTGAGAGAGATGCTTAGTCCATCAAATCTTGATACTACCTTCACTTTACGAAGAGAAGAGGTAAGGAAAACCATTAAAAATGTGTATGAAAAAATAGGTACCCCAGTAAATTTAGGAGAACTGGTATTTATGACGGCAATGAATGCCATTATGAACATGTTGTGGGGTGGCACGCTACGAGGTGAGGAAGGGGCTAAGTTTGGAGCTGAGTTTAAGAATATATTTTCGAAGTTAGTGTTGCTACTTGGAAAACCAAATGTTTCAGACCTTTTTCCTGCATTAGCAAGTTTGGATTTACAAGGGATAGAAAGGGAAGCAAAGGGGATTTCCCAAAGCATTGAGCGAGTACTTGATTATGCCATTGACAAACAGATGAAGAGTTTGGCCAAGGCCAAAGAAGAGGGAAAGACAAAGACAGGACAAAAAGACTTTTTGCAAGTTCTCTTGGAAATAAAGGAGAACGGTGCATATTCATTTAGCATGACCCAACTCAAGGCCGTACTTTTGGTATGTATTTGTCCACTTTTCAACTTTTTTGTTTCATTACTTTAGAGCTGAATTGAAGTTGGCCATTTATATCTTTAGCTAATTCCTAAACATCAATCAAATTTTATTTTATTTTTATTTTTATTTTTGTCTTTCAATTTTCAATGATTAGCTGATTACCTTACTCATGTTTAAATAGGACATAGTGGTGGCTGCAACCGAGACCACAACGACAACGGCGGAATGGGTGATGGCAAGGCTGATGAAACATTCAGAGATATTGAGAAAAGTCCATGAAGAATTAACAGAAATCGTGGGGACGGATAACTTAGTCGAAGACTCCCATTTGCCCAAATTACATTATTTAGATGCTGTAATTAAAGAGACATTTCGTGTGCACCCACCTATTCCTTTCCTAGTACCTCGTACTCCAAGCAAATCTACCATCATTGGAGGGTACCATGTACCCAAAGGTTCTAGTATTTTCTTGAATGTTTGGGCTATACAAAGGGACCCAAAGTATTGGGACAATCCATTGGAATTCAAACCCGAGAGGTTTCTAAATGATGGTAATGGTAGAGTTGATTATTCAGGTAATGATTTGAAGTATTTTCCATTTGGGTCAGGGAGAAGAATATGCGCGGGTATTACACTAGGGGACAGGACACTCAAATACATCTTGGCTTCATTTTTGCACTCCTTTGAATGGAAATTGCCAAAGGGTTCAGAGATTGATGTTTCAGACACTTATGGTCTCATTACCAAGAAGAAGAATCCAATCGTTGCAATTCCAACTCCAAGGTTGTCCAAATTTGAGCTTTACGCAGAATAGTACAATGCGAGAAATATACTTAGTTGCTTTGCATACCAATACAATGTATGAATCCACTATATACACAATAACCAATGAGGTTGTGATGGTTTTCACTTCCTACAGTCTATAGTTGTGATGCGAAGAGGCTTATATTTACACTCACTTGTATCCAAATTTGCACAACTATTGGCTTATGAATAAAATCTTAGTTTGGAAATTCCTTTTCTTCTTATTTTGCTGCTAACTGACTTGGTTTTATAATAAACAAAGGTTTTATGGGCATGCATTTTGTATTGTAATGTTCATATAGGAATTCTACTATCAGAACCTCAAGCCCTTCAATTATATTTTATTTTGCAATTGGTAAAAGGGGATTTGTTTCTTTCATTAGTTGCATACAACTTCTTTTACGACATAACACATATTCAACTAATTTCTATTATAGATTGATTCAAGATCTTTGAGAGCCAAGATATGTGACTTCTAAGACTCTTTGAACTTTTCTAAATGGCAACTCATCTATAATTACCATATGGCCAATAGACAACCTCAAAACCTCTTCAGTATACTTGTGACATATAAGATTTCTCATCGTATTACCATCACTATCTCCAGCCCCCTTCTTGGGTGTTGCCTCACCTGCTAATATGTTTTTGTACCTATCCAAAAGTCCACGTTTATGTGGATTTATGGGACATGAAGGCAAATGGTTTTGCAAGATTGAAGATTCGATCTTTTTTGAGTGGCAAGCTTACATTTAGCCACAATAATTACACTTAACATTAGAGTCATCTACAGGACAATCATTCACCTTCATAAAATGGTCCCAAACAACTGACAGATCCATACTCTTCCATTTCTTAGGAAGTAGACAAGTACTACTAGTAGGGCACTCAGGGGTCCTGATGTTTGGGTATCTCTCAAATCATCTTCTAAGTTAATGGTTAGTTCATTTGAATCAATATCAATTGTAGTAGACAAAGAATCCATCTACATGTTAATTACATAAATAATTACAAAACTCTCATTTTGTACTGAATCTTCTCATTCTTTCAAATCTAAAAAAATAAAGAAAAATATATATAAATAAAATAAAATCAATAGTATTAAAGGAAAAATGAAACTTTTTATAAATAAAAGAATAATAAAAATTACATAAAAATCACATTATCAACATTCAAGGCAACATGTCTAGAGTCTATTTAGAGAAGATGAGGCGTTGGTGAAAAGTAGAAGGTAGATCAATTCTGATTTGATACTAAGAGTGTAAATCTGGCCGTATAGGGTCTTTTGGTGTTTGCCTCTTCAATTCTTGACTAATGACTTCGTGGGGCCAACAGAAATCTGAATGTTTGGAAGCTTCCTTCTATTTGCTTGGGGACAAAGACTATAGGTTGGGGAAGTGTCTTCATTTATCTATTGGTTGTTGTGTCGGTACGAATGAGCCTTGTAGTGTGTATGTCATATGGGCGTGTCCTTCATGTGTGTCATCGTATTGTCTTTTACATATTTCAAGGTCCTAAACAATTCAGATGATAGGGCTAAGTTTGTGGAGCAAATTTCTAATAGATTTGGACAAAAGAACATAGAGGTATGAATTTGGAATCATTCGGTTGTGTGGGTCCTAATGTTTTCGGCATGGCTTGCTTCATGTGACTATGGTTTGTTCTGATTAATAACATCTTAACTTAACTAATTATGTAATCCAATTGAAATAAGTCTAAATTAAATTTTGAAGAATTTCCTTAATAGGTCTTAATGGCCGATTACCTCCTAGTGTAATTGACCTTTGGTCTTGTCTTACAAATTTTCAGAATTTTTGTCTCTTAAAATCTTGGTGGAGTAAAATGAGTTTTCTTGGGCGCCTTCTTGGAAATTTCCTAAGCTTGGAGTTGTGGGCAAGTTTTTCCTAAACTTGGTCTCCACGTTGGGCAAACTTGGGCCCTAAGTTTAGTGTATTAAGCTTAAGTTTGGGTTTGGGCTTTCTCTTATTGGATTTTGGCCCACTAGCTTCAAGGCCTCAATTGGGCCTAGGCCTTTTAGTTTGGACCTAGTTGTTGGGCTTCTATTTGGGCATTGGGCCCATTACGGTCTAGGCTCCTCATTTGAGCTTTGGGCACATTCAGCTTGAGCCTAACCTTGGGCCTTATCTCTTGGGTCTATTCTAAATTTCATCCTTAGTAAGTTGGATCATTTATCTCTCTATGCTTTTAGCCCATTCCTTTCCTAATTAAAGTCCTCAAAGTGTCTTGGGCTTTATCCTTAGGGTCCTCAAGATAGTAACTCCTTTAACAAAGTCCATTATCCATAGGCCTATTGGTAGACTTTGGTGGTGTTACAGATATACTCCCTTCACTTTCGACAGTATGGCAGGCTATTTGGAATGAACTACTTGAATGGAAAACTCATTCATTGTGGCCAATAGATGGATAGTTGGTAAAAGTGGCGATTGGGACAAAAATTAAGGGGCGAGCCAATGACGATCAGAAATGACCACAAATGATCTATAGCGACCATTTAAACACTATTTTTGTCCAAAACTGATGCTAGAAAAACCCACATGCTTTGTAGTGTGGTACATAATCCTTTTCTATTTTGCTTTGAGTCTCCTTCAAACTTTTCTTGTTTTTTTCAACTTTATCTATTTTATGCATGACGTATCTTCTTCTTTTTTTCTTGTTCTTTATAACATTCTAGCTCCATCTAGTTAATGATAAATATATATATATATTGCGAAAGATGGAAAACTACTATATATAAATGTACGTCATATTTCTCTAATTGATAGATATGTTGATAATATCTTTTGTGCTTGAAGTTATATATGTTTATAATATCTTTTGTATTATATATATCACAATCTATTATGAAAATATATAAACAAATTCTTTATCATTTTGATAATAATCCGCCATCCAAAGATAAACTTCTGGATTCGTCACTGTCCAGTACTTTGTATAGTCGAGGTTATAAAATAGACAAGATATCTCTTAGTAGTTTCAAATGTTTGGTTTGTTCACGTTTTTCTACATACGTAATTTTGGCACTTCGTGAACGGCGGCCTTGGTAAAAACTCCAGTCCAACATGAATTATTCCAGCCTACAAAAATAAGCACCACAATATTTTAATCGGCTTCGCTCATGCCACCAAGTTTTTCCATTCACGTGGATTGAATTTATCCACCGTACGTCATTTCAGTCGGCTAATTCAAGCTTATAAATGATTATTCAAATTAACCACGACTAGAGACTTTTAAAGCATGCATGCAGTCTCGCCTCAGCACATCAGCACATTGAAAAAACACATGATCAACATTCAAACCACGAACAGAGACTTTATGCAACAACTGATCCCAGCACAGACAAATTAAAACTCTCACGCATTGAAAGCAATGAAGCATAACGTTCTCCTAACATTTATTAAATTAGTGTCACCATTTAAAAGTTAATTAACCTTTTAAAAATTAGTGATTTAAATATTCGAACATATTCAATAGACATTCAAATGGTAAATTAGTTTCCCGCGAACGACCAATCAATTTTTCCCCAATTGCAAATGATTATTCCATTCAGGTGGAGCTTTTCCATTCACCGTACGTCATTTCAATCGGCTAAATGATTTTTCAAACCACGGCCCTCCCTACTGCCACCTTCTATTTTTTATTATTCAAGATGGACATTTTAAATATCCATGCCCATTTTGAGGGGAGTCACAAACTTTACTAAGAAACTTGCAGCCTGAAGGCATGCTGTCTAAGGGATGAATAGTGCATCAGATAGTGTACTTTGTGGTGGTGCACCTACTGTGATCAGAACAGAAGAAACAAAGAGCAATGGTTGGCACATAACACAACAACTATTTGATAAAATTAGCTAAGAATGTAGTGGACAAAAGTATTCATTTATGTATAGTGAACAAAACTGGCTTCCTTTGATTTTTTTATATTTTTGGCATTTGTGCTTTATATACATGTTCTATATAAGAAACTTTTTATTCTACTGATAAGTAATGAGAAAAGTGATTTTTCTCTTTAAATTATAAGAAAACTTCTTATTTGCGATCAATTATTTCTAGTAAAATGACTATTACCAATTAAAATGAGTCTAATTTCGTCTCAAATAGTTCTTTTTATCGCAAAAAAATAGTTACAAATACCCATTTTTTTTTTGTAATGTAATATTTATTATCTTGTCTCGAGTATTCCTCTCAACTCATCAATCTGTATTTTTAGGCCTTTCAACATATTTATCAAGCATTTTTCATTTCTTCAACAAGTACTTTGTATACTCGAGGTATCTCTTAATAGACAAGATATCTCTTAGTATGTAGTTTCAAATCTTTGGTTTGTTGACATTTTTCTACATAATTTTTGCACTTCGTCAACGGCGGCCAGCTTGGTACCTAAAAACTCCAGTACTCCAACAATTAATTATTCCAGCCTACAAAACTAAGCACCACAATATTTCAATCGGCTTCGCTCATGCTTATTATAAATGGCTATTCAAACCACGAATAGAGACTTAAAGCATGCAGTCTTGCCTCAGTTCGTCAGCACATTGAAAAAACACATCATGAATCTCATTCAAACCACGAGCAGAGAATTTATGCAACAACACCCAGCACAGACAAAAACTCTCACGTGCATTGAAAGCATGACCGCGTTCTCCTAACATTTTGATATTTATAGGGATATTTATAAAAATAAAAAAAATTAAAAGTTATGACTTGATACAAATTTGATACATGCATGGATCAAATCTTAATAAATGAAAAATATATAAAATTACATGATATTCTCTAACATTTTTTTTTCTTTTTTCGAAATTAGGTTTAATCCTCGATCTCTAAATTATCGAAACTAAATTAGTGTAAACTTCTATATGAAAGAACGAATTCGTAATAATATTTGGAAAAGAAAGCTAAGGGGTATTAATGGGTAACATTAAAATCACTTTTATTAAGGATGGTTTTATAGAGTTTAAAAAAGTGGTAAATTTTTTAATGTTTTGGATTATATAATATATAATTAGTAATTTATTTTTTTAAAAAGAAAAAACAGGAAAAACAAGGAAAACACAGCCACGGCCTCGTGGTGGCTGCATCCACGGGTGGCTTTCCATGTATTTTATTATGTTTTATTTATTATTTTTAAAAAAATAATTATTTTTAAAGACGTTTTTTTTTAAATGTTGAAGCTGTGTTTTTAGATGCATGTATATTATATGTTTGGGAATGAAAACATCTTTGACTAAAAAGTCATTTGACTTTGGAGGGATTTTAACTATTTGTAAATGAGAAACAAATAATTGATCAAGACTTCAAGCTCTATATAAGAAGGCGTGCTCAAACATGAGTACAGCAGAATACTAAAAACTTGATCTCTATATTTGTAAAACTCTTGTTCTCAAAGAAGCTGTACGTGACTTTCTGCATCCAAGGTTCCATCTTGTAAGTCCCTTCATTTATCAATTCTAAAACTATTTCCTCAAATCTCATTATATATCTTTTGCATAATGCTACATATAGTCATAGAGTACGTAAATACCGTGCAATCGGTTTAAAAAATAGTAGAGTCTATTATTAAAAAAATAATTTTTTTTATGTGACCGGATCCGAAGTTCACTCATTTTTTTCAAATCGATTGCATGGTACTTCTGCACTGCACGACTGTAAATATCATTTATCATATCTTTTTGCTTGTTTTCTTATGTTATTGTACTGTTTTATATTTTTTATCCTCACTTATAATACTCCATTAATTATCGCGGCATTCAATATCTTTCACGGTCACTAGCGATAAAAATATGTGAATAGTGCGCTGGACAAGTAAAAATTTTGCTTATCATATATAAATCCAGCCAAAAACATCGCATCAAGGCTCTAATATTACTGCTCTTTCACAGTTTCTATGGCCCCCAAAATCCATTTCACACTAGAGTAGTTCTTTTAGCTGTAAGGTTGAAAATTTTTAACATATATGGTTTGTAAACCGACGTAATAAAGACTTAGGGTCTATTTAGAAATATAATTGTTTTTATATACTCTCATATTACTTTAATTCTATTATATTCACAAACTATTCATTATTATTTCACTATTATTCATAGATCATTTGAGATACACTTAGTATCCAAACAAAGCCTTAATGCTTATTGTAACAATATTTTGTTTTAATAGGCTAACTCTGTAAGACATATTAATTCACAATATATCAATTTCGTTTCACTAATCTAGTTTTGAATACATATGCATTGATACAAGTTAAAATGTTTATAAGATATAAATTATTTCAATCTAATCCATTTAAATTAATTAAAGCAAAATGGATTGATTTAGTTTGTTTGTGTTAATTCAAAATATATAATCATTTCTTTTTTAGGTGCATGATCATTTTATTAAACGAATTATATAAGTGGTTACAACACATATATACCCCACCAATTTGATATAATGAGCCATGCATGTTAAGGTAATAAAACGAGTCAAATTAATTAAGATCGTCAGAATCATTATAAGTACTATATATATATATATATATATATATATATATATATATATATATATATATATAGCACAAAAGGACAAAAAAAAAAAAAGATTTGAGCAAACACGAACTCAACCTAAGAGACCCTTATTATCACTTGTCGTAGTCCAGAGCTCTTCTGAACATGCAAAATATTTAAAAGTTAATTTAAAAAAAAAAGTACATTGTAATGGTAGTCTAGGTTACGAAAATTTGAAAAAAAAAAAGCTGTTAGTAAATTAAGAAAGAAAAATTAAGCGAGAAAGATTAAAATATGGTATAAAAATGGGTTTTTCCAAGCTAGCTATAAACCTCCGTAAGTTCTATACTTCAATGATTTTTCAAGATACGTCATCAACTGTAAAAACTCAACATGTTGATGAAATTTATGCCCATATGATTCAAACTGCAAGTGCCACGTACACGTGATTCCAGCCCCACTAATAAACAGTAAAGTATACATTTTAAGAAGAGAAATATTTCAATCATAAAAACATCTTGTCAACTATTGTGATAAATCAAATTGTAAAATATTATTTATATAAAATAAATATAACATATCAAATCTAATCACAATATTTTTATAACATCTCTTTATAAATTCTAAGACTTTTGAAAAATTAAATATCTATACTTAACACTGATAAGTCTCATTCTATCTTCCTCCTTGCCTTCCGAGTGATGCTTCAACACAACTCACATAAAATACATATTCCTTATTTTGAGCCTTTTTTTTTTCACATCGCCCTACATTTGAATGCAGCTTTTGCGATGGAATGGGGGAGGTCTTATGCTGGCGACGAGAGATTTTCTAATTCAACTCTCACTGTTTCGATCGGTATTTTTGCGGTGTTATGGTTGCTATGGGCCATCAAGAAACAAAGAAAGGTTGCAGTACCTCCATTGCCACCAGGTCCTCGTGGCTTGCCGATAGTCGGGTACCTTCCATTTTTAGGTACAGAACTTCATATAAAATTTGAGGAATTGTTTGGGATCTATGGCCCCATCTATAAGGTTTGGCTTGGAAATAAGTTGTGCATTGTGATTAGCTCCCCCTCACTAGTTAAAGAAGTTGTTCGTGACCAAGACGCAATATTTTCCAACCGTGATTCAAGCAAAGCTGTACTTGCGGCCACATATGAGGGAGCCGATATTGCTTTTTCCTCGAATTCTCCAAACTGGAAGATGTTGCGAAAGATGTTTGTAAGAGAGATGCTTAGTCCATCAAATCTTGATGCTACCTTCACTTTACGAAAAGAAGAGGTAAGGAACACCATAAAAAATGTGTATGAAAAAATAGGTACCCCAGTAGATTTAGGAGAACTGGTATTTGTGACGGTGATGAATGCCATCATGAACATGTTGTGGGGCAGCACGCTACGAGGTGAGGAAGGGGCTAAGTTTGGAGCTGAGTTTAAGAGTATGTTTTCGGATTTAGTGTTGCTAATCGCAAAACCAAATGTTTCGGACTTTTTCCCCGCATTAGGAACTTTTGATTTACAAGGGATCGTAAGGAAAACAAAGGGGATTTCCCAAAGCATTGAACGCGTACTTGATTATGCCATTAACAAACAGATAAAGAGTTTGGCCAAGGCCAAAGAAGAGGGGAAAACAAAGACAGGACAAAAGGACTTTTTGCAAGTTCTCTTGGAAATAAGGGAGCAAAACAACGGTGCATATTCGTTTAGCATGACCCAACTCAAGGCTGTGCTTCTGGTATGTATTTGTCCACTTTTCTACTCTTATGTCTCATTACTTTAGAGCTGAATTGAAGTTAGCCATTTATATCTTTAGCTAATTCCTAAACATCAATCAGATTTTATTTTATTTTTATTTTTGTTTTCAATTTTCAATTGAACTAATCACCTTACTCATGTTTAAATAGGACACAGTGGTGGCTTCATCCGAAACCACAACGACCATGTCAGAATGGGTGATGGCAAGGCTGATGAACCATTCAGAGAAAATGAGAAAAGTCCATGAAGAATTAACAGAAATCGTGGGGATTGATAACTTAGTCAATGAATCCCATTTGCCCAAATTACTTTATTTAGATGCTGTCATTAAAGAGACGTTTCGTCTGCATCCACCTCTGCCTTTCCTAGTACCTCGTACTCCAAGCGAATCTAGAATCATTGGAGGGTACCATGTACCCAAAGGTTCTGGTATTTTCGTGAATGTTTGGGCTATACAGAGGGACCCAAAGTATTGGGACAATCCATTGGAATTCAAACCCGAGAGGTTTCTAAATGATGTTGATGGTAAACTAGATTATTCGGGCAACAATTTTAAGTATTTTCCATTTGGGTCAGGGAGAAGAATATGCGCGGGTCTTACATTAGGGGATAGGACACTCAAATACGTCTTGGCTTCATTTTTGCACTCCTTTGAATGGAAATTGCCACAGGGTTCAAAGATTGATTATTCAGACACTTATGGTGTCGTTACCAAGAAGAAGACTCCAACAATTGCAATTCCAACTCCAAGGTTGTCCAAATCTGAGCTTTACACAGAATAGAACAATGTATGAAGCCTCTATATGCACAATAACCAATGAGGTTGTAATATACTTAGTTGCTTTGCTTTGCCACTAGCTAACGTGGACTTATAATAAATAAAGGTTTTTAAGGGCATGCATTTTGTATTGTAATGTTTGTATAGGAATTATACTATCAGAACCTCAAGCCTTTTAATTATATTTTATTTTGCAATTGGTAAAATGAGATTTGTTTCTTTCATTAGTTGCCAACAACTTCTTTTACAACATAACACATATTCAACTAATCTCCATTAGAGATTGATTCAAGATCTTTGAGAGTCAAGATATGTGACTTCTAAGACTCTTTCAACAATTCTAAATGGCGACTCATCTGTAATTACCATCCGGCCAATAGACAACCTCACAACCTCTTTACTATACTTGTGAGTTACAAGACTCCTCATCGTATTACCATCACTATCTCCAACCCCCTCATTGGGTCT
Organism: Cyclocarya paliurus; assembly: GCA_029856935.1. NCBI lineage: Eukaryota > Viridiplantae > Streptophyta > Magnoliopsida > Fagales > Juglandaceae > Cyclocarya > Cyclocarya paliurus. The sequence continues at coordinate 5,895,319 of CM056948.1, forward strand.
TGCCTCACCCGCCAATATTTTTTGGTATCTATCCAAAGGTCCACATTTATGAGGATTTATGGGATATGAAGGCAAATCGTTTTGCATGGTTGAAGATTCGATCCACTTTGATTGGCAAGTGTAAATCTAGCCACAATAATTACACTTAACCTTTTGTTCATCTACAAGACAACCCTTCACCTTCATAAAATTGTCCCAAACAACCGACAGATCCATACTCTTTTGTTTCTTAGGAAGTAGACAAGTACTACTGGTAGGGGCACTCAAGGGTCTTGACATTTGGGTATCTCTCAAATCATCTCCCAAGTTAATGGTCAGGTCGTTTGAATCAACATCAATTGTAGTAGACAAAAAATCCATCTAACATGTTAATTACATAAATTAAAAAACACAAAAAACTTAAAAAACAAAGAAGAAAACAAAATAAAATACCACATAACACAATTACACAGTAGCTTCTTTCCAATATGGCAATATCACAAGTCTAAAACTCTAATCTAGATTTTAGTTTACTTATCTTTCCATAATTTACATCAAAACAATTTCAAAACACAATTCGAACATAATAAATTAACAATAGTAAATTTTTTCATACAAAAGTAAAATACTAAACCAAGCATGTATCAAACTCAAAGTGGGAAGTAACTCTCAGATTATTGTTCATAGTCTCAAAAATGTGCTCTAAAAATTTTATAATGCATGTACATACACTGATAAACAAGTTAAACATCAGATAATAGGAAAATCAATTGTCAAACATCAAAACAACATCAAATCCGAGCCTGATATATAGTACATATTACCAATTGTGTGAAATCGGTTATAACGACAATGAGAAATTGATTTTAGGCAAGAAGTAGGGATAAGTGATCATCGGTGGGCCTCCTGTGGAAAGGGACCAAGAATAGACTAAGAGAGCTCGGAGAGATGAGAGCGAGATAAGTGGGATCATAAACAGAGGTGAACAGAGAAGAAATGAGTTAGAGAGCTTGGACAACCAGTCCGAACGGATGCTGGTGGAGGGAGAGGCAGTGAGGCATGATGCAAGAATGCAGTGAGAGACGAGACAACGTGAGATAGGAGTGGATCATAGATGAATAAGAGGGAGGGGAGGCGGTCAGGGTTATGAAGCCCTAGCATAAAACATGTTGTTTGGTGTATTAAACCAAACGACATCGCTTCTTATTGTTTTTTTTCTAAAACATAGTTATAAAATGATACTGTTAATTGACTTAAGTTAAATGGCTTCATTTTATATAAGAATAAAACATATATATATTTATATATATTTTATCTATCGATTAATTGGATTGAACATGGTTCAAATTAGAACCGACTGACCGATGTTGGTTTCTTACGTTTTTTACCACCCACTGACCAATTCTCCACTAGTTTCGGCCAGTTCTTGACTCCGGCAGCCGATTTTGTCCATTACTATTCACTCTTAGTACCTGGGTGCTGGACCATGGCCCAAAAAACTATCACGCCAGCTCTCACATCAAGTTTGAGGTGAGTTTCTCAATTTACGGATGCCACGTCCCACAACTCACAAAGATTTATGACGATTTGAGCTGAGGAGTACATCCACATCATCCCAAGTAGATCGCAAACTGCAATGATTTCTGAAGATCAGTGCCAGGGGCACATCCTCTCAGCATCCCAAGTTGATCGTGGGCTCCTCATCCCTACAACTCGGAAGGGTTTTTGACGACTGGAGGGTACATCCCTCTGATGTCCCAAGCCAAATAATGCAATTATTTAAACAATCCAAATTATAAGGGCAAAGTATAGTGTTATGTAGAAAACCAAGCTAAGATAGTTTCCATCGGCTTCTAATTTCATGTCATAGGTACGTATGAGAAGCTTGAATGTCCTAGTGAAGAGAGACAACAAAGGTTCAAAGAAGTAGGGTAGATGACAATCTCTAAGGGTTGAAGGAAGGATAGTTGTTTTAGTGGGGGAGGTGTGTGAATAATGGGGGGGGGGGGGGGGGGAGGTTCAAATGCTTTGATTGTAGCCTTCAAATTATCAACGGAAGTGAAGAAAAGTAAGGGAAATTGCGGGTGAAAAAAGGAACATGGGAGAGGTGAGAGGATGCGGCTGATTGCAAAAAGGGGAGGGGTGGAGTTGCAATTGTTAAGGCCTTAGGGTGAGGGGTTGGGTTTTCAGTGAGGAGGTGAGAGGTAAGAGGTAAGAGTGAAAGAGAGTGGAAAAGGAACTGACCAAAAAAAAAAAAGGAAAGGAGATTGGCCAAACAACAGTTCATTGCATACCAAAAATCCTTAAATAACAGCTTAAATAAGAACAATATCTGATTGTTGTAATGTACCTATAAAAATTAGTGTAGATTTAAATTATGAGATAAACATAACAAAAAAAAAAGAAAGAACTTGAAAGGAAGGGATCGGTTAAAAGTTCAACTACCAACCACCTCTCAAGTTCTCATACCATTGTAACATAGAATTAAGAAAAAAAAAAGACATTTGTACCTTCCAAACTCTTTACCTAAATAAACGTCATACCAAATAAAGACCAAAAAATAATAAATATATACAATCATTAATCAAAATTAGTGGAAAGAGGAACAGAAAGTCAAAAACATTAAAAATCTAAAATAAGCAAACCATCATAAAAACTTTTTGTAACGGTTTGAGACCGTCATCACAACCATCATCAAAAATATGTCACAGAAAGTATTTTGTGACAGTTTACTGTACAACTATCACTAAAAAAATTTTGTGACAGTTGGAAGTCTTACATGAGATATAACGTTCGAACGTGAAAAGTTTTTGGGACAATCAAATTCCATCACAGAAAGTAACATTCGCACGTACTAAATAACATTCAAACATTTACCTAACCGAATAGCATTCGAATGATAAATATCTAACATTCGGTATTTTTCATTCACACATTTTATTTTTACGTTTGAACATTTGTGCTGCGACGTTTGAATGTCGCATTCGCACGTTAATGGAAAATTTTTTGAACGTCAAAGTCCTAACGTTTAGATGGTTAATTTGTAAGTTTGAACGTATCTTTTTTAGTCATTCAAACATTAATTGAATAAGTTTTGAACATTTGTGGAGTGTATACATTCGAGTGTAGTGCATTACGTTCAAACGTCAGTGTAATTATGTTCAGCGTTGCTTTGAGCATAAAGCCATGTTCGAGCATTTTTTCTTTACATTCGAACGTACTAATCAGAACTAATAATTTCATAAAATTAAAAGCATACAAATTGTATCATGTTTTAACACTAATAACATCATCTGATGAAAATCTTTTAAAGAGTTGCAAAATTAGAAAACAAAAGTTTTGAACAATAATGGGTTTATTTTTTCTTATTTCCTCACCCAACGCGATCCTGCTGCATTCTTGGCGTGTGGCGTCCAAATCTTTGATAAGATTCTGAACTTTTGAAGTCAAGGTCTTGGACGATGAACCGACATGCATGAAAGAACGTCCTAAACCTCTTACCAAACCAGACTTGGTCCCAACGACCTATGTAAAAATGTCCATGTCACTAGCAGAAGATTCCTCAAAGGCTGACTGCAACTCAATCATTTTTTTCTACAATTAGTAAGAAAACACATAATAAGTAACATATTAAAAGAAATAGTAAGCAAACATAATATCTAGTCAAATGTTAGCATAATTTATTCACACAAAATTACCTCAATTACATAATTATATTTAGCGATAGGATCAATCCACTCGCTGTGCGCATCGGTGTGAGTAACAACATAGACATGAATGAGAGAGAAATTTATAGGATCATCACATTTCTAACAAAGCCACATTAGTAATTTAAAAAATCATGTTAGTACTTAAATAAATAATGTGATAAAAATGACTAAATTTTAATAAGTTATTAATTACCATTTTATCGACAAGATGTTGGAATGACCTTGAATCGGCGCGATCGTGGATTGTCAAACACGTTCTATTATGTGCATTGATAGAACTTAAGTGTTGTAGGAGATATTAAAAATGTTAAATATAATATATAAAACCAATATAGATGTAAATAAGTTATAGGGGATAAATCTCGAATACCTAAAAATCTAGGCTTGCGAAAAGATCACAACACTTCCTCCAATCGTCTAACTTCATTTTCTGAAAATGGTACTGAGCAGTCTCTTCCAACCTCTCAAATTTCTTGAAGTGGTCATGATATCATCCCTTGTGACGCTGAGATAATGTAAGGCATCAACTCATTCACAATTTACACTTCCTTGCTACGAACAAAATTTAGGTCGAATTCATCGTAAGAAGTGAATTACGTAAAAAAAATATGAAATTAAAACATCTTTAAGAGAACTATGGTATATAAATTCACCTGTACATGAATCTGAATGTGATTCTCAACCTCATTCGAAACATCTCACCATGACCACACATAAAATGACGCATAAGTTCGAACTAGTGTTCCAACATAGGAGCAAAGTGATGCCGCATAATCATCCACAACCCCAGTGAAGTTATTAGGCATGTTGATTTTCCCATACCTTCTATTTTTTTTCCAGAGCCAGACCACGTGTTAAGCCACAACCACGACTTGACAAGGGATTAGCTAATATGTTTAAAATTATTAAAACTAGTCTCCCCAAGTATTCAAATATAATTAATTGTCAACAAGAATTTTCTTACTAGTAGGTATGGACTAGCTGTCTGCCTCTTATGTATCAAGTTGATTAGGAGCGCAGTCCTCAATTGGGGAGTCATCAACCAATTCGAGACTTGGTAGAGGAGGCACATTTCTTCATTGTCGTTTTGGTGGCATCCTTAAAATGTATTAATATTTTCAATGAACTAGATTAGTAGAAATTATGAAAAATGTAAGCAACCATCACCTATGTGAATAAAACATTTAATATTTTTATTCTTTATCTTTAGATGTATTTTCCAAGCTTGTTTCAGAATCTCCTTCAATAACATCTTCATAATCTCCTTCCTCATCATCATCATCATCATCATCATCTTATTCTTCTTCTTCTTCATCGACTTCTTCTTCTGACTCTTCTTCTTCTTCTTCTTTTTCTCCCTGTTCTGATTCTTCTGATTCGTCAAGATCTTCATCTGAATGATCATTTAATAAGGATGGGTCAAGATGTACGAGTGAGACGTCATCTCTACATAAGGGGATGAGTTAGAGTGCACTGAGGTCAACAAATAAATTACTACCCTCTCCATCTTCCTGGTAAGTCTCTATAATCAGAGTGTCATCTTCATCTCTACTGTAATCATGATCCACTACCAATCATGCATCATAAATATTTCGAGAAACAAACTTTTGTACGACCTGCCAAGTTATTTCTCCACTATCTTCATTGGCCCTTTTCATTAGATCAATCAACTAATAGACTTGGGTCGCTTGATAAACCAATACGAACGGATCATTTTTGTACCATTTACATGCAATATTGACACTCGTAAAGTGACTATCCCTATATATCAAAACTTGGCCACCGCCTAGATCCCACCAATTACATTTAAAAACATATGTCACATTCCTACCCAAGTGTTTCAATCCAATAATGTCACGTATGACACCACAGTAGTCAATATCCTCTGTTCCATGACTTCCTTCGACCAACACACCATAATTTTGTGTCTTTCGATTACGTTCACGGTCCATAGTATGGAACCTTCAACCTCAAATCGTGCATACAATGTATCGAAGTACTCTATTTGAGGGACCACAGGCCAATTCATGCAATTCAGAAGAAACTGATGATGGACCATGAGCACGTTGTTCCAAAATCTAACAAGTGAAATAGTAACAAAATTATTAAAAGTTACTAGGAATTAAAATGGTTTACAAATATTCTACGTTATAAGACATTTAAATGCATACGTGTTGTTCAAACTATTCTAGAAATTCTTCTTCTTGTCTCACCTTTATATTCTCTACGTCTTCTTATCTAAGTTTGTCCACGTGCTCACTGTATAGAAGTAAAAAGAGTAGAATATTTGAACACATTTGATATAGTACTACTTTAATCGAATATATATTAATTAGAATTATTCTAAGTATGGATCGAGATATCCGAGATAGTCATCAATCCCTCGACAATTATTCAACACGTACTACCGAGCTTTTCTTAACTCTCCACAAATTAAGTCGTACATTGTTTGTGCACCCAATGGCCACACATTCTAGGAAAACACATATAGCTCACGAGGGCGAGAGGCAACAAAATCAACATTCTGCTCTCCATGATTGAAGCGTGTCTCAATCCCACGAAGATATAGAGAGCAAAATGTCAACTGTTCATCGTGTATAGAAGCTTCTGCTATTGAACCTTCAGCTTGGACTTTATTCCCAATAGTACACTTCAGTTTACCTAAATATCTTTCAACTGGATACATCCAACAGCACTACATCAGTCCACTTAACAGTACATCTCGAGGTAAATGCACTGCTAAATAGACCACTACATCAAAAAATGATGGTGGAAATGTCTCCTTCAATTTACATAGTATCATTACAATGTCCTCTTCTATCTTCCACAACATATCTTGATTTACTACCTGAGAGCATAAATTCTTTAAAAACATGCATAGTTCAATTATGGCGACACATACATTAGAAGTCAGATTCCCACAAATTCTCACCGATAACAATTTTTGCAAAAATATGTGACAATCATGACTTTTCAATCAACTTATTTTCCATTCATCAAGGCTCACACATCTACTGAAATTTGGAGCTTAACCGTCTGGCAACTTCACACCTTGCAACCATTTGCAAAAGTCTATCCTCTCATCTCTTGTCATTGTAAAACATGCATGCGACATAACCACCTTATTGCCTTCCTCCCGCAAATGAAGATTATGTTTAATTCTCATTCTCTTAATATCTTTCCTCGTCTTAATTGTGTTTTTTATCTTTTTGTTAATACTCATCAATGTCCTTGATATATTATCACAAATCTTCTCTATATGCCAAACTATGTCGCAATGTGCATAACGACCAATACGACAAGTAAAAAAAAATACTTTGCTTTCTCCAATTCAATTCTGTTACACCTCATTTTCTCTTGTTCTTTCCTGGAATTTTGCCAAAAATGTTCGCTCCAAGTTCCATTACTTGTTCTAATATATCATCCCCAGACAACTCTTTTGGTGCAATACTGTTGATGACCCATGAAACACATTTTTTGTGAATAAGACTATTGCAACGACTTTTTAAATGAAAAGTCACTGCATCAAATTGCCATAACGTTCGAACATTCATAGTAAATGTTTGAATGTTTCGTAAAATTTTGGGATCCCTCTAAATGTCCCACCAATTATTTTACTTTCTACAACGTTCAAACGTAGGCCTATTGACATGCAACTGTGTATGGAATTAGGTCTCCGTATCTCTTATATAATTAACACGACAAAATGTGGAGACTTAGTTTTCATAAACGTTTGAACTTAGCAACTAAACATTCAAACATACAAAACAACATGTGAACGTTAATTTTTTGACGTTCTAACGTAGCTGAAAGTAGGTTTCCTAGAACTAATGCGGGAAAGACCCACCAATTTTAGACAAATGTTTGAACTTAACTAATCTACGATTGAATGTAGTTCATGAATGTTCGAACGTGTAAGTATTGACATGTGAACTTGTTCGAAATTAGGTTCCCATATAATACCATAGAATTAACACGAGAAAGGTGCCGTAAATTTTTTTAGAAATGTTTGAACTTAACTAGTTTACGTTCAATCGTCATGCTAGAATGTTCGAACATTCAGATGTTGACATGCAAACATGAAGGAAATTTGATTACAGTATAATGCCATAGAATTAATGCGGGAAAGGTCCACCATTTTTTCAAAAGCGTTTGAACGTTTATTTAGACGTTCCCACATACACCGTTCCACATTCGAACGTAAATTTTTTTGTTCGAACATGGACCGTATATATATATTTTAAATAATGGTTTATAAAATATTATAGTTACACAGTATATGTAACATAATTATATAATGTAGTAATGTAAATAGTCTCGTATGCAATTTAATACTCACACCCGTTGACATCATAGGAAACAGTAAGTTTGGTTGAGGCTGACGCTGATCCCACACTTCTTCGTGGCGAAGGTCGGGGTAAGTTTTTCTGGTAGTCTCAGGGCTGGAACCGCTCTCCCTCCCAGGAGGGACATAGTGGCTTTTAGCTCACCCTATCCTTTTGGCCCCACAGGAGGTATGTTATTTGGGCAGCCTATAACTAGACCCACTCCTACCTATTGACACTCACGAGGAAGGTAAGATTTTGTCTTCGGGTGGCTGCGTGCTAACTCGCACTCATCTGTGAAAGGGATAGAGCAGCCTTAGCCATTACACTCATTGATTTCACCTCGCGGGGAGGTAAGTTGCTGATGGAGATTTCATTATGTCCCTGAAATTTGACATTGGAATACAACACTTCTTTTATTAGGATTTCAGCGTGTGAACGAAAACGTGAGCTTCCAACAACTAAGCTAGCTTAGCAATAAAAGTTCTGTAGATGTTCGGCAATCCAAGGGTGCGGCAGATCATTTCCTTAGGAGTCTCAGAACTGATAGGAGCCCAGGCGATTGATGTCATTGATTTGATGTAACAATATGAACCCCCACTCCCCCTCCAGCCTAACAAGATAAGCCATCCACGAAAACTTGCCAAGGCTTCATGGGAGGTGCATAATCGTTCTCTGCCGAGAAACCAGTAAACTAAGCAACGAAGTCTACCAACACTTGCCCCTTGATGGTGTTCTATGGTGCATAGTTGATGTCGAACTCACTCGGCTCTACTACCCAGTTCATGAGTCGGCCTGAAGTGTTTGATCTTTGCAAGATCCTTTTCAGAGGGGTTTCTGTGAAGACCCTTACTGAGTGAGCTTGGAAGTACGGACGTAGCTTGCGCATGGTTACCACCAACGCAAAGGCCAGTTGCTCTATGCAGGGGTATCTAGCTTCGGCCCCATGATATGCTCGGCTGGTATAGGAGACCGGCCTCTGGACTATATCCTATTCGCCACTAATATCGAAGAGACTCCCGGGGGGAGGGGGGACTGCCAGGTACAAGGTCTATGTCTCCCCACATCTGAGCTGGCTAAAGAGCAGTGGGCTTGTAAGGTATTTCTTAAGAGTCTTGAACACGAGGTTGCACTCACCGTCCCATACCTATGCCTTTTGCAGAACCTTGAAGAAAGGCAAGCACTTGTCGGTAGGTCTTGACATGAACTAGTTGAGAGCCGCCACTCACTCAGCCAGCCTCTGTAATTAGTTTTTGCTTCGAGGTTGGCTTCGGTTCTGTGTTTCAGCACCATGAATCCTAGGAATTTCCCTAATCCTACACCAAAGGCGCACTTCACTAAGTTTAACTTCATCTGGTACTACCTTAGTATTGTTAAAGCCTCCATCAGGTCATTCAAGTATTGTTCCGGAGTCCCACTCTTAAACAACAGGTCATCCATGTAGACCTCCTTCTTTCTTTCTACTTGATTTTTGAACATACGGTTGACCAGTCGTTGATAGGTGGTGCCAGTGTTCTTTAGACCAAAAGGTATTGTTGTGTAACAATACAAGACTCAGTCAATGAGGAAGGAGGTCTTCTCCTCATCCTCGGGGTTCATGGGAATCTGGTTATACCCAGAGTAAGCATCTATGAAGCTGAGCATACGGTGACCTGTCATGGAGTCGATGATCAAATCGATGCGAGGAAGTGGGAAGCTGTCCTTTGGGTAGCCTTTGTTGAAGTCGGTGAAGTCAATGCACAGCTTCTATTTACCACTCAACTTTTTTATGAGTACCACGTTGGACAGCCATTCTGGATAGTGGGCTTCTTGAATGAATCCAGTAGCTACTAGGTGGTCCACTTCCTCAACTATGGTGACGTTCTTTTCTACACTGACACTTCGGCATTTCTGCCTCACTCCTCTGGCCTTAGGTCTACGTTAAGGCAATACTATATGATTTCGGGGGCTATTCTGGACATGTCTTCATGGCTCCAAGCAAATACGTCCAGGTGCTCGGCGAGGAGATGTCGCATGGTGCTCCACGCCTCATGTGTCATTTCTCTGCTGATCTTTGCCATGGCATTTGGTCAGTCCAAGTTTTGGGGAACAAACTCCAACGACTCATTTGGTTCCAACTGCCTGAGCCTCTACTCATCTCAGACTTCGCCTGCGGCTGGGGCACAGACGAGAGGTGGTGGCAAGGTGCAGTCATCCACCATAGGGCACACCGCGCCATTCGGAGGCATCCATTCCTGGGTATGCTCCCACCTCTCTTGTTGGTCAGCTTCCATGTTTGTCGGCACTATTGGTGAGCTTCCGAGTTATCTAGAATGGGTTGTCGCAGGCATACGAAGTACACGCAAGATTCTATAAAGATCCCACAGACGACGCCACTGTCAACGTTGTGTTTCGTACGCATTTGGGCCAGGTTCCAGCAACTTATGTTTTCAGAACTGGGTCTACAAAAATAAAGAAGAAGGCTACTAGGAGAGGGTGGCCTTGGGGCCTGGGAGAGTCCGATGCTAAAGTTAGTATTGTCTTTTAGAAGTTCGTAAATAAGTAAGAGAGTTTAGGGATCAGAGAACGTTTCTTGTACTTAGGAGTTGCTATTTATACCAAGAGTTTTGGGAGGGGTGACAAATCGTGTCCACCCCCATGGAGCCCATGTCCTTTGCACTTTTCCTGTTGTCAAGATCCTTAATTTAACACGGCGTACTCTTAGGACGGCGTCATTAACGTAGCATGTAACTCAGATAGTGGTGTCATTAATGCGACGTGGTTCCCTTGTTTGTTTTATCTTCAGTGATCTATCGATGTCCCATGTCAGAGGATCAAGGGTTCTCTATCTTTCCCGTTCTACCCTCTACAATTCTCCATGATTGAAGTGTGGTTGAGCAACGTCAAGCATGTCCGTCTCATCAGCCATCATTGTTTACTTTTCCTTGTAGGCACCTTGCTTCAAGAGTAAGTTTGGACCCTAGAGCCAAGTAATGGGTTTAATTCCTATGGGCTTGTGAAGTGGGGAAAACCCCCTTATAGTGTGATTAATTTTTAATTTTACTTAACTTTTCTGTCATCATTTTTCACAACACTTGGCTTGCAAGCAGTCCGTTTCCAACCTCACTGCCCTAGTCACCGGTGCAGCCGGCGTGCTTGACATTGACAATATCAACCATTACTACAATCCCAACCTCAAGCGCGCCCGCCAGAAACTCTTGGAGCACTTTGGGGTATTTGTCATCAAGGGCAACATCAACAATGCGTGGATTCTCTTAATGTATTATTTTGACACAAGTCACAATAGGTTGATATAAGTTGTGTTTGGGTCAATTCAACACAATCATTTCTATTTTAGGTTCATGATTATTTTATTTAACGAATTATACAGGTGATTATAGCACACCACCAATATTTTGATATAATGATTCATATTAAGATTGATCTATTTGAGTCGTTCAATTAAAATAGTCAAATTAAGATTGAGTCATAAGAAAAAAAAAAAAAACGATTCAGTCATATAAATATCTCTAATGAGTTTGATCTTTTGTTTAATTGGTTAGTTAACATTTTTCTCTGTAATTTGAGTCCAACAATTTATTCCATAATTCCAGTCCACAAAAAATAGGAACCCCAACATTTCAATCGGCTGCGCACATGCTACGAGTCTTTACTTTTTTCCATTCACGTGGACTATTAATTTTTCATCCAGTTGCCGTGATAGACTGATATAGTGTATAATAATGAAAAATGCTATACGTCCATATACAGTTTCTACACAATTTATTACTAAAATATTATTTTATTTTAAAGTCTTTTTTTTATTTTATTCGGAAAGGATCGAATCCGAGTGTAGTCATTTGATAACGATGGCAGAGAATTAAATTATTTCACGAGAAATTAAGATGTTAGAGAAATTATCACGAGGCGGTTGTGCATGCAGTCTCAGCTCAGCACATCAGCACCTGGACAAAACACATGAACATTCAAACCACGAGCAACGAATTTATTGGCCAACAACTCCCAGCAGAGACAAAAACTATTGCATTTGAAAGAATGACGTTCTCTTAACATTCATTGGTCAAATCTTAATAAATGAAAAATAGATCAAACTAAATCATATACTCTACTCTCTTTTTTTCTCTATTCGAAACTAAAATATTATATCTTATCAGCAAAAAATAATAAAATAAGACTTAATTGACCAGATATAAACATGAACATTTACAAAGTTTGGTATGCATTCTTTTTTTTTAAAGAGCCAAAATCCAATGTACAAGAGTGACCCCTTCCCAATTTTATTAAAAAAGTCCTCACTTATAGCGGAAGAATACCAGAAACAAATATTTGAGAACATGAATCCCACAATTAAAACAACCCCAAGAAAACCAACAAAAGACCCCCAAGGCCAAAAACATTAACCACGTCTAGTATAAGGTACGCCAAGCTTGTCCAAACGAATAATTCCCCGGATAGGACCTTGAATGGAAGAGTCCTCTCCAAACTATACATTAATCCCTTGCGACCCCTGCTTGGCTAAAAAATCAAAAACCATATTAGTTTCTCTAAAAATATGATGGAAACGAACATTAAGCTCTCTAACAATAGCTATAATCTCCTCTCAAAAATCCCAAAGGAACCAATATTTATATATTCCTAATGCCAACCATCCAACCACGACCTTGGAATCCGACTCTACCAAAATATCTCTCAAACCCAATCGCTTACACAACCGAAGCCCATCAAGAAGAGCTCTGCATTCAGCGATGGTGTTAGTAGCCTGCCCATATGAATGTGCAAAACTCGTAACTACACCACCATTAGAATTTTGAATAATACCACCTCCACCTGATTCTCCCGGATTACCACAAGAACCGCCATCAATATTCAATTTTACCCTCCCTCTCGCCGAAAGAGACCAAGTAATAAATTTAAGATTCATAGGCACAACCGGAGTAATTGGACATGTTAAGTCTCCAGGATTGATCGGTCATTGGAGCTGATGGACCAAGATTTTTTAATCTTGCTCGATACATCTCTAATCAAACTTTTAACAGATCGAATAATATTGTCAAGATTAAAAACCATACCTTCCATTTTTGCCGCACAATGAACTCGCCATAATGCCCATGAAATAGCAATCGAAAGCACCCCCCCAAATCCAACCCATATGTGTGGACATAGAAGCACGATGCCACCAAAAACACAACATCCCCTCCCGATTCCGAATCTGTGGGACTTTCATTTGACATACATCTGCAAAAAAAATTCTTAACTTTTTGAGCTCCTCCACCCCCACATAAAATGTAATTCAAAATCTCCATTTGTGGTTGAACACAGCACTCACATTTAGAGGCCATAGGAATACCTAACTGTTGAATGATGTTATCTACTGGAATTGCCTTCCTCTTAGCTCGCCATACAAAGAAAGACCACTTCTTTGGCAACCAATTCTTCTATAGCTTCCAAGGGCAAATAACTCCATGTTGCTGAATCATATTCCAAGTGGACTTAGTGGTGAAAGCTCCACTAATGGTCGGCTTCCATACGCATTGGTCCATACCTGGATGTAACTTCATTCCTGCATCTGAAATCAGCTTAACGACATCTACCAGAACTCGTTCCCGCAAGGCATGTAAATTCGTTCCTGTATGCGTAAGGACGTCTGCCACCTACAAATTTAAATTGCCAATAACAGGAAGGTAAGTAATAAGCGGCCTCTCCCCTATCCAGTTATCCATCTAGAAATTAATATGACCTTCCTGAATGATCCACAGAGAATTATCTAGCACCTGTGGCATGAGTACCATGATCCCTTTCCAGAAACGAGACCCTTTATTAAGGTGCATAACTGAATAAGGATGAGAATTTCCAACGTATTTGTGCAACAAAAAATTCGACCACATCGATTTATTGTTGATTAACTTCCAAGCAAATTTCATAAGTAATGAAGCTTGAACCTTGCGCAAATCTCGAATACCCAGCCCCCCCCCCTCTTCCAACGGCATACAAATTTTACTCCAAGAAATCCATTTTCTTTTTTTGTATTCCTCTAAGGAACCCCATAAAAAATTTGAGAAAATCATCTTTATCCTCGAGAGCACACCTTTTGGTAAATTCAAGACCGATAACATGTGAATAGGCATACTATTCAAGACATGTTTGAGAAGAACATAGATGACTTGCTCGGATTAATCAATTGGCCAGACATCAACTCCTACCTTTGCAGAACTCCCATAAGATTTCGAATAGAGGACTTGCCCCCATTCGCAAAAATAAGAATGTCATCCACGTACAGTAAATGAGAAATCCAAGGGCCTCCACCCAGATGAAAAGGCTTAATCCGACCCATACTAAATTCTTTATGAAGCATTCTAGAAAGGATTTCCTCTAATAAAATAAATAGATAAGGAGAAAGAGGATCACCTTATCGTAGCCCACGCGACGTCTTAAAAAAACCCTTGGAGCATCCATTGAGCATAACCGAATAAAAAGGGGAGGACACAGCATTAAAAATAATGCTACGCCATTTTTTAGAAAAACCCAGCCGACGAATGATCTCTAGAAGAAAGCTCCAATTCACTCTGTCATAAGCTTTGGCCATGTCAATTTTTAGCAATATATTGCCCCCACTTACCTTCCTATTAATTCATTGAACCAATTCCTAAGCCAGCAAAATATTTTAAAAAATGCTTCTACCTAGAATAAATGCTACTTGCTCAGGCGAGATAATTTTTTCCAGTAACGGTGCAAGTCAAAAGACCATAATCTTTGACATAATTTTATAGACAACCGAGCAAAGGCTGATCGAGCGAAACTAACCAAAGCCCAAAGGCTCATCAACCTTCGAAATGAGGACTAAATTGGTAGCCCCAAAGAAAGTATAAAGTAGCTGTCCTGCAAAGAAATCCTCAACCATTTCCAACAAATCCTCTTTGACAATGTCCCAAGTCATCATGAAAAAACATGCCGAAAAATCGTTCGGGCCCGGGCTACTATCCGCCGAGATAGACCAAAGGGACCATTTGATTTCCTCTAAAGTCAGTGCAGCACACAGTGCTTCATTGTCCTCCATGGACACCACCGGCTGAACTAGTTCCATCTCATCCAGGTTTCTTACAATCGGCGATACCAAGAGTAAACATTGGAAGAATACAACTACCTCTTCATGAACCGCCTCCCCTGTATCCAATGTTCGTCCATCATCGAGCATCATTTTAAAAATCCTCTTACCCTATTTCTTGAGCCGTATGGAAGCATGAAAAAAGCCTATGTTATCATCCCCTTCAGCTAGCCATTTCGTGCAGGATTTTTGACAGGCTAGCGTTTCCTTTCTATGTACCCACTAGGAGTGGTCTTGTTGGCAACTCAACCATTCGTTCTCCAACTGCGTCGAGTAGGACTGGGCCAATCTTGAATCCAGCTTAGAAATACGGTCTTCCACTATTTTTAATTCTTCCTCCACCTGACAGAATACCTCCCTGTTCCAAATCCGTAATACACGCTTCAACTTTTTTAATTTCTTATTTATACAGACACTGGCACATCCTTCTACGTTCTCAGACCACATTTCTCGAACTAATAAAAGGAAGCTCTCATGAGAGCCCCACATATGAAGGAACTTGAAAGGCCAAAAAAACATCCACCCTTTCTCTAATGAGCTTCACCAGCAATGGTGCATGATCTGAAGAAGTTCTGGGTAGATACGAAACTATTACATATCCAAAGTAATCCAAGAAAGGCAAATTCACCAAAATACGACCCAAGTGAGCCCAAATTCTTCTGCCCCTTCTTCTACCATTGCACCACGATAAACAATTACCTTCACAAGGCAGGTCCATAAGCGCACACTCATGAATACAATCATTACTTCCTTCTTCGCTCGAGGGGCCTGCAAGAGACCACCCACCTTTTTGCTATCATCCCGAATAATATTGAAGTCCCCCCCAATGAACCATGGAAGCCCACAAGGATTAAGAGACTTAAGGAACTCCCTTAATTCCAATCTTTTAGCCCGAAAACAACTAGCATAAACAAAGGTTGCAAGTACCCGACAACTTCCATGAACAAACCAACCACTAATAGCTTGATCTGATAAAGAAATCAATTCAAACTCTAAATCAACAGCCCAAAAAATCTAGATTTTTCCCCTAACCTAGGCATTATTCAAACAAAATGGAAACTTCATCCAACGCGCCCATCTACAGCACTTATTAGAATTCAAAAAGGTTTCTAAAATAGCCACCATTGAAGAGTGACTTTTATTTAAAATACGCCGAAGTCTACTCTTCGATGAAAGAATTCCCCTAATATTCCATGTAAAAAACTGCATCAAAAACTAAATAAATTTTTTGGAATGAGTACGGCACTCCAAGACCACAATCGATTTTTCTTTTCGCATCTCTTTTACTTTTTTCAATGGAACACGCATGTCTGGGTCGAAATCGAAAGGTTTTGCTGCTAACTCATTCAATTCATCCTCAAATTCACCCTCAGAAATGGCCATGGATCTGATGTCCACTTGATGTAACTCTTCCTCATCTATAAATTCCTTATCTCCCAGCCCACCTAACTCAAAATCCAATGCTTCGTGAACAAGTTGCAACATACTTCTTGGCTCCAAATTCGGCAAAATTTCCTAGGCTTCCTCTGCACACTCTGCTTTGGCAATCTCAAACCAATTCACCTACTACTGAATCAGCGTTTCCTTCACTATATCAGGCTCTTCTGCAACCTCTTCAAGCAAAGGTTCATCACTAGCCTGAGCCACCCCAGTCTCTAGTTGTAACACCTTTGAAGAGTCATCACTTACCAGTGCCAATTCCTCAAACATGATCCCATCAGCTAATACAAACCAAACCCCAAAGATCCCTCCATGAAGCCCTTCCCTTATCCCTGGAATGGACTCTAGAATGGTTTCTCTTCTAGATTTTGAAGTTTCGCCCACCAACTGTTCTGACCTAGAACTGGCCTTTTCACCATTTCGATTACCCACTACTTTCTAGACGTTAATAGTTTCCTTTTTTTTCCGTCCTCCTATGCCAACCCGTTAGGGACAATTTTTTTCCCCTTTGTAGCATGTTCACGTTTAGAGCAACGAGCCGCAAGATGACCCTGCCTTCTACAAATAGAACCATACGCTGAGGTGGATTCGAATACGACCTCTTGAAAATGACTTGTCGCATGGCCTGAGGGACCCAACCAAAAAGATTTTCGCAGAGGCTATGAAACATCAACTGCAACACAAATTCTCGCAGCCTTCGGACGAGTTACACATGCCGTAGCATTGTCCCTCTTCAAGTAGTGACCAATACCATTCCCCATACTCTGTAACATTGATTCCTCAAAATAATTAGGAGGTAAACTCGACAAAGAAATCCAAACAGGAACCCATGGAGAATCCTCATCTTCGACAAAATCCGTAGTCCAATGAAACACTTGAAAAGGGATTCTATGTACTTCAGAATTCCCTCTCGCCATTACACTAATAAAATCATCCTCCTGTGCCATCCGTACCAACACATTTCTTGGATTCCGCAATTGCCCAACCACCAACATTGATTTCAAACCCCAACAATTTTTTATAAACGCTTGAATATTATCTAGAGAATGTCGTCGTTGAAGAAATTTCAGAACCACCGAGAACCAAAAAGGCTCTGCCGATTATTGTACCTCTACTTTCGAAAACATGAAAAACATTGTCACATCCTGAAATCTAGGTTCCCGTGGGGGTACAAACACCTCAGGCAACAATTAAGGCTTCACAGCAACCATGTCCATGAAAGCAACACCCACACCAGATGCATGTTCATCATGATGAGAAGTTCCACCCATTCTCCCTTGAACCAAGCATTCACCAGCCTCCAGCCTTGCCGTGGGAGGCACAAGGCCAACGGCCACAGCCATAGGAAAACCCTAATCTCCCCAAAACGTAGAGAGAACAATGGCCCTACGCCACATCAGCCCCTCTGCCAAATATCATTCTACCAAGTACCCCACGGCGGCCACAAAACATTTAATTTCCGAAAATAGAAACAACATATTTACTTTCAAAATGCATAAACAGAAATAATACCTTTGAAAAAATTTATAAGCCAAAGAACAAAGACTAATCGGTCTAAATTTATCAAAACTTTTTGGATCAAAAACTTTAGGAATAAGCACAATGTATGACGAGGAATAATACCTTGGCAACGCCGCCCCATTGAAAAAATCTCTCACGGCCTCAACTACATCATCCTTCACAATATCCCAGAAAGAGATAAAAAAATTTGATCCATAACCATCCGGACCAGACAAACTGTAACAAACGAGGAATTGCGAAAATAGCATATCTAACTTCATCTTCCGTAGGGTCTATGCAAAGAATCTCATTGTCCTCTTGTAAAATTTCTGGTTCTAAAAGACCCAAAAAAATTGCTGCATGAATCGTTGGCACCGTGGAAAGGAATTCACCAAAATAATCCCTAGCCCCTCCATGAACTGTTTCAGGTGTGTCCAGAACAGTACCATCAACCAGCTGCATATTAGAGATGGTCGAAATCTTACGTCACTAATTAACCGTTGCATGAAAAAACTTGGTGTTTTGATCTCCCTCTTAAGGCCAATTTTTCTTAGATTTTTGAGCTAACAGAATTTCCTCCCTTTTCTCCCATTCAGTAAGCTCCATTTTCATGATCAAAAACTGCTCTTCAATTTCCAAGTTATACTCAGCTTGC
The DNA here is from genome assembly GCA_029856935.1 of Cyclocarya paliurus. Lineage (NCBI taxonomy): Eukaryota > Viridiplantae > Streptophyta > Magnoliopsida > Fagales > Juglandaceae > Cyclocarya > Cyclocarya paliurus. The sequence continues at coordinate 5,914,030 of CM056948.1, forward strand.
AGATGATGTTCTAGGAAGTCTAACTTATCTTCTAGGGTCTTAATCGACTGATCGACCCGACCAAATGTATGAATATTCCAGGATCTCAACGCCACCTTAGTTTCTTCAATTTAGCAGCCAAACGACATAGCCCAGAATGAGAATCCGGTTGGTTCCATACTTCTTTCACATACGGCAGAAAACCAGCGTGCAAACACCACATATTCTGGAACCTATGGTCTGAAGTTTTCCGAGCTAAATACTCCAGATACAATGACCCAAACATATTTGCAAAAGCAATGTTTACCACCTCCCTATCCAATCGAGCCCACTTTATAGAACGCCCCTCTTGTCCATTGCACCAAGACATGGATCGACCTTGGAACTGCATCTCTACAAGGCCACATAAATCCAAACAATCATTGAAATCCAAAATAGCCATTAAAGACCGAGGGTTACCTCCAATTCTTTTAGCATCAAATTGAATAATATTAAAATCCCCTAGCACCACCCATGGATGAGACTCCATATGAATATTATTCAGTTCATGCCAAAGCCCTCTACGATCCGACAGAGTACATTTTGCATAAACAAAGGTAACAAGCATTTTAATATTCACCACACTTAACCATCCAATTTGAGATTGGTTCGTTAAACTAGAACACACAAAGTCATAACCTTCCTTCCATAAAACCCATACCTTTCCATCAACCCTAGCATTACAGAAAAAATGTGGAAAACCCAAGAAAAAGGCCAATTTAGTCATTTGTGTAGCCTCTTGAAAAGGTTCCAAGATAGCGACAACTGCAACATTATTCTTCCTCACTAACTGTTTTAACCATCCCCTAGAATGCCTCAAACCTCTTACATTCCAGACCAATAAGTTTCCAATCATAGATCCAGTTTTGAAGAGCGAGTAGAAACTCACTGAGACTTCCTCGCATTAGTTTGCAAATGCTCCTGACGCTGGCCAAACTTAGCAGGATTCTCAGGCTCTGAATCATAGGCCTTTGCTTTAGCAGAATTAGGAATCTGGCCCTCCTCCTCATCCGACACATAATTTACTATTTTATCAATCCCACGATCACACTCCCACTCTAGTAATTCTGTCACTGTGCCACACTATCCACTATCAATTTCTGTGTGAGTAAACACTTCATCAATCACCCTCGCCTCGTCGCTGGTAATTTGCGTCCCTTGCACCACCTCCCATGCCACAGCCTTCAAACTGTGAACATGTTCAGATGATAAGCTTGCTGGATTAGGTTCACATTCCTCCTCCTCTTCCACATTATCCTGCACTAACAATGCCTTATCCTATTCAGCCTCAACCACCCCTATAGTTGGAGTAACACTAGGACCCTATACCAGTTCTTCACCAACTTTGCTCTTCCCCTTGTCCACCTTGCTATCCGTCACCATCCCAGTTTCCATAGTGATTTTTTTTTTTTTGTTTATCCTGCCAAACACCTTTTGATTTATTTTTCCCCACAACATTATCCCCCCTTCCTTTTCAAACCTACCTTGCACACCACCAACGTATGCCCTTGACAATGACATTTCATACAATAAAATCCATGTTTCTCATACCTAGCCACTTGCCAAATTTTCCTAATAGCCAAAACAACAATAGGAACTCCTTGAAGTGGTTCTTCCGATAAATCAACTTCCACGCAGATCTGGGCACCAAACGCCTTGGTTTTATTCAAAGTAGCATTATCCGTACCGAGATAACGACCAAACCTTTTCACTAATATTTGTAAACAATCCTTTCGATACAAATGCATCGGCAAACTGGGCAGGAATACCCATTGCGGTGCTAATGAAGATTCTTTCATCATATCAAAATCTTTCGTCCATCTAAACAATTGAAAAGTGTGACCAGCAATCATCCTTCCTTCACGTGCCCATACATGCACAAAATCACGTTCATTTTTCATGTATAGAAGGACATGGTGATCATCCATAAAACTTACGACAGGAACTTCCAGAAGACCCCAAGATTTAATGACAGCATTCGTGATCTCATCAATGGATGGCCTTAAATGTATAAACTTTAGAATCAAGGCAAACTTAAACTCATCAGCAACCTTAGCCATTTCTGATTCTGTAAAGACAAAGCCTGGTTCACCATCCACTTCAACTGGGTACTGCATAGCCAAACGGAAAGATGACTTCGTAGAGTGAGTCATTGCTTGCGCATAGGATTTTTTTCAAGCCTGCTTCGACGATGGCCCCACCAAGGAGGGATCCAACGGCGGCGTCATGGTCACCACCAAAGGCCAAAACCTCCAGAAACCCTTGGAAACTACCAGAAAAGGAAATCCTGTAAAATACGGACTATCCAAAAAGAACCACAATCGCCTCTCAAATCGCCCCTTTGATGCCTAAAAACGACATTCAAAACATTTGCCAAAACATTTGCCCACCAGGCCACTTGCAAGTAGCATAATTCAAATGAGTAATTCACAGAAAGTAGATAAAGTTATAAATTATATTTGCGGAATTAATTTTGCTACTCGAAAAACCAAATGTTTTGAACCTTTTTTCGGCATTACAAGTTTTAATTTACAAGGGATCAAAAGCAAAAGAGATTTCTCAAAGGATTGACCGTGTACTTGATTATGCCATTGACAAACAAATCAAGAGTTTGGCCAAGGCCAAAGAAGAGGGAATGACAAAGACAAGACAAAATGACTTTTTGCTAGTTCTCTTGGAACTAAGGGAGTAGGACAACGAAGTACCATCAATGAGCTTGACACAACTCAAGGCCATGGTTTTTGCATGTATATGTGTCCATTTTTCTACTTTTGTGTTTCAACACTTTAGAGCCTAATAAGAGGTGTCAAGTTTTCCATTTACAACTTTAAATAATTCATAGACATTAATCAAACTTTATTTTTGTTTTTTTGTTTTTGTTTTTTAATTTTCGGTTCTGCTAATGACCTTACTCTTGTTTAAATACTATATACCGGTGGGTGTATCCGACACCACAAGGACCATGTCGAAATGGGTGATGGCAAGGATGATGAAGCATTCAGAGATAATGAGAAAGGTCACTGAAGAATTAAGTGAAATTGTGGGGTTGGACAACTTAGTTGAAGAGTCTCATTTGCCCAAATTACATTATTTAGATGTTTTCGTTAAAGAGACGTTCTGTTTGCACCCACCTCGTCCATTCATAGTACCTCGTAGTCCAAGTGAATCTAGCATCATTGGAGGGTACCATGTACCCAAAGGTTCTAGAATTTTCCTACATGTTTGGGCTATACAAAGGGACCCAAAGTATTGGGACAATCTATTGGAATTTAAACCAAAAAGGTTTCTAAATAATGCTTTTGGTAGATTTGAGTATTCGCATAACAATTTTTAAGTATTTTCCATTTTGGTCAGGAAGAAGAAAGTGTGTAGGGATTACACTAGGGGAGAGAACACTCAACTACATCTGGCTTCATTTTTGCATTCCTATGACTGGAAACTGTCACAAGGGTCAGAGATGAAATTTTCATACACTTTCAATGCTATTACCAAGAAGAAGAACCCAACCATTGCAATTCCAACTCCAAGGTTATCCAGGCCTGTGCTCTACACATAATAGTACAATGCGAAAAATATACTCTATTGCTTTCCATACAAGTACCTTGTACGAAGCCTTTAAAGGCACAATAACCAATGAGGTTGTGATGCTTTTCAATTCCTATACTCTATAGTTGTGGTGCAAAGAGGCTTATATTTACACTCACCTGTACCCAAATTTGCACAATTATTGGCCTTTGAATAAAAGCTTAGTTTGGAAATTCCTTTTCTTCTTTTGCCGCTAATTGAGGTGGTTTTATAGTAAACAAAGGTTTTTATGGGGCATGCATTTTGTATTAATGTTCATATAAGAATTCTTCATTATCAAAACCTCAGATCCTTTAATCACATTTTATTTTGCGATTGGTAAAAGAGGATTTGTTTCTTTCATTAGTTGCCAACAACTTCTTTTACGACATCCCACGTATTCATCTAATTTCTATTAAAGATTGATTCAAGATCTTTGAAAGCCAAGACATGTGACTCCCAAGACTCCTTCAACAATTCTAAATGACAACTTATATGTAATTATCATCTTTTTAATCGACAGCCTCACAACATTTTCACTATACTTGTGAGTTAAAAAATTTCTCATTGTATTATCATCACTATCTCCAACCCCCTCCTTGGGTATTACCTCAACTAAGATTGTTCACCCGAAGTCTGGACCAGGTATTCGACTATACCCGACTCAGAATTCAAGTTTCAACCTCGAGCCAAAACCCAAATCGGGTTAACCTGATTATGACTCGGGCCAGTACCCGGGTGAATCCGGGTTTCAAAAACCCAAAGATCTAGATACCGGGTTGTGCCCCATTTTTTTTTTTTAATTTTATAAAAGTCCATTTTCATTATGGTTTTAAAGTATAGCTTTTTTTTTTTTAATAAAACCTATATTATATGAAAGATTTTTCAAGAAAAATTCATGTTGAAAAGCATAATTTTCTTTATGTAAAAGCCTATATGTATTAAAGAAATTTTAAAAAAAATGTTGAAAATCATAATTTTTTTATAAAGCCTATATTTTGTGAAAAAAAATTTCTAAGAAGTCAAGTTAAAAAGCATAATACTAACATTGTCCAGAATAATAAAAATAAAAAACTAAAATGCATGCAATACACTACATATTACATTATTTTGTTAGTTATACATTACATTACAAAAAACAAAATTACAAGATATGAATTATAAAATCATTAATTAGCATGGTCTTCCATCAATGATTTAATCTCACACCGAGTAGCAACTTCAAATTATCTGATTGAAAGAGATCCTGCAAAAAACCAAAAGTTTTGAACAACTTTTGTAGAGACTTTAGCTCAATTATAGATATGAGAAAAAAGTTATTGAATGAAGGAAACAAAATTCTTCTCTTCTCTTTATGAAACAGCAAGATAAATTACATTTCCAAGCTATGTTCCTCAGAGCTCATAACAAAAAGATGTTATAAAAACCAATTTGAAAAGAACATGCAATTCATATGATCTCTAGTGTGAATGGCACTGTGAAGGATACGCCTGAACCACTCACTAGGAATCCATCAATACCGAGCATAGGAATAACTTCAACGCGATCTTTTTTCTTAACACAGAATTCCTGCAATGTAGGAAAAATTTTATAGAATTTATTCCTCCTCAACTTATTTGAATAGTATTCCTCCCCCATGAGTTGGTCTTATTGCTGAAACAATGGACAAGAAAAATGATAACTTGAACCAAATGAGTAGTAAAGTAAGACAGAATAAGGTTTATGACCTTTTGATAGAGTCTGAAACCATTGCCAATGATCTGCCGTGAGATAAAGTTTATAAGGGATGGAGGGACAAAGTCCAGCTTGATATCCACATTTGCTATTATCCTACAAAATTAGAAGTTCCTAAAGATTAAAAGTTGGAGGAGCACCGAACAAGGAAAGAAATCATTTTCAAGCAGACAAAATGCATTTATAATTTATAAAGAAGGCCCTAAATCATCAACGTTCTTGCCCTTTACTGCCAAGATATAATAAACTAAATTTATGCCGAAAGGATGCATATGGGATTGGGTTGATTAAAGATCTAAATGTTCATTCCCCATGTCCACTGCAGTCTAGCCTCTTCAACACAATTGGATTTGCTTACAGGATCTACATCATAGCCAATTAACTACCACTCACCGAAAGTAACTTCTTTCTGAGGTAACCTTCTGCAAAGCAAAGCCTCCTACAACATCAATCCTAACAACGACATTTGCTTCAGGGATCATCTCATTAGTGAAACCATGAGTAGATATATCAATGTTTTCCAAATCAGAAATCTGCAAGTGCAAGCACAATTGTAATAAAATACTTTTACTTCAGATTCAACCTAGAAACGACGGACAGAAAAAGCACTGCAAAATAGTCCACTAAAGAACAGCAAGTTACTTCTTAATGCTAGTCCTTGCACGGAAATGAACTCAAGTGATGAAAGTATAACGCAGCCAAAGGAATTATATTCATCGGTTTTCATTGTAATATATCAATCAATCCCTCGGGTCTCATTCTTCAAGATTTGACAATGAAATCAACATATGATTTTCTCTATTCAAAAGATATTTGTACGGTATCCTTCAACTGGGGGAATAGAGAGATCTTTGACGAAGTACCAAACTTGTCTCTATTGTAAAAAACTTTGAATCATGTAACACACCAACTCCCTACCCAAGGCCTACTCTCTGGCCTTTCTTGCAGAATGCTCGACACAAAAATCAACCCCTATGTTTGGTTTTTGAGAAAGCAACGCAAAAAACTTGAATTTAAAATGTTCATTTTTCAGGACCTAATTAAACTAAAACCTAAACTAAGTAGATCTAAGTTCTAACTATTTGGCTTTCTTGAGTTTACAACTCTTGAATTGTTCAAAGTAGGCAGTTTGGAATTTTATCATCTATATGGCAAATATATTCAGTTTAAACTCATGTGTTAGTCAATTAGAATTTTGGTTCAGTATTTCTTTACATTCTTCGGGTATGTGGTCCGTAAGTTTTTCGGCCCATTAATAGGGTCAACGACTTATCGTGATTAGCATACTTAGAGAATGTGTATGGAAATGTTGTCGAAGTTTTTACTAACATTAGAGTTTTGGACTGAGTATATATGTGATATAGATGATAGTCTCTCGAATGGGATAGGACCAGTTACTTTATAAAATAGATGGTAAACAAGTATGAATAAACTCTTGTAGTATTTATCCCATGAATTAGGTTTTTTTATAAACAGTTGAGGAGTAACGGAAATACAATGGATAAGAGTTGGATGTTGTTAAGAGATAGAGTTGGGTGAAACTATAAAGAGTATGTACAAGGGGTGAAGTTTTTTATAGAGTTTATTTGCATGAGTGTTGACAGTCGAGAATTTATAAGATGTTCATACAAGAAGTGCAAAAATCTTAATTTCTAAATGGAATTAATCATAAATACTTACATTGGGTCTTATATGGCGAACCATTTCCTAAAGGAGTTACATTTAGTAGCCAATCCAATCAAATGGAGGAAGGTAACGACATAGACATGGACGACATAAATGTGGATGCTTCTTATGACAGTAAGGATAATGGAGAAGATATGACTGAAATTTTAGGCGATCTGGATGCAGGAATATTTGGGACGAGGGATGGAGAAGGAACATCTACACAATCATTTGAAAGAAATGGAAACTTTGGAAGACTGTGAGAGGATACACAACCAGAACTATACAAGGGGTGCACACATAATAGCAAGATGTCTTTCACAGTGAGGCTACTCTATATTAAGTCTATTTTTCGTATTTCTGCAAAGGCCACTGACATGTTGCTAGAATTATTTAAAGAGGCTCTCTCTCAGGATAACGTAGTACCTCGTAATTTTTATGAAGTGAAGGAATTGAAGCGGGGGCTGGGATTTGATTATAATATCATCCACGCTTGTAAAAATGATTATGTTCTCTTCTGACAGCAATATGCAGACTTTGATTCATGTCCAGTGTGTCATAAGTTAAGATGGTCATCCGATAAGCATAATGTACTCCAAAAAGTGTTAAGACATTTTTCGTTGATTTCTCGACTTCAAATATTGTTTACGTCTTGGCGTTACACAGAAAGAGTACAAAATGAAAACTTCCTCTCGCATCCTACAAATTCCTTACAATGGAAGAAATTTGACTTCAACTATCCATGGTTTGCCGAAAAACCTCGCAATGTACATCTTGGTTTAGCAACGAATAGTTCTAATCCATTTGGCAACATGAGCACTTATCATAGTACTTGGCCTGTCTTATTAATGCCACATAACTTGTCACCTTGAAAGTGTATGAATGATCCGTATTTTATCATGACTCTAATGATACCAGGGCAAAGGTCAATATCTGCAACCACTGATTGCAGAGTTGAAAGAGTTATGGGATCAGGATGTCAGTACATATGATGCTGCCTCGTCGTGCGAGTTCAAGATGCATGTTACACTAATGTGCACAATAAATGATTTTCTAGCAGACAGAAACTTGTATGGGTGGAGCACAAAAGGTAAAATGGCTTGTCATGTTTGCAATAAAGATACACAGTCTCAAAGGTTGAAAAATAGTAAGAAATTATGTTTCATGGGTCACTGTTGATATTTACAACATGATAGATGGCTTTCAAATAGAACGATATTTGATGGAAGGGTTGAGCGCAGGTCATCACCGCCAGAGTTGTCTGTGATTAATATTATTGCGCAGTTGGGGATGTTTCAAAAAATAGATTTGGAAAATATGCAAGAGTTCGAAAGAGAAAACGACAAGTAGCAGAGTTGAATTGGACAAAAAAAAATTATTTTTCAAGTTGTCAAACAGGTCTACCTTGACACTGCACCATAATCTAAATGTTACGCACATTGAGAAAAATATATGTGAGAATATATTGGCACTCTGATGTTAACAAAATGGAAGACAAAAGATACAGCTAACTTTCGTAAAGATTTAAAGGAGTTGGGGTTAATACCGGAGTTACATTTGCAAGATAATGGGTCGTCAGCCTATATATCTATTGGAGGGTATACACTTTCAAATAATGAGACAAAGAAATTCTGTGATTCGTTCATGACAATTAAATTACCCAATTACTATGTTTCGAACATATCAAAATGTGTTCGAACTCATGATTGGAAGATAACTGGTCTTAAAAGTCACGACTGTCATGCATTTCTGCAGCATCTATTGCCAATTGGTGTGCATGGAAAGCTTACTCAAAATGTTCGTATAACTCTCATAGAATTAGAGATTTTTCAAGAACATTTATAATAGAACGTTGAAAGTTAATGCATTATTAAAAATAGAAGCTAACATTGCAGTGATATTGTTGAAATTAGAGAGTTTGTACTCGTCTTCATTATTAGATGTAATGGTTCACTTTGCTGTACACCTACCTCATGAGACTTTAGTCGCTGGCCCGGTTCAGTATAGATGGATGTATCCTATTGAACAATTTTTGAAAAAACTTAAGTGATCTGTGGGGAATAAAGCTCGTCGGAAAGGTTCGATTGTAGAGTCATATATTCATAACGAGTGGCATACCTTTTGTTCAATATATTTCTGTGGGGTTGACACTAGATTTACGATACCGGATCGAAATCATGAAGGTGGACAAATGGGATTCTCATCGGCATTTTCCGTATTTTCTCAAATCGTACGTCACATAGGCGCACAAGGGAGCTATGACCTATGTGGTCAAGAGTTTGAAAGAGTTCGATAGAATATCTTGAATAACTATGCAGAGATTGACCACTACTTGAGGTTAGTGATAATCCTCTAAATCAATAGTATCTTTAAGTTCATATATAATAATATAGTATAACTTGATACAAATTAATAGTTTACACGAACATGCGCAGTGAACACATACAACTACTTTGCACGGATGGTGTAACTAACATAGAAAAGATCCACAAAGAGGAATTCGGTATTACCAAAAAAATATATTATTATCTACAAACTTCATACCAATAAATTTCACCATATTTATATCTGACATTGATATAACTAAAATAATATTTATTGATGTAGGTTGTATCGAAATATGGTAAAAATACAGGTGAAATCTCACCAAAATTGTATGCTTTGGCATGCGGTCTGTCTAGGCTGGCCATCCAATACTCAGAATGTTTGGTGTGTGGATATAAAATTCACATAGCCGATAAAGAACGATATGGGAAAACTCAAAATTGTAGGGTCGTAGTCAAAGGAAGCCATGGGTATGATAATATTGATTTCTACGAAATTGTGGAAGATATCATATCATTAAAGTACGTGGGGGATATATGGTCTGGGTGTTTAAATGTAATTGGTGGGATGTCTCAAATCTTAGGTTGGGAGTGCGCAACAATGAATATTTTATCAATTTCAATACATCTCGCACATGGTATGAGGACGATCCTTTCGTTCTTGCTTGTCAAGCAAATCAAGTTTTTTATTTAGATGATCTAGAGTACGAGAACTCATGGCGAGTAGTGGATAAGTTTGCACTAAGAAATGTATATGATCTAAAGTACATCTCGCACGTATGTACCGATAGCTAAATCCTCCTGAGCTAAAGTTCTCCAATATGTGAAAGACCACATCAAAAATCATTACCTAGTAATATGCTACATCCCAAGAAACAAAGTATAACATGTTAATTTAAAATTACTTTGTATTTATATTAATTGTTTATAATTTTTTAAAAGATGAGTTTGAACTTAATTTTGGCCGATGAGAGGATTGACTAACGGTTGAGAAACTAATGTCGAATGCGTTATAGAGGTACAAAGGTCGATGCCATGTACATTATCAGAAGTTCAGTACTACAACAGAGGCGCACCAAAATCCATTCCAAACAATGCCACCAAACGAATGAGAGAAGGTTTGTGATATGTTTGAAGATCCCGCTTATCAAGTAATTTTGTAGCTATCTTATTTTAATAGTATATGATAGATGTATAAACATATAGATATAATTTTTTTTTTTAGCAATGGAATACTGTGAACAAAGCAAATAGATCAAATTTAACGATACACCATCATGTGGGTTCTCGATCTTTGCATCATTTGTCTAAAAAAATAGTAAGTTATTCTAATCTCTGTTAAATATTAACATATACACTTTTCTGATTTAAGATCTAATATAAATTTTCCTTTTGCAGCAAGAAGAACGTCCTCCTGACTATGATCTAACCCAATTATATGCTAAAACACATAAAAATTGTAATAGTGTTTGGACCAATCCTGAAGCAGAGGCAAATTATGTAAGTTTAAGTTTCTTTAATTTCATTATCTAATAATACTTTTATTACTTATACTAACTTTAATGTTTTTTTTTTAGGACAAGATGATATCTTTTAAAGAAACTACTGTGAATCCATTTGATGAATCATCTGTCAACAATGCTTGGATCTTTTCTCATATTCTTGAATCACGTTCTAAATATTTGAGGGGCTTAGGACATTGCATGAAGCCATCCAAAATATCATCATCCTCTTCTCAAGGCAAATCGAATGACAAAACTAAGGCATTTAAGGAAGTAAGACTTGAGATAGAACAATTGAAATCTAAGAAAAAAGAGTTGTTAACCCGATTAGATCAAGCAATGGATTTAGAGACGAGATTGGAAGAGAATATGCAGAAGAGGCTGGAGATGAATAACCAAAAATTATTTGAACAGTAGTAGTCAATGATATTCCAAAACTCTATGCCACCACCACAATCTTAAATTTTATTTTTTTAATTGTCTTTTTATTATTATGTTCCAAAACAATGACATTTGAACAATTCTGATGTTTAAATTCTATTTGTTCCATATTTGTAATATTAATATGAAATTTTTATTAATTCAGTTATGTATGATGAGCACCGTTCAAATGGGAAATACCCAGTTCGAATGGTAAATTACAATTTATAAATCCATTTGAACCGAAAATAACTCATTCGAACGATAACTGAGAAATACAATATTTTCGAACGGACGTAATTTAATTTTTGTACATAAAATAATTGTTCGAACAACAGTAATACGACAAATTCCATTTGAACGGACAGAATTTCCGAACATATGATGTCTGTTCAAACAATAAAATTTATGTTTAAACAAAAGTAATATGAAGATTTAGGTGTTCGAACAAATATAATATGTTCAAACGAGCTGTCCGTTTGAGCAAGATCAAATTATTCAATCGTTCGAATCAAATTATCTTACCGTTCGAACAACACTTGTCGGTTCGAATGGAACCTTATCCATTCAAACGGGTTTTTGAGACGAAAAGGATTCGTCTCTGAAAAAAAGAAAAAAAAAAAAAAAAAAAAAGGGACCTTTTGAACGCTTTTGGATGGTTCCACCCACTTTCATCCCTAAAAATAATTTTTTAAGATCTCTAAAAATATTTTAAGACAAGCTTTTCGAGACAACATTTTTTAGGCGAATTTGGATTTGAAGATCACGTCGCGGCCGGTACTGGTGCAGGCATCTCGCCTCAGCAAATCAGCACGTGATGATCAATATTCAAACCACGTGCGAACAAAGAATTTATGCAACAAGTCCCAGCGAGCCAGCACAGCAAAGACAAAAACTACCCCATGATTCATACCATGACGGTCTCTTCACATTTTTTCCTTTCGAAAATGACGTTTTCGTCTCTTTAATCTCTTCACCCAACAATTACAAATACCGAAAATTTTGACTTCTATTATAAATGATAATAATATTTTATTATTATATTCTATCTAATTATAGGGATAGATATAAAGTAAATAAAAATAGATCATGGCTTCACACAATTTTGATAATCATTGATCAATCGAAACTAAAATATTATACCTTATAAGGGGAAAAATAATAAATAATACTCAATTATAATAATAATTATAAAAAAAAAAAAAAAAGTAAAAATAGATGATATACATGACACAATCAGCTTAATCATCAAACCAAAATAAGTTTTATATGTGCATTACAGATTTTTTATAGCTCGAAGATATAAAATGCATGTCAACATTAATTAATAGTTTAGGGTGCAAAATGTAAATTACATCTATTAATTAGAGGGTGAAATGTATTTTCCCTTCTTTTGATCTCTTTATGAAATGGAGGATAATTCACTTTTTTAATACCTCATATGCAAACAGAGAAATTGATAAAAACATGAGAAATTAAAGACCGTTGGTACACTTATCGTAAGCGCGCAAATAGTTCACGACTTCAGGCTCTATATAAAGGCGTGCTCAAACATGAGTTGCGCAGAACTCTAGAAACTTCTCTCTATTTGTAAGAATCTTGTGCTCAAAGATCAAGCTGTGACTTTCGTCCAAAGTTCCAACTTGTAAGTCTCTTCATTCATCAGTTCTAAAACTATATAAATATATTTCCTCAAATCTCCTTATCTTTTTGCTTGTTTTCTTATGTTATTGTACGTATGATTTACATTTTGTATATATCCTCCGTAATAATACTCCAACGGTTGGAGTCCAACCCAATATATATATATATATATATATATATATATATATATATATATATACACACACACAGACAGAAAACTCTAGTAAACAAAAATCCAACCCAATATTAGACCCAAAAAAAATATTTCAAAGTCAGAATAGTAAATTGTAAAGGTAGTCCAGGTTCCGAGAATTTGCAAAAAGTTGTAAGAAAAATAAGAAAAAAAAAATTGGAGAGAAAGAGGTAGCCCATATGACTCAAACTGTAAGTGCCCATGTGATTTCCATTACACTAATCAATGGTAAAGCGTAACCACAGTAATATGTGTATTTTATGAGAACTTTTTATAAATCTAATACTTCGATTCTCCGTAACGAAATATCTATACATAGTCAACTTCCACCGATAGGTCTCGTTCTTAATTCGTTGCTTTCCAGAGACCATGCTTCAACCCAACACACATCACATACGTATTCTTAATTTTGATTTTTGACCATTTTTTTTCACATCGCCTCCCACTTGAATGCAGGTTTTGCGATGGGATGGTGGAGGTTCTATGCTGGGGATGAGAGATTTTCTAGCTCAACTCTCACTGTTTTGATTGGTATATTTGCGGTGTTATGGTTGCTATGTGCCATCAAGAAACAAAGAAAGGTTGAAGTACCTCCATTGCCGCCAGGTCCCCGTGGCTTACCAATAGTCGGGTACCTTCCGTTTGTAGGTAAAGAACTTCATACAAAATTTGAGCAACTTTATAGGATCTATGGCCCCATCTATAAAGTTTGGCTTGCAAATAAATTGTGCATTGTGATTAGCTCACCCTCGCTAGTTAAAGAAGTTGTTCGTGACCAAGACGCAATATTTTCCAACCGTGATACTAACATAGCTGCACGTGTTGTCACATACGGGGCAACCAGTATTGCTTTTTCTCCGAATGGTGCTAACTGGAAGATGTTGCGGAAGATATTTGTAAGAGAGATGCTAAGTCCAACAAATCTTGATAGTACCTTCACTTTACGAAGAGAAGAGGTAAGGAACACCATTAGAAATGTGTATGACAAAAAAGGCACCCCTATAGATGTAGGGGAACTAGCGTTTGTAACGGTGATGAATGTCATCACGAACATGTTGTGGGGTGGCATGCTACATGGAGAGGAAGGGGCTAAGTTTGGAGCGGAGTTTAAGCATATCTTTGGGGAATTATTTATCATTCTCGGAAAACCAAATGTTTCTGACCTTTTCCCGGCTTTAGCAAGTTTGGATTTACAAGGGATCGAAAGAAAAGCAAAGAGGATTTCCCAAACCATTGACAAAGTACTTGATTATATCATTAACAAAAAAATCAAGAGTTTGGCCAAGGCCAAAGAAGATGGAACGACAAAGACAAGACAAAATGACTTTTTGCAAGTTCTCTTGGAACTAAGGGAGCAAGACATCGGTGCACCATCAATGAGCATGACCCAAATCAAGGCTGTGCTTTCGGTATTTATACATGTGTCACTTCTCTACTTATATGTTTCATTACTTTATAGCTGAACAGGAGGGGTTGAGTTTGCCATTTATAACTTCAACTAATTCATGGACATCCAAAATTTATTTTCGCTTGTTTGTTTTTGTTTTTCAATTTTCAGCTTAGCTAATCACCTTACTCTTGTTTAAATAGGACATAGTGGTAGCTGGCTCCGACACCACAACAACTATGTTAGAATGGGTGATGGCAAGGTTGTTGAAGCATCTAGAGATAATGAGAAAGGTCACTGAAGAATTAACAGAAATCGTCGGGTTGGATAACTTAGTTGAAGAATCTCATTTGCCCAAATTACATTATTTAGAAGCGGTTATTAAAGAGGCGTTCCGTTTGCACACACCTGGTCCTTTCCTATTACTTCGAACTCCAAGTGAATCTAGCATCATTGGAGGGTACCATATACCCAAAGGTTCTAGTATTTTCCTGAATGCTTGGTCTATACAAAGGGATCCAAAGTATTGGGACAATCCATTAGAATTTAAACCTGAGAGGTTTCTAAATAATGCTTATGGTATGTTTGATTATTCGGGCAACAATTTTAAGTATTTTCCATTTGGGTCAGGGAGAAGAATATGCGCAGGGCTTACACTAGGAGAGAGAACACTCAAATACATCTTGGCTTCATTTTTGCATTCCTATGAGTGGAAATTGCCACAAGGTTCAGAGATAGAATTTTCTGACATTTTCGGTACTGTTACCAAGAAGAAGAATCCAACCATTGCAATTCCAACCCCAAGGTTATCCAAGTCTGAGCTGTACACATTATAGTACAATGTGAGAAATATATTTTATTGCTTTCCATACAGTACCTTGTATAAAGCATTTTTATTCACAATAACTAGGAGGTTTTGATGCTTTTCACTTCCTATAGTATAGACAATGTAATGATGGTTTCCAAATAATGCCATTTCGCTTGAGGCTTATATGTACACTCACATGTATCTAGATTTGCGCAATTATTGGCCTACGAATAAAAGCATGTCTGGCATGGTTTTATAGTAAACAAATTAGTTTTGTTGGGCATTTTGTATTGTAATGTTCATGTAAATGAAGTCTGCATGATCATCTTCGTCGATTCCGAAACATTGACACAGATAAAGCAATCTCCATGATTTTTTTTTTCCCTTGATTATGCCAAAATGTGCAGTGCAGTCCACCCATCATGTGTTAGGATATATACCATTAGCAATGGAATTGTTTTTACCATAAAGCAAAACAGCCAGAACTTTGGTTAGTGGAATAAAGAGAGAGCAATAAGAGTAGGAGTGTCATGGGTACTTGGAAACCTTCACTACTATCAGAACCTTAGTTCCAAGTCAGCAAGATGCGTCTCTTTTTATTCATTAATTATATTTTATTTTGCAATTGATAAAAAGGGATTTGTTTCTTTCATTAGTTGCCAATAAAAGGGGATGAGTAGCTAATCAGTATGTTTCAATTTCTTAATCACTAAATAAGAAAAATAAAAATAAAATAAAATAATCAAACGGTAATTTTAAGCGATAATATTGAGGGACTAGATAGCATTTTTCTTAATAAAACACAACATTCAAACCACGTAAAAACAAATATGCTTTTCATCTTAATAAAAAGAGTCCGTACTGATAATCGGTACCAATAGCAGGATCAATAACTAGAGTTTTTCTTTTCTTTTACTGATTTTTTAAATATTTAAAATATCTATATATATATATATATATATATATATACAAATTTATTAATAATCACTTCTTTAATCATTAAAGAAATTAAAAAAAAAATAATCAATCCATCGGTCAAATGATCGGTTCACTTAGCATTTCTCTAATAAAAAAGCTTTCGTCACTAAATCAAGTGCATGGTCGTTGTGAGTTCATGTAATTCAGCGAAAAAAGGTTTGTAATTCAAGGTTTTTTTTTTTATTATTGTTGTTTTTCTAAAACATCTTAACTGTGCTTCTAGAAAATTCAAATTCAAAGTTTCCGGCCCGAAAATCCAGCCTCCAAAATCAAAATGACATCCTTACTTCATTCTTGTTCACGTGTCCTGATTTTCATAAAGTTCACCGGAAATCCGACTAGATGAATCTAATGCGATTGAGAATGAAAATCATGTAGGCATCCGTCATTTATAATAATTAGAGTTGGAGATCTTTTTATATCTATACCGAGTAATTCAAGGCTTCAGCCTCTATATAGCGTGCTCAAACAGGAGCACGAATGGTCATATAAATATATATATATATATAATGGAAGCAAGTACAACTCTGTCATCACATATTAATCCCACGAAAAATACCACACGGCTCTATTATCACTGCTCTTACGTTGTATATATGGCCTCCAAAACCCATTTCACACTAGAGTTTCTTTCTAAGAAGCTCACAAGATATACCGATATACTTATTGTAAACCGATATGAGAGTAAAGAATTAATACTTATTGTAACAAATTAAATTGGCTTAAATAGGCCAACTCTATTGGAAATGATTCAAAAACATATCAATTTCGTGTCAACTTTCTTAACTTATATAACTAAAATGTTTTTTTTTTTTTAAATTATAAAAGAAATCTCTAAGACCATGCAGCATGTATTGGTTTTCTTTTCATTCTTAACTCTCAGTAATTTAATGTTAATGACTAGTGTTTGTTCATTTAGATGAATTTTATGGGACCACATGAATTCCATTTTGCTTGGATAATAAGTGTTGAGAAGTTGGAAATGTGTATATATATATATATATATATATAAATTTTGGTTATGGGCATCAATCTTCAAATTGATTTTGTTACTCATGATCTAGTTTTGAATACATATATATACTTTTATACAAGTTATGATTTTAAGATATAAATTTATGTTAATAACGTCAATTCATGATTAACCCATTTAAAGTAAATACTCAAAACGGGTTGATATAACTTTTTGTCTGTGTTATTAATTCAACATAATCATTTCTTTTTAAGGTGCATGCTTATTTTATTTAACGAATTGTACAGGTTATATTACGGCACACCATTTATTTGATATAACGACTCCTATCAAAATTGATGTATTTTACTCGTTTAGATAAAGTAGTCAAATAAAGATTGAGTAAGACATAGCTAAAAAAAAATATTTCAAAGTTAATTTGAATATTACATTGTGATTAAATATAAATAATTTTATCTCATTTCATCTCATATAATTATTATAATTTTTTAAATTTTCATATAAAATATAATAAACAATTTAATTTTTTCAAATCTTAAAATAAAAATTATATTATAATAATATCTTATTCAACTTTTAACAAAATATATTATCTCATCTTATTTCATCTAAACTAGATAACCAAGCGAGAGGCTCCAAGAATTTGTAAAAAAGTGTAAGATATATAAGAAAAATATGAGAGAGAAAAATTTAAAAATCGTATTAAATGAACTATTCGAGATAGCCTAAACCTCCACAAACTACTATTTATGTTCTACTAAACCACCTAATTAACTATCTTGACTGTAAAATCCACATGTTGATAAGGCTTATTTATTAAGCCCATGTGACTCAAACTGTAAGTGCCCACGTACGTGATTTCCAGCCCACAATCAATCCTAAAGCCTAAGTTATGAAAAGAGAAATATTTAGATCACATAGAGTCTTGGTCTTATAAATTAATATAACTTCTTGTGGTACATTAAATTATAAAAAATAATTTTTATCAAGTAAATCTAATTGTTATATTTAATCACAATAATTTGTGAGAATTACTTTTATAGATCCTTTTGTAAATCTAAGAGTACTGGAACAAAATATCTCTATATGCTCAATTTCTACCGAAAAATCTCGTTCTATCTTTTACCTAACTTTATAGGCCATGCTTCAACAAAACACCCATAACATACATATTCTTAATTTTGACTTTTTTTTCCCATCGCCCTACACTTGAATGCAGATTATGCAATGAGATGGTGGAGGTCCTATGGTGGCAACAAGAGATTTTCTAGCATAACTCTCACTGTTTTGATCAGTATATGGACAATCAAGAAACAAAGAAAGGTTGCAATACCTCCATTGCCACCAAGTCTTCGTGGCTTGTCGATAGTCAGGTACCTTCGTTTATAGGTGTAGAACTTCATACAAAATTTGAGCAACTAGGCGGGATGTATGGCCCCATCTATAAAGTTTGGCTTGCAAATAAATTGTGTATTGTGATTAGCTTACCCTCACTAGTTAAAGAAGTTGGTCATGACCAAGAAGCAATATTTTCCAACCGTGATGCTAATACAGTTGTACCTGCTGTCACATATGAGGGAGCTGATATTGCTTTTTTCCCGAATGGTCTTGACTGGAAGATGTTTGTGAGAAAGATGCTAAGCGCAACAAATCTTGATGCTACATTCGCTTTAAGAAGAGAAGAGGTAAGGAATACCATTAGAAATGTGTATGACAAAATAGGCACTCCAATAGATTTGGGGGAGCTGGCGTTTGTGACGGTGATGAATGCCATCATGAACATATTATGGGGTGGCACGCAACGTGGAGAGAAAGGGGCTAAGTTTAGAGTTGAGTTTAAGCATATGTTTGTCAATGTAAGGTTCATGGTCAGAAAACCAAATGTTTTAGACCTTTTTCCGACATTAGCAAGTTTTGATTTACAGGGAATCGAAAGGAAAGCAAAGCAAAGGAGATTTCCCAAAGCATTGAACAAATACTTGATTATGCCATTGACAAATAGATCAAGAGTTTGGCCAAACCAAAGAAGAGAGAACGACAAAGACAGAACAAAAGGACTTTTTGCAAGTCTTTTTGGAACTAAGGGAGTGGTACGACAGTGCACCATCAATGAGCATGACCCAACTCAAGGCTATGCTTTTGATATTTGTACATGTGTCACTTCTCTACTTATATGTTTCATTATTTTAGAGCCAAACTAGAGTAGTGTCGTTAACAGCATTAGCTAATTCAAAGACATCCAAACTTCGTTTTTATTTTACTTTTTCCAATTTTCAATTTAGCTAATCAACTTACCTGTGTTTAAATAGGACGTAGTGGTGGCTGCAACTGACACCACAACTACCATGTCAGAATGGTTGATGGCAAGGCCGATGAAGCATCCAAAGATAATGAAAAAAGTCAATGAAGAATTAACAGAAATCATGGGGTTGGACAACTTAGTTGAAGAATCTCATTTGCTCAAATTACATTATTTAGATGTTGTGATTGAAAAGACTTTCTGTTTGCACCCACATATTTCATTCCTAATACCTTGTACTCCAAACAAATCTAGCATCATTAGAGGGTACCATGTACCCAAAGGTTCTAGGATCTTGGTGCATGTTTAGGCTATACAAAAGGGTCCAAAGTATTGAGACAATCCATTAGAATTTTAAGCCTGAGAGGTTTCAAAACAATTTTTATGGAAAATTTGATTATTCAGGAAACAACTTTAAGTATCTCTTATTTGGGTCAGGGAGAAGAATATGTGTAGGGTTTACACTAGGGGAAAGGATACTCAAATACATACTGGCTTCATTTTTGCATTTCTTCGAGTGGAAATTGCCACAGGGTTTAGAGATAGATTTTTCACACACTTTCAGTATTATTACCAAGGAGAAGAATCCAACCATTGCAATTCCTACTCTAAGGTTATCCAAATTTGAGCTCTACACATAATAGTATGAAGTTTTTTTATGCACAATAACTAATGCGGTTGTGATTATTTTTCACTTCCTGTAGTATATACAATGTAATAATGGTTTCCAAATGATACCAGTTTGAATAAAAACCTTAGTTCGGCATTTTCCTTTTCTTCGTCTTTTGCCACTAAATGACGTGGTTTTATTGTCAACAAAGGGTTTTATGTGCATTTTGCATTGTAATGATCATGTAGTGGAAGTCTACATCATCTTCATCGATTCTTAAACATTGAAACAAATCAAGCGTTCTCCATAATTTTTGTTTCCTGTGAATATGCCAAAATGTGCAATGTGATATACACCATTAGCAATGCTATTGGAATTATCTCATACAGCCTCTCAAATTCCCCCTCTAGTTCCCCCTGACAAGTCGGTTATAGGAGAACCACCACAAAATTGATGGAATCTGTTTCTATTATTTGTATATGTTATTTATTCTTTATTTTAATATTTGATTCAATTTTGTTGTGTATATATATATATATATATATTGCAACACATTGTACATCTTTTGAACGATGGAATAAAGGCTCACATTCATATTGCCTTCACAAACAACCCTTTATGTTTCCTCTGTTTTCCTGCATTCTTTTCCTGCACCATTTCCATTATGGTATCATGAGCCAATCCCTTCCAAGCTCTCCAAGTCATTCCACCATGTCCAACTCTGGCAACCCCAAACTGAGGACAATCCTCATCACCTAGCTAGTCCATATTTCATTTAGCCCGACGAGAATGCTTCCTCTTCGTTGGTCCCCGAGTTACTTACCACCGAAAATTACGTTACCTGGGCTCGCTCCTTGCATAGAGCTCTAAACATCAAAAATAAGCTTGGATTCCTCGATGGTAAGATCTCCAAACCTTTGGATTCCAATCATTTGTTCCTCCCATGGGAATGATGCAATGACATGATCATTGCGTGACTCCAAAACTCTGTTGGTTTAGACCTTCGATCTACAATTGCCCATGTCGAGATAGCGGCCGACGTATGGAGTGACCTCCGTGAACACTTCTCTATATAAAACGCCCCTCTCATCTCCTATCTCACGAAGGCCATCTCCTCCTTAATTCAAGATGCTGATTCTGTGAGTATTTATTACAATAAACTTAAGTTTATTGGGATACGAGCCAATGCCTCTTTGCACCTATGGATATGTCAAGACTCTCATGGAGTACCATCATCGTCACAAGGTCATGCAGTTCTTAATGGGAGTGCAGGGTTCTTATGATGCCATCCATGCTTAAATTCTTCTATTTGACCCCCTTCCATCTTTAAACCGTGTTTTCTCTCTTATTCAACAATAAGAGAGACGTCGGCAACTTCACTATGTACCAGCACCAGCTGCAATGGTCACAATGGATTCTCTTCACACCTTTTTCTCTACTTTATTTCATTCCAAAGTTGTCAATACTATTGTTACTACAAAGCATGATGAATTTACTTTGTGGCATTTTCGGCTTGGACACAACTCTATGACACAACATATTCTTAATGATATTGGTAAAAATGATGTTCAATTTTCAACTAAAGTTTGTCCATGTACTATCTGTCCACTTGCCAAACAGCATAGATTACCCTTTCCACAATCAGAAAACAATGTCATCAATCCTTTTGATCTTATATCTGTCAATATATGGGGCCCTAATTCTATACAAGCCTACAATGCCTCCAAGTACTTTCTAACTATAGTTGATCAATTTACTATATGTACTTGGCTCTATCTTTTAAAATCCAAATCCGAAGCATGCTTATGCCTCCAAAATTTTTGTTCTCTCATTGACAACCAATTTGCACCAAAATTAAAATAATTCGGAGTGATAATGGCCCTGAGTTCTCTATGCCAGATTTTTATCAACCAAGAGGCATAATTCATCAGCTTACTTGTGTAGCCACACCCCCACAAAACCCTTTAGTCGAAAGAAAACACCAACACATTTTGAATGTGTCAAGAGCCCTAAAATTTCAGTTCATCTCCCTACAAAGTACTGGAATGATTTTGTCTTAACAGCAACTTATTTGATTAATCAAACCCCAACCCCCATTCTCAACAACAAATCACCTTTTGAAGTTTTATACAACAAAAAACCCTCCTATTTTCACCTACATGTTTTCAAGTCCCTATGTTTTGCTTCAACTATTTCCCATGCTCGATCTAAATTTGATACTCGTACCCGCCAATGTTTATTCTTGGGCTACCCCAATGGCATAAAAGAGTACAAATTTCTTGATTTGAACACACATCAAACCTTCATTTCTCGTGATGTTGTTTTACAACCTATTATTCTCAACGCTCAGCCACTTCACACAGACATAGAACCAACCCAGCCCACCCAACCTGTTCCTACCCATACCCAGCCTTTCCATCCTGATCCTCAACCTATTCCTATTAATATCCAGCCCATTCATCCAGCAACCCAACCCCTCACTATCCATACCCCTGATTCCTCCCCTAATAACCTAAGCCCATCTAAACCTACTCCATGTCACTCCACTTGAACAAGACATGCCCCAGCCTACCTCCAAGATTTCCACTATTCTCATGTCGCTACATCAAATATGACTCAGTCATCATCCTAATTGACAGGCTTCTCCTCTCGACACTCATAGGTTCATTTTCCTCTTTCCAATTTCATTTCTTATGATTTACTTTCACCATAATTCAAAGTTTTTACTGTTCCTCCCAAACCGAACCAACCTCTTATACCCAAGCCATTAAAGACCCTGTTTGGTGTAAGGCAATGAAATAAGAACTTACTGCCCTTAGCTCAATGAGACACAATCCATTGTGAAATTACCTCATGCCAAGAAAGCAATCGACTGCAAATGGGTATACAAATACAAGTTTCGGGCAAATGGAACAATTGAAAGGGCCAAAGTTTGATTGGTTGCGAAGGGTTTCACACAGCGTGAGGGTATCGATTTCCATGATAATTTCTCACCAGTAGCAAAGCTTGTTTCAATTCGGTGTCTTCTTGCAATAGCAGCCATCAAAGGATGGGCACTCCAACAACTCGATGTAAACAACGCTTTCCTCTATGGCGAACTATACGAAGAAATTTATATGCGACCCCCTCCTAGTCATCCTGCTGCCAAGACCAACAAAGTCTACCGTTTGAAGAAAAGCCTCTATGGCTTACAACAAGCTTCACGACAATGGAATGCGCAGCTTATTGCCTCTCTTGTTGAATTTGGCTTTGTGCAATCTAAAGCAAATTACAGCTTATTTACCAAGACAACATCTACTTCATTCATGGCATTATTGGTTTATGTGGACGACATCGTTTTATTGAGCTTGGATGCCTCATCAAATGCTACCGTGAAATAGTTTTTGGAGTCAAAATCCAAAATCAAAGACCTTGGAAGTCTTAAATACTTCCTTGGGATGAAAGTTGAGCATTCAAAGAAGGGAATTCAACTGTGTCAGAGCAAATATGCGCTTGATATACTGGCATAAATAGGCATGCTTGCCTCCAAATCGTCTATGTTGCCCATGGAACCGAATTTTAAACTCAAAAGAGACGAGGGTGAAGTATTCAATGATCCAGCACTGTATCATAAGCTTGTCAGCAAGCTCTTATATCTCATGAGTACCAAACCAGGTCTCAGCCATAGCGTGCACTTGTTAAGTCAGTTCATGGAGACACCGAGGATCCCTCACTATAATGCAATCCTCAAGGTTCTACGATATGTAAAGGGGACACTAGGTCAGGGACTATTCTTCCCTGTTGACTCACAATTAAATCTCATGGCTTATTCAGAAGCAAGTTGGGCAGATTGTCCAAACACAAGGCGATCAACTACTAGGTTCTGTGTCTTCATAGGAAATTTCCCGGTTTCATGGAAATCGAAAAAACAAACTACCATCTCCAGATCATCTGCAAAATTCGAGTACAGGTTGATGGCATCTGTGGTGTGCGAGTTAACTTGATTGCGTTACCTTCTTGCCGATTTACATGTTAATATTTCTAGACTTGCCACATTGTATTGTTACAATTTTGCAGCCATTCATATAGCTGCGAATCCTATTTTTCATGAACTGACGAAACATATCGAACTAGATTGTCATCTAGTCTGAGACAAAGTGACGGACAGGTTCAAACAGCTCATGTGCCTTCACATATTCAAGTTGCAGACCTGCTTACTAAACCTTTGCAATCCCCTGCGTTCACTTGACTTCTATCCAAGATGAAAGTAATCAATGTTTACTCTCCATTTTTCGGGGGATATTGGAATTATCTCATGCAGCCTCTCAAGTTCCCCCTCCGGTTCCCCCTGACAAGTCAATTGCAAGAGAACAACCGCTAAATTGATGGAATCTGTTTCTATTATTTGTATCTGTTATTTATTCTTTATTTTATTATTTGATTCATTTCGTTGTATGTATATATATATATATATATATATATATATATTGCAACACATTGTACATTTTTTGAACGATGGAATAAAGGCTCACGTTCATATTGCCTTCACAAACAAACCTCTCTGTTTTCTCTGTTTCCCTGCATTCTTTTCCTGCGCCATTTCCATTAAATGGAAATCTTTTTGCAATAAAGCAAAAGAGCCAAAACTTTGGTCAGTGGAATAAAGAGATAGAGCAATAAGAGTAGAGAGTATCGTGGCAATTAGGAAACTTTCACTATCAGAACCTCAGTTCCAAGTCAGCAGGCTGCTCTCTTTTCATCCTTTAATTATATTTTACTTTGCAATTGGTAAAAAGGGATTTCTGTATATAACACTCCCGCATATTCAAGCTAATTTTTGCTTGAGATTGATTGATGATCTTTGAGAGACTACGTGCGACTGCGCCATTTCCATTAAATGGAACTCTTTTTGCAATAAAGCAAAAGAGCCAAAACTTTGGTCAGTGGAATAAAGAAAGAGAGCAATAAGAGTAGAGAGTATCGTGGCAATTAGGAAACTTTCACTATCAGAACCTCAGTTCCAAGTCAGCAGGCTGCTCTCTTTTCATCCTTTAATTATATTTTACTTTGCAATTGGTAAAAAGGGATTTCTGTATATAACACTCCCGCATATTCAAGCTAATTTCTGCTTGAGATTGATTGATGATCTTTGAGAGACTACGTGCGACTGATTCGACCATGCCAGAATCACGGACTTCTGAAGTTTTAAAAAACTTGAATCTCGATCAAAGATTCTGAAATGGTTCTTGTCGGAGATGGCAATCATTTATTTATAACATTAGGAAAATATATACATATAGATATTAATAGTACGCCACCTACTTTTACAGAGGAAAAAACAAAAGAGTCCTGCTATGCTGCTTCGTATTTATGGAGTTCTGAAAATAAGTAAGCATACGGATACACCAAGTTGTACTGCTATGCTACTTAACATTTACATATTTAATAACAAAGACCAAGAACTACTTCCTCAAGGTTGAAACTGAAGCAGCAGACTTGCAAACAGGGAGATCCTTCTCAACATCACTTCCTAAAAAGTTCAGACTGAAGCAGCAGGCTTGCAAACAGGGAGATCCTTCTCAACATTAGGTGGGAACCGAAGAATAGGGTTGCTCTCAAAGAAATTTACCGGCTTTAGATCAAAGCTTGATGACACAGTTGGCATAATAGGGAAATCCTCCTGACATGGAATGTGATGGAAGCCTAGTGTGTACCATAGAACAATGTCCTTATTCTCAATTGGCCGATCCCTGCAAGAACAACTCCATTAATAAGAGTATCTCAGCCAATGAAATATTGAATATATAGTCAAGTCGAATTGGGTATATCAGCATCTTCGAGTTAGGCAAAACTCCAAGCACATTAGATACAATCTGCCATTGAAACAGATAGAAGAATGCCATGTTGTGTGGCAAGAAGTTGATGCGACAAGTTCATATTTCAAAACATATTCCTTATAAACATGAAATACTTTCCAAAGTTCAAATATAAGAGTATAGATTCTCAAATAAAGAAACACACCTGTCAGACCATGTTGCTAGAGTGTCTTCGCCATGGCTCTGGTAAACAAACAATCCACCTGCCCATTGCTCACTTTGATTGTAGGGAGTGACCCATATTTGGTTGTTTGTAAAAGCACCCCGTTTTTGTGCAGGGTCGTCATGATCAAGCAAACTGGCAGCTGTGCCACCAGGAACAACCTTATATCCAACCGGGTTCCCAACCCGTGTCTTCTTTGACGGGTTAATCACGTGGAACTCAGATGGGTCATAGAGTTTAAGCTTAATTTGAGCATCCTTCTCAGTCTTAGCCACATTTCTTACGGCTTTCAAGTAGCTTTTCCTCAGTGATTCACCCGGCGATGTCTGTTGCCTCTTAATATTTACATTAACAAAGGAATTGTCTGAGCCATCGATATCCATATCGAGATAGAATGTTACGTAGTGGTCATGGATAACCCCAATTACATTTTCTGACAAAAGAGTGCCATAGAGATTTTCTTGGTTGGGAATTTGGTTAAGGTGGTTGTAGGAGGTACCTTTCACCATCAAAATGCCACTAAGTCCAACCTGAGGATAAAAATTAATAGCAATAAGAGATTGATTAGATCACGCATGATAGAGACATCAAAGTTGCAAGTGTACCGCCAAAAAGAAGGTAACATCATTTAGCTCAGCACCATATATCCACTTGTTACATAGGAACCAAAAATAGGATCTTGAGAGGATAAATAAATCATAGACATCATTCGAGGTCGTTCCTTTCTTAGGTAGGGACATTCTATTTTAACATTAATGAAATAATTATATTTGTGTCTTCCCAGAAATTTAAGCCTTTTGAAATGATATTTAACATAGTATCAGAAAATGATTTAATCACCTTCCAATTGATTTAAGCCCTTATGAAAATTAACAAATTTGTTAAGGGAAAAATCGTCATCTCTGGTTCATATCAGCTTAAACCTTAAACAACTTCTAAAACAAGCTTTGATTTATTTATTTTTTTAATATCTACTAAAATTGCACTTTAAAAAATATGCACGAAATTAAAATGACTTGTGACATACCTTAACTCTGATTAGCCCATCTGTTTGGAACTCCCAATCGACGATGTAATCATAGTTTGCGACCGATGCTGCCATTCTAACCACCAACGTCACCTTTGGCCTCACTTCTCTAATCTGCCAAAAGAAATAAAAGCCAAAACATAAGAAGTTTGGCATCATGATTCATAACACGTGGATTCGCATGCCAACAGACACAAACTAATCGAAGCCACATGATTCTTGTAATGATCAGATATTTAGATGATTCTTGTATACATAATTGCTCATATACGCTAAAAGTATTGCTTACCTCCATACCCGTGATCGGACTCTCCGAGTGGCGCCAACCGATGTCGCCGGCATAACTCTCGAAAACGCAGATCATGTTCGATCGAACGTACGGTGTCCCATCACCTGCCGCAAACACACCGTCCATGTAATACGCGTTCCGTGGACAATCGTTAAGCGGGTCGAGCGGCATGGCTTGCAACCCGAAACCGTATTCGCCTGCATCCATATAAGTCTTGAAATACCATGCATCGGTGGGGTCCATGTAAGGCACAAACAATTCAGAAGTAAAGCCTTTGTACATCACGTCCCTTAGCTCCCCGGTATCTGGGTCCAGGACCTTGGCCCGAGAAACTATCACGCCAGCTCTCGCGTCGGGTTTCAGGTGAAATTCCCAGTTTGCCCATTTGACTAGGTGATCATCTTCGATGGTAAAACTCGGACCCTTCGGTTGCTCAATGGATATCGGGTTCAGTGGGTTCATTGCCTGATGGAGCTCCTGAACTGAATAACGATAGTCTGTGTTGGCGGCCTTTGGAATTGGTATCTCCCTGCCCTTATCCGATATCTCCACCACTTGTTTGGTGTCCAGGTCAAGGAGCACGGTCAACCCTTCGATTGGTCTCATGTAGAAGTTCGCAGTGCCCTCCATGGAATAGCACTGTACCTTAATCAACCTCCTGTTCTCCTCAGACGTCCCGTACCACCCCGTCGAAATCGGCAGGCACGCGAGGTCCGCAAGATCAATTCCTCGCTGGACAATCGTGCGGTTGAAGTCCGCGTTGGCGAGCGGGGCAAACGTAGACAGGGTCATGTCCTCCATCGTCATCATGGGGTAGCCGGAGTGCAAGCCGGATTCTCGCATGGCCACATGGCCGGTGCCGAGGTCGACGGTCAACACATGTGACTTGCCGCGGACACGTGCCACAACAGAGGCCTTTCTGGGTAGCAAGGGGTCGCCCTTTTTCCATTTCAGGACGAGCGGTTTCTCGGGCTCCTCGAGTTCGATTGAGTGGAGAGAGTAGCTGGAAGACTCAAAGAGCTCGTGGGAGGAGAGGATGGAGTGGACCTTCTTGAGTTCTTGGATGGTCAGGGGATCTAGAGGGTGGTGGGGTGTGTCTGACGCATGGTTGTGGTGGCGCTTGGGGTTCGGAGGCTCTTTGAGGAGGTTGGTTTGTTTGGTTTGGATGCGATTCTTGGAGGTGCACCACGGTGAGTTGGTGGCACAATCAAGGAGGTCAGTCATGTGAGGCGGGGCGTAGGGGAGGTGAACAAAGGTGAAAAGTAGGACAAGGGAGACACTCAGAAAAAGAAACGAGAAGCGGAGGAGGTTTCTGGCTTCCATGGCCTATCAATTTCTCTCCCCTCTCTCTCTCTCTCTCTCTCCGTGGAAGGAGGAAGGAGCTTGACGGCTGCGTGGAGAAGGCTCTCAGTGACTATGTGCGGCAGTGAATGATTGGAGTTGTGAACGACCAGTTGAAGATTTGATACGAATATACATAATACATTCCCGAAAGGGAGAGACACCATCCAACCGTGGAGTGAACAGAGGTATCTAAAAGTAAAGAATCTTTTATTTTCTCTTTTTCCCCTTTTGTTACCGAAATGTTTATTTCTGCGCAATAAATCAGAAGTGTTTAAAAATAAAATAAAATAAAATAACAGTAGAGTGCATAAGTATATCTAAATATCCTCTTTATATATTTAGGCATGAATTTTAGGGATTTGATATTTTTTAATTAAATCATTAAGATATTGTGATGTTAAATGTTTTCATCCATTTAAGGTCAAGTTTTAATGAGGGGGTAAAGTAACACATTTCATTGTTTAATGGTCAATTTTTTATTTTTATTTTTTAAAAAAGTGCTAGTTTGAGAAACTATGGCCTAGTTTGAAAATAAATAAAAAGATTGACTTGCATCTGATCTCATATCATCTTATATCATCTTAATATTTAACCACTACAAATACAAATACTTTTAAATTTTAAATTTTAAATTTTTAAATTTTTTACTTTTTCAACTAATTATTACTTAATTATTATATCTTTTCCAAACTTCGAAACAAAACACAAAAAATAATTTAACTTTTTCAAATTTTAAAACAAAAATTTTATTCTAACAATATTTTAATTATATACAATTTTTATTTAATTTTTTCTCTAACCTTTTCTAAAACTTCATAAAATATTTTCAACTCATATTATTTCATTATTATTTACAAATCATCTCACTACTATTTATAAATTATTTCAATTCATCTCATCTTAATTCACTATTTAAATCAAACCTAATTCGTAATTTTTCGATCTTACTTTTATCACATATCTCATTTTTTATATAATAAATAAATAAATATTAAAAAAAACCGATAATAGGTAATGTGGCAAGCATTTTCCAGGTTTTCATCTGTATAACATGGACGTGACATATTATACCATGACTAATGATACTTTTTTATAATTTTTTATACAATCATATTTTATACTTTATAAGTTATTTTTATATAAAATATAAAGTAATGTTATTTTTATAAGTTATATCACTTATTCAAAACATAATTGTACAAAAAATTATAAAAGATATAATATATCTATCATTTTTCTTTTTCTTAGATCATGTACGAATCTTGCAAAATATATAAAATAGGAAAGTCTGAAGTGATATAATGAAATTGTTTGATTGGTTCTTTCTAACAATTCGTTTCATATGCATGATAAACAAAAACAAATTATTAATTTTTCCAAAATTAAAAATAATAATAGGAGTTTTGTTGCTCATCATCTTATATATCATATATCACACTTTTTTTTTATTCCTCTAAACTAATTGAATTATTCTACTCATTATTCATATACCACATATTTGGTAAGAAAAAAATTAAAAAATTATGTACGATGTATGGTGTAGAGTGTTAAGATAACTGCAGAGTCCAACTCTGCACAGGACTCTACTTATCACAGGACTCTTCCAGATTATGATTAACAGCATAATCTTATCTTCAGTTTGAATTTATTTTTATTGTAACAGATTGTAGATTGTAGTAGATTGTATTTATCTTCCTCATATAGATAACTACTCGTGTAACAAATGTTATCTGTAAACTTCTTTATATAGAGATCAATACAATCAGAACTATTCATTCTGGCCTTTCAATAAATCTGTCATATATTTTTACATGGCATCAGAGACTCTAGGTTCACACCACCTATCCATGGCCGAATCATCAACTGCTTCCGCAAACTCCTTTTCAATTCCAAATATTGCTCATCTTGTTTCCACTAAACTTGATGACAATAACTATCTGATATGGGTCTGTCAATTCCTTCCCATATTGCGCACCAATGGTTTCTTGAGCATTGTAGATGGCTCAGAAACTTGTCCTCCAAAATACCTATCAACCCCAGATAAGAAGGATCCTACTGTTAATCTTGCATATATTACCTGGGAACGAAAGGATCAATATATACTAAGCTGGATTATCTCAACACTTTCTGAGAAAGTGATATCCACTGTCTATGGTCTCAACACCTCACATCAGGTGTGGACTGCACTGGCCAATAGGTTTGCCTCACCTTCAAGGTCTCGGATTAATCACCTACGTCGCCAGCTGCAAAATCTACGGCAAGGCAACAAGAGCTGCTCTGATTTTCTTCATGCAGCCAAAACTCTTGCTGATCAACTGGCTCTAGTTGGAAAGCCAGTAGGAGATGATGATCTCATTTCTTATATTGTGGGAGGCCTTAACCCACAATATACTCCTCTTATCACTACTATCTCATTTGCCACACGAGATAGGTCCTTATCTATTGAGGAATTTCAATCAGAATTGCTCAATTATGAACAACTCTTGGAACACCAAGCTGCAGATTCAGACAACAGTAACTCTGTTGCATTTTATACTCAAAAGTCATCAACCCAGAAAAAGAAATCTAGTGGAAATCAGGGCACTTCCTTCAAGAACTCTAGTACACAAACGACATTCAAGAGGAATTATCATACTGGAGGTCATTCAAATCAAGGTAAAAACACTTCCACTTATACAGACCAGAAATTCCCTAATCGATCCCCTTGTCAAATTTGTGGCAGGAATGGTCACCAAGCTTTAGACTGTTTTCATCGAATGGATTATGCCTTTCAAGGTAGACATCCACCTAAGGAATTAGCTGCCATGGTTGCTCAAACCAATGCAATTCAAGAGGAAGAAGAATGGCTGGCTGACAGTGGAGCTAATAACCATATCTCAGCTTCATTGGAGAATCTTACCATACAGCAGCCTTACAAAGGAAATGATCAAGTTGCTGTTGGAAATGGTAGTGGACTCAATATAACTCATACAGGAACTTCTTCTTTTAAAACCAGAAACTCTTTGCTTCATCTTAAAAATATTCTTCATTGTCCCAATGCTTCAACCAACCTACTTTCCATACAAAAATTCTGCAAAGATAATGACTGTTGGTTTAAACTAACAGACACTTATTTTCTTGTCAAGGACAATGTCACAGGGGAGATCCTACTGCAGGGACCCAGTGAGAATGGTCTATATCCAGTGAAGTTGAAGCAGCAAGTTTTCAAGAATAAAGAGAGAAGTCCTGTAGCCTTTGTTGGAGCTCGAACTACCTCAACAATTTGGCATAAAAGACTAGGCCATCCTCATGATCAAATCTTCCAGAAGATTTCCACAACACATCATTTACCTCTGTCCCGAGTCAATAAAGAATCCACATTATGTAATTCTTGCCAAATAAGCAAAAGTAGACATCTACCCTTCCCAATATCAACTCATGTAACCAACTCACCTTTAGAGCTAGTTCATAGTGATATTTGGACTTCACCAATCATATCAATAAATGGATTCAAGTATTATGTCGTGTTTGTGGATGACTACTCTAGATATACATGGTTGTTTCCTTTGAAGTTGAAATCAGATCTCTATACCTGTTTTGCTAAGTTTAAGTGTCTCATTGAGAACCAACTTTCCACTAAAATTCTCCAACTTCAAACTGATGGAGGAGGGGAATACTTATCTCATCAGTTCACTAAGTTTTTGTCTTCTCATGGAATTCATCATAAAATCTCATGTCCACATACACCTCAGCAAAACGGTATTGCCGAGAGAAAACATAGACATGTTATAGAAACAAGTCTCACTCTCTTAGATCAATCCAAACTTCCTACAAGTTATTGGGTTGAAGCTTGTCAAACTGCTGTATATCTAATAAACAGATTACCCTCTTCATCCATCAAATTCTCTAATTCATATACCAAACTGTTTAAAAGGAAAGCTGATTACACTCACTTGAGAGCCTTTGGTTGTGCATGCTATCCTTATCTCAGGTCATATACCAAGCATAAACTTGAATTTCGCAGCAAACAATGCATTTTTCTTGGCTACAGCTCCAGTCACAAAGGATACAAATGCCTTGATCCAGTCTCCAACAAGATATTCATCTCAAGACATGTGATATTTGATGAGCTTCTGTTTCCTTCACTGGACAAGACCATTTCTGGATCTTCTGTCAGTAGCTATCCTTCTCCAGGTATATTTCTTGTCAATGACTCTCAACTTCCTATTGATCATTCTACTATTAATTCTTCTGGTATTACTATAAATGATAGCATATCTTCTCAAAATTCTCATACAATATACATGCCTACTTTAAGTAATTCACCAGAGAATACCCTTCCTGAATTATCTGATCAGCAATCTCAGCCTGCATCGCAAGCTCAAATCCTACCCTCTGAACAACCATCATCTCGTATAGTCACTAGATCCCAAACTGGCAATCTCAAACCCAAAGATTTTTCAGATTTCCAGCTATACTATTCAACCAAGCACCCATTAAAAGCCCTTACTGCAGTCTCATTACCCAGTGAGCCCACTACTTTTCTTCAGGCTTCTTCAAATTCCCTTTGGATGGCTGCTATGGAAAGTGAATTCAATGCCTTGCTGGAGAACAAAACCTGGTCTCTCTGTCCACGACCACCCAACAGAAATATCATCAGCAACAAATGGGTTTATAAGCTAAAGACTAAACCTGATGGGACCATAGACAGATACAAGGCAAGGCTAGTTGCCAAAGGTTTTGAGCAAAGAGATGGTATTGATTTTACAGAAACTTTCAGCCCTGTTATCAAACCAGCAACTATAAGGCTTCTCCTGGCAGTAGCTTTTCAATTCAATTGGTCACTTAAACAATTAGATGTTTCAAATGCCTTCTTGCATGGACAACTTGCTGAGGAAGTATACATGGAGCAACCAAAAGGTTTTGTAGATTCTAATTATCCACATCATGTGTGCAGACTTCACAAGGCTCTCTATGGCCTAAAACAGGCTCCAAGAGCTTGGTTTCACAGGTTGTCTCAAGCATTGCTAGCTCTCGGGTTCACAGCTTCTCTAGTGGACACCTCCCTCTTCATGTTGCATAAACCACCAGTTCATTTATTTTTACTGGTTTATGTTGATGACATTATTATCACAGGAACTCATTTGACTCATATTAATCAACTTATTCAGCAGTTGCAGATTGAATTTAAGTTGAAAGATCTTGGAAACCTCTCGTACTTCTTAGGTATACATGTACATAGGACTGATCAAGGTCTTCACCTCAATCAATCCAAGTACATTGTAGACCTTCTTCATCGGGTTGGTATGGCTGGAGCCAAACCTTACTCAGCACCTTGCACCTCAGGCAAGCGATTGACAAAGTTTGATGGTGATCCTCTCGAGGATATCTCTCTCTACAGACATATTGTAGGATCATTACAATATTGCACACTTACTAGGCCTGACATTGCCTTCACTGTGAATCAACTTTGCCAATTTCTACACTGTCCCACAACAGCTCATTTCACTGCAGCAAAAAGGGTTCTCAGATACTTGAAAGGGACAGTCGACCATGGTCTATGGTTCACTCCTGGTCCTTTAACTCTCCAAGCCTATTGTGATTCAGATTGGGCTGGGGATCCTATTGACCGAAAGTCTACGAGTGGTTTTGGGGTGTTTCTTGGCAATTGTTTAATCTCTTGGCAGTCTAAGAAGCAACCAGTTGTATCAAGATCAAGTACTGAGTCAGAATATCGATCAATGGCCATTGCTACTGCAGAATTATATTGGTTAAGAATGCTATTCAAAGAACT
Organism: Cyclocarya paliurus; assembly: GCA_029856935.1. Taxonomy (NCBI): domain Eukaryota; kingdom Viridiplantae; phylum Streptophyta; class Magnoliopsida; order Fagales; family Juglandaceae; genus Cyclocarya; species Cyclocarya paliurus. The sequence continues at coordinate 5,948,600 of CM056948.1, forward strand.
TCAGCTACCACTCACTTCTCCACCAGTGCTCTGGTGTGACAACTTAGGAGCCATTGCACTTGCTTCCAATCCCATCTTTCATGCAAGGACAAAGCATATAGAAATCGACTATCATTTCATTAGAGAAAAAATTCTGCATAAAGATATTGAGCCCCAGTATATCACCACAGTTGATCAATGTGCAGACATCTTCACTAAGGGACTAGCATCTGCTCGATTCTTATTTCTTAGAGACAAACTCATGATCACTTCACCTCCCATAAGTTTGAGAGGGGCTGTTAAGATAACTGCAGAGTCCAACTCTGCACAGGACTCTACTTATCACAGGACTCTTCCAGATTATGATTAACAGCATAATCTTATCTTCAGTTTGAATTTATTTTTATTGTAACAGATTGTAGATTGTAGTAGATTGTATTTATCTTCCTCATATAGATAACTACTCGTGTAACAAATGTTATCTGTAAACTTCTTTATATAGAGATCAATACAATCAGAACTATTCATTCTGGCCTTTCAATAAATCTGTCATATATTTTTACATAGAGATGATAAATATAATTTTTTCATTTCCAATAATTGCTTATAAAACCAATGTCATGTGATTGGATCATAAGGTTTGAATATTGAGTTGAGATAAAAATTGAAAATTAAATAAAATATTATTATTATTTTAAAATTTTAAAATTTTGAATTGTATATTGTATTTTTTATGAAAATTTAAAAAATTTATAATAATTAGATGAGATAAATTAAAATCAAGTCAATCCAAATGGGATCACGAGTCTCGAAGTTGTAAGTTTTGTATTTTTTTATTAAAGTAGGATATATCATTAAAAAATATTTTCTTTATGTATCTAAAATCTATCTATTTTTAAAAAAGAATATATAAAAATTGCACATTTTAAAATTCTATAAATTTTGTTCCTATAATAATAATAATAATACAAACGAGACAATTAGCATAATTTTAAAACTTTGAAATTGATTTGATCGAATCCATAAGGTCATAAATAACTAAATAATTAAAAAAAATGGGCCGGACAAAAAAAATATTGAAATTTAGTTGTAGTGGACAATACGAGGATTCCAACAACATATATTTTGTTGTTATTTTTTTATTTTTTTTATTTCCGGATGGGATCAAGTAATGGAATCTCGTGTAAGATCCAAGTGGCCAATACTTTATAGTTATATTAAAAACCGTATATTATATCCCCAAGTCTTTTGTTTTATTTGGGGGACAATGGGCTGCTCCTTGCTTACAATGGGGTGTGATTTTTTTAAAAGATTTTTATTATATAATAATTCTCTGATTTTTGTCCATTATAATATTAAAATTAGAAGTGTCAAATTGTGTTAACAGGTCGTGTTCGTGTCATGTCAAGACATATATATATTATACTATATAGGTCAACCATAACCCGACCCGTTAAACTTATCGTGTCAAAATCTCAAAACCTAACCCAATCCGTTAATATAATGGGTCGTGTCGTGTCAACCCATTTTGACTCGTTTATATAAATGGTTTGAACAGACCCGAAATTAACCCGTTTGACTTAATTAAGTTTAGTATAATTTTATATAAATATTAAAATCACAATATCTATAAAAAAAATATAAAATTAATTACAAGTCTAAAATTACAATTTTAAAGAAGAAAAATATCGAAATTAAAATTCTAACAATTTTATTTTTAAGTATAAGGGTATAATTGTAACTTCAACTTTCTTAACGGGTCAAAACGGGTTGACCCGTTATCAACCCATTAAGCAATCGTGTCTTAACGGGTCAACCCGTTTTGACCCAAACCCGTTAAGGCTAAACCCTAACCCATTTTTATCGTATCGTGTTCGTATTGAATTAACGGATCGTATCACGTATTGTCACCCCTAATTAAAACCTCACCACTCTTTAAAAGAAAGAAAATGGACATTAATATATTAAGATTATATGCATCCAATCGGAAGACGACGGGCCAAGATCCACAATTTGTCCTTTTAAAAAAAAAAAAAAAAAGAGTAATTACTCTCGTGATAGCCTATACCAATTTTGGTTAAATTTTCAACCTCCCAAAAAAAACAAAAAACAAAACAATTATCAGCTGAATTATTTTTGGAGATTTTTTCATTTGACTTTTTAATACGATAGAGGCGACTATCGATTAACTCATTGTAGAAGAAAACTGATGCTTGAATAGAGAGGAAACTTGCAACGCAAGATCACATCAATTACCAATCATTGAAAATTGAAAGAAAAAAGGGAAGCTGTTAGGTGTAAAATCCCCCTAGCCCATATGGCATTCCTGGCCCAACCTATAAAGGGCATAATAGGAAGCAAGCGTCGAAGAGAAAGCAGGAGTCGGATAAAAGCTGATTCCTTACCTACCATGTACAAGTCACAATAAAAAGGAATTTGAGACCTGAGAGCAAGGGATCGCGAGAATACAGAAGATCGTCTTCAATCTCAAAACGAGAACTTCAATAAATTATCTTTTTCAGAAAAGAGATATCCGACTCCAATGTATAGAAATGAAAGATCTTGAGAAATTATAAAATATTTATATTAAAATAGATTTATCTTCTAAATGATCCGTACATATAGATTTTGTACCGAACTATCTAAATATATGTATTTCTATCTCTATTTATATTTTTTATATTTATTTTTTATTTACTACTATGAATGTACCTACGAACACTATATTACCGTTCTGTACCGCCATCATGGGTTTCAAACCACCTCATCTAGTCTTAGATTATCTAAATAGGCCAAAAGTGACTATTTCTCTTGTTCTGGACTATTGTGCATTTTTTAGCATTAATAGAAACATTATCACATATTAATGTCACAAAATTATATATAATTATCAAATGCACACATTTGCAATAATAGATTTTCTTTTAAAACACATTCATCTAGTTAAAACAAATGTTAAGATAAAATTTATATTAAGAAATTCATTTCTCGCTTTATTATATCTTTTATCTGTATCTGATGAGGGAATTACTACTAACATATTAGGATACTAAGTTCAATTGAAATTTTATTTCCATCTTTCTCAAAATAAGTAAAGCATTTTAAAAAAATCAATTATCTAACAAAAGATAAAATGAACAAGAAAGAAAGTTTTTCTTTAGCATCATGTGAAGTTCTTACCTGCCTCTCTCCCAGCCGTTTCTCTTCATCGCCTCTTCTAGAAAGTTTTTTCATTCACCGAGAGGAGGGAATCGATGTTTTGGCTCCACCCACCTCCCCTCCTCGCGTTTATTTCTGTTCTTTCCTTGTTTTTTCAGTCTTCCGGTAGTACCGTTTATCTTTGTCAATCTACTGCTTTCCGGCGACATAAGATGGACACGCGCCCTTTCTTTAGCTTCTCCAAGTGCCAATTGTCAAACTAGAGGAAGAAATCTGCCCATCAGTGCAGCGCGTTCGCCTCATGCATGGCTTATGTTGCGCGTGATCCTCACGCGCCGTCGCGCCTTGGAGAGCACTATGTTACTACGCGCGGCAGTTTCAGGATTTACGGCTTCGGAGACTATTCTTTTCACTTCAGCTGTGGCACGTGGCCTACACGTGCTGCCACCGCCAGTAACGCCCCCTCACAAGCGATTCGTCACAATTTTTGATTGCTACACTATGTTCCCGCTTTCTCTAACCAATGATCGAGTGAAAGTGGATGTGACAGTTCCTTCCAGCCAGTCCAGACCAACACATTGTAGCACATTCCTTTGTACTGTGGCTTCTAGCTACAGTTTTATAGTTTATTCATCAGACTGTTTAAAAACTATCACTAAGCGGTCTTCCCTTGTGAGAATTGGGTGGAAGTCAATCTTTTGGCTCCAATCACCCTCTTTGTTTTTTTTACTTTTGTGTTGTAATATGTCTTGGCTTTGGGAAGACTGTAGGGGACTTTCACCTCCACCGAATTTGTGTTTTGTATCCATTAGTTTATCTATAAGTGCTTTACTTGCCGAGAAAAAAAAAAAAAACAAGAAAGAAAACCAAATAAATAAATAAATTTTCTTGTATATATAACCTCTAGCCATCAGAACAAAGATCAAAGATGCTGCAGAGTAAAGGCATCAGTTGTGGGCGGATATATTAACAAAAACATCAAGAAGACGTGTCAAAAACGAAGCAAGAGGTCTAAGAATATAATAAAAAACTGCAATATTTCTTGAACTTTGATCTTCTTTCTTAAAATGTAATCTTCCTGATGAGATCTTGCAGAATTAAAGTGTGATTCATCACTTAAATAATTTATATCTAAGAGAGACAGCGCCTGACTTTAATTAGAAAACAAGGTTCTTCATTTAAAAGTGTTATTCTAAAAAAAGGCTTTGCCTTCTTTCCAAGTTTTACTTTTCAGCTTCTTGCCACTACTGTTTCAACCGAACCTCTTCGTCTATATCACCTTCCATCTTAATCATCTATCTTTTATCTTTATTTTCCTCTCTCTTTCCTTTCGTTAAATCTTACGACCAATTCAAAGCCCTGAAGTAAGTTATATTAGTGAGTGCGATTGGAGAAGACAAAATCAAAACGAAGAATAACGTTATTTGTAAGGAAAACCTAATCACATCTGGCTAATACTCTAAAAATACTAATTAATAATACAATTAAAATCTTATTTGAATCATTATAAAAAGTAAGAACTTATCTTTTAAATAATATCGAATCTTATAGACCACTTACACTTATCATCAGTATGAAATATTACAGTTTTCGATAACGATAATATAAAAATAAATATTATAATAACTAGAGGAACTAAAAAAATTACCTAATTTCTTTTGCTTGCCAAAGCTGTGCAAGCAAAGTTGCAAGTCATTGAGGGATATTTGTTTTCAAAACTCTCTTTAACCCACCTCAACTCATCTCATTTTCATCATTACAACTTTTTTAAATTTCTACATAAAATATAATAATTTTTTTTTTTAAATTCTAAAAGAATCTTCCTAAATTTTCATACCAAAATATAATAAATAATTTAATTTTTCAAATTTCAAAAGAATCTTTCTAAATTTTCACATAAAAAATAATAAATAATTAACTTTTTCACATCTTAAAATAATAATAATATTAAAAAATAATATTTATAAAATATCTTATTTCACTATTTACAAATCATCTCAACTTTTCTCCCAATTCAAACAGCGGCACTCGTTAGGTGAAGCCACTCAAACCATAAACTCACAGATATCACGCCTAGGCATGGACGCAAATATAAAGAGCCTGGTTTGAGAAAAAATAAATGTAAGAGGATAGTAACACACTAACTTTCTTATTGATATATGGTATTTTATTATTGCTTAAATCTAAGCCTCTTTAAAAAAAATGGTTGGAGTGTTATTTGTAGGTACCACACTTGTTAATATAAATATAGTATTTATCATCTCAATATGTGGATGTAGCAAAATGGCAACGCAATTTTTTTCTTAATAATGGTTAGAACAAATTGTATATAATATAATATCTTAAAATTTTATCTTTCCGCCTAACCCAAACAAGCATGAGTATCATTTCATGATTAATTAATTGTCCTAATTTTTCTCTTTTTGGAAAAATATAATAATAATTATTAACATCATGTTTCGTACGCCTTTGGATCAGGTTCCAGCAACTCAGGTTTTCAGAACTTGGCCTGCGAAAATAGAGAATAAAGCAACTGGGAAAGGTTGACCTTGGAGTCGGGGAGTGTCTGATGCCAAAGTCAATAAAATCTCTTAAAAGTTTGTAAATAAGTAAGAGAGTTTAGAAATCAGAGAAAGTTACTCGTACTTGAGAGTTGCTATTTATACCAGGAACCTGAAAGGGGGACCCCATAAAGTCTGTATCTTTCATGTTGTTCCTTTTATCATAATCTTTTAATGCAACATAGTTCTACGATAGTATCATTAATATGACGTGTAGTTCAGGTAATTGTAGGGGTGCTATCCGCACCCCCTCCCCGCACCATGCAGGGGTGCGGTTTCAACCCTATCCCCCAGGGGCCCCTTGCCCCAGTAGCAGGGGATGGGATTGAAACCGCAGCCCGCCCCCTGCTCAACCCAGTGATTAACTAGATCTATAATTTTTTTTAGTCTAATTTTTTTTTTATCCAAATTATAATATAATATAATTATAAATTTTATTTAAAAAAATATAAAATCACTAGAGTTGTATTTTGGATTGTCTTGACCTCCTAGGCCAACTTTTACATAAGAGGCCAAGACAATACAATAGTCATTCTTAAGCATTGTGAGACTTAATAGTAAGTCTTACATTGCTTAAAAATGACTATTGTATTGTTTTGGCCTCTAATATAAATGTTGGCCTAGGAGGTCAAGGCAATCCATTAATTTGAATTCAAGTTTTTACAAATTGTATATATTTATATACAATATATATTTATATAAATATAAAAAATAATTTTTTTATTATAAATTTGGGAGGGTGCAGAGCAGGGTGCGGGGCGGGGCCCTGTTGGGGTAAGCCTGCCCCCCGCCCTTGCTATGGGTTCTTCATGCGGGGCGAGGCGGACGGAGGCAGGGTAGCTGTGGGCGGGCCCCCGCTATCCACCCCTAGGTAATGGTGCCATTAATGTGACATGGTTCTTTGATTTGCTTTATCTTCGGTGATCTGTCGATGCTCCCATGTCAAAGGATCAAGGATTCCCCGCTTTTTTCCGCTCTGCTCTGTACAGGTCTCCACGATCAGAGTACGGCCAAGACATGACAAGTTTGTCTGTCCTATCAGCCATCCGTTTGTTTTTCCCTGCAGGTGCCTTTCTTTATGGGTAAGTTTAGACCTTGAGGCCGAGTATCGAGCTGAGATCCCGTGGGCATGTGAAGTGGAAAAAATCTCCTTACAATAATAATAATAATTAAAGTAATAAGTACAATAAAGAGGGAGGAGGACCAAAAAAAAAACCTCAATGTAGTTAATAAATGGCAAAGAAATAAAAATACATGAATTGGAAAAGGCATGTTGAGCTAGTAATGCGATTACTCAGACAATCAGTAAGGGTTTAAGGAAGAGGAATGATAGTTGTTTGGATGAGATGTGTGAATAGCGGGTGGATCAAATGCTCTAGTTGTAGCCTTCAAAGTGTTGAGGGAAGTGAAGAAAAATAAGGAAAAATGAGGGAAAAGAAAGGAAAATGAGAGAGTTGAGAGGGGTAGAGTTGCAAGTATTAAGGCCTTTAGGGCCTCTCGTTGGGTTTTGGGTGAGGAGGTTAGAGGTAAAGAGTGAAAGAGAGTAGAAAAGAAACTGAAAAACAAATGGACAGAAGATTGGCCAAACAGCAATTCGTTGTGGCCAAACAGCAATTCGTTGTTGTGTTGTACCTATAACAATTAGTATAGATGTTAAATGAGATAAACATAACCAAAAAAACAAAAAAGAGAGCTCCAAAGGAAGGGATTGGCCCAAACTTAAACTACAAACCATCTCTCAAATTTCTCACACTATTTTAACAAAGATTTTTCAAAAAGAAAATTGAAGGTCGATTGATACCCGAGAAAGAGAGTGATACCAACTCATGACGGAAAAAAATAATTAAGAAAATGGCATTGAGAGCGGATTCTATTAACCCAAATTATACCTTCCAAACATTTTACCTAAATAAACGTCTTACCATATAAAGATCAAAAAACTAAATATTTATATTTGTATGTAATTATTAATCAAAATTAGTGAAAAGATGAACCAAAAGTATAAACATAAAACATCCATCCTATTATTATTGCTTTTTTTTTTTTTAAAGAAAACACGGCATATCCCCATTTCGGTGAACGTTCCCAATTTGCCCTTTTTTCCCCTTAAAGCGACACCCTATTTCTGAAGAACACGGGACATCATCGTCAACAGCAATAGCGCAACACATTCCCAACCCATTTTCTCTCCAACCAAACACTCCATAATCCAACCCCCCTCTTCCCACACGAACCCAGAAACATTTCGAACCCTAACCCACAAATATCCTCCCTGTAATAAGAAATTTAGGGCCAATGTCTCAGCTCAAGACCACAATTTCCCGCCTTGATGATCTCCCCTCTACCCCCGGAAAGTTCAAACCGGACAAACACACACCGTACGTTCAGCGCCTTCGGTTGCACTCCAAAATTACCTTCTGGTCCTTCTTTGTGGCCTTCATCCTCCTGTTCTTCTTCCTCACCCATCCTTCGGCGGCCCCACCCTCGTCCTCGCGCCGAGCCCTCGGGTCCGACTCCTGGGGCGGCCGCGAATGGGAACGTCGGGTCAGCCGCTCGGCTCGCAAGCGCTCCGACTCCGGCCTCACCGTCCTAGTCACCGGCGCAGCCGGCTTCGTCGGGACTCACGTCTCTGTCGCGCTCAAGCGCCGCGGCGATGGCGTGCTGGGCATTGACAGTTTCAACCATTACTACGATCCCAGCCTTAAGCGCGCCCGCCAGAAGCTCTTGGAGCGTGCCGGGGTGTTCGTTGTCGAGGGCGACATCAACGACGCGTCGCTTCTTCACAAACTCTTCGACGTCGTGGCGTTCACCCACGTGATGCACCTCGCCGCGCAGGCGGGCGTGCGCTACGCTATGCAAAACCCGGGCTCCTATGTGAACAGCAACATTGCCGGGCTGGTCAACCTTCTGGAAGTGTGTAAGTCGGCGAATCCACAGCCTTCGATCGTGTGGGCATCTTCGAGTTCGGTCTACGGATTGAATTCCAAGGTACCGTTCTCGGAAAAGGACAGGACCGACCAACCGGCGAGCCTTTACGCAGCGACAAAGAAGGCTGGTGAGGAAATTGCACACACTTATAACCATATATACGGGCTTTCTATTACAGGGTTAAGATTTTTCACGGTGTACGGGCCTTGGGGTCGGCCGGACATGGCGTATTTCTTCTTTACAAAGGATATTCTAAAGGGTAAGCCAATTACGATATTCGAGGCTTCTGATCATGGGACGGTGGCCAGGGATTTCACCTACATTGATGACATTGTTAAGGGGTGCTTGGCGGCCTTGGACACGGCAAAGAAGAGCACTGGAAGTGGTGGGAAGAAGAAGGGTCCGGCGCAGTTGAGGGTTTTTAATCTGGGGAATACAGCACCGATCCCCGTGACCGAGCTTGTGAATATATTGGAGAAGCTTTTGAAGGTAAAGGCTAAGAGGCAGGTGTTGCCGATGCCCAGAAATGGGGATGTGAAGTTTACCCATGCGAATATAAGTTTGGCACACAGGGAGCTCGGATATAGGCCTACAACTGATTTGGAGACGGGGCTAAAGAAGTTCGTGCGGTGGTACCTTAATTATTATTCCGGGGAAAAGAAGAAGAGTGCCTGGTGAAATGTTTGAATCTGTGCTGCCCCTACAAGTCATTGTACTTTCTCTTCTTGACATGAATTACCTGCCTTTCGCTCTCATTTTCCACATTTATTATAATCTCGATACTATCATAGAAGGGATTTAACGTCCAGTGATTGGCCGTTGATATGCATTTTCTTTAAGGGCGTGGCTGGTTTGTATCAAGAGAAGAGTTGAAGTAAATTTTATTTCTGTTTACCACATTTTGCTGCTTTATTTAGGGTGTTAGTTTTTAGTTCAGGGCTTGTACAGTCCATGACCGGTGGTAGATGTCAAAGATATCCGATTTGTGGACTTCATTTCATCATCTCGATTGCAATTGAAATAAATAAATAAATAAAAACATTTGTTGCAATGGGAATTTTTACTCGTAATATCCCTTAAGAGATGTATGATATCTATGTTTATGTTTCCGCTATTTTGGTATGGATTGACTGCACGATGTGTTTATAGTTCACTTTCTGTTTCTGATTGGAAAGACCTTGGAATTCACTGGTGCAATGGTGCTTCTCTTACTCTCTTCATCCTCTTGATGCATAGTTTTTATTTTTTTTCTATTTTCTTTTTTGTAATATGCTATAGTTGCTGGAATGGATGTGCTCTTTGATCAGTGTTGTTAAATGAACATTCCACTCAGGCATACATCACTTGGCCGGTCTGTAGGCTATAGCATCCAATGTGTTGGATGCATGGTATTGTGAATTGTACACTTTTATGCCTTTGTACTGTAAGGAAATTAAGAACAGAAGAGAAACTTTTATTTTATACATAAATTAGGATCTTTATTGTCACCTCCTTGGAATTGCTTCTTCAGGTGACAGGGTAGGCAGTCCGTGTGTAGTTTGGTGGCTCTACTGATCTGATCGTTTCCTACCATTTTGATTTGTTCCTGGGGTTAACATTCTATATGTTAATTTATTCCTTGAACTTTTTTGTGTTGGTTTTAGTCTCTCACGTGCTACTTGATTGAATAGAACTCCTTGCTCATCTCTGATCAGAACGTCAATACATGGGACAAGAAGCCAAAGTCACAGGGTGTAGATATCCTTGCATTCCTTTGATGGTATATTTGTATCTTTGCTCAGAAGATGTTGACATCTTTGCAGGGATTGCCTGTAGAAGCAGGAGATCTAATAACTTGGAAGCTTGAAAAATTGTATGACAGGGCTACAGCTTTCATTTTTGGGAACAATTAGTGGGTTGATACAATCGTGCTGTTGGTAGTTTAAGAGGTATTCAATACCTTGCTGGTAGAAGGGGATCGAGCCATTCGTTGGCTTGTTCTTTTCTTTGGGTTGGTTTTTCTCATCCTTGTTTTCTATTTTCTCATTGTTGTTGGCTTTTCCGAGGTACTCTAGCAAGTGGAGTTCTTTTCTTTCTTTCTTCTTTTTTTTTTTTTGCACATTTGGATTCTTACATTTTATAGCTATGAGAAACTTGTCCAAGATCAAAGAAAGATGAAGAAATTACAGTGTTTTCAAACCAGGTCTGACAGATGCTGGGGAATGCCTACTCATGAAGCCATGCACGGATTCTTGCAGCAATGTCTCCAAAATGTTGGACTACATACTGTTCTTGCAATGCTCAAATGGAACAGTGCTAACCGGCTTACTGTCACTGGTATGCAAATTCAGATTAGATACTCTTTGTGGAGGAGGTTAGATTGTTTGGAGGATTTCCTTCGCTCTGAGTGGGATGTTGCGCTGGGGTGTAAAAAAAAACCGGCAAACCGGTAACCAAACCGGACCGGACCAAACTATGGGTTTGGTCCAGTACCAAGTTTGGTTCAGTCCGGTATCGGTTTTCTTTCTCTTAAAACCGGTCAAAATCAATCTGGTTCTGATTTTTCTTTTTCTAAAATTGGATCGAACCTAACCGAATCGGTTCATATATATTATAATTTTTTATATTGTATATAATTTTTATATATAATATATAATTATATATAAAATAGTTTGTATTTTATGATGAATTATTAATTAATATAATTTTAAATTTTAAAATCTTATATCATTATAGTCTATTGTATTAATAGTTATACTAATACTATATCACTATATATTATAATATACTATAATATATCACTATCGTCTTAATACAATTATAGTATATATTATCACTATAGTATTATATAGTATTATATATATTATATAATATATGATATAGTATATTAAAATCGAAAAAACGGACCGAACTGGATCGGAATGGATAAAACCAGAAGTACCGGTTTAGGGAGTAACCGGTACGGAATCGGTTCTTGAAAATGCAAAACCATTGCATATTGGTTCGATTTCAAATTTTGTTCAAAACCGAACCAAATCAAACCGGTTACATCCCTAGTTGCACTTATGGTATCTTGCTCCTGAATTCTAAAACCGAGCCATATCTAACAAGAATGAGTATTCTAGAGGGTTTGTTTGAAAAATTGCTGGCAATATTTGCACAATCATTTGGTTGGGTTAGGCTCGTTTGGACAATGAGATGTGACACAATGAAGCTAGATATGGAGCTGCTTAGGGGGGTTGTGCTCCAATGAAGTGCAAGGGGGGTATGGGGTAGGTTTATAGAAGTTTATAAGGGGAGGGTGGCCTTGTTTTGAAAAACACATTCGGTTTGTAGTCGGAGAGGGTAATTGAATGTTTTTGGAAGGATGTTTGGTGTGGAGAACATGTATTGGAAATGACTTTTCCGGCTCTCTATCATATTGTAGATAATAGGAAGGCTTCAGTGGCAGATATGCAGCTATTCTCTAACGGTGCTTATCAGTGGAATATACTTTTTAATAGGAATTTTCAAAATTGGGAATTAGCTAGCGTATCAAATTTTTTCAGCCTACTATACTCCATAGAGACTCCTATGGCACAGTATGATAGATTGAAGTGGAGGTCTAATGATCACAAGAAATGTACGATTAAGGCATACTATAAAATTTTGTCAACATAGGATCATACTCCGTTGCCTTGGAAGAATATTTAGAGATCTCATGTGCCTTCTGTAGCCTTTTTTGTATGGAATGCTGAACTTGAAAAGATCTTGACCACAGACAATTTGAGGAAGAGCGGTTGTATCTTGATGGATTAATGTTATATGTGTAAAAAGAATGAAGAATCTGTAGATTATCTCTTATTGCATTGTGAGGTAATAAGGGTGTTGTGGGATGAGATTTTTCAAAGAGTTAATATTGGGTTATGCCTTCGAGAGTGGTGGACTTGTTGGATTGTTGGAGGAAGATGCAAGGTTGTCATAAAGTGGCAGCCGTGTGGAAGATGATCTCGTTGTGCATGATGTAGTGTATTTGGTCAAAAAGGAATGTATTTTGCTTTGAAGACAAGGAATGCACAATGGCGGAGCAACTTTTTCGTCCACACTTTATTGCTTTGGTTTTCTGCTATTGTACTAAATGGGGACAACGTTCATGATTTCTTGTATTTAATTTATCGCTCTTAGAATGTATTTAAGTGTTTTTTTGTATACTTCCTATATACATAGACTATGTCTACTTCATTCATATCAATAATATTTATCTCTTACTTATCAAAAATAAGAGATGAGACAAAATTCTCAAAATTTCTTATATATTCATTCTCAAACATCACTTAAATAAAAAATATTTTTCAATTTGAAATTTTCAACTTTTTTCATATGATCATTAAAACTTTTACAAATTTCAAAACAATAAAAAATAATAAATTTTTACAAACTTCAAAACAAAAATAATATTAAGAAATCACATTCAAACAGTTTCTTGATTTTATAACATATGTATTCAAGTTTTTCTCTATTCTTTTCTAAAACACAATAACATATTTTTATTTTAATCATTTCACAACTATTCATACAATTCTGAAATGCTCCAGTGTCCAAAAGAGCCTTAGGGTTGGTTTGGTTACAAAAAAATCAAACTATCTTATCTCATCTCATATAATTATTACAATTTTTTTAAATTTTCACACAAAATAAAATAAATAATTCAACTTTTTAAAATCACAAAATAAAATTAAAATTAAAAAATTATATTATAACAATATTTTATTCAATTTTTAACAAAACATCTAATTTCATCTCATCTGAAATGCATAATCAAACGACCTTAGGCTTTGTTTGGGTAGCGGAGTATTTTCAAGTATTCTTAGATATTTTCAAATATTTCATTTTCAAATATCAATCAAACATAAAACACGTTTTAATTTTAAATCTTCAACATTTTCGTCTAATCATTACAATCTTCCCAAACTTTTAAATAAAATATAAAAAATAATATAATTTTTTCAAATACCAAAATAAAAATAATAGGAAAAATTGTATTCAAATAATTATTTAACTTAATTAATGTTTTTATTCAATTCTTTCTCATTTTTCAAGACTTAATATAACATCCTAACTCAAATTATTTTATTACTATTTATAAATTATTTTATTACTATTTATAAATATTCTAAACATCCAAACGCTCATAGTCCTCTACAACTGAAATTGCCTAGAAGGCTGAGCAGAATAGTTGATCTGGCACGAAGCAAAGCAATACGTACTGGTTTCTGTCCGCGTGGGAATGTTGACCAATGAAATGGTCGTCGAACCTCTGAATCAAACCAAGTTCCACTCACTTCCCGCGAATTTTCTCTTTACTTTCGTGGATTTTAATGTGGTAAAGGTTAATAGGTCGCAGAATGGGGAGGAAGGAAAGAGATCATTTGTTAAGAATGGCCGGAAAAACACAGGGGGGGAAGGCCTTTCTAGAGAACGGAAGCATGCTCTTGGAGAAGCTGGTTGCCGCTTGTAATGGTAGGCCTATTCCCATCCGTATCTTCTCTTACCAAGAGCTCGTGTCTGCAACCAACAACTTCGATTCAGGGCTTGTTCTTCGTGTTGACGCGTACTACATATGGTACAAAGGTTCTCTTGAAGGGCGAACCATTTCCATTAAGAAAGATGGAAGTAATCCATGTCCGATCGAGAGTATCTTCACCGACATCGCTATTTCTGCAAAGATAAGGCCTCACAAGTATGCCGTGAAGCTAATAGGATGCTGTCTCGAGACTCCAATTCCCATTTTAGTGTATGAATCTATCACGAATGGGACTCTTGCTGCTCGAATTTATGCCTCCGATGATGATGGAGTTCCCCAACAAAGACGGCCTATGGCGTGGCAGAGGAGATTAAAGATTGCGAGGGACATTTCTCATGCGATTTCGTATCTCCATACTGCCTTCTCCAGACCCATAATTCATAGGCAAATATCCGTGTTTTCTATCGTCTTTGACCAACACGATGTTCCCAAATTGTCAAACTTTTTTGATTGCGTAACAATTCCCGAGGGTGAAACCTGCGTACAAGTTTCGTTTTCTGGGTATGGCCGAGGTTATCAATGCCCGAACTATGTTCAAACGTCCTACGTAACAGAAAAGACTGATGTCTACAGTTTTGGTGTACTTCTTTTAGTTCTTTTAACAGGACGACGTGCTCCTCACATGGTAGAGTCCGTAAGAAACCGAAGAATAAAAGAGATCGTGGATGCTGCAATCTTGGCAGAGGGAGAAGTAGCAGGTATGGAGCAACAATTGCAAGCAGTGCTGCAGTTGGCTCTCGTATGCGTAGACGTGGATCCAGAGATGAGGCCAACAATGGTTGATGTTGCAAAACAACTGCGGCGGATTGATAGGTTGGACTGAATGATTATTTATTTCCCCTCTTGTATCTAAGTTCTCTTGTAAACATCAATTCCATAAGAGGTATCTTATTGCTCCACTTAATCACTTGCAATGAATAATGATCATTCCCAAAGTAGATGATGGAGAATGACACTGCAAGGTGAAACCCCTCTTGTCGAAACTTTTCCTATTGTGTTGGCTGGCAACAGCAATGTCTGCAAATTCTGAAAGTTTAGAGGAGCATGAACATTCGTGTGAGTAGTTGAGCTGCATGATTCAGTCTTAAAGAATAGCCATCTCTTGTTATTTACTTATCACGAAAAAAAAAGAATAGCCATCTCTTGTTGAGCTGTGCAGGACCCAAAAGTATCAGTAGATCCCGAAAATCGATGTGCCACGCCTCCAGCTGGAGGGAAATCCGATTCACTCAAAATCTCCACTAGATTACACCACCCTTGAGCTCCGTAAATCTGCTGAGCTTTGACACGTTTCTGGTGTGCTAACTTATCTAGCCACGGGATACTATGATCCATGGCACAACTGTGCCTCCCAACACTGAATAGTATAAACAGCCTGGGTGAGAATGGCGAGCATATTGGACCCTTAGGGAGTGGGCTTGGGAGGTGAAAAAGAATCCTATTATTTGTTTCTTCCATTGCAGAAAATATATTTGCAATTGTCCCCAGATGCCAATGGTCTAGACTCTAGCATCCCCCCATAAATTTAAACAGCACTTCATACCTTACACAAATCACTGCCCCATGCAAGAAACAGAACTTGCGACAATTCAGTCTCAAATAACTGAAGTAGAGACGGTACTTTGCATCAGGTTAAAATTACATGCCCTCTGCAAGAAGAGAAGCATAGAGAATTTTGCACAAGACTTGTCAGTGAAATCCAGGGCATTGGACTTGCATCAGAATCAAGGCTAATGCAACTACACCTTTATCTATTACAGGACCATACAGCCTGTTTTAAGATCCATGCAATTGAACATATTATTTCAAGATTCACATGCTAATGATATAATTATTTCAACTTCCTCAAAAGAAATCAGCTGCCTAAGGCCCGGCTTCCTCTGGTTTTGGTACTGGCTGTTTACAGGGTTGTAAAATGGCAAAAGGCGTGCTTTCATGTATCGATGAATTCTGTAATACTTGGAAGTCGGGGTGGTGGGGACTTTGACTGCCTTGTATCATGTATTGATGATCCAACTCTTTAATTCTGTCATTATCTGATAAATGCTAGCCAAGAGAAGGTAAGTTAACTTCCCGGTTTCCCACATAACAAGCTCATAAAATACAAACAAACCATCAGTCATCTACATGATTGTGAAGAGACGGCATCATGATTGGAGTCCGGATCTGACCAAGTCCTGCTGTCTTCATTTTGCATGTAGTCTTCAAAACAGATATCCTGTGTCTCCTCAACAGTCTCATCCTCGGAATCATTTACAAATTATTCTTCAAGTATGGGTTGTATGTCCACTCCAATCACTTTAGTGATTGTGAGGAAACCACATCATCACCAGAGTCCAGCTCCCACCAAGCGCTGCTATCCTCCTCTTGTATGTTATTATCATCAACTCTCCCACGAACAATTCCTTCAAAACCCTTATCCTCAATATCCTCAACATCATCCTCAAAATCATATGCCTTTTTCTCCACTTCAGGGTTGTATGTCCACTCTAATCTCTTCAAAACATCACGGTCCTTCCATTTCCCAAGGACCGATCCTGCCTGTTTCTTAGCCTTCCCCATCAAAACTTCCATCCACGAAAACCCCACATCTGCAACCCTCTTCAAAGCTCCATCGTTCATATCCCCAACAACAACCGTCCTCAGACATCTCAGTTTTGCTTCCTTCAAAACATCCACGAAATCTGAATCATCTGATACAAGCAACATACACTCAACTCTCCTTCTGTCCATCATATCCACCATATGATTTTTTAAGGTAGCATCCGCCTCTTGTGGATTATCCGGCACAGTTCGAACCCAAAACCCTGCCTGCTTCAACTCATCGGCCAAACTATACCCCACATTGGGGTTCAAAATGCCCCTTGAAGCATTCTTATACTTCTCCATTTTCATGGAATACTTGGCCACCAACTTCACTCTCATCGCCCCCCTCGCTGACTCTATCTGATTCAACCTCTTTGTATGCTCCGGCTCATGTATTTGCTTAAAATGATTCACAAGCTTCTCATTCGTGTAAAACTTTCTCCCACAAACTCGACAGAGATGCGGCTCAACTGCCTTAGTCAGCCCCCTATTCTTCAACGGGTTCGACTTCTTCCTCCTCTCTTTCCTATGCTCCCTAACAACTTGCGGGACGTAGGCAAACGCGTGGCGATTTGCATACGCCACCATGTATCTAACAACCCCAAAAGAAGACGCCGCCGCTTTTAGCTTGACAGCGGCTTCATATGGTGGGAACGAGTTCGGTGGTTTATTGTCCAGATCCCAGAAGATTGCCACATTGTTTAGGGCAGTTTTTGGTCTTGAAGAGCCTGATGATTCCGAATGAGTAGAGCAGTCCGAGTGAAAAAATACACTCAATGAAATAAAGGGGTTTAGGGTTTGCAATCCTTTGGATTGTATCGTGCAGAAGAAGCTTCGAACTTTGAGAAACACAACCATAGGTAGACGTCTGTCTTTATTTTAATGTTGAATTACAAAAAAGAAAAGCGAAAGGAACAATAATTGGGAAAATAGGGATGATTGAGATTGACTAACCTTCTGAGATTGAGCGTAGTGAGTGGGCGGTGGTGTGGTTTCAAGGTGGGTTCCAATGGAGGTTCGGAGTGGACAGCGGCTTTCATGACCGGTTTGGATATCCATGAGAGGGGTTCATGACATTATTCTATTTGGAAAACTGGACTCAAGAGTTCGGGCCTACTTTTTTTCCTCCCGTTTTCGAGCGTTTTGGAAATCAAGACCTCTGGCACCGTGACTAGAGTATATAGATTCATTTGCAATTATTTGTATGTCCATATATATAATTTTAAATTATGAAAAAATCTAATTATCATCTTCTTCTCAATATTTATATGATAGATCCATAAATGAAGCATCATAAATAGTTTTTAATAATTTAATACAACATCATAAAATGATGAGAATCATGATGATGAGAAGATGATGATAAAATAAATGATAAATAATTTACTCTTTTAAAATGTGATGTAACAATCTTATAATTATATAAATAAGTTGTCATATATTTAAAATTTCGTATTCACATGCTTGATATCTATTTACCTTCATAGCTACTCTAATACTCATGAAGTTAAATTCACATAAGTGAAATGGTGGTGATTGAGATTGCCTCCAAGACAGTCAAAGCTAAACAATAGTCTACATAAGAGCATTGGCATCTCATTTCCTATAAATTTTCCTAAACTTTAGTTAAAATATACAATTTCTAAAATTTTATTCTAAATTTTACTAATCTTTCAAAAATCTCATACATATTATTTCCTATATTTTCTCTATTTTATTTAAATAATCTTTATCTATTCTTTCTTTATTATTATTTTCTCTCACTCATTTACAATATTAACTACTCACTTTCTTGTCTTTTCCTTGTGTTGAGCAATAATACCTGCTCTTAAATTTTAAACACGAAGCTGATTTTTTATCCTGATACAAGAATAGTTTTGAAATTATTACGATTTTACAAATAATAAATATTTGTATTTTTTAATAGTATTTTATTTGTAACGATAAATATAAAAAGTAAGATTATCATTTTGCTGTCAGATCTAACAGTGATCGAAATATTCTAAGCTTTAGACACACCAATAGGAAAGAAATAGATAAATTTACTTTTTTCACACGTTAAGATAAATTACACACTTAATATACTGCGGATTCATTTTCAATAACTAAAATAGTTATTGAAAAATAGCTAAAATAAATTTAAAATATTTTCTCAATTCTACATACAAGTACTACTATTGCCATCCACACCAGCCTCAAAACACAAATTTAATGTGTGAACAATAAGATTATATTATAATTACAACTGGACCCAAAAGTTTAGTACATATCTCCATAAGATTGCTCAGAATTTTCTAAAATAAATTGTCAAAACAAATAATCACAACATTGAAATTGCTATAATGAAATTGGTTTTCTCCAGTTTTCTCTTGTGCCTCTCTGAATCAATTTCTAGTCGATGTCGACTGGTTTGGATGTCCATTAATACTTGTATTTTTTGAAGTTCAGTTTTCAATCAATTAATTATCTTTTAGCCATATGTTAGTATTTCTGGATCATACCTATTACCAACAGAAAAACTCGCAAGCCTGCCCAGCCAACTCAATTGACTAGTACTGAAATTTGTAGCACAATAGTACCAACACAAATTAGCAAATAAGATCACCAACAAATGAAAAGTACCTCATAGTTTTGGCAACCGAAAAATTGGCGCCCCTCTTTGTCCTCAGTATGAGTAGTTCTTCGAGATGCTTTAATACCACAATAACATATTAGGTATTCATTTTGACGATAGTTCGTTGAGCATGAGATATTGCTGGTACTACTACTTTAACCTAGGCATTGGGTAGTATTGTCTTTTGTTTTGCTTCAACTTTGTACACAAACAGTGAACATAGTTCTTATTTTGAGTACAAACTAAAAGCATGAGATTTTTACTACAATTCACAAAACCTTGATTGGACGACAATGTTCTCAATGGCTGCAACCATGGTTTAAATTTCGTTTCGTACCGGCCGGGTAGCCGGTACAGACAAGTATGGTGTTTCGTACCGGCCAAAATTTTGACCGTATCGGCCTGTTTCGGCTTGTTTCGGCCGATATATCGGCCTGTACCGACCGATATATCATATTTCGGCCTATACATCAGATTTCGGCCTATATACATTTTTCGGCCTTTACATTTTTTTTTTTTTTTCATTTCTTCAAACTGCAAGCTCATTTTTGGATTCCCTCAATTCAAACTAGACTATTTATAATTTATATACATATATATATAATTTATTCATATATTGACTATTATTTTAGAATATAATTTATATATATATAATTTATTCATATATCGACTATTTCGAAACGGTATCCGAAACGGTACCGGTACCGAAATATTTCGTTTTAATGCCTCGACCGAAACGGTCACCGAAACGGTATTCAAAACATTGGTTGCAACAATCGGTTACCAATATTCATTGGCCATCCGAGTTACTCTGTCATGGAGTTTTTGCCCATTTTCGTTGTCGACACTCAACTTTCTCTTGCGAAAATCCCAAATTTTTTAATCATCACAGCTGAGAGAGATACACAACT
Organism: Cyclocarya paliurus; assembly: GCA_029856935.1. Lineage (NCBI taxonomy): Eukaryota > Viridiplantae > Streptophyta > Magnoliopsida > Fagales > Juglandaceae > Cyclocarya > Cyclocarya paliurus. Next base: position 5,968,880 of record CM056948.1, read on the forward strand.
AAAATATACCAAACAAGAAAATGCATCCAAGAAAAGTATGCATTTCCTATCACAAACGAGAATGGTATCACAACATAACAAGTGTCTTTAAAAAGTAGTAAATAATCCAACAAAAAATAAAAAGATGATATCACAGCACAACTGCAAGAAAGGATGTAGATTTGAAGAAGATGAAATGATGTTAAGCATAGATATCTCACATCAAAACTAGTGAAATAAGAAATTGATCATTCCTAAAAAATTGAATATCACAGGCCAATCACAAATGAACAAAAAATTCATCAAAGTAATCTATATTTCAAAAACTGAACGGCATGCATGTAGTGAAGTAAAATACCCAAATCACAAAACTCGTGCCTCAAGGCCAGTTAATGAAAAATCAAAATGATACTTCATATATTAGTTACAAACACCATTTTATGAAATGGCACTAAGAACAGCATGCACGTATATATCTCAGAACCAAGTTTCACAAAATTGAACAACAACTTTAATAATGAACAACTACTTGCAGCACAACCAACCAAGCACTGTCAAGAAATCACAAAACCAAATTTCCAACAGGATATAAGGCACAAGTCAAAGTAGAAAGCATGTTCCACATGAACCAACAAGGATCAACCCTTCATGCATACCCAACCAAATAAGCCAAGAAATCACAAGATAGCATAAAATGAAATAACAAAATTGCTTATATTTATATATCAAAGAGGCTCAGATCTTTCATTTTCAAGCATAGCAAAGGGCACAAGATAGGATGGTTGCAAATCCGAATTGCCTTTGTGAAAATTTAACAATTAAGATGGTCATCCAGGTTACCATGCCATACTGATCGATGAGCATTCATTAGAATTGCTGATATTATACTCAGGTACACCCAACAATCCGACCATCATCATAGCCCCTACACTTACATTTACAATTCAAAGATAACCCTAATCGAATGCCAACCACAGAATCTGAAATCACACAAAACCCCAATCACGACCATGGAAATGGTAAATCATAGCCCCAATGTTGTAGAAAAGACTTTGGCGAAATTCATAACTATAGTAACATGTAAATCAAAGACCTAAATGTAAATAATAGAGAATAATTGAATCATCTACCTAAATAGAAACATGTATAAATCCCCAATGCTGGAGAAATGAGAAGTTCCAAATTCACAGCTATAGTAACATGTAAATTCGAGACCAAAACATAATAAATCACAAGGAATAATCAAATCAGAGACCCAAACGAAAACATGTACATTGTCCAATGCAACAGAAATGACAAGTTCATGCATAAGAGCTATCGTAACATGTAATCAAATACCCAAATGTAAAAAAACGTAAATCACAGCCTGCAAAATCACATCTATATTAACAAAATCACAAACCCAAATATAAAACCCTAAACAGATCAAAGCAGAGACCAACAATTCTAGTGAATTGTAAATCAAAGCCCCGATTTTGCAAAACAGAAAGGTTCAAAATTCACAGCTACATCTCCATAATCAGAGACCCAAATTAAATCACATGGAATAATCACAACAAAATTTGAGTAAATCACAAGCCAAGTAAAGCTGTAATCAGAAATATCCATTTGAGTAAATTACAGAGTAATATGGGTGAACACAAATGGATGTAAATCATAAGGAATCTAAAAATAATGAAACAATATGGGTGAACACATGAAGATAAATCGACATAGAGCATTCCTTTGAGAGAGAAAGAGTGTGTGTGTAGGTGTGCGTGTCAGAGTTGTAGAGCCTTATCGGACACAACGACCAGAGAGGTTGCTGGATGGGGATGTGAAAGACGGTCGATAGCAAGTAGGACACAGAGATGAGAGATGTTGCAAGGGATGAGGAACTGAAATGGAGGATTGGGGATGTATATTGGCTCCCAATATATAAGGAGCTAGTGTAGCATCCCCAAACCCAAGTTCTAAAATGGGAAGGCGGATGGAGCATGCATTTGAAGTTTTTTCCAAATGTAAATCTTAACAATATTGCTACAAGCAACCAGGGGTGTGGAACCCCAGGGGAATCGGCTGATATCAGCCAACATATATTAAAAAAAATGCAAAAATCAAGGGAAAGAGAAGAATTTGCATTTCGTCTGCTTGTTTTGAAATGAAGCTTGTTTTGAAACTTGGGTGATGATACCCTTACTACCCATAACAACTGCTTGACTACCCATCCAACGTTGGGATTTTTTTTTTCTTCCAAATGCTTAAAGTCTTCTCTCCTCATTTTTCTTTCATTTTCGCACCTCTCCTCCTCTCAATGATTGCCTTTCAATTTTCATTTTCGCACTTAATATCATACCTAAAAAATTTTCAGGGAATCTCAGACCCAAACATTTTTGGCTCTCCTCCTTTCAATATCAGACCCTAACATAGGAGAGAGAGCAAAGGAGAGAGAGAGTGGTCTGGGCTCGGGTTGGTTTGCGCGAGCTAAGCAAATCGTAAGGGAACACAAATCACTCACAACCCATTTCAGAAGATAGAAGATAGAGAGAAGAAAAGAAAAAAGATGAATGGGTAGTAAAGCAATTGTTGGAGGTTGTAAGGATATTATTTTCTTTGAAACTTTTCCAACATTTCATCTACTTGTTGCGGTCGCCGTCGTGGGTAGAGCTTGTTGCGGTCGCATCATCTGGTGTTATCTTCATCTGCAAAAGCAACATTCCGTCTGTGCTCGCCGTTGTGGCTAGAGGTTGTTGTGGTCGCCAGATCTCCCTGGTTGCATATTATTCTAGATCTCCCGGACTGAAGCATTCCATTATTGTATTTCTTCTATTTTGTGTTTGTGTTGTTAGGAAAGTGATTTTAAGCATCGTGTCTATTTGAGCATCTGTCTTGTAAACTTGTAATGCATGACCCACATTTTTCTCTCAATCTTTTTTGTCCATTAGCAAGCATTTCAACTTGGTGTTCTAAATTTGAGAGGCAAAGACAAAGAGGAGACTGGAGTGAAATTGTTGAAGACCAAGGAAGGGGAGAGGCAGAAACGTGCCAAAACACTCAATTTCATTTGCCACGGGGGCAAGGTTCCCCTGCGATTTTTCATGACGGTTGCACATAGTATTTTTCAAATTTTTAAAATTTAGAATAAATGAAGGTTTATGCATCTGGATGCGGGTACTCTAACTTGTTTGCTGAATATTATTGTAATGAATATACTCCAAGTTATTATTAGCATGTCCCAATCTTACCTGATTTCATAGATTAGTTTATATGAAAAACTACTTAAACTGTAATATAAATAAATAAATTATAGACATTAAAAATTAAATAAACAATTAAATTGTTACTTAGCATTCCTAATTTTAACAAATTACTAATCATGTCACGAAAGTTTTAATTTAGAGAGAAGGTAAATTTTACGAAGAAGATGTATGGAATTTAATAGGATAGAAAAGGGATCTTTTTTTCTCAAATATAAATAATTTTTTATTCTTAATTCATATTTAATACAAACAAACTGAAGTGCGCCTGTATGGTGCATCAATGATCTAAAATCGCGCGGATAGTATAACGCAGACGAGCAGTTGAAAGAGCATCGCCGTCATTCAGCGTTACGATTACTTTAGGTAGGAGGAGGATGGGGGCCCAGCCACGTGGCTCTATCTGTTCCGTCTCTCTGATCTCGTCAATCCCTCGAAATAATTTGCAAAACAATACAAAAAAATAAAATTTTCTCGAAATATTATTGACGAGTTCGCAGAGTACAGCGAGGACTAACAAACAGAGAGAAAGAGAGACAGAGTTTCAGTGATCGATCCAATCAAATATGGTTGTGTGATACGGGAGTGTAGCAATTAACGATTTAGCAATGAAAGGTGCTTTTTCGGTGCCCGGAGATTACATCCACTTCAAGTCTCTGGTCCCTCTTCATAAGATCCCTGTAAGTTCTTTTATATTCTCATTTTTCCTTTTTCTTTTTATTTTTCCATTTTCATCTGATTTCTGATCATGGGTCTCTTTCATTAGCTTCATTTTGTTATTGGGTATATCTTCAGTCCGCTAGTGTCTCCTTTTCGTTAGTCAATTATGGGTAGTGGATGAGCTTGGGTTTGCAGTTCTCTTACCCTTATATAAAACAAGCCTCAACTTACACGCCAATTGTGAGAATTCTGATGTGCGTATGTGGCTTATGTTTGTTTAAATATGGGTTTAGCTTGTTCTTCTAGACTCGTTATTGGTATGCCTTTGCTTCAGCTATAATTTTTTTGCTCTCTCTGTCAATGGGATACAGATGAGAATGGATCCATATCTTACTCGTTATTGTATGGGTTTCTTTTCTACGTCCAAATTAGGAATTTTTTATAATGGTTTTTACATCTTGGCTTCGCAATGTAGCTGGGCGTGCATTTTGTGTTGTCTCATTCTTCTTTGCTAAGCATAGAGGTCCTTTATGATCTACTTGATGCCTGTTAATATGTGTCTCTTTTCACACTATTCTTTCGATTCTGTGAATTTGGGTTGTAGCTATCATGATTTTGACTCCTTATCTCATTCCAGCAATGCTTATGCCTTTATTTTTAGACGTAATCCCATATCCTTGGTTACATTTGGGTTGTCGATTGTGCTTTTTACTGCCTGATGATGTCTCTGTCGGAAACCTTTTCTTTTTTATTTTTAATTCCTCAGATTGGCATAAAGCAATGGCGATATTATGATTTTGGTCCAAAGGTGGTACCTCCTCTTATTTGTCTTCCTGGAACAGCAGGGACAGCAGATGTGTATTACAAACAAATCATGTCATTGTCCATGAAGGTAGTAAGTTTGACCTTAGGGTCTTCATCATATCTATGACATTTTATACTCAATATACATTAAAAATCCATGCTCATTCTTTTATTTTCCCCCGTTCTTCTTTTCTCGTAAGAAGTTTTACACCATGGTTTCTCAGTAGTGTAGTTCTACCAGGAATCATTAAATTCTGGAAGTTAGTGTCTTAGAGCGCAGAACAATTGATGCTGCCCGTTATTTTTGTTGAGCAATAGTGCCACTTGAGGAGTTTGTTCATTGAAAGAATATCTGTAATGAAAGGAAACCATCACAAATTATCATTAACCTCCCTCCATTTCCCATAGTTTTAGTGTTTTTATATGAAGAGAATTTTATAGTGCAGTTGCAAATGCTGAGATATGGGGTTCTTCAGCTTTAGCATGGTTATATCATTGGAATCTCCATTCTATTTGCTCATTTTATATGCATTTAAGTTATTAGTATAATTTTTTTTTTAATTATTTGAAGAAATAGAGAACTATTTTTGTAGTTGATCAGCATAAAATGAATTATGCTTAACCAGTTTTAAAAATCTTTATTAACCACTGTATAAACTGAATTTGCTTATCTGCGTAATAAGGCCAACAAACACAGGCAGAATATTATAAGTTAGTTGGTGTCAAAATGAAGTGCACTTGTGTAATTGCCAGATTAATTCACCTCATTTGGAACTTCAAGGTTAACGTGGCTACTTCCTTGTGGTGTTCCTAGTCCTTGTCACACTATATAGAAAAGTTTTTGCAACTGGACACTGTTACAGCAATAATGAATCAGCTATAATTATTTCTATTGATGCTCTTGTTGTACTTGGTAACTTTCTAAATTCTGTTTTGTGTTTATGATCAGGAAACCCTCTAAATTTTTTATATTATATATCATTTAAATTTTTAACTAAGATTGAATAATCAAATCCATTTCAAATGTGAAGGGTTACCGGGTGATTTCTGTTGATATTCCACGAGTTTGGAATCATCATGAGTGGATTCAAGCATTTGAGAAGTTCTTGGATGCCATTGATGTTCATCATGTAAGAGCTTCATTTCCTTTTCACATTTATTCTACCATATTTGTGTTATCAGTAGAAGTTTTTGTCTATATCATTCTACTCTCATTGCAGTATTTGATGTTGTGGCACTTACCATGATGCCTGCACACTCACTAATTTTGGCATTCTGGATTGGCTAAGTGCTTCAGTAGCTATGCTGGGCTTCATTCAGTTCTAAGCACAGAGCGGTTTTGAACCAGTGTTGCATAAACTGTGGGTCACTTTGTACATGGAATGCCTCATAAGCCATCCTCCTATAATGTTCCCTCTTAACTTTGACATGACATGTTTCACCAACTAGCGATTGAGTTTATTACATCATGACTTTGATTAATTTGTCACTTAAACAAAAAACTGGGTCGAATCACTTGGATTTGATAAAATGCTTATATTTATATAAATATATATTGCATGCAATATGGTAATTGATGGCATTATCGTCGATATATCATCTTTAGATAAATCAACATAGAACTGCCTGTATATAATCATAGAGCTACAAATTGTGCCAGACAATCATTGGAGGAGAAGATACATGTGGGCTGAGAACAATTTTAAATAAGTTTCATGATCTATGTGTTTTCTTACAGGCAGCATGGATGCATGATTGTATTGATATGTCATGAACTGAGATTCAAAAATTGTAAAATCAATGTACATAACTTGCAAATTCAAGTCATATAAGTTCCTGACAACTTGAGTAATCGTTGAGTAGACTAATCAATCCATATCTAACAGATACATCTATATGGTACGTCCCTTGGGGGCTTCTTAGCACAACTCTTTGCTCAGCATCGTCCAAGACGAGTTCGGTCATTGATACTATCCAATTCTTTTCTGGATACACACAGTTTCTCTACTGCAATGCCATGGGCACCCATGTAAGTCATCATATTTTTCTTAGATTGAGGGCTGTAACTGCATATGATCAGAATGCCTAATTTTTTTGTACTTTTTAAAAAATGAAACTAGAGTTGATGACTTGCTATTTAATTCACTGAAATACAATGCACATAAAAGTTTTTGAGAAATATGTACCATCAAGATGCTAGGAAGAGACTGCTATCAAGAGACTGCTTACAACTCTAACTACATACAGTAGGCCTATGAGGAATATATTTTGGGGTTTTTGACATAAATAATTATGAAGAAATGGGAACAAGTTCTCTGTTGAACTAAAGTCTGTTTTTAGTTTCTGCTAAAACCTTCACAAGATTTGCAATAGAGAATTAGTTCCAGTTGGAAATGTTCTCAGTGTTTTGGGCAATGCCAATATTCTGGGGTGCAAAGTCTCCACCTTGCCAATGAAGTATCTCGGTCTTCCCTTGGGTGCTTCCTTTAATTCGCAGTCCATCTAGGACCGGGTGTTGGAAAAATGGAGCGGAAACTGGCAAGTTGGAAGAGGATTTATTTGTCCAAAGGTGGTAGAGTTACGTTGATAAAAAGTACTCTATCCAACTTGCCTACTTACTTTTTATCTCTATTTCCAATACCATGCAAGGTAGCTTACCGGCTAGAGAAGTTGCAACGAGATTTCCTTTGATGTGCGTGTGTGTGTTGGGGGGGGGGGGGGTGTTAATAGATGAAGAATTCAAGTTTTACTTGGTGAATTGGGATATGATTTGTACCCCAATACATGAAGACGGGCTGGGAATTCGGATTTTTCACTAAAGCTTTATTGCGTAAATGGTTGTGGAGATACCACAATAAAAGGGGAGCTTTGTGGAGAGTTATCATAGATCTAAAATATGGTGGATTGTGGGGAGGATGGTGCTCGAATGAGGTGAGTGGACCACATGGGATGGGGCTTTGGAAAAACATAAGAAGAGGTTGGACCAACTTTCATCAATATAGACACTTTGTAGTTGGGGATGGTTCCAGAATTAAATTCTGGAATGACCTTTGGTGTGGAGACCAAATTCTAAGGAAGCCTACCCAACTTTATACGGCATTGCATGACGACAGGAGGCTGCAGTCGTAGAACTCATGGCTCTATCTATTGGCTCTCCTCAATGGAATATCATTCTCATCAGAGCTGCTCAAGATTGGGAAATTGACACATTTACAGATTTCTTCCATCTTGTGTATAATTATAGAGTGAATGGAGGACCTAATACGAGGATGTGGTCACTGTCCAAGAAGGGAAGTTTTACTGTAAGGTCATACTAAGTCCCTAATGAAGCATTCTACAAGAGTGTTCCTATGGAAGAACATTTGGAAGACTAAGGCCCTTCTAAAAGCTTCTTTTTTTGTATGGACAGCTTCACTAGGGAAGATTCTCACCTTAGATAATCTAAGGAAATGCCGACTCATTGTGTTGGATTGGTGTTATATGTGCAAGAAAAGTGGGTAGTCTATGGATCACCCATTATTGCATTGTGATGTGGCTATGAGTTTGTGGAATGATATCTTTGCTAGAGCGGGACTCCTTTGGGTGATACCAAGAAGGGTTGTTGAATTTTTGGCCAGCTGGCAAGGCCTCCGGGGTAATTCTCAAATTGCAGCTATGTGGAAGATGATTACAATCTATCTATGGTGGTGCATATGGATGGAGAGGAATGGTCACAGTTTTGAGGATTGTGAATGGACAATGGACAAGCTTAGAACTTTTTTTCTTCAAACTATATTCCATTGGTCGATATTAATAGACTTTAATGGCATGAACGTACATGATTTCCTTTGTATTTTTAAGACACCCATGCATAGGTGTTGCTCTTGTATATGTCCTATGTACTTGGCTTTGCCTTTTTTAATAAAATTTGTATTTACCGATAAAAAAAGGATTTGCAATATAGTTAAAAGATCTGCTTTATATAATGGAATAGCAGAAACTGTGTATTTGCTAGAAGTTTGATTAATATTCTGGTTATATGAGATTATTGTGTTTGGAGCGCCTGAGCTCACACGACCCAGGTTGGTTTTAAGTAGAAACAGTTAATTTTCTGAAAAATAAGGGATCATTATATAATTAATGTAAGTTTTTTTTAGCTCAAGCTCAAAAATTAGATGATATTTCATTCACTGAATTTAAACAGTTAATAGAAAGTTTTACTTTTACTTATAAAAAAAAAAAATTGTGAACAGATTGTCGAGCAAGCTAGTTAATTATTTTTGATTGTTTGAATTGAAATGATTCTTGGCCTTTTCTATATCTGACTTACAAATCACCCCTGGCTGCCTGCTCCTACTATCCAAAACTTCTCTAGCAATGAGCATTGGATCCAAAATTTATCTATTAGCCACAAAAACATGTTTAAGTTTCAACCTAGTGGTCAATACTGTAGATGACAAATTTTAAACAGTTCTAGACTAATAGACGGAAAAACCTGACCAAAATTTGGCTGTTGAACTCAAAATTATGCTTACATTCAAATTTTAGTTCTCATATGGATCTAGTGCCCATTGTCGACACCTCATCCTGTTAAATTTTAAAAATATCCCCACCTCCCAACTCCATAGGGTAGGTGAGTTGACACCTTTTAAAAGGTGAAAGGAGATGCAGATATGTTACTATTAGTATCTATATATGATGAAGCACAGCGTCATCAGTTCAGGATCACATGTTTTTTCTCCTCTTAATCCTCACATTCCTGGATTACTTTCCATTTCATCTGGAAAGAGCATGAACTGAAGAGATTAAGTTGTGTCATTTTGTTTATCCACCCTCTCTCGTAACTTATTCATTGTGGTTACAGCAATGTTCTATAGTCACATCAGTTGACAACCAGTAGTTCCATAATTGGGAGTTTACTATTTCAATAACCGCTATTATATATTCTTTTGCTTTCTATGATATCTATGTAAAGATGTGTATAATTGTCATTTTTTCCGGATTTGTTGTTTGCAGTGAGTTGCGTGTTAGGTGCAATGTTTTTCCAACAAATTGACTTTCTGATTGGGGTATGCCTTATGCAGTGTCAGTTGGACCCCTTCTTTTTTGCTGAAACGATACGTCTTAACAGGAATTCGTGATGGTCCCCATGAACCATTCATTGCAGATTCTGTGGACTTTGTTGTTTCTCAGGTAAAGTCTGTGAAGGTCTCCACCAGGTTTTGGATTTAGCTGTGTATATGATATCTTGAAGCATTCTGCCCTCAAACACCCAATATTTCAGTTTTTCAGCACAGAACAATACTTTCTTTGTGAAATGATTGGTTGCAGTTAGTCCCAACTCTGTTTTTCTCTTCAAATTCCGTTAGTTTCTCAACCATTCATAGATTGGCATGCACTTGTCCCAGGGTCTTCGTTATTTTCTTGCATATGGTATTTGGGGTCATGATCCCTCCCTGCTGCACCCACTCCCCTCCCACCTGCCTTTTCTCTCTCCATCTCTCCCCCAACTTTTCTGACCCTAGTAATAGAAACTTCTTTGAGCTTCGTGGGAAACACTTCATCTACAAGATTTTGAAATTGGAATTCAAACATAATTAAACCTAAACTAAGATGCGATCGCAAAAGTTAAATCAACATTTGCTATCAATTTGACAATTGTGCAGTCAATTCAATATTTTCAAAAATTTAAGTACCATTGATATTTCCTTGAATATTTTCAAAAAACTTGGCATTAACCTGATGAATGTTCTCAACTGTATTTTCTGTGATCTTGAGAATTTCCTTTTTTATTTCAAATCATATATTCCAAACATTGAGGAGGCAAACCTTTTTCATTTTCCTTTTTGTCCTGGCCCAGTCTTATTATTATTTTTTTTTCGAGGTAGGTACTTCTAATTTATCTGTTCAGAAAATGAGTCTTGTGCATAATCAAATTTCCATCTGCTTGCTCGGTTTTGTTTTTTTTTTAGTTTCCTGCAAATATACATGCTGTAGAAAACTACTTGATTAATTCCTTTGGAACCCTAAAATGTGACTGTCAATTCAGGTTGAAACACTCTCAAAGGACGACTTGGCCTCAAGGTTAACTTTGACAGTTGATACTGCTGCAGTTGGACCTCTGCTGCTTTCAGATTCTTTTATAACTATAATGGATGTAAGTTATCTGAACCTCTGTAGATGTGTGTACACATAATCTTGGTCTAGTATGACTCTAGTCCGAATTTGGGAAAGTCCCTGTAGTTTCAGCTTTCTCGTTTTCTAAAACTTTGTTGTGATTTTGGTTCAATTTTCATTCTTTCTTTTGCTTCTTCTTCATCCTTTATTCCTCGCTGTGTGATGTGCTAGTTAATATTTGAAGTTCTCTGTCACTTCTGAAATTCACCAGAAACAATTAAGAATCTAACATTTAATGGTCATATGAAAAGCTTTTTGATGGTCTGTGCACATAACTCCTTGGGAAACTTGCCTAGTGGAGTTCTCTGCCAAAATAATGATAATTAATAGATATTGAGAAACATCATTTACAGTTCTTGTTCTCTTTATTGTTTCTCTGGTGAGAGTGAGAAAAAAAAAAAAAGCCTTTGATTCAAGTTGAGCATGTGCTACCTTTCAAAACTAGTCAAAATCCAATTAACTGGCAATTGAAGTGGTATCTCACATGGGGAGAGGATGCTTCAAATTAAATGGTTTGACCTGTATATACACTGAACTAAATGTTGCAGGTTTGGTCCTAACGATTTTGTGAAGATTCTAAGTTGCATTTTTTTATTAAGTTTTTTCATCAAGGATTATTTAGGGTGAGGAAATCGACTACATATGTAACATAGGTTCAAAGAGAATCTCATGGCTATAAGCCAAGCTTTGTTGTTAAATGTGTTGAACTTGACAGACCAAAGGTCATAGATTACTAGACCTGGATAAAGATATCACGGTTTGGTTCATAAGTTATTGCAACTCTATCAACACACAATCCCATATATCTCTGCTGGCTATATAATGCTTTTTTTTTTATAAGTAAAAATATTGTATATATCAAAAGGAGAAACCAAGTACACTGAATGTATACAAGAAAACACCTTGCCCAGAATGACCCAACAAGCCCCTAATTACCCAAAAAGCCTATACAAAAACCCAAAATACATCAGACCCGACCCCAACCTCTTGTTTCCCATAGAACTAAAACTCTACCCAAACACCAACCCTAACACCTTGATTCCAGTCTTCACAGTGCCCTCCCTTTAGACTTCCCTCTAGTTGAGCTACCATCCTTAGCGTCGTAGTTGATTGTCGAAAAAAGACGCTGTAACTCCTTACTTTTCTTGAAACTTGATTTGGTTTCAAGTGTGCGGCTTGCCTCGATCGCAGTAATTAGTTCTTTAAATTGGTCTTCACATCCTCCATGTGAAATTCCCACAAACTGCTGAATCTCGTTAACTTTAGACAGAATCCAATCCGCTATTGGAGGAAGAGAGACCAGGGGAGCCACAATATCTAACTGCAGTCCCGACTCTAGACATTCCTCTACATACGGCACCAACGCCAAACCCATTGGTTCTCCAATAACTCCATTAGTTCTCTCCAATGGTATCGGGGTCCCTATTGGAGATTTTGGAGCGACAGCAAGTCCCTTCACTTCTAGGGTGATAGCGGATCCTACATCTCCCTCAGACCTCAGCAGTACACCCTTTTTCCTTCAACTCTGACAAGGGAGTCATAGTTTCTTCAGGGACCAAGGGTGTAATACCGACTATCGGTCTATCCTGTGTTACACAAGGCAAATGACATTCTATTACTAATGTCTCAACGCCGATACTGGATGTAGACCCCGCTTCAAATATTCCAGATTTCTTTTTGACCCGCCATATTCTCCTGGATCTGGTTATAGGGACCGGACCGAATCCGATTTTCCGTTTTCCTTTATTTAAAGGGTTCAGGCCCGTCTTGTTTCTTACAACCCTGTTGTCTCCAGGTGAAAGTAGGTCTATTTTCGTAGACAAGCAAGCTATTACTGTCTTCAACTCGACCAATTGGGTTTCCATCTCCTTTAAAGAATTGTGCATCTCTACAAGCAGGTCATGAGGAATGATTTGCAAACCCCCCTCATTCTGAACTCCCCAGGCATGACCCGTCTTCAAAGCGGTTGCATAGGATCGCCTCGACACCGAGGATGTACTTGGGTCTTTCCTTTCCAAGCTCTCTTCCGCGCCATCTACATGTTTGCTATAGCCCCCCTGTATTTGATTTGGAGGGACTGGCCCCCCTCCAGCACCTCTTTGTCCATCCACAGGACTAGTCTTGCCGTGGGAAAAGTCATGCAGTACCTCCCCCATTCTTCTCCAGCCACTACCCCCCTCCTCAGGGATGAATATAAAATTCCTCCTCCCACCACCACCATACTCCTCCACTGCCATATAGCGTCGTCGAGGATTCGAGCAGCGATGCGCCGTGAAAGTACGTCTGCCTTCTTGGACAGTGGAGTAAAAATCCCTTTTCTCATTTGTGCACACAATCATGGCCTTAGCCAGCCATTTTACTGTTGTTGAACCCAGAACCAATTTCGAACCCTTCGACTCCTTTCAATAATGCCCAACATGCTCCCCTCCTTCACAAGTGTAAAGGATTTAGATTCTATGACCAACTCCATAGAAAGACCCATTCTGAGCCCAACACCCAGTCGGCACCTGTTCAACAACCCAACGTCATCTCCGGAAGGAAAGATGCGGCTGTTGGGCTGTCACCAACTCACCGTAACCCTCTAAGTCAGCAGCACAACCACCGGAACACTTTGGAAGGCGGCAGAAAAAGACCTAGTGAAACACCAGGTCGCCGGCGGGATGACTGTCGCTGGATGGCCCTCAGCGAGGTCGTCGGGGCCCGTCGGCCTTGTCTGTGGAGGTGGTGAGGATACCTCGCCGACAAGTGTGTTTGGACTTGCGAAAGGAGTAGATCTCGCGAGAAGGATCTGTTCGCCGGAGAGAACCGACGCCGGGGGGCCCTCGACGAGGACGTTGGGGTCCGTCGGCCTCGTCTGTGGCGGTGGTGAGGATAACTCGTCGGCAAGTGTGTTTGGAACTCGCGAAAGGAGTAGATCTCGCGAGAAGGAGCTCTTCGCCGCAGAGAACCGACGCCGGGGGGCCCTCGGCGAGGACGCCGGGGTCAGTCGGCCTCGTCTGTGGCGGAGGTGAGATGCTACTCTCCGATCGCCGGTGGGTAATGGGTGACAGCGATGGTAGATGTAATTAGGGTTTTATGCGTGGCTATATAATGCTTGTCACAAGTTAGTCATTTGCTTTATTTATTTCTGTCTTCCTGCATGGCTTTTCAAATGCTCTGAAGTCATTGAATTCAGCATCATTAACTTGATATCTTTGTCCTGGCTATCTTTTCCTAGCTTAATACTGGAAGAAGGAAATTAACAAGTTTTCACTGATAACAATACCGGTTCTTTGTGACATGTTTAAATGCTCCCTCCTTGAAGACAAACGACTACTGTGCAATTCCGCAACAACTCAAAGATGAACTGGGCGAGAGGTATCCTGATGCAAGGCGAGCATATTTGAAAACAGGGGGAGATTTTCCATTTCTTTCTCGTCCAGATGAAGTTAACTTACACCTTCAGGTAGTCCTTATTTATATATCTGCTTGTAATTGTATTGGTTGAGGGGCCTGTTCTTCAACATGTATCTTTGACGTGGCAGCTGCACCTGAGACGGGTTGGTGTAGAAGCTCGTGCTGACTTGGTCCAAGGCATCTCAAAGGGAGGTAGTGGTGGAAGTCATAGTGAAGAGAATGATGGAAGAGAAGATCCTGATGATCCACCCAAGGATGATGGGGAACCTTCTGAAGGTCATTCCACAGATGGTCAGCTGCATCCAGCTCCAGAAAGTTCAGAATCCCGTAGTTTAGATGAACAACTCAGCCATGCGAGAGTCAGCCACTTGGTTAATGAAGATCTGGCGGTGCTTTTCTTACCTCATGTGCGGGAGATTTTCTTTCTATATTTACTTCCTCTTTATTTGGGGTCATTGTACATTACTCTGAACTATTGCTGGAAAGTCAAACAAGTGTAAAATGAAATGTACGGACATTTTTTTGCTGTATAAGCTTATACCGGCATTTCTTGTGTGTGCCTAGGATTTCTGAATTCTGTAACATATTTGGCATTTGGGAGTGCCTGTTCTAATTTAATCTGATTTTTTTACATGTCAGGATGATTTCTTGTATACGTTTTTCACTAAGTAGGATGTACGCCCCGTTTAGATAGTCCCATTTAGATAGTGAAAGAGTTTCATTTTATCTCATCAGCACAATTTTTTCAAATTTTCATATTAAATATTACAAACAATTCAATTTTTTTAAATTTTAAAATAATAATAATATTAAAATTTTATATTTTAATAATATTTTATTTAATTTTTATCTTAATTCATCTCATCTCATCTCACAATCCAAACGATACGGTAATCTTCTTTCTTTAGGCCACAAAATATTTTCATACATAACATGTTGGAAGGAGGGAGAATTGATTTTGTTCTATCAACTTTTTTGAGTTTGCATGGTTTCTGAATGCTCGTTAAGTATAGAGCTTCAAAGAAATTGGGAAAGCCCCAATGGTGCAGATTTTGTTGAGGTAACTAGAGGACTATAGTCTTTCAGGGTCCCGATCTGCCCACGTGGATCTTAATAAGAAATAAAGCAATGATCCAAAATTGTCTATGAGATATCCCGACCCGCTACTTTTTAGCAATATGCATCCAAGCCTTCAATCGAGAACAGAACACCATCACAATCAAATATCCACTAGGTCGTAGATTCAAAATCAAACCCTAGCCAAGGTATTGGGGATATTGACAAAATTGGACTTTAATTGAACCAACACATCTGCATTAAGATATCCTAAGAGGACGTCATGCCCATAAAGCTAATAAGAAAACTCTCACCCCTCCCTATCTCTACTTCCCTCCAACATTCCCTAGCTAGATCAGTATCCTACAAATACTCACTGTCCATTGTGTCCAACAAAAGACAATTGAAATGCTTCTGAATTAGTCCAACGTCACCGCAGAAAAGCATCAAACTTTAGGGTACACATGCATATCGAGTTATCGACCAAAGCATCAAATTCCATTGTCTTATCTTTCCGGCACCCAATATCGCCAACAGGATGGCAAACTATTCACTTTCCCAGCCTATATATGATCTGCATATATTTTTAGTCTTCCACTTTGTCTTCAACATTTCTGCATGTATTAATTGGAGTATGTTTGATCTTTCATTGATGGTGTAAACCAAGAGCACCTTTTACAAGATCCTCATAGCATGCCCATCACGAACTCTAGAACATATACAGAGATAGAACACCAAATTTAATCAAGTCACACTTAAAACTCTAGTTTGGGTATTGGGAATGCATTCTCAGAATACCTCACTATTATTCATTATTTTATTGTTACTTTTCACTACTATTCACTACTATTTAATATTCTATCATTATTTTTTCACTACTATTCACAAAATACATGAGAATACCTCACTACCCAAACGCAAACTAATGTATTTCTAAGGTCCAACGTGCCCGATTGTTAGCACTATTGTTTTCTCCTTGATTCTTCCACCAAATTATATCCTATGTGCCACATATCTCCGAAGCAATAGGTCATTCCAGAGTTGAGAGTATGAAACAATGTGGCTATTGCAAGTCTAGACATCTATTCTTACAAACAAAACAAAAAATATATATATGTGCTCATCGTTCAGTTTCAAAAGGCCATGCCAAAGTAACTACCGATCCTATGTATTAATCTTTTACAGCTACCCAGAATGTTAACATGGTTTCATGACACCATATAAATTTACTAGAAGAGGGGGTTTTAGGGAAGGCTTCATAGAACTTTCAACTTTTATTTATAAGCAAGAAGTGACTGTTCTCATAGTCTGTAATCCTCCATACAAGGACTTGTATAACTTGACTGTGCATATTACAAGTGTATGGTTTCAGCTACAATGCAAGCCTACAGCTCCTACCAGTGAATAAAACTACCTCATAAAAATCATGAAGATTCCCAAGACGCAGAAACCTCTGCTTCGCATCTGAGTAAAAACGAAATGATGATCACATTGATGCTAGAAAACAAGCAGGCCAAGAAAACGTTGCAGCTAACACGAGGATGCACTCAGTTTCAACTTTGCAATCATTGAATCATCCTTAATTAGCACCCTGAAACATTGTATTAGGTTCTAGAAAGGGAAACTAATAGAAAAGAATAATTATGCAAAGAAAATCAACAAACTTCAGTCTGATGGATAGATTTTTTTTTAAGAGAAAAAATCCCGGAGACCATGCAAACACGTCTTTTGCCCAGCTAAATCCCGAACCTGCATCGCATTCCCATCACACGGATCAGAAATAATCAGCTTTTCACCAATGGGATGTGACCCTTACAAATTGTTTGCACCAAAGTGTTCAAATCTTGGATCTAAAGGAAGCATACCACTAAGACCAAGGCTTCTACCACTTGAAACAACCCCTAGGGGTTAGTCTGATGGATAAATGATATTGCCATAAATGTGGTTTGATAAGGAAGTATGGCAACTCATTTCTTTCCTTCATTGTTTTTTCCGACCCAAACCTTTAATCTAATATTCTAGCTGCACCATCTTCTATATACATGTTTCCAATATAGCCCTATTCCGTCCAATAATTCATCTATACGTAATAAAAGGTTACTTTCAGCAACAAGAAGTAACTCATCAATCACCACTTGCTGCACAAAAGGCATACCACACATAGCATTATGCCATTTCTAAAGAATTAAACTTTTTGCCTCTCACCCCCACAAGATGTTTTATACAAGCTAACAGCGATATGAAGAATGCATGACCGAAAACAATAACTATGGTCTATTTCTCACAATCCTATAATATTTTAATCTCTCTAGCTTCACAACACTGACGAAAAGAGAAGGAACTGAACAAACAAATGGCTGTCTACGTAGTAGAAACTCGTCAATATAATGATACCCAACAAAGAAACAAGTGCCCAAATCAGGCAAATCTCACCATAAATACAATACTGATTTTTTCAAGGAACACAATAATCTCACACAAACAAAGCCAAACATAATCCAGAACAAGAAACTAGTCAATTTCACATTTCGCTGAAGACAATAGTTCCCATACACATTATGAACAACAAGCAACGCACCCAAGATCTATTGAAACGAAACTAGTAGCATTACCAAAAATTAACAAAAAGAATCCAACATATCAAAACCCAAACGAACAACGAACATGAAAGAAATTAATTCCAGAAAACGTTTCCTTCTCACAAAACACCAAACCCAATTCTACAGACACATCACTTGGCGACCATTCGAGCTATAAAATCCTCGTACCGGATCCTCCCGTCGGACCCGACCTCCACCTCCCGGATCCACTCGTCGAACTCGGAGGGCTCGAGCTTCTCGCCGATACTGGTGAGGATGTGTCGGAGCTCGGAGACGGAAACGTAGCCGGTGGAGTCCTTGTCGAGGACCTTGAAAGCGTCGCGGAGCTGGCGATCGAACGGCTCGGCCTTCATATGCTTGGCCATGAGGTCGAGGAAGCGAGGAAAGTCGAAAGGCGCGGTGAGTTTCTCCTCGGCGACGATGGCTTTGAGTTGGGCCTGGGTTGGGTTTCCCCCAAGAGACCGCATTAGGATCCCAAGTTCGGAAGGGGCGATCCGGCCGTCACCGTCGGTGTCAAAGAGCGTGAAGGCCTCCTTCATGGACGACACTTGGTCATCGCTCAGATCCTTGCCCATTGTTTCCGGGTCGGGCTTCCTTCTCTTCACGCTCCACAAGTGATTTCTTCTCTCTCTCTCTCTCTCCCTCTGTCGCTTTCCGAGATGGAAAATGGTGTCCTGTTGTTTCTAGTTTCTCTCTGCTTATGATAATTGATAAATGTAGAGGACGACATCGTTTTTACTTTTTATGCCAATCTCCATTAACGTGGGTTGATATCCCGTATCAATAAATCTTCTCAACCTCTCAACACTCCACACTTCATTTTTTTTTTAAAAATTTTTTTAATTTTTTTTATTAAATAATTTTTATATGAATAGTAAATAAAAAATTTTAAAAATTTTAAAAAAAAAATTCAAAAAAAAATTTAAAAAAAAATTAAAAAATATGGAATGTGAATAAATAATAAGAGGTTGTGTAGCAAAATCTCATCCCATATAGTACTCTCTTGACACGTGGATATCCAAACTGCCACTTTTTCTTATGCGAGAATTTTATGCATTTTGAGGGGAGGAAAGAAAAAATTTACACAACTTTTTATTATTTATATCATTTTTATACATCATATTTTTTTAATTTTTAATTTTTATTTTATTTTATCAAATATTTAATATATAAATAATGAATAAAAGAATTAAATTAGTTTAAAAAGAATAAATTTTAAAAAAGTTTTAAAAATTTTAAAATATATGATGTTTATGTTGGAAAGTTGTATAACATTTCTCGGCATCAAATAATACCAACAAAAACAAATTGCTAATAAAATTATTATTAAATAAGTTTTTAAAAAGATATTTAAGTTAATACATTTTATTATTAATTTTCACTAGTAATTTCTTAGGAGCTTATTTTAGTTATAATCTTGCTCTTCTTTTATATGAGGTATTTTTTATCATAAATAATAAATATTATTAATAAAATTAAGGTATCATCTTCTCTTTAAAATAAAAAATAATATGCAGTCATTTGCCGGCCTGTTACATATAATTACAACCTTATAAGTAATTGGAAAATGATAGTAGGACTCCTAAATCTGTCATTCTGTATTTTATTTTTTTAATAATTAAAGAAGTAATTATTAGTGAATTTATATTTTTTTAATTTCTTCTTAATGGTTAAGGATGTTTAAAAATTATTTAAAAAAAAAATTATTTACACTAGTGTGCATATTTGAAATACACATTTAGTATGCATTGTCTCGTTTGTTTTTAGAAAATATCTCATCCTATTTCATCTAATCATTACAACTTTTTAAAATTTCAATACAAAATAAAATAAATAATTCAATTTTTTAAAATTTTAAAATAAAAATAATATTAAAAAATATATTCTAACAATAATTTATTCAATTTTTTAATTTTAATCTCATCTCATTTTTTAAAACAAATGAGGTTGGCATTATCCAAGTAAGTAGCAATATGAGAGAAGGACAGGAAAACTGACTCCAAAACCAACAATATTGGGTTGATTTGCTTTCTATTTTAGTTCAATGGATACAAGTGATGAGAAATATTGTGAATTTATGCGAGAAAGTAGCATATTGGTGTTACTCCATACATGATAAATTTTTCTGTCATGAGAACCAGCATCAGAAATGCTATTGTCACTGAAAGTTGGATCTGGACAAAAAAAAAAAAAATTGTTATTTAGTAATTAAAGAATTATTTTTTAATAATATAGTAAATTCTTTCTTAAAAAAATATATTTAAAAATATAAATAAAATAATTTTTTATTCTTGTCGAGAGCTGTCTCGTGCTACATCCCCGGTGGATGTAGCACGGCTCGAACCAACACACACAGTTTTGTCAAGACTCAAAATCAACTTTATTTAAGAACATAAAAACAAACAAAAAAAGTTGAAAAGCGTAGGATGTTGAGACATTAATTTCTCAATTTTGGCCGGCCCATGCCATGCCAATGACCCAGAGCTTACATTACTAATTTACTGCATCTAGCATCTCTGATGATTGATTAGAGAGCCATTAGATTCTCTATGTTCCCTGCCCTAAGCTCGTATGATTAAGATGCCATTTAGATAGTGAATTGAAATAAAATGAGATGAATTGAGATAAAAATTGAAGGTTAAATAAAATATTAAAAAAATATATTAAAAAAATAAATTATTTATTATATTTTATATACAAATTATAATGATAAAACGAACTATCCCCACCGACTTCAAGTGAAAGATCTGTGTACACTACTTCTGGTGGAGACTTTTTCCATTGGCACTTAACATCCACAGTTGCGGTGAAAGTACGAAAAATAAAATTCACATGTACCATTATTTTTATAATTTTTTATATAATTTTATTTTTAATAAAGAAAATTTTTATAAAATAATCTATAAAAATTATATTATTTTAATTTTAAAAATATAATTATATAAAAAATCATAAAAAGAAAGTATACTTATATCATTATTTAATTAACAAATATGAGAGAAATCTTCTATAATATTTGACTTTAATTAGTTAGATATCGGTCATTCTCATATCAAGACTTCAAGGAGAAAAAGTGAACATGAAAAGCACGTAACATTTGAAATCTTTCTTCCGGATTCGTTTGGTTAGGTTAGGTGAGGTGAGGTGAGGTGTGGTGCGATGAGGTGAGATGAAAATTAAAAATAAAATAAAATATTATTAAAATATAAATTTTTAATATTATTTTTATTTTAAAATTAAAAAAATAAATTATTTATTATATTTTATATAAAAATTTATAATAATTATATAAAATGTGACTTCATCTCATCTACCAAACCAAACCGGACTTAATTAATTGTATTTTGTCATTTTTTTTATGAGGTATTAAAAACTATAGAATTCAATATCTAAATAGAGAGAAAAAAAATAGATATGTAAAATGAGTTTTATAATTCTTTCCTTATAAGTCTTACAATTGATTCCTTTAAATATTATTTTTTATCTCTTTTTTTTTTCCCATCTCAATCATGTCGTAAATGGTGGCGAGATTTCATAAAGCTATAAATCATGAGTCGATTGAATGGCATCATTTCTTTGTGATAAGGATTAAGGACCATTATTTATTCTTTTCTTTTTTCTAATAACCACTAATCTTCCTTTCTTCATATCTACCTTTTTATCATTTTAGAGGTAAAGTAATTCTCCAATTAGTCACTATAGACACATTACATTTTGTATTTATAATTTTTTTATAAAGTGTGGATATATTTTTTTTAAGGTTTGAAATATTTTTTATAAAATAAGAAGTATTAGATGATAAATAATAATTGATAAGAAGAGTAATAGAAAATATTTAGAAAAATCAGTGCTTAATATTTAGGTGAAATTTATTAAAAAAATAATATTTAACGTATGAAAATTATATAAGCATGAGAATTTGTAAAGTACGGAACGGATCAACTTCGAGGATCGTGGCATAAAAAGTTGCCACTGAGCTATTCTTTGGGCAATATTTCGAGGAGCAGTTCCTATTGCCTTTATGGAGGAAACTTTAATTTATTAATTTGACTACGGTGATGATTAAACTTGTAGTTTGCTTTCATAATTTGTCCTTTTCTTTAGGGTTTCTGTTTTTTGTATGTAAAGGTTCGATATGCAGGGTGCATGCATGACAATATCAGTACGTCATGATTGTGGGTACCACAACAACATTAATTTTTATCACAACGTGTATGTTTTAAATTATAAATGGTGGAATTATAATTATTTCACCTTTGAAAGACATAAATCCCATAATGCTGTCTGCTATGTAAATAGATAGTGGAATTGGAGGGAATCCGAGGTGTGGGAGAAGGATGTTTTTGTCCTAGCCTACCCACTACTTCCAAAACTATAAGCATTTACTTCTATGGGTCATGTATATAAAATAATATTAATTTATAATTTGTTACCTCAAAAAAAAAATGTATATGTAATTTGCATGAATATAGCCGCATAAATATTATAGCCATAATAAAATTTTATAAAAATAAAATTATAAATTAATATTATTTGATATCATACATTAAATTTAGATAAAAATATTTATATTTATAATCTTTTATTATTAAAATATTTATCTTCCTTGAATTATGTGCAAAAGAAAAGATAAACCGTGAATCGATACACTCTCCAAGAACATTTATCAATTGATTACGTGTACAAGAACAACTAGATAATAAATACATATTAGAGTCAACCAAAACACAATGGTCCAATCAAATTGTACACTGCTGCCGAGTTCTCGATCAATTAAAAACCAAGATAGTCAAACCCATGCGTCAGGCCATGTTCTGGATGCCAAAGTTAGGTTTCCAACCCATTCAAGTAGACTACAAAAATCAAACTAGAGAAAGAATGTCATGAAATGATATTTACGGCCGCGATGAATATAAGTGTGGTGTAATCTTTTTTTAAAAAAATAAGTTAATATAGATTTATATGAAAAAAAAATTAATTTTTAATAATAAATTTTATTTTATTTTTAAATAATTATGCAGCGCTTATATATTCTATAACTGTATGAAATAGTACCCCAAACAAAAATATGAGATTTGTGTTAAAAAAAAAAAAATGAAACGACTAACTAGACCCTAAACCAATAACTATACCCTCGTAGATAATAAGTTATTGAGACAGCAGTATTGAAACTCTAACGTTGGATCCCAATTGTTGTCTTAATTTGAATCTTTACTGGTTAAGATTGATAATAATACAATACAAGTAATTAAATATATTTATTCATATCAGTTTAAACATTTGAGATAAATAATGATTTTACAAAATATATATCTTACCATCCGTTTAAATTTATGAGATAAGTAATGATTTGAGGATAATGACTCCCACGCAATGTTTTATAATGTTTTGGTTTGAATTTAATGTCAAACCTGCCTCGATGCAATCTAAAAAGTAAAATGGAGGAAGATTTATAATTTATAATTCATAATTTGTTAAAATTATAACCTTGAAAATCTCGAAGTTGGTAGAACAGTTGATATTGATATTGTTAATGGCTCCAAGTAGTTTACATGATTTGAATCGAGATGAGTACTTTTTGTTAGCACACAGAAAAGAGCCGTGCTATGTATCAGTCTCTGTTCACGGGCTGATGCATAGCACATCTGATGTGTCTTGATGTGAGTGGTTTAGATGTAAGTGATTTAAATGATGTGAGTGGTTTAGATGATAACACATAAGATGTGTTGTGGCTGCTCCTCAATAGTAGAGTGATGTAAAGAATTTTCCTACAGAAAATTAATGCAACACAGGTTTGTCTCAAGTATACGTGAAGGTTGGGACTCATGGGAGCCATGAAAATGCTTACAATGTGAAATGGCTCAGCATTAAAGGCGGCAACGTCCACATCTCATCGTCATCGGTTTTAATATTTCGCTCCAATGGAGCCGTCACCTCTTGACTACTGTAAATTTGTTGACATTGAAGGCTTCGGCTGGAGCCCATTTCTTTTCTTCAGCACTAGTTTCAAATCAAAGTCATTATGGTGTAGGACCCTTTATCCACCACATCGTCGTTGATCTGAATCGATTTAAAATGCGTCCAACAGCGACGGCTATTGGTCTATTACAGCCAACTGTCATGCTTACGCTTTTCTTCCACTGTCTCTTCTCGAATCCATATGTGAACCTATCTGCAGCCCAACAACGTAAAGTACTGAAGTTGTAGTAAATTTCTAAATTCTACCCTTTGGAAAACATTACGTACTCTTTCTAGTTTCTGCGGCTCTGCCCGTTCTTTCCCGGAAGAGTACAAAAATTCTGGATAGAGAAATTAAAGGAGGGAAGAAGCACTGTCAGTGGCAGACGGAGAACAAGGACTTGGAAGAATACTCCCGGAGTTCCAGAACAAATATGGGTTTCTCGGGATAGGCCAAACAGAGCAAAAGATTTGGGGGAAACAGAGAGTTCTACAACTAAAGCGGAATGGATTTCCTTCACTTTCTAATTTATCTGCCTCTTTTACTCACATTTTATACTCTACGACCTGTTCTTGGAAATGCAGAGCTAAGAGCTCTTCTCGAGTTGAAGTCTTCACTGGACCCAGAGAACAAGGTCTTGCAGTCGTGGACCAGTGAGGATGACCCCTGCAGTGGCTCATTTTTGGGGGTGGCGTGCAACGAGCATTGCAAAGTGGCCAACATTTCCTTGCAGGGAAAGGGTCTCTCAGGCAAGGTCTCGGGAGCCGTGGCTGATCTAAAATGCTTGTCGGGGTTGTACTTGCACTACAACAATTTGTCCGGAGAGATACCCAAAGAGATTTCCAATCTAACTGAGCTGACTGATCTTTATCTCAATGTGAATAGTATATCTGGTGGTATACCGCATGAGATAGGGAACATGAGTAGTCTTCAAGGTCAGTGGCTTGTTTCATGGGTAAAAGTTCCGGATTTGCTCAATAATCTGTATCTTTTGTTTCTTCTTTTTGGGTGTTCTTTTGCAATTGATTTACGTATGGCTGACGTGTTGCGGAGAAACTGAGGGAAGAAAGAGATGAATTTCAAAACCTCGATTGAAGTTCTTTGGTTTCAGAAAAAATGAAAGAATCCCCTTAGATGCGGGTAAATGTGGTGTTGGTGTGGCGTTCGGAGTTGTTTATTTATTTATTTATTTTTGCTCTGGTTCCAAATTGTGCATAATTTTCTCTTGGTGCATTGTTATATGTTATGTGGTTTCGTTGCTCATTTTTGGATCGAAGGACTCGTGGAGAACTAAGTTTGTTGATTATTTTGGCATTTTTGTTTTCTTCTTTTCTGTCGAATGGGGTGGAGGTTTCTTTTCAGTTATTCATCTGGTTGTCTTTGTTTTGATCAAGTGGGATGGTTAATATCTGCATCTTGGCCACCTTTAATTCACATTTCTTCACAGAGGTAAATACGTGAAAGAAAAGAAAAGATTTTGATTTGCATATTTTGTGTTATTATTTATCACCAAAAGGCAAGTTTTACAACTGAAACTGACTTTTTCGTTTAGTACTTCCTTTCCTTTCCAAAATTTCCGCAACAACTGAATGGGCAATGAGATTAGGAATTGAGTGTTATTGTACGAAGATGTCAATAAAAAATTGGAATCAAAGATGTTTTGCTTTTAGGACTTTGGTCCTAAAACTCGGCTTAATTAAAAAAAATTCTCTGTTTTGTAGTTTTACAGCTATGTTGTAACCAGCTGACGGGGAAGATTCCTACACAGATGGCTTCCTTGAAGAGATTAAATGTTCTTGCCTTGCAAGACAACAGACTAATGGATGAAATTCCTGCAAGCTTAGGGAACTTGGGGATGCTAAGAAGGCTTGATTTGAGCTTTAATGGCTTCTCTGGTGGAATTCCAGCCAGTCTGGCGGATATTTTACAGTTGAAAGTTTTAGATGTCCGAAACAATTCTCTCTCTGGAGTCGTCCCTTCTGGTATGTCTATTTCTTCCATCCTCGCTTATGTTCACTCAAAAAATCTCATTTTGACACTTCCATTTTCTTTATTAACTTTGTTGTGGACTGATCTATACTGATTATAAGTTTGATAAATGAAAATGAAGCTTTCAGGAGATTAAATGAAGGGTTACAGTGTGGGAACAATCCAGGTTTATGTGGAGTTGGGTTTTCAGCAGTGCGAGTCTGCACTGCATTTGATGGTGATAAAGTCAATGTTGATCAACTTGGACCAAGCATAAATTATATTGCTCCAATAGCCAACCCTCAGCTCGCAAATTTTGGAGCTCATTGCAGCCAGACGCATTGCTCAATGTCAACAAGATTCCCACAGGCTGCAGTAGTTGTAGGGGTTATTACAGTCACTGTCACATTGACAGGGGCTATATTTCTGATCATTATCATGTACCGCCGGAAGAAACAAAAGATCGGGACCATATCTGATTTTTCTGATGATCGACTTAGCACTGACCAGACTAAGTTCAACGTGAATAGTGCCTCTCCACTAGTAATTCTTGAGTACTCCAATGGATGGGACCCTTTGGCTGATGGCCGAAATGGCATTGGATCTCCTGACAACTATCTAAGTTACTTTAGGTTCAACATGGAAGAGGTTGAGTCTGCAACCCAGCACTTCTCTGAGGTAAATTTACTGGGAAAGAGCAAATTCTCAACTGTGTACAAAGGAATTCTTAGAGATGGTTCTATTGTAGCTATTAGAAGCATTAATGTGACTAGCTGTAAGTCTGAGGAAGCAGAGTTTGTGAAGGGTTTGAAATTATTAACCTCACTGAGACATGAAAACCTTGTTCAGCTGAGAGGTTTCTGTTGCTCAAGGAGCAGGGGTGAATGTTTTCTCATATATGATTTTGCTCCAAATGGCAACCTGTCTAGATATCTTGATTTGGATGATGGAAGCAACCTAGCTCTCGACTGGTCTAAGAGGGTTTCGATCATCAGTGGCATTGCAAAAGGTCAGTGATTTCTATTCATCACATTATTCGCAAATCTGTTGCAATGATGCTGCATTGTATCTTGATGCTGAATGGGTTGATTGGTAATCCTAGTCCAAGGAAATAACAGTAACAGTTGGATATGCTGTGCTGTTTCTTCAGTTTTCCCATGCCTGGTCATGATGTGCATTTCTCAATAATATTAGTAGGTTAGTTATAGATCTATTAATTTGAGAATTTATCAACACAAATGCTTTGACTGGATTTGTTGATGAATACGTATTTTTGCCCCATATCATTTGCTGTATGTGTCACTTGGAGATTTCATTGCTATTACGATTTTGCTATTGAATTTATTAGTACAAATTTGTTACGACCTACAAATTTTTTTTGGGGGGGTGGGGGTGGGGGGGGGGGAGTAGAAAAAAAAATCCGAGTTTCCATAATAGTGAATTGCATTATCATGACAAATTATTAGAGAATAAATGCTGTGGAGTTTTATGGCTGATCCTGTCCATTTCTTCAAGTGCCTCTTTCATTTTATGTCCTGATTTTAGATGATGTTTTGCTCTTTAGAGACGCTGCCAAAATGGAAATTTTCTTTTCATATTTTAACAAGGTGTGTAAGTGCACACTCCTTTCTTCCTCGTATTTTTTAATTACTGATCTCACCCCTGAATCTCGAAATACAAATTTAGTTCAAGAAAACCAATGAGGTGAGACTGTATTATATGCGGGATCACACTCAAAATATATGGTTGCTTATTTTGATATTGAGTTGTGCTTTTCTGACCAGGGATTGGGTATTTACATAGCAGCAAAGAAAACAAGCCTGCCATAATTCACCAAAACATATCGGCCGAGAAGATTCTCATTGATCAGCAGTTCAATCCATTGATTTCAGATTCTGGCCTTCCTAAGCTTCTTGCTGATGACATTATCTTCTCGGCTCTTAAAATTAGTGCTGCCATGGGATACCTAGCTCCTGAGTACATTACCACTGGTCGCTTCACTGAGAAGAGTGACATATATGCATTTGGAGTAATCATCCTCCAAGTTCTTTCCGGGAAGCAGAATGTCACCAACTCAATAAAATTGGCAGCTGAATCTTATAGATTTCAAGATTTCATCGACACAAATCTGAAGGTGAATTTCTCTGAATCTGAGGCAACTAAGTTGGCAGAAATTGCACTGATGTGCACCCACGAGCACCCCGACCACAGGCCAAACATCGAGGCCGTAATCGAGGAGCTAAGCAGTTTTAGTGACAGTTCTTAATGGCCTACTTTTGTGTCTATTTCATGGGAGTTGCTGAAGATAATAACCTAATGATGGACCTTCATTAATCTGTCTACTCTTGTTGAAGCTGGTTCTATTTATAATTATATCCTTCTGAGCAAACTAATGATATTACTGATACGTGTGAAAGACTTAGTTTCCTGCAAATTGATGGTGGAAGAGAAGTCTATGTTGGGAAACAAGAGTCCCCGTGATTACTTATAATAAGATATTTCTAACTTCGTGAAAAGCAATAGCTGTGATGAGGAATTGGAAGAAACTCTGATTCTTTCATCCATTTATATATATAATTTCTCATACATTGAAGAAATGCATTTGCAACCACTGCCCCGCTAAGTGTCGGTGCCAAATGCTGATGTGTTCATTTATAAATGATGTCAGACCATAAATAACAGCAGTACCAACAACCAGACGTGTAAGAAAGTTAAGTTATCAAGCTTGTCCACATGGTTGTGGTGGCTTGACCATGTTTATTGAGTCATTGACCCAGTGCAGCTGGGTCTCTTATTACAACGTCACAATTTCTTTAGTAGTTTTTTCTTCTTGAGGTGCATGGTCTTTCAACAAGAAGTGAAAACCTAAACGTTTGCCCCTTGGCCCAAGAGATTAAAAGTTCCCTAATTATCTAAATCTGTTACTTCAAGTCATTGATTCTTTACTTTGATGCAATCATAAGGCATATATTAGAGGTTCGACAATGCAGAAAACTTTAGATTACAGAGAAGGCAGACATTGAGAAAACAAAGCTACATTATTATCCACTTTCCATCCATTTTCCTCGAGTTCTCTACCAACAACGTTCTTTCTATTTCACCTCGTCAAAATTTTAAATGCTATTTGAGGAATTAATTTGCAAATCAGGGTTTCTACAAAAATTCTCTCTTTCTTTCTTTCTGGCAATAAAGAATAAAGAACGGCCTCATTTTATTTCTTGGAAGAGGGGAAAAAAACTGACGAGCTATGAGGTTTCAACCCTTCGAAGAAGATTCACGGCCAGCATACTCGCCAAGACAGAAGGACTACTCTAAGCAACAGCACTGTGCTGTTGATGCTCTTGAAACCATTCAGCAGGCCACCAATCTGGTCTAATAGCCTCGACCTTCACATCCTCGCGTCCTTGTATAGTCAATGCACCCGATCCTTTGAAGGCATCCTCCAACCGCAGAAGTCCCAGCCCACGACACCCTAGTGCTGTTGTCACCGTACCAACCTTCTTGTGGGAGCTATCGTCCTTTACTTCTGAGCCAGAAGCGACTTTCTGCTCCACCTCTGAGGAACAGGAATGAAACGTTTGGGTCATACCAGGACAAGGGAGGGAAAAAAAGGGGCAAGATTTCAGATGAGAGGAATATATACCTTCTCCACTATCGCTGAGAAACCTTAAAGGAACTGCACGCTTGCGAATGACACCCCGGTGATGCGTACGAGCAACAAGCTCTTGGCCCACGTAGCACCCTTTGTCAAAGCTTATTGCATTCAGACCCGCAAGATTGTATTCAAGTGGAATTGCCTCTCCTAGAGATGATAATAAGAACTCCATGATTTCTACCCAGAAAAACGTACATGATGTATGTGTGCGTGATATTTGTACAAAAAATAGATATGGAGAGAAACAATTTCATAAAAAATTAAAAGAGAAAAACTAGGCAAATAATCATGTCATGATTACAGTTACAAAATGCAGACAAGTTACTAGCCACAGCAATTGAAATGGTGAAGGGCCGGATACAAAAATCAATTAGATTTGAGTTCCAAGATCTAAAATAAGTTAAGGAAATATTGCAAAAACTCGAGCATAACCTCAAGGAGGAAATAAAAAACTACCTTTTGGGATTTCAGTAGAGCCTTCTGCAACTCCCTTGTGCAACCTCCAGAGTAGATAATTCTGTTCATCTGTTTCTTTGTCAGCCTCAACTGAAGGTGCTGCAACAGGCACAAAAGGAAAATATTTATGCAGCTTATTCAGTAAGTGGGTCTGTCAAATGATCCATGATGTAATCATAAGCCCTTGGAAACTTTTTGATACTGTAAACATACGCAGATCTCAGGAGCAGCAAAAGCTTAGAAAACTCACGTATCATGTCCGATGGGAAGATCCCCCTGAAACCAAGAGAATCCAATCTGGGATCCTTAAACCATTGCCATCCAAGATTAACTCCACATGAAGCTGACACTCCAGTGCAATCAACACCACCACCCCAGCCAACACTGGCAGCCTCTGGTTCTTCTGCAGATAACAACTTTTCAGAAAGGTTCCCACCATAACGCTGCCAGCAAGAGAAGTCTTCTGCGACATTCTCAATCTCAACCTTAGACCTCAATCGGTATCTGCTTGCACAAGATTTTCAAATAGAAAATATGCAAATGCATAAATTTAAAAGCTTATATTGACAAAAAAAAAAAAACAGCTTACAATTGCTTCCACAAAAGGATATTGCTGGCTTTGTTATTCCAGAGTAAGCAAATAAAAGAGCATTAAGGGGGGAAAATGGTCATTCACCCACATAGTAAAGCCTCTATAATCGTCCCGGTGCTGTCTAGGTGGTTGGTCACATATCTTATAGCATAAGTGCAAAAAATGGAACTAGTTATTCTTGTTTTTGGTCACAATTATGCATATTTAGAAGGAAGTGCAAGAAAGGTTGGTGGATCAAAAATCAAACAAACATCAATTTTCTAGCGACAGAGGGATCCTTTTGTCTTTTGAGCTGGGACTGGATCTGAAAACTGTGTTTTCCATTATTCTTTCCCTCCTTATTAACTTTCATTTTCATACTTATCCAAGAAAATCGTGGTGACTGCCTGGTCAAACAGTGAACCATAGTCGGTCATACATAACACAGGCAGCACCAAGTCTCAAAAAACAGGTTAGAGGCCAAATTTCTGTAACTAGGAAAATAGCTAGAGGAATCTAAGGTGCAGTACCCTAGAAGAAAGTGTCACTTGAAGGACTCTGATATATCAGCTAATAAAAATTCACTCAAAGGATACACAAATGATGACCTTTCTCATTTTCATAGCTGCTCCTCTATACCAAGCCAGTTCTTTTATCCAAAACCCAGCAATGTTCAGCAAGAACAAATCATAATGTATTATTCTCTAACTAGGCTGCTAAAAGAAGAAAAACATTGGAGATAAAGAATAATTTTTTTATCTGGAAGAATCATTTCCATTCAAAAATGATTCTTGATCTCCAACCACCTAATATCAACCCAAGTGTGAATGTGATCACAGCAGCCCCTCAAATGTCTTGGATAGTTGCTGCACTCTATCCAATATCAAGCTTGTCAAGCTGTAGCCCCTCCAATGTCAAGCAGCAGCCCCTCAATTGTCAATAATGGTGGTTGTTGTCTCCTGAGGTTTCTCCTATAAAAAGAGATCAATTGTAACGAATTAAGTAGAGTGAAATACTAAGAAGAAGCCATTTGTGAGATGAGAGATAATCTGGTTCAAGTTTGTAAATTTTGTACAAACACTTCGAAATATATTGTTTCCGCTCAGTGGATGTAGGCAAATTGTCGAACCACTTATATATTGTCTCTATCTCGTGTTTGGGTGTGTTTCTGGGTGGTTTTGGTACAACAATTGGTATCAGAGCTTTGGTTTTGCGCTACCCAGAAAATTTAAGTTGATCCAAATCAACTTTTGATCACACCAAGAGGTTCATCTTGAAGAGACGAAGACGTTGCAGCAAACAACATCGAAAACGGAGGTCGGAGAAGCTCACACACTCTTCGAGAAGGTCAGAAAATGTGTTACACGCGCTAACAGTCGTCCAGAGGTAGAAGACGAGTGCCGTACACGTGCCCACACGCTCCAGAGGAAGAAGACGAGTGAAAGACACGCTCTCACGTGCCCCCATGCGCTCCAGCTACTGTTTCAGATCGATCTAGACCGTTCAAAATTCAGATCCGTTTTTGGGCTTGATCTAAGCCATCCGAAGTCCGATTTCGACGATCCAATAGTGGTTTCTAACTATTTGGATCATTCCGGACTCATCCGTACGGTTAGAATTTTGAAATTCATTTTCTAAAAATATTAATATTCCAAAATGGAATCAGAAGGAGAAATTGCAGGTGTTAGGAGTTCTGAAAATGCTAGTAGCTCTGGGCGTAGGTCCATGGTGTCAAATGCTAAATTTGAAATTGAAAAATTCGATAGAACTAATAATTTTGGCATGTGGCAATGTGAAGTTATGGACATTTTGATTCAACAAGAGTTGGATACTACGTTGGAAGAGAAATCGAAGGACATGACGGATAGGGATTGGGATTGGGACAAGCTTAATCGACAAGCTTGTGGTACAATCCGTTTGTGCCTTGCCAAAGATCAGAAGTATTTTGTCATGAGAGAGACAAAAGCAAACGAACTTTGAAAAAAATTGGAAGAGAAATACTTGACAAAAAGTATTGAAAGTCGTTTGTACCTGAAGAAGAAACTTTTCAGATTCCAATTACGAGAAGGTATTTCTATGTCCGAACATTTCAATAGTTACAATCAGATACTTGCTGACTTGCTAAACTTGGATGTAGAAATCTAAGATGAAGATAAGGCTTTACTTTTGTTAAATTCCTTGCCCGATACATATGAACATTTGATTACTACACTTGGGTTGATATTTAACAATCGCCCCCTCCACCCATGTGTGCCATATTAGTATTTCACTCACAAATGGCTTCTTCTTAATATTTCACTCTCCTTAATTCGTTACAATTGATCTCCTTTTATAGGAGAAACCTCAGGAGACAACAACCACCATTATTGACAATTGAGGGGCTGCTGCTTGACATTGGAGGGGATGATTGTTAATGGCACACATGGGTGGAGGGGGTGATTGTTAAATATTAACCCAAGTGTACTAATCAAATGTTCATATGTATCGGGCAAGGAATTTAACAAAAGTAAAGCCTTATCTTCATCTTGGATTTCTACATCCAAGTTTAACAAGCCAGCAAGTATTTGATTGTAACTATTGAAATGTTCGGACATAGAAATACCTTCTCGTAATTGGAATCGGAAAAGTTTCTTCTTCAGGTACAAACGACTTTCAATACTTTTTGTCAAGTATTTCTCTTCCAATTTTTTCCAAAGTTCGCTTGCTTTTGTCTCTCTCATGACAAAATACTTCTGATCTTTGGCAAGGCACAAACGGATTGTACCACAAGCTTGTCGATTAAGCTTGTCCCAATCCCTATCCGTCATGTCCTTCGATTTCTCTTCCAACGTAATATCCAACTCTTGTTGAATCAAAACGTCCATAACTTCACATTGCCACATGCCAAAATTATTAGTTCCATCGAATTTTTCAACTTCAAATTTAGCATTTGACACCATGAACCTACGCCCAGAGCTACTAGCATTTTCAGAACTCCTAACACCTGCAATTTCTCCTTCTGATTCCATCTTGGAATATTAATATTTTTAAAAAATGAATTTCAAAATTCTAACCGTACGGATGAGTCCGGAATGATCCAAATAGTTCGAAACCACTATTGGATCGTCGAAATTGGACTTCAGATGGCTTAGATCAAACCCAAAAATGGATATGAATTTTGAACGGTCTAGATCGATCTGAAACAGTAGCTGGAGCGCGTGGGGGCGCGTGAGAGCGTGTCTTTCACTCGTCTTCTTCCTCTGGAGCTTGTGGGCGCGTGTACGGCACTCGTCTTCTACCTCTGGACGACTGTTAGCGCGTGTAACACACTTTTTGACCTTCTCGGAGCGCGTGTGAGCTTCTCCGACCTCCGTTTTCGATGCCGTTTGCTGCAACGTCTTCGTCTCTTCAAGACGAATCTCTTGGTGTGATCAAAAGTTGATTTGGATCAACTTAAATTTTTTAGGTAGCGCAAAACCAAAGCTCTGATACCAATTGTTGTACCAAAACCACCCAGAAACACACCCAAACACGAGATAGAGACAATATATAAGTGGTTCGGCAATTTGCCTACATCCACTGAGCGGAAACAATATATTTCGAAGTGTTTGTACAAAATTTACAAACTTGAACCAGATTATCTCTCATCTCACAAATGGCTTCTTCTTAGTATTTCACTCTCCTTAATTCATTACAATTGATCTCCTTTTATAGGAGAAACCTCAGGAGACAACAACCACCATTATTGACAATTGAGGGGCTGCTGGTTGACATTGGAGGGGCTACAGCTTGACAAGCTTGATATTGGATAGAGTGCAGCAACTATCCAAGACATTTGAGGGGCTGCTGTGATCACATTCACACTTGGGTTGATATTTAACACCAGTATGTGAGGCAATTTAGTAAAAAGAAAAGGTGCCAAGACTGGTAAGACTGATGCAAAGCTAGATTGGTAGCCATGTATTCAGTAACCTCTTGCTGTTTAAAGCCCAAATCTGTTACCAGTCCCTGTAACCAAATGGCTTCTTTCACAGCTTCTGTTACAGCCATGTATTCAGCCTCTGTGGATGACAGTGCAATTGTAGACTGCAAAATAGATCGCCAACTAACTGGTCCTCCAGCCATAGTGAACACATATCCAGTTGTCGATCGTCGTTTGTCAAGATCACCTGCATAGTCTGAGTCAACATATCCAGTTACTAGACTATCCTTACCCTTCTCGAACTTCAAACCGAGATCTACGGTTCCTAGAATGTACCGCAGAATCCATTTAGCAGCATGCCAATGTGTCTTTCCAGGATTATGCATATATCGGCTAACTAAGCTGACAGCCTGGAAGATATCAGGTCGTGTACATACCAAAGCATACATTAAGCTTCCCACAACACTTGCATACGGGATTTTTTTCATATAGTCCCGCTCTTCATCATTTTGAGGAGACTGCAATGCACTAAGCTTGAAATATGGGGCCATTGGAGTACTTACTGGCTTCGTCTTCGAGTCAATGTTGAAGCGTTGTAGTACTCTCTTCAGATACTGCTTCTGAGTGAGGTGAATTGTGCTTTTCACCCTATCTCTGTTAATCTCCATCCCTAATATTCTTCTTGCTTCTCCTAGATCTTTCATTTCAAATTCTTGACTCAGCTGAGCCTTCAATCTGATACCAATTGTTGTACCAAAACCACCCAGAAACACGAGATAGAGACAATATATAAGTGGTTCGGCAATTTGCCTACATCCACTGAGCGGAAACAATATATTTCGAAGTGTTTGTACAAAATTTACAAACTTGAACCAGACTATCTCTCATCTCACAAATGGCTTCTTCTTAGTATTTCACACTACTTAATTCGTTACAATTGATCTTCTTTTATAGGAGAAACCTCAGGAGACAACAACCACCATTATTGACGATTGAGGGGCTGCTGCTTGACATTGGAGGGGCTGCAGCTTGACAAGCTTGATATTGGATAGAGTGCAGCAACTATCCAAGACATTTGAGGAGCTGTTGTGATCACATTCATACTTGGGTTGATATTTAACAATATTTAATGATGTATCTAGTGTTTTGATAAGCAATGAGTACCGTAGAAAAGATAAAGAGGTACAGCTAAATACATCAAATGAAGCCTTAACAGCAAGAGGGAGACCACAGTCAAGGAATCCAGGAAAGAATAAGGATTCTCAATCGAGAACACATGCCACATCACGTGGTTCATCAGTCGGCAACAGACTCGCCAAAGACGAATGTGCCTTTTGTCACAACAAAGGACATTGGGAAAAGGATTGTCCCAAACTAAAGGGGCAACAGAAGATTCAACCCTCCACAGCCAATTTCGCCAACAAAGATGTAGATGAACGGGACATTCTACTTCAGAAGATTGGCACTGAAGACAATCCAGCAGATATGTTGACAAAAGTCGTCATAGGGATCAAATTCCAACACTGTTTGGAACTGATCAATATCTCACACTGTTGAGCACCTTCGAGTGCATTGGTGCCTTAGGGCACATCTGATAGCGGAAATCTCTCATGGCAGATAGAAAAAGTATTTCGATGAGGGGGTGGAATCATTTGAAGGAAGCAACAGTTTGTAGCATCCTAATATGGCACACATGGGTGGAGGGGGTGATTGTTAAATATCAACCCAAGTGTGAATGTGATCACAGCAGCCCCTCAAATGTCTTGGATAGTTGCTGCACTCTATCCAATATCAAGCTTGTCAAGCTACAGCCCCTCCAATATCAAGCAGCAGGCCCTCAATTGTCAATAATGGTGGTTGTTGTCTCCTGAGGTTTCTCTTATAAAAGGAGATCAATTGTAACGAATTAAGTAGAGTGAAATACTAAGAAGAAGCCATTTGTGAGATGAGAGATAGTCTGGTTCAAGTTTGTAAATTTTGTACAAACACTTCGAAATATATTGTTTCCGCTCAGTGGATGTAGGCAAATTGCCGAACCACTTATATATTGTCTCTATCTCGTGTTTGGGTGTGTTTCTGGATGGTTTTGGTACAACATTCAAGTGACCTACCACATGCTGGGACATGCTTCATGACTTATTGTGACCACTCAATTGTCAAGGTTAGCAGAAAATCCGCAGTAACAAAATGACAGTAACTAATCTAAGACTTCTTAGGAACTAAGCGTGTTTCTTTAAAAGAAAACCGAACTTATAGTTCGAAAGCAAAAGGTGCACTCGAAGTTCACAAATTCAGCTGCAATCTAACTACGATTCTACTCTTCCTAATTTACCATACAATTTAAGACAATAAACCAATCTTAACAACCGCCAATTCGAATACAACATTCTTTAATTTCAAGAATTACTGCTATTCTCAAGCCAAAATTACGAAATTAACCATTCAAGGTCCCAAATAGATGCTATAACTTACAAAACTCACTCGGTGAGATTCCTAGTAATGGTATTTATAAAACCTACTTGAGAAATAACGCAAATAAGCTAAGATGAGTGAAAATTCGATTAACTCACTTCCTGAAGGTCTGCAAGAGCTCATCCAAAACAGTTGCATCCACATCCGCAAACAGCTGGAACGACTCGTCCGAGTTCGAACCGGGTCCGGAACCGTTCCTATCGAGCTTGGCCTCAGGCCTCGGCGGCATGTACAAGAACAGGTCGTACAGAAACCTTCCTTGAGGAGTCAAGAGCGCGGCGTATATGGGCGGGACAGACAAGGCGGGCAAATTGGGCGTGGGCAAGGTCGAGGTTCTCTCGCCCAGAGGTTCACCGAACCTCCGTACATCGTTGGTCAGCAGGCCCTGGAGGAACTTCAAAGTGTCACGACCTCGGAAGCGTACCACAGAGCGGGACCTGAGGAGCGAGGCCAGGGGCCCGGCGGTTTCGAGGTGAGAGAACCGTTTTGATACGAAATTGTATGCAGCGAATTTGGGATACCGAAGAGAGGATTTGAAGCGGTGCATTGTCTTGTTGTTCTCTGCGTTCTGCAACGATGAACAATCAGACAGAAGGCTTCGAAATGAAAAAAGGAGCTAAAGTTGGGTGGGTGAAACGTGTGCTAAAAGGCTTCTGACCTTTCGCCACGTGTATTAGAGTTAAGGTTGTTGTAATGGAAGTCAGTCCTAGATTGCTAGGTGTTCGATGGAAGTTCTGAGCGAGACCTGTGGCTATCGAATCTCGGGAGAAATGGCTGGGCCGCTGCTTCGTTATATTCGGAAGAGCAAACAACCTAAGCCCGGTAGAAGTATTACAAGAGTTTGAATGTGATGTAAGAAACCAAACTCTTGGCCAACATTGTGCACAGCTTTTGTCCCGATTGGATAATAAAATTTTATCTCATCTAATTATTTTAAATTTTTATAAAAAATTAAATTAAATTTTTAAATTTTTAAATTTTTAAATTTTTAAATAATAATAATATTAAAAAATAAAATTCTAATAATATTTTATTTAACTTTCATCTAAAATCCATCTCATATTATCTTACTATTTAAATGAGGCCACTTTTCTTTTTAAAATAATAAAAAAAAAATAGGCAAGATTCGTGTTAAAACAGGATACGACGGCTCAAACGCTAGAAGTCTTGATCAAATGATCTTTCGAGATAAATCGGGCAATCAATTTCAATTTTCAACTAAAGACATAATGATAGAAAGCTAGCAAATTAACAATAAGCATATACGATAAATCTCGTCCCTTTGACATCCATGAACATGATAATTACTCTTTGATTAGGAATTTATGCAGGATTAATTAAAGTTAGTATATGTGTGTCAAATAAGTAATGGGTTTTACTACACAACTTCTTACTATTTATCCATATTCTACACTCCACATTTTTTAAAATTTTTAATATTTTTTAAAAAAAAATTTTGAGTTTATTTTTTTTAAACTATTTCAAATTTGTTATTTACTATTCATATAAAAATATTTGATAAAAGAAAAAAATTAAAAAAAATATGGAGTATAGAGTGTGAGTGAATAGTAGGAGATTGCGAAGATTTTTTATAAGTAATTTAACTTTCGTTTTCTTTTTAATCACGTAATGTCAATGTTTAATTATCATCATTACTGACGTGTAATGACAACACTGTTTCTAATAATTTTATTCCCGGACAATTTGATATATGCTTTCTGATCCAGACAAGATGGATATGGCTGCAATAAAATATGGACGAATTCCTCGTGTTTTTGTTTACGACCGTTGGCCGAGACATGACACATTTTCATTGCATTAATTAAATTAACATAAGGAACTCGATCGATCGAGAGTCTTGGCCTAAAGGCTGAAATTAACACTTGTTTTATTTTCCACCATTTTTATATAAATTAATCGATGTTAAGTTGATTCTAATTCATGAGTAGATCTTTGAACAGGCCGCCAGTATAAAAATTATTGTGGGCAGGCAGGCTATGAAAAAACATTTACATGATTTATATAAGTTTCAGCATAAAGTTGACCTAATTATAATTAATCATGGTTTAGGTTGGAAGCCATGCAACCTCCTTTTCAAAAGATGCTAGAAAAAGCAATACAAAAAACTCTAAACTTTCAATATATAATTACCATAAAGTCAAAGTGTTGGACATTTTGTTTCAATTATAATTCTTTAAAAAAAAAAAAAGATAATGTTATTCTAATTTTATTACAGAAAGAGAAAATTTGAGGATTACAAGACTAGAAAGATAAAGTTTCAAAACCAAGTTTCTGAAAATTAAGGAAATGAGAAATATAAAAGAAAAATATAACAAAATTAAGTAATAATCTAAGAAATTAGTGCCGAATAGATGTAACACCCCGATCTAGAAATCGAGCATAACAATCATAGGCTTAGAAAGTTGAAGATCAGAAGAAAATTTCCTATTACACCATAATTGGCTAGGTTTTCACAAGCACATTACCTTATATTCATGATTAATGATATTAAGGTTTCGTTTGGATAGTGAGATAAGATGAAATAGTTTTAGATGAAAGTTGAATAAAATATTATTAAAAATTATTTTTTAATATTATTATTATTTTAAAATTTGAAATAGTTAAATTTTTTTATTATATTTTGTATAAAAATTTAAAAAAATTATAATGATAAGATGAGATGAAATCGTTTCTATATTTAAACGGAATCTAAAAGTAAAATCAAAGTTGGACTATAATTCTTTTAAATTCTGCACGCGTGGAATAATTATCGAATTTTTTTTTTGTATGCCGACAAGGCATGAGGTCGATGCTTTAGAAATAACAGGAACACCACCACTTTGCATTTCACGTACACCAGGTACCTTAATGGTCTCACATCATTGTAAGCAATGAATTACACGCGGGATCAGATAGAATTTCAGATACATATGGCAATTACAGAGTACTAGAGGTGGCTGCTGATCTACATGTCCCACGCCAGCTGCTAATAAAATTTAATGTAGAGATGGCGTGGTCGGTTTCCACTAACCCAATATCATGATCATGAGCATCATCATCCTGCATAGATCTAGTTGGTCAATCCTGTGACGTGAACAATTTCACAGGCCAACGATGATCGAGCTTTATCTTGATAAGGTTGGGGCTCAACTTAATGTAGTTAGGTGGATGGATGCTGACAGTGGTCATTTATTAATTGGAGCTATGGCGGTGTACGTACATATCACACACAGCATTTCGTAATTCGGTGGATTTTGGTTTTGGGTTGGCTTTCTTTACCACCTTTCACCGACAGAATTAGATCCTATTCCTCCCTTATTTTCATTGTTTATTTAGTTCTAATTTTTAATTTATTTTATATTTTATGAAGTTTCCTCTAAAAAACAAGTTAGTCCTAATTAAAAATATCTCCTCCATATGATTTTTTTAACATAATACTGATTATATTATTGTGCTCTATAATTTTGCTTCTAGATGCTAGATGGGTCATGCACTTTCAATATCTTTTTCTTTTCTTGTTTTGGTTTTATTTATCAAAATTTGATAAGTTGTGACTAAGTTAACGAGAGATGTTTTAGTTAGTAATATAAAAATAAATTTTGATATGATTTAATATAATATATTAGATTGTAAAATTATTTTTATTATAAAATAATTTAACATATTATTTCAAATCATGTCCGTTTATTTTTATTAAAAAAAAAATTACGCCCGAAGACAAAACTCCTCCGTATGTGGCTTGGGCTTTCACACGTACGGTTCTGGAAAAGAGAGACTAATCTATTTTTCTTCCTCTTCGTGTGGATAGAACACGACGAAGACTTTTTTTTAAGTCTATGCTTGTATATATTCCATCCTCCTACGATGATTTAGATGGTGAAGATGTGACGTGGGGGTGAAGGACTTTAGATCATTAATTCTTATCAAAATAAAATTTCAGATCGTGTTTGGATAATGAAGTATGTTTAAATATTCGATAAATAATAATAATATATAAATTAAATAATAATAATAAATATATAAATAATAATAATAAAATAATAAATATTAATGAGATATTTTCATATACTCAGTACCCAAACTATGTACAAGTAAACAAGTTAAAAAAAAATGGGACAGATTGATCTCGGTTCCTGCGTTTGACAAAGCGGTACTATAATCCACCAATGTCCCTTTTCACGTTACAAGATACGCACAAACGCGTTATCTTTATCGATCTCGCCTTCACATGATGAAGTGGCTTACTTTAGAAAGTAAAAATTATGAAGAATAATCTCGATTATTAATGGTCGACGTTCGTTGTACTTGTAATAGTAATCAAAACATGTAGCAAATGGTATATATATATATATGTTTGACAAGGATGTCACGAACTATATTCATTTCAGCAAAATATATATATAGCTATATAGGATGCGTTTATTTTATATTTTTCAGTACCTTGCTATTCTAATTTTTCTAATTAGAAACATGTACAAAAACATAAAATTCTAAATAATTAGGATCTTAATTAATTTAATTGCACGTGCGCATGCTTTTATGTTCATCTCCATATATATAAATAACAAATTAATGTCGGAATCAATTAAACTAAAAAAAACCAAGAGTAGGCAACAATTAAGAAACAGAATGACAAGGTTGATAAATTTGAACGTAAAACGTACAAATTAACAAGCAAACGCTAGCTAATGGTTGAGAAACAAACAGTAGTACTGAAGAGAAACCATATTATATATAATAATATAAGTTGGGCAATGTTCAAGGTCCATGAGCGAGTTTAATTAATTTACCTGTTTAATTCAATTTCGCAATTGAAAACATCCCTGGAAATTACTTGGTTAATCATGTTGTTTCACATTGGTATAATATATGAGAAACAACCTTATTCTAATCCATTGTGATCCCCACCTACACGTTGGATGTGCGCGGATTCAATATCATTGTCAACGGTCCACGACACTGTTTGCTGTATGTGAAACGACCCTTTCGGTCTCAAATAAAACGCCGAAATGGACTCCACCCCTGCTGCAAATCCCCACAACCAAGTTTTTTACTTCACGACCAAGCAAAAAAACTTAACTTGAAAAGAAGACGAGATATCAGGACAAACTCAACACAAAATGAAGCTAGTTTGGTCTCCTGAGACTGCATCAAAGGCCTACATCGATACTGTTAAATCTGTAAGAAATTTCCAATTACATTTTCTAGTGTTGTAAATCATGCATCCTTCCCTTTTTTTGTTTTGAATCTTTAATGAGTTGCTTTCTTTTTGTTTTCCATATAAATATATATATATATATATATATATATCTGATGAATTTACGGTTGGGTTTTGTTTGCAGTGCGAGCTATATCAAGAATCAGGCGTGGCAGAGCTTGTTTCCGCCATGGCTGCAGGCTGGAACGCCAACTTCATCGTGGAGACATGGTCTCAAGGTGGAGTTATGCCAACAAGTACTGGCCTAGCGGTGGCGAGCAGTCACACGGGCGGAAGACACGTTTGCATAGTCCCCGATGAGCAGTCGAGGTCG
Source organism: Cyclocarya paliurus (assembly GCA_029856935.1). NCBI lineage: Eukaryota > Viridiplantae > Streptophyta > Magnoliopsida > Fagales > Juglandaceae > Cyclocarya > Cyclocarya paliurus. The sequence continues at coordinate 6,011,280 of CM056948.1, forward strand.
GAGTATGCCCAAGGCATGGTCGAGGCAGGCATGTCACCGGAAATTATTGTCGGAGAGCCGGAGGAAGCGATGGACGAGCTAGTAGGCATAGATTTCATGGTGGTTGATTGCAGGCGCAAGGACTTTGCAAGAATACTGAGGCTGGCAAAGCTGAGTAGCCGTGGTGCTGTTTTGGTGTGCAAGAATGCCAGTTCGAAGTCAGCAGCAGCAAGCTTCAAATGGCGAAGCGTTCTTGATGGCGGATCGCGGCATCTCGTGCGCTCTGTGTTTCTGCCGGTGGGGATGGGACTGGATATTGCACATGTTGCAGCGGCGACCAGTGAGGGGAATTCAGGTTCAGGTGCGAAAAAATGGATCAAGCATGTGGATCAACAATCAGGAGAGGAGCATGTTATCAGAAAGTAGTTTTCTGGTGAAATTGAAAGATATAGAGTACTTATAGTTCTTAATTTTTTTTTTTTAATCCTTCTTTAAATCTTACGTTGCATGTATATATAAACATAAATGCAATTTAATTATCATCTGTACAGAAGTTCGTGAGAAGAACTAAACAAAACTTTCTAGTACTTCCAGCCTCCAAAAAACTGACTTTTCATAACGATATATTATATAATTTCATTCTTTCCATGTCTTCGATCTCTGGCTACTTGTACGCAAAATCTTGGCATGGATATGTACAAATAAATACCTCCCAAACTGTCCATCTAAATCAAGTTGTCTTTCTAATCTGGCTCAGAGAAAAGGAAATCTTGAAATGTTAAAAATACTAGACATAACTAAAGGCCTGTAATTTGATTGACATAATCTTCAATCTTTAAAATGAAGATCTGGAGTTCGAAACGCCCCCTACCTCCAAATGTACAAAAAAAAAAAATACTAGATGTAGAATCATGCATTGATGCACAAAAATACTTGAAGTTATTTAATAAAAGGTCATCATGTAAATAAAAGTATAATTGTTTAAATTCTTTTGGATTTAATTTTTTTTTTCTATTTAGCATCTATACTTTATGGATAGATATTGTTAATAGAAGCGGTAAGAAAATTATATTTTTAGAAAGGAAAAATGATACTAATTAGCACCCCATTTGACAACCCAATTTGATAACCATAAATAAAAACAATTTTCTCTATTTTATTGTTATAAACTCCTAAATTTCTTTAAAATAAAAGTTAAGAGAAAAATCATATATATTTAAGAGAATTAAAAAAAAAAAAGACAGAAGAAAATAATTTTTATTTATAATTATCAAATTTGATTCTCACAAAGGTGCTCCCTAACATAACTCTTTTAGAAAGAATATGAGTTCATATGGCCTTATGTAGGTGAAGTACATAAATTTTTGTAAATTATATAAATAAAAATTAAACTCAATTATATAATTTTTTTCCTAAGTGAATCAACAATCAATCCGAAACAATTCAGAAACCTGTGCAAAACGTAGTCTGAGGCTCGGTAGCACGTGATTCATGGGAGTCTGGGACTGGAATCACATGTACAGCGTGATGGATAAGGATGTACGGATCTGTTACACTTCAGAGTTGAGATTCAAATCTATGGAGATAACACGTGTGACTCATTATTGCTAGATATACTTCAGGGTCGAAGCTCAGGCAGAATCCGTTGAAATAAATACATTCCCTTGGTCGGATTTTTAGAGAATAGAGAAAAAAGAAATGTCATGGCAGTAAAAAAAAAAAAAATTATAAGAAAAAATTTATATATTAACATGATGTTATATAATATATTAAATTTATTTTATAATAAAAATAATTTTATAATTTAAATATCACATCAAGCTACGGTAATATGTAGATTTAATTTTATAAATTTATTTGTGGCTAAAACAAAACAGTTCTCTAAGAGAAAAATGCTGCCACTGGTGAGATATCTTATAAGCCAATTTTCTTCTAATAGATAAAAAAAAATATGAAGATAATGAAAAGAAAAAAAAATCACAAAGTATTATATATATTTTCCATTTCGATTTAAAACTAAAAATCCAAGTTCTGATTTGGCTCTCGAGCTCGTTAACGCCTACGTATTTTTACTGGATGTCAGAAATCTTTCGGAACAACGTGCTAATCCATGTTCAACAGATCATGATGAAAACCAGATTTCATTCATGGGATCAACAATCCTGTGCATGCTCGAACTTACGACGTTTATCGTGTAAATGATAACAAAAATCGTGAAGATGACATATACACAACTTCCAGCAGGTAGAATCTACGTGTGAATACAAGACATCATCGACATTGGCCGTCCAAGTTTGCAGATTCAATCACTCCTTTAAAACATTTATATCTCCAAGGCTGAAGCTTATATACCATTTTGATGATTCTTATGTTGCTGTCTCTAGGCATAAATTCCAGGCCATACTCAAGAATGATATTCCATTCCTTCCGGTTGCAGAGACTGCATGTGAAAAAAACTGCAACCAACTGTCCTGGTCATCTATTGTTAGAAACCCCGAAGCACATCCAAGTCAGGCCTTGTTGGATATTCAAGACCCTGAAGTGCTGGCATCAGTCTCAGATCCTCGTCTGAATATGCAGGGATTAACCAGTATTTCTTATCCCTCCCAAGCACCTGAAATGGAAAAAGGAAATTTACAATGTTGCCAACAATGTAATTCCGATGCACAGCACAGACGCTGTAACTTTTATTTTTAAGCAAACACAAAACTCAAGTACATGTTACTTGTCAAAAAATAAAAACCTCAAGTACATGTTGGTTTCCACTTTCCATTACACTGTAGTTTCCCATACAATGTGAGAATCTGTCATATTATTCACAGGAACTCGACAAAAATTTTCAGAATTTCTAAAAAGAAGAAATTGGTGACAATTGCCAAGGCAGTTCAGTTTTAAGGAATGTATTATTTTTTGTGTCAAGTCATGTGTAGAAACACCAATGGAAGAAGGTGAATTCCTGCATCACATGGTGTAGAAGACCAGTTGATTCTTGCATCATGACAAAGGATTCTATGTATGTTATATACAACATGAACCGTTTCCAATCAACCATTGGAAGTTATAACAAGCAGAGGTGTTCTAACCATAGTCTGCCACCTTTAATTTTACTTACAGCTAGCAATGTAGTAATATGATATATCATAGCCTCAGGTATAGAGAGGCCTGTGGTGGATTACTCCAGAGTAGCATGACCACTAAGAATTACCGGTTTGAGATGGTGCATTACTAAAGAGAAGTGCAGACAAGAAGAAGGGCGTATAAAACTGGGGGAACAAAGATGGCAAGGACATGTTCACAAACAATAGGAAATATAAAACCAAATTCCAGGTACCATGTCTTACAGGTCATACCATGGATAAGCTCAAACATGCTGTAAATTGAAATTAGTAGAGGATATATATGATGAAATACCAAGTATTGCAAACAAAGTTTTTAGCCCAAACATTTGACGTCATGCTTTCATGCAGATTTAATTGCAGATGTCTAAAATCAAGTGCAACTAAATCAGGCTCTTCTTTCTACTCTACACTGCATATGTAGCATACTAATCCTAGGTTTAAAAAATTCACTTAAGCAATGCAATGTATCTAGCAAAACAGATTAGCAGAAATGGCACGCATATCCATCATGTTTCTAGACCCCACCCATACACACAAAGGAGTTAACCTGCTGAAAGTTTTCCTTCCATCCAAGGTCATAATGCCATTCGCGAGTTGTTTTCTTCTCATATGCCTAAAATCAAGAAAATCGAATGATCAAGAACATTATGTGAGACATTCATAAGTTTAAATTCATTCCTAGTTACATGGCAAACAACAAGGAATTACCTCAATTGTGGTGGTATTTGCAGCAATCAATGATATGTGCATAATCAGAAAGCCAAGAACACTCAGTGCAAAGGATAAGTTCAAAACTGAGTGGATAAAACAACAGCAATTGAGCACTTAAAGGGTACAGATGAAAATCTAAAATATAAGATGGTATATTTGAAAGAACTTACTGAATGTGATCAAAGTGGCTGCAAGGGTGCCTGGCGTTCCAGGTATCTCACCATCAGTGAAAAACTTGACAAAATACGGCAGTAATGATAAAGTGACAAGAATTGTCTCAAGAAATGTGTAAAACTGCAGCAAAATTGGGCAATAACGTTAAAAAGACCCCACTAAGTCATACTCTCATTGCTGTTTTTTACTTCTCTGAAATTACACTATTAGCAGAAAAGCACAAGACACAATAAAATAGCTGTGTTTGGTTGTTGAAATCAACTCAACTCATCTCAAACTAATCATTAATGGGACTCACTACTTTTTCAACTTTCCACAAAAAAGTTAAACACATCCCAACCTACTTCATACATTCAAACACATATCTCAACCTATTTACATTCAAACACACGTCAATGGGACCCACAAAACATTACCATTCACATATCAACTCAAATCATCTAAGATCACCTCAACATCCAAACATAGCTTAAAGTTGTCTCAGCGTGCTTTTATTTTGCTAGGGTTAGAAGAAAAGATATGCTTAATGCCATAAAAGTCAAAGAAAAATTATATTTGCAAACTGGTGTGGAGGACACTTCCACACCATTGAAATGGCATGACTTGATTTGCAAGAGTAATTTATAAATTTGAATCTTGCAAATCAACCCTTGCCACGTCAACAGTGTGAATAGTATGTCCTCCACACTGGATTGCAAGTAAAAGGACAAAGTCAAAAACTCTCATAAAGTACATAAATAACAAGAACAATCAAATAGTGCCCTGTAGTGTCTCCTTGGTAAACCATAAACAAGCTCAGGCAATCAAGACATCATATGTGTGCACGCCTACACATGAGAGAGAGAGAGAGAGAGAAGAAATTGTAATACTTTATCTAGTATCAAATGGACACTTTACTGTAATTTACAAAACTGAAAAGATGAAATTGCTGGTAAGTGTTGATGCAAACCCTTCCTCTGCAACATCTTGCGGCAAAACAGTGACAGTAAGCCTTCCTACTAATCAACTATGCTACGAAAGAGAAGGCATACAATCAACAAAAATAACCAACACAGTCAATAACAGAATAAAGCATTTGTGCATTCTATATAATTGCCCAGATTGAAGATCTAATCCCAAGCTACTGCTGTTAGCATAAAAACAAACAAACAAGCAACAGAAAATTGTTTAGAGGCAATGCTTTAGAATGATGCTAGATATTAGCAAGCATCCTTTTGAGAAACCTCATACACTGAAAATTCTTTTCCCACATTTCTCATTGTCTCACACACTATACTTTAAAGACTCTATCCTGGGCAAGACGCGAAGACAACATGAGGCCTTTGTAAGTGCAAACAGGCCAAATGCCAATATGTATTAAGATTAGCATATACTTTACTTGCTGGGCCAGTGGCTGCTGAAGCATTATATCAGTAAAGCACAACACATTATAAAGAAAATGTAATCTGCACTCATATTCTACTTGTTCTAAAATCCTTTATTTCTTCTGCACACCATTACAAGAACATGAACTTCTTGATGGGATACATAAGATATTGACTGTCACTGCATCATAAAAATGATGACACAAACAAATAAATAAAGAAACAAAAATCCAAGAGTAAATCATTCTTCTTGATTCTATTGCCCTTATTTGGCAAAGGCAAAAATCCACAAGAGTTAGTGCATGAGTACAATATCAAGCAAAGTGAGCATGCTAATGCAAAGAGACTTGTAAGTTGATGAAATGAAATCAGCATACCAAGAAAAGAAAGAAGAACTTGTAGTTCAACGCCCCAACACAATTCACGACCCAAACACAATGATGGTCCATTTTCAGTACGCACCTCGCACCTATAACAAATGCATGAATTAATCCTCTTTAATTTTCATAATTTCAAGCAGAAGTTTTCAAAGCAACTTATCGGGAAACAAAAAGGTTTTGAAAGCGGGATTTCATGCAAAGAACTCACAAACAGAACAGTGATGGCAACGAGGTGGTTTAACTTGGTTGCACTTTCGACAAAACCGTATTCTTGGATTGGCTGGGTCCATAGCTGACCGGTTTGAGCTTAAACCTGGGCCCTCATATTCTGATGACATCAATGGATCCATGTCACCTTTCTCCTCATCCATTAATGGCCTCCAATTCGGAGGAACACTGCCCGGATTCGTTAGAACAACAGAAAAGTAGCTCCATAATAGCATCCCCAACTACAGAAAAAAATTGACTTAGAGAAACTTAGTAAAATATAGTATTTTGCACCGTAATCAGTCTTTACTACTCTAATTTCCTGCCTAAAATGGATGGGGAAAAAGTACCTTTAAGCATAATAGAACTAAAAAATGTTATAAAAGTGAAACAAAAAAAAGGTGCGTATTTGCAAACTCAAAACTAAGATTGTTGCTGAGGTGAGGAACCATATAGGTAATGAGATTCAATTTTCAACTTTTCCCACTTTTGTCTCCATTAACTGTACTCGGGCCTAGGATTTTCTTTACTTTTCTTCAATTTCTCATCAACCAAGCAATTTAATAGTTAAATTAAGAACCAATTAAAGAAGTACTGAGACGGAAAATACCAGGAAATGAAACAAGAGCAAGACGGCGAGAGCAGCGAGAGAATCGGGAAGGCCGGTGTGGAGGAGAGCTGGGCCGTAAATGGCTATGACAATAGTGTAATAGGAGACCCCGACTATGGCGAGGACCAGGAGGATCATGATGGAGCCGAGACCACGCAGGGCCGTACAGAATTTGAACACGTTCCAAGCCATTGCTGCTCCCGACCTTTGCATAGTGGGGACAGCAGAGAGGGATTGAGAGTAAAATGGTGAATGGAGATCGTTTGTATGTCGTTCGGTCGGAGTTGAAAATCGATCTGGGAGCTCGGACTTTTGATCTAGATCCAAACATTATTACCCAAACCCCATATGATGTCGTCAGTAGTCACATCGGACCAAGCCCCTGTCCTGGGTCCTAACTTCTAATGAATGAAATGGGCTTAATACTGAGAGTCCGATAAGATATCTAGGCTACGGGACACTGGTTCACCCAATAAGGATACCGTAGTTCGGATCCTCATTGTAATTGCGAAAGAGACATTGCGCAAGATTCGTCTTGTACCTGAGTTTAACACAGACAATGTTATTAAGCCTCGTTTGATTATTATATGAGATAAAATGAGATGAAAATTAAAAATAAAATAAAATATTATTATAATATTAAATTTTCATATTATTTAGAATTTAAAAAACTGAATTGTTTAATATATTTTATGTGAATTTGAAAAAAATATAATAATTAAATTAAATGAGATGAAATGAGATTATTTGTGTAACTAGACGAGACCTTAATGTCTACCTATAAGTGTGAGGGATGTCCAAATATGGTGATGGACGAAGGCCCATGACGAAAGATTTGGAAGACCCAAATAATACATACCTGAAAAATTCTACTCATCATCTTCATATCATACGTCACACGTAATTTTTTTATTTTATTTTATTTTTCTTATCAAATATGTGGTGTATAAATTATGAGTAGAAAAAACTAATTAGTTTAAAAAATTAAAATAAATAAATATAATGCATAATGTACGAGAACAATGAATAGAAAAACTTATACATGCCCTCGAGGTTGAAGAGGGAGTTAGACCAATGCCATTGGACTAACTAAATGTTAGTAAAATCTAAAATATAGTTAAATTTTGTATAAAAAATCTACATTAGACTAATTAAAAACCATTATCTTAAAACACTAGTAGTGAGCTCGATAAAACTAAAATTTAGCCAAATTTTAGCTAAGGATCACAATAAATCATTATAATAAACTCAATAAATGAATAGTGATTATAGTTTAAAGTTATTTGGCTGGCTAAATATTATTCTCATAATAAAATAATTATATCTTACTGCTACTTTGGTCTCCCACGCAAAAAAAAATGTGAAAAAGATGAAGAAGTTGTGCAGCTTTCCTTCCTCTCTTTGAAACATCAGTGCGCAGCTACAACACTTATAAAAAAAAAGTTTGAAAAAAAATATGAATTGGGTTTAATATATTAATTTAAATTGTGATTTGGAAAAAATTCAAAAAATATATCAATTAAAAGAATATGATCCTTGTAAAAAAAAATCGTTAAAAAATTATATCCGTTAAGAATAATTTGAACGTTAGAAAATTAATGTGTAGTTTTTTAATAACGAATAAATATTCAAATTACAATTAGAATTAAAATAAATAAAAAGTTTAAAATTAATATTTTAATAGAAAAGTAATAAATTTGTTGAGCCGATTAGAACACTAGTGGGCTAGTTAAAATCAAATTTTAGCTAAAGAATAACTAAAGTACAAAATAAATCCCAACAATAGGCTAGTTAAATGTACAATAATTTTAACTTTAGATGAATTAGTTGGCTAAATTTATTGAGCCAAAGTGGGCTGGCTAAATATTACTTTAGATTAAAATATTACATTTCACGCATCTTCTCTCTCCCGGGCGATAGAAAAACTTCAAAAAAAAAATAATTTAACTGATGCTACGGCTCAATAACGGGGAGCTAGAGATGTTGCGTTGCTCGAGAGCTGCAGGCAGATAAAAAAAGATACCCAGGAGCAAAACTATGACGGTTCAATCTGAGAGGAAAAACTCCAAGAAATAATCACAAATCTCTTCTTTTCCCCTCTTCAATATGCTTTTCTCAGGTAATTGTGATTGTCAACTTCTTCCAAGGTAATGGTGCTTTTCTCCTCTCAATGAAATTGTCAACTTGAGATCTGAAACGATATTTCAACTTTTTTTTTTGTTTATTTTGTCAACTACTTGATATTTTTTAATTTATTTTTATTCATTTTGCTTGAAGTAGATTAAAATAATCTATCTATGCCGTTGGATAAATATAGTTATTAAAAAATATAACCGTTATAAAAATTCAAATTACAATTAGAATTAAAATAAATGAAAATTTTAAAATCAATATTTTAATATAATAATGAAATATTTATTGAGCCTGTTATTTGATGTTGTGAAAAGTGGTTAGCTAAAATTTGTAAAAGTGAATTTCTTAGTCAAATTTTAGCTAAAGTTTGTTGAGCCCACTACTAGTGCTCTTATTTGATGTTGTTGAAAATTGACTAGTTAAATTTGTAAAAGTAAATTTTCTAATCAAATTTTGGCCAAAGTTTGTTGAGACCACTACTAGTGCTCATTTTGAGCTGTATTAACACTCTAAATGAATTTTCAAAATTAGCGAGTTAATATTCACTTATCAAATCTATATTTTATTAATAAATAATTAACAACGGTCTTTTTTCTTCTTATTTATAAATTTTATTCACAAGTTAGAATTATTGACAATGGCCAAATTTTATTTAATATATTGAGTGTATTTGTAAAATATAAAAAAAATTATTATTAAAATATATAATATTATATTATTATTTTAATTTTGAAATGAATAATTCAATGTGGATTAATTTTTTTAATAATTTTGATTTTAGTCAAAATCTTAAATTTTAACCAAATTTTAGATTTGACAATTACTAAGGTTTGTTATGCTCTCAAGACTAAAATTTAAAATTTTGAAATCTCTCATCTTATTATTATAATTTTTTTAAAATTCTATATAGAATAAAATAAAAAATTTAAATTTTTTAAATTTTTAAATAAAAATAATATTAAAAATAAATTTTAATAAATTTTATTTAATTTTTTAATTTTTTTCTTAACGCATCTCATTGTTTTTATACACAACCTCCTACTATTCATTCACACTCCACACTCTACATTTTTTAATATTTTTTAATATTTTTTTAAATTTTGTTTTGAATTTATTTTTTTTAAAATATTTCAAATTTTTTATTTACTATTTATATAAAAATTATTTAATAAAAAAAATAATAAAATAATAAAAAAATAATAGATTGTGGAGTGTTAAAGTTGAGAAGAATTATTGTTTCAAAAGCATAAAATGCTCTTAAAAGGTCAGGTTAAAAGGTCAGGCCGAAGATAAGAAAGCCCATGAAAAGTGAAAAGTATCTTGGAAAGTTGGAAAGAGAATAACGGAGGCGCTATGGACAGGCAAAAGGTAGTGGTAGTTACATCATACATGCCAGAAAAAGTGGCTAGGTTGCAGACAAAATGTTATAGTACACGTACAAATCACATCTAAAATGGATTAGCGTCTTTTTGAAGTTGGTGGTGTAGTTTGTACAAGGAGGTTCTTAACCTTCCGGTCATGGTAGGTAGTTCAGAGTATAAAATTTTTAGAGGAATTAAAAAGAAGGTATAGAAAAAATTAAAAAAACAACTTTTTATCACTAGCGGATAAAGAGGTTATTATCAAAACAATCTTACAGTCCATTTCATCCTATATTATGAGTGTTTTTAAATTGTCATCTTCTTTATACAAGGAATTGAATTCTTTGTACTCAAAATTTTAGTAGAATCATAAAGAAAACTCTAAAAAAATTCATTAGTGTAGCTAGAAGAGATTGGAAGTGCATAAAGCAAGAGGGGTGATGGGTTTTAGGAATGTGGAGTGCTTTAATGTTGCTATGTTGGCCAAACAAGGCTGGCATATGATTAAAAATTCCTCCTCTCTTATTGCTCAGGTGTATAAGAATAAATATTTCAAGAACTCAGAGTTTCTAAAAACCAAACTGGGTATAAATCCCTCTTATATATGGAGAAGTGTGCTGTTAGTTAGGGATTTATTAAATGAAGGCCTACAATGGAGGGTTGGGAATAGGAATAACACAAGGATTTGGGAAGAGAAGTGGTTGTCTACCCCTACTTCAAGATGTGTGCAATCCCCTGTGAAGAGATCCTGGGAAGACATGAAGGTGAAAAAGTTGATTGTGCCATCTACTAACTCATGGGATGAAGATCTTATTAGAGAGATGTTTAAACCAAAAGAAGCTGAAGTCATTGCTCGAATCCCTTTGAGCAGAATGGGGTATTCTGATATGAGGTATTGGGCCTATACAAGAGATGGTAATTTCAGTGTCAGGAGTGCATACCATATGGCAGTGAGTTTGAAAATAAGGAATAGAGAGGAAGCATCAACTAGAGGCAAAGATGAAGCAATATAGAAACTTGTATGGGGAATGGAGGTGCCAGCAGTAGTCAAAATGTTTTTGTAGAAAGCTACCAATAATATCATTCCAACCAAGAGGAATCTGTTTATAAAAAAAATTGGTGAAAATCCAATGTGTCCAATATGTGGAAGAGATGAGGAGACTGTAATTCATATACTTTGGAGCTGCCCTTCTTCAATAGATGTGTGGGCAGAGCCTAACAGTCCAATACAAAAGTGTGCCACAGAGGAAGTGGATTTTTTAAAACTATGGTTTAAGCTGATGAATAGACTGCAGAAAGAGGAGATGAAATGAGTTGCTACCATAATACGCAGAATCTGGTTGAGAAGAAATAAGGTAGTTTTTGATAATCAATTTTATAGTCCAAGCAACTTTTACAAATGGCAGGTGAGGGGTTGGAGGATTACAAATTAGTACAGATAAGCCAAGAGGGATCTGCTACCACTGTGTTACTGCTAATCACAAAGTAATGCAGAAGAAATGGAAAAAACTAGGTACTTTTGAGGTGAAGGCTAATTGGGATGCTGCTCTTGACGTGGAGGCTAAGAGAATGGGCATGAGTATTGTTATTAGAGATGAGGAAGGGGAAGTACTTATGGCTGTGTGTGATATTAGAAAACATGTTGATCACCCTGCTCTACCAGAAAGCTGGGCATTATGTAAAGCCTTAAAAATCTGTAATGAGCTAGCATTCTCAAGGGTGAGTTTCTAAGGGGATGCAGCAGTTGTCATCAATGAGATAAATAGAGAGGTGGAGGATCAATTATGGATAAGGCTTATTATTGAAGATATCAACCAGTTTCTTAAAGAAAAAAGGAGTTTGAATGTAAGTTTTGTGTCAAGAGATGGGAATCAAATGGCCCACTTGTTAGCTAAACATGCACTAGAGCTAGGTGAGGACAAAATATGGATTAAGGAGGGGCCGTTTGTAATATGCAATGCAGTCATGCATGACAAAAATTGTAATCTCCAAAATGATTAGTAATACAATGTAGGTTTGAATTCAAAAAAAAAAAAATTGGATTAGCGTCATTGCTAACGCTAGTTACTTTTATAATTTTTTTTCAATTTTCTTTTTTAGATTTTTTAATATATTTTAATATTTTAAAAAATAAAAAAATACACCAATATACTTAAAATCATTTTCTTAATCATTAAGTAACAAAAAAAAAATGTCAAGCAGTACATTTGAACGGTACAACTTGAGAGGAAAAATAGTTTTTTCCAAAATGGATACAATTAAATAAGAATTGAGATAAATGAAACATGAAAGTTAAAAAGATAAAAATTAAAAGTTAAACAGAATATTATTAAAATATTAATTTTTAATATTATTATTATTTTAAAATTAAAAAAAATTAAATTGTTTATTCTATTTTATGTGAAATTTTTTTAAAAATTATAATAATTAAATAAGAGAAATTGAGAAATTTTTGTATCCAAACCTTTGCATCACACATTATTCATATGTCATAATTTAATTTATAAAATTTAAAATTTAAATTAAAAACATGGGACGATGTGTCTCTTTTTGCATATTGAATATTATCATACAAGATATTATATTTTGCCCCGTCTCGTCTTATAAACAATCAAAATGATATGCAAACAAATAGCTCGTTGAATTAGAGGTGTAATTAGTCCAGTTCGGTTCGATTTTAGACATATTTTAGAATCAAATATATATATATCGATTTTGAAATTTGAATAATTGATACCGCACCGGTTATACCCCTAAACTAATACTTCCAGTTTTACTAGTCCGGTTTGGTCCGATTTTTTCGATATATTATATACTATATATATTATAGTATATAATAATATGAGAATTGCTATAAATACAAAGAGATTACACAAAGTAAAAATCTATAAACTGATGTAACTTTATGAAATCCGCTGGATATATTTTATAATACAAATAACTTTACAATCTAACATATCATATCAAGTCATATCAATTTGTAAGTTTACTTTTCTGTAATCTTTTTATAACTAAAGTATTTTTCTAATAATATATTGATAATATATTGTAATATATTATAATATATATTATAATTACATTATAGACTATAGTGATATAATATAATATATAGTGATATAATATTAGTATAATTACTAATACAATAGACTATAGTGATATTATATAATTATTTATATAAGATTTTAAAATTTAATATTATATTAATTAATAATGTATCATATAATACAACATTTTTTTACATATAATTATGTATAAATATTATATATAATATAACAAATTATATAAAAAATATTTTATATAAATTAAAATATATATGAATCCCGGTCCGATATTAGAAAAAAAAAATCAGAATCGGATGAGTTTCTACTGATTTAAAAAAAAATAGAATGTATACCGGATCGGACCAAATCAAATCCACCAATTCAATCCGATCTGATTTACCGTTCACCGTTTTTTTTTTTAAAATCCGTACGAGGACTCTTTTATCGATATGACATAAATATCGTGTTGCGAGTTGACTTCTTAAGGTGGTATGTTTTGTTGGGATTTTATTTTTGGGTAAATTCGTACATTTGTCTTTATTATTTAAACTCTTAAACCTTATCTTACAATTTTTTTTTTGTAACTTTCTCTGCACACTCAGCACTTTTTTTTATTCAAATTCGTTCAATAAGACCCTTTTGTTCTTTTCTGGACCGGTTTATTAGATTTCGAATTTGAATTCCGGAATAAATTATCTTCAATTAATAATTCCGAATACGAGTATAACTTTCCACTATTCACTCGATTTTCCTTTAGATTCCATCATCGTCCACAACAATCAAGTTGGATTTCAAAGTTTAAACTCCAGTCCAAGTGAACCCAGTACGAATTCGACCCATAAGCCAAGACTTCAGAGTAGCGCAATGGTCCTGGACCAAGCTATACGTCCTGAATTTGAAATTCTGCATTCACACTCGGGTACGTTAATTCTAAACTACTCTCAAATCATTATTATAATTTTTTAAAATTTTAATATAAAATATAATAAATAATTTAATTTTTTTAAATTTTATAATAATAATAAGATTAAAAAATAATATTATAATAATATTTTATCATTTCAACCCAATTCAATTCGGTTAAAAATCAAAACGTAATCTGAAACAGATTCTCTATCAATACATACCAAACTTCTTCGAGTTTAAAACACTTTAATTAGAACACAAGGATCAGCGAGGGAGAAGAAACCCAGAAAAGAAGAGAGAAGTGGGGGGACTGGTGCACGTGATCATGCTGGAAAGATAGAATGGACGTCACAAGTCAGCGGGGGCTAAGTCCTGTGCTGGCACGAATCAGCAAGGTGTGGGAGTCCCATTGGAGTGGACCACCTGAAGATGACTCGATCTTTGGCCCTCACTGTCTTATTCATTAACTTCACATGCCTACCACTCTGGTTTTCTGTCTCTCTCCATCTCTATTTCTCGCCATGGAGTTGCATGGTGGCTTGTGATACACAGTACGTGGTGACATAAGTCTCTGGGAATTATAAATGCGAGTTGTTGGAGGCTTTGCGAGTTGGTGGTGGGACTTAAAGATTGCAATAAATGTGACAACTTCCCTTCTTAATTGAACGACTCTGACAGTTTTCTATTTTTGTTGCTCCAATAAAACTTTGAGAACTACTACACTTTGCTCTGAACTTTGTGATGTGGGAAGAAGGTAGCAATATTGCCATTGGAGAATGGACATTGTAGTTGGAAGTGCCGCGAGAAAGAGAAGAAAGATTGAAATTCACTAACTTTGAGAGGATTTTAGTTGCTTTGTAACTTTGTTGTTGAACTTATTAATTTCTGTTCTTCTTGTTTGTTCTTGAGCTTCACGTAAAATGAATGTCAAAGAACTGCAAGCCTAATGAACTTCAAATTAATATTTCTTGCACAATTTACATAGACGTGCCAGAATTCATGCAAATCTTGTTCACCTGTTGGATTCCCAGTTACTTGTCCCTACCCCCGGGCCCCCTTTTTTATGCCTCCCGGCATCAACTTCATGGATTCCCATTATGGTAAATCTCGCTCAAACAATTTTTCTTCAAAATACATTTATTGTGTATTGTAGCTAATCAAAGGGCAGAGACTTTAATGTGCG
Organism: Cyclocarya paliurus; assembly: GCA_029856935.1. NCBI lineage: Eukaryota > Viridiplantae > Streptophyta > Magnoliopsida > Fagales > Juglandaceae > Cyclocarya > Cyclocarya paliurus. The sequence continues at coordinate 6,026,448 of CM056948.1, forward strand.
CACGCCAAAATGGCCATAACGTAAAGCCAGGGGAGGTCAAAGCAATCTAAGCCAAGCATCTTTGTGTCTAAACTCTAAACCAGTCAGTGTCAGCAGCTAATTTCACTGTTTTAGATTTTAGCTAAATTATGCGACATTCACGACCTTTTTACTACATTCAGAACATTTTGGGAAGTTCATTTATATCCATCTACTTGACAATGTTTACGTATTTTTGAATCAAAGTAGATAGATATGAATGTGCATGAATGAACACGGTACTGGTACGTATGTATTTAATTTAAGGCCTCAGCAATGCAAGTTGCCCACAATATGATGGGTAGATTCATGATGATACTGACGTGGTCAATCATGGTTCGATGGATCACCTGGACTGGACATTAACCTGAGGGTGTACCTTTCCATCGTCTGGTTCCAAACGCGTGCTAAACCTTACTTCTATTCTTGATCCTCAATCATGATTAGAAGACGACGAAAATACAATCTCAGAAAATGTAAAGAAAACGAGAAGAGACAGAAACCGGAAGGCGGATACAAAGCTAGCTCAGGATAAAATTCAAAAACTGACGTATATACTTCAGATGTGCCAAAACGAGAAGGCAACAGGAAAAAATATGCAGTAGCACAAATGGCTCCCTCTTCTACATCTTTGCCTTCTTCTTCCTCCAAATCTCCTCCTCTTCCTCCTCCCCACCAACCCACTCACTTCACTCCTGTAAGTACATAGACGTAGCCAACGTACATATCGTTTGTTTCTCGAGAAAGAAATGAAAAGAATATGATTAACTGTATGTGGTTATGCTCTGTGTAGTTGTTTTCTTGATGGAGTTGTTAATTTGTTGTAGATTCAAGAATGTGAAAGAGAAGAATATGATGAAGATGGATATAGCGAGGAGCAAATAATCCAGAACAGAGGGAGACCGGCCGCTGGTTCTACGGAGAAGGGAGTTACTCCAAAGCACCGCCCGACGCCGCTCCATGAAACTTACAAAAGTGCCAAACCCAACTCCAAGAAGAACTCGGAGTCTGATACAACGGAGACCGAAGAGGACGGTTCGGTCTCGTGTAACAAGTGCCGCCCACATGCGCGCGAGAAGATCTCGGTGGTTCCGCTGGACAACAATGGTCTCAACAATCAGTCTTCGTCGATTGCGAGTCCCAATGGCATATTCAAGGCCATCTTTTCGTCGCTAACGAGGAGAAGCCCGAGGTCAACGGAGGCGTTAACGACGGCCAGAGAGGAGCAGTGGAAGATTGCGGTGGCAGAGCTCTCGCAAAAGCTGATTCAGGCTACGAGAAAGAGAGACGAGGCTCTTCTTGAATCTTCAAGGCTTAAGTACTCCATGGCTGAGCTAGAGAAGAAGCTCAACAAGCTCGAGATTTATTGCCATAACTTGAAGTCTGGCCTCGAAGAGTGCAGCACCAACTCGCGCTATCAAATAGAACAGAGCCACAGTAATCAGATGGTGAACCATCACGGCTCCCTGAGCGTTAATGACAAAGTGATTGAGCATTTTCTGGCTTCGGTTTCGAAGGCTCGGTCTTCGGTCCGGCTCTTGTGCCGCGCGCTCACTATGCAACTCAGGCAAATGGGAAACAAAGTATATGAAAGAATTTCGGTTCTTCTACAACCTTATGATATAAAGGTTTCACTCTCGAAGAACCCAAGAAGCTTGATTTTCTACCTTGAGGCTTTGCTGAACCAAGCTTTCTATGAGGACTTCGAATCTGTTGGGTTTCAAAAGAACGCCTCGAATCAAATATTGAACCCGATTGATCGGTGCGAGGCTAATTTTGAGTCCTTCACCTTGCTTCGGGAGTTGACATGGGAGGAGGTCTTGAATAAGGGGACAAGGCATTTCAGTGAAGATTTCAGCAGGTTTTGTGACAGGAAAATGAGTGAAATTGTCGCAATGTTGGGGTGGAACAGGGCATGGCCGGAGCCACTGTTGCAGGCATTCTTTGTTGCTTCAAAAAGTGTGTGGTTGGTGCACCTTTTGGCCACCTCGGTGCACCCGAGCTTGCCTATATTCAGGGTGGATAAAGGGGCGGGGTTTGATGGAGTTTACATGGAGGATATGGGTGGAGATAAGATGAGGACATTGATACCGTCTGTGCTCCGGATCATGGTTACACCTGGGTTCTATGTCTACGGCAGCGTGGTTAAATGCAAGGTGCTATGCAGGTACAGCAACAACATCAACAATCAGTGATGGTCAAGGCAAGGGTTTACTCATCCACCATGCCGAGGGTTTTATAATATGATTTAGAACTGAAATATTTTGATTCGTTTGTAATACTTTTATGCGCAGTTTCGTCGTTTATTGTTATATAATTGGGATGGTACTGTTCAAGCTCTTTTTTTTTATGGATACCTACTTCTGTGTCGAGAGGTTGTGCTGTGGTTGTGGTATTTTTAATTTTCTGGGTCAAGGTTTTCTTTGTTTTTTCCATTGTTTGGTCTATTAAGTTCTTCACCATTTACATTCGTGGGCACATGGGATTTCTTCCCTTTTCTAGTCCTGGCCCCTGGGGATTGGATTCTAATTTCTGATTCCATACAAATTGACGATATTACTTTTGATGGGTCCTAACCTAAGTACACGGATATGATACCAACGGAGAAAGCAGAAAATGAAGTGAAATGGATAGGGCCCATATGAACAGAATGCTTCTCTTTGCAATTATTATCGTCTTCTTGGATCCTCTGAATTTTATCTATCGTTTTACACGAGCATTGTTCTCATTACGAAATAATGGAAGCCATTTATGTGTAACAGTACAGCAGGCCAACTTTACATTCAGCTGAGAATTGCATCCCAAAAAACCCGAATTCCAGGTTGTTTTTTAAAGGTCTAGTAGGTAGGGCTGCACCCGGCCCGATCAAATTTGGGCCCGACCCGACCCGCAGAGAAGGCGGTGGAATCTCGACTTGGCCCAACCCGTAAATGTCGGATCGGGTCGAACCTGTTCGTCTTGCATTTTTATCGTTTTCGATCTTTCACCCATTCACCTTCATACCTTCATTTACAAACCCACGTCCCTCTCTAAACTCAGCCTCTCCCACATCGTCTGTTCCTCTTCCTCTTCCTCTCCTCTGCAAACTCGACCTTTTCCCTCCCAAACCCAACCTCCCTTTGCAGGTACACCTTGAGGGGCTCCACATAGTCCTCGAAGTTAAGGGTGGTCAGGGCCCACTGTAGATCGTCACCGTTGATCGTGGCTTTCTACCTCTGGAACTTGTCGGATGCCTCACCAGTAATGAAGCTTATGATGCATTTCATTTTCTTTGTTATGTATTTCATTTTCTTTGAGATCTATTTCAAGATCTATTTAATTTTCTTTGAGATCATCGACGATCTTCATCTCGGGAGGAAGCAGAGGCTTTGGGTGGAACCTCGTACCGGTCTTTGAGACCTTAAAGGAGATATTCAATAGAATAAGAAGAGGGTTTTCACTTCGTAAGTAACTAGGCGTCATTTTACTCAGGAAAACAGTAGCTTGCTTGATTTCTTCTCAGAGAAAAATGTAAAACTTTGTTGATTTTCTGTTAAAATCTAGAGTCTCTTGAATGAGCTATGATCCTAATTAGATTTGGAGCTTCTGCTTACCCAAAAATGGCAGAAATATGTGAAGATTTGGAGTAAAATGGGCAACAGGAGGACATTTATCGGACCCATTTCCAAACTATTCACTTCTCTCTCTCTCTGTGTGCTCGCAAAAAGTTTTCTCTACATTGAGTATTTACTTCGCCGAGGTAAGAAATAACTTGATTAGCAGTGGGGAGAAGAGAGTCTGAGATGTTTTTCATGTAATTCAACAGAGTATTTTTCGATTTCGACGGGTTGCATTGTATAAAACCCGATATTGAATTTTGATCCGATGAACCCTTGTCTGGGTGTCTCAGACGGATTGGACCAAAGGCCATTTTGCCACAGGCCTACTAGTAGGTGTATTTATTTGCTGAGATTCTGGCTAAAAAAACTAGAGACTGACCTGTATATAACTCTTTGTAGCCAGCACTACGTTTGATTTGCAAACAAGTACAAAATACAAATATAATGAAGGATTGTGATAATTAGAAAGTATTATCAAAGACTAAAGAGTACAACAGATTGGAATTTGAAGTCCATTTCTAAATGAATGGTCACTCATGAACAGGTGTGAGTGTGGGACACCAATTTGACAGGATATATAGGCTGAGTTTGTACGAGACAAATCTCATGAATCATGAATGAGCATGGTTTAGAGTTTCGTTCGCCATGGCTTAAGGCATGTATGTTTGTTTTTAAGTAGTGAAAGAAACTAGAAAAAGATATAGAGATGACAAGTTTTGGTGTTGGACCACCCGATTACTTGCACAACAACATACCTAGTCCCAAACCACTTAGAGCACTCTCATTGGATTAGTCATAGTCCAATTTTAGCCAAATTTAACTAACATGTCCCTTAAAACCCCCCACATTGAATTAAGCATATGTATATAAATTTGACAATTAAAGCTCAAAAAATATGTTGAATTACAGTAACTTATTCTCACTCTTCTTATAAACTCTTCTTCCCATATTATATTATTTCTCACTCTTCTTATTCTTGCGGGAAACAAACTCTTTATTTTCTCCCTTCCTTCCCGCGCTCAGACTTCAGGTCTTTGTCACTCAAAAACCTTCTTCCCATTATGATTCTCACTCTTGAAATCTCTCTCCCCTTTTCTCTCTCACCCCCTGAAACCCCTCCCAAAACCCTCGCCCTCTCCCCTGTGAAGCCCAGCGAACTCTCCCTCGTGAAGCCCCTACCAAACCACTCCCCTCACCCTCTCCACCATTGAGCCCCCATGAAGTCTCTCCTCGACGAAAACTCTCCCCCTTGACATTCATTGTACTGTATCTCTTTTCCTAACTCTCAACTTTATTTCTTTCATCGTTTGCTCTTTTTCTTTGCATATTAACATGGTTCTTGTTGTAATTTGTAAAATTTCTTGATTATTTTCTTGGTGTTTAGCATAGTTATTTTTTTTATTATGTGATTTGATGGAGATGAGCATGCTAATTTGGTTACTAGAATGTTGATTTATGGTTATTTTTCTTGGTTATTAGCATGCTAAATTTGATGGAGATGGGCATGCTGATTTGGTTACTAGAATGCTAATTTATGATTGGTTATTTTTCTTGGTTATTAGCATGCTGATTTTATGGTTATGGGATGCTGGTTTGGTTACTAGAATCTTGATTTATGATTGGTTATTTATCTTGGTTATTAGCATACTAATTTGATGGAGATGGGCGTGCCGATTTCGTTACTATAATGCTAATTTATGGTTATTTTTCTTGATTTTGTCTGCATTGGTTACTATAATGCTAATTTGGTTATTAGAATGCCGATTTATGGTTATTTTTCTTGGTTATTAGCATGCTAATTTGGTTATTTTTCAAAGTTATTAGCATAATGGTCATTGTTTTACCCTATTTCTCATGGATTCACAAATAATGGGCGATCTTTTTTCACCATAATTTTGCAAAGTGGTTGAGAAGGTATTAACAACCCCCTTATAGTTAGTGTCTTGCATAATGTTGAGGTCGAGGTTAAAGTGACACAACTCGAATGGCAAGTAAGAGCACTAACTAAGAAATTTCAACGGGATGTGTCCTTCACCGTGGATGAAAACAACCTCCTTGTATCAAAGTGGCTAAACATTAGCATAGATGTTATTATGAGAACTAATCAAAAGTCCACACAATTGTGGATAAGTATCCATGATTACTTCAATACCTTTAAAAAGCCTAACTGGCAGGGAACGTTTTGTAGTCTCATTGACTAATTGATGGTCAACCATCCAAAAAGCTAAAAACAAGTTTTGTGATTGCTTGGCCCAAGTTGAATCGATGCATTTAAGCGGTACTAATGAACAATACAAGGTGTGGTTCTAATTATTATAATTTTTCATTGAAATATGTATTTATATTTTTATGATTATTGTTTAGATTGAGAAAGCAAAGATAATGTAATGATCGATACAAAAAGTCATTTTTAATTTGGACCATTGATAGAACCTATTGAGGCACAAACCAAAATGACAAATGCATATGGATAATTTTCCAACAAAGAGAAATGGAGGTTGCTCTACCATCCCAATTGCCAATGCCGGGTATAACAACATTTGTGAGAGCATATTTGTCAATACGGAGAGACCACTAGGCAAGAAAGTTGAAAAGGGAAGGGAAAAAAAAGGAAACTCAAAGAATCATCACCTACTCATTTTGATGACGTGTTAAGTCACATGGAAAGTGATAAGAAGATAATGATGATTGAGCGACGGGAAGTGATAAGCCCGGCTAGAGGGACAAGGCTGAAATGATACACCTTACTAAAGAAGATGAAGATGAAAATCATGAGTTTGGATGTTGATAACATGAATGTGGTGTAGCGAGAATACTTCATCTCTTCAAATGGAAATCCTATATAAACATAAGAATAGATCACCATCTAATCTTAATATATTTTTCTTGGTTTTTTGTACAGTGGCCAGGGTAACTTGCTGTTTTTCACCATATATATACTTTGTTTTGCTATTTTGATGGGACATATTATGAACTTTTGATGGCTGGACAGATTATGTAGTAGCTGGACAAATGTATTTCTTTTGATCGACAACTTATGTAGTGGATGGGCAGATTATCTAGTGGCTAGACAGATTATGAACTTTTGTTTGACAGATTATGTAGTGGTTGGAAAGATTATGAACTTTTGTTTGATAGATAATGTAGTGGCTTGACAAATGTATGAACTTTTGATGGCTAGATAGATTAAAGCTATGTTTGGTTTCAAACTCAGCTGAGGTTAGTCTAATTTTAAGCTGAGTTTAACATCCAAACACCCAACTCTCAAATTACTAAATTCATCTAAACTCAAAACCTTCTTACACGTGGGACCCACAACCCTTTTCAACTTAAAACATCTATATACCTGTGATCCACAATCTTTTTCAATTTTTCATAAAAAAGTACTAAACTTATATTAACATTTAAACACACTTTAAACTCAATTTAAATGGCTCCACATAACTTCCTTCATTACTTAACTCATTACTATTCATAAAAAATTTAATTCAGCTGAACTCAACTTACCATCCAAATGCAGCCTAAAAGTGCAAGGTTGTAATGATTTGTTGTTGAGAGATTATGAAAATGATGTGGCTGGACAGATTATGAAAATGATTTGGTGTTGAGAAATTATGCAAGTCTTTTAATGTTTTGTATTTGAATATGAAGATAATTTAAGTTGATAGATGAATTTTATGTATTTTGATATATAGATTGTTGGAAATTATGAAAATTAAAATAAAAAGTATTTTAAAAATAATGAATTAAAAAGTATATACAAAAATTAAAAAATATAATATTATCTTATTATTATAGAGAGTAAGATAGCTAATCCAATGTGAAAGTCCAAGTTTTGAGGGATTATGCATTAGGCAAAAGTTACATATTATCCAAACTTTACCTAAACCAATATTGATGCTCTTACAGTGCAAAGAATAGCTAACGTTATACTACATAATTTGATTTGAAAGATAAAATTTAAAATTTAAAATAATTATGCCATGTTAATGGTATATAATGTAGAAACATTGGAATAACATTTCCAAACCAACAATGAAGAACTCTAGAGTCAAAGCGTAGTGTTGTATACATGGACACTCACAACTACAGTAAAATCAATATTTATATAATTAGTAATTTTACGGTAACTTATAAATATTGGTAAGCACGTAAATAAATTTTAGTAAATACAAGCTCTCAACTTTTCCGTCTCTTGAGAGAGAAAGTCTGTCTTCTCTCTAAAAAAACTTCATTTCCGTGAGAGCCATCGCCGGAGGGGAGGGTGGAGCTGTGTCTCTCACTTTCCTCTCATTTTCATTTCTGCACTGTATCTACACTTTCAAAGTAGTGTTTTTTCTCTCCTCTCTCCACCGGTTTGGTTTTGGCCAGATCTGTTGCTATCCAGCCGCCACTTGCCTACACGCGCCTCACCACCCCTTCCTACAGATGCCGATCTACTGCGACAGCGCGTAGTTGCTCCAAAAAGGTCCGCGCATGGCCCTCATGCGTGGCTTGTTTCCGCAAGTGTTCCTCACTCCCCGCCACACAACGACGCTTCCAACGGCTACAAGCACCGTGCCAGCAGCTTTGTCTCGCCGAGATCTTCCAGATCTGGGCCACCCAGCTTCCATCTCACCAACGCGTGGCTGCCACACACCATCACAGGCGCGCGGGAATGCAGATGATTGGCAGATTTGTCCACTTGATGCCGGTTTTTCCCTTATGTTATCTCTTTTATTAAACCGTGATCTTGATGAAGGGATTGAGGATCTCTCCAAAAATCATCTTGAGACAACAAGCAACAGTGCACCCGCCACTTTCATTGCATTCAGCAAAGGTTCCACCGCTACCGGCGGTGGTTCCATTGTTCGCAATCTTTTGCAAACAACATATTTCCATCTTTTAAAATTACGTCCTCTTTGTAGGATATGGATGAAGATAAAAAAATTGGTCGTAAAAATCTACTTTTTTTTTTTTTTTTATCCACCACTTTGCACTGTTGTCATTGTTCTGGGGTGCTTGTCGGGGAACCCCACCCCCTCCTCTTGTATCATCTTATCTAATGAAATATACTCACTTGCTTAGAAAAAAAAATGCACGTGCCTAACATTTTTCGAATTAAAAAGAGAGAGTGCGAGTTAGGCCTGGTATGGATAGTGAGATAAGATGATCTATGAATAGTAATGAAATTATTTGTGAATAATAGTGAAATAGTTTGAGTTAAAATTTTTATGGGTTTTGAAAATGAGAGATAAGAAATTGAATAAAAATATTATAAAGTTAAAATATTGTTATAATATAATTTTTGTTTTGAGATTTAAAAAAATTAAATTGTTTTTGTGTTTTGTTATGAAGTTTGAAAAAATCGTAATAATTAGGTAATGATTATATGACAAAATTTAAAATTTAAAATTTAAAAGTGTTTATATTTATAGTGTTTGGTTATTGAGATGAAATGAGATGTAAATATCTTGGTATTCAAACCATGCTTAATCTAGAAAATAATTTGAGGTTATGTTCTTAATACTTCTTATACTAGTAAGTTAGTATAAAGTACACACTCTCTATAGTCTATATCATAAATAAATAAAAGAGTAATGCTAGATATAATTATAGAATGTATAAGTGTTGTGCACTCTTTTTAAAAAAGTGGAGGCTACTATTAAAAAATTATTATTTTTATGTGAGTCTTATATTTATTGACTTTTTTAAAAATAAGTATACAATATTTATACATTTTATGATTGCAAATATTATTTCTCGAAAATTTGTTAAAGGTTAAAATTTAAAATTTTGAATTTTTTTTATTTTTGAATTTTTTACTTGGATTTTTGAATTTTTTTCAATCCCCGTATCAGATATGACAGGGTGTATCCTCTGCTTACATATGGATAGAGCTTTTTTATTTATTTTATTTTCAAATTAAGAAACCCTATTAGTGCTAAAGAAAAGGAGATATTAGAAACTATATTGGGCAAGGCCAGGCTAATTTGGGCTTAGCCATCGTATGACATATGGGACCATTTCAATAACGCTATACCTGCACATAGCCTTCCGAACTCTGCCCTTTTGGTGTTCTAAACAGGCATGGCTGGGTACGACTATACCCATTGGCCAGCCTTTGTCCAAATCTTACAAGAATCAATGAGAAGTAGGTGAAAAAAAATGAAACGGTTAACCAATCGTGCGTAATGATTCAATACCAAGTCTAATTCATATCTACATTTGTACTCTAAAATGATTTATTAAAACATTATGCTTGACACTTCCTTGAAATTTTAATAAATATTACAAATTTTGCAATATAAGAGTTTCGGATTTAGATTATAGTCTCAATCATTTGAAAGATACTCTCGTCACGGTTGTTAGTAGTTGGATTGAGATACGTTTGGATACTAAACTACTCTCAACTCATCATTACAATTTTTTCAAATCTAATACAAAATATAATAAACAATTTAATTTTTTCAAATATTAAAATAATAATAATATTTTATCATTTCAACTCAACTCAGTTCAGTTCAACATCCAAACTCGACAAATTTTTGTAGATTTAATGGTAAGATATTCCTAAAAAAATAAATTATTTGTTCGGATTCCACAAGATTATACTTTTCATCAAATCAAACTCTACTCTCATTTTATCACGTTTTAAATATTCTGGTAAGATAATTATTTAAGCTTCAATAAATGATAAACGTAGTCTTTCATTCCGAGTTTTATAATTCAAATTAATTATTTTATTTTATTTTAAGAAAAGTTAATATAAGAAGTTGTTTAAAAATTAAAATGTCGCATCAACCGATGATAAAATAACAAGGAAAGCGTACTTTCGTGAGGAAGACGGGTTCATACCTCATACTCGGAAGGGACCAAGGTCACATTGGACGTCTTCAATAAGTCCGGTCCATTCGTCAATACATTTCGTTCGCCGGTTCAAACTTCAACATCGGCTAGCCACCACGTCGCCTTCACTTCGGCATTCTTTTCAAACCAAGTGCAAGTTACATCTTAACAATCTTAACGGTTGTGTCACTATCCAAAAAGAAAATAGAGTTATTTTATTGTTAAGTAGAATGGGTTATTTACGTTACTTAATCAGATTTAATTTGTAATATTTCAATTTTAAAATTTATCTTTAAAATTAAATTATGCAATATAAATAATTTATTATAGTTACTTTATCCATCTACTCGAGAATATAAAATTTTAAGAAAATAAAGTGTATGGACTAAATTTGATTTACAGAGTTTATATTTTTTTAAAAGAAAATTTATGTTTACAAGTCGGTTTATATAACACATTTACAGCACTCGTATTCGGATGCCTAAAGCTTATAATTTCCTAAATTTTAGTAAAATATTTGAGCTTTTTGACAAAAGCTCATCTGCATTCGGCTGCCTATTTTTGGGGGAAGGTTTGAAGATTTAAACAGCAACTCCCTAAATATGTGGAGCTATTGTTTTTTTTTCTAAATCATATTTTAGTTTTTATAAATATTTTATTCTAACCAATAAAATAATTTTTTTTTTCAATTATCAATGCTTTTTTTCATGCTCGTATTTGTTATAGTCGAAATTTGAAAAAATGTCACTATTGAGATTATTTATTTTTTAAAATTGACCGATTGAAAATATTATTTTTTAAATTTTATTTTTATGAAAGCATTGATTTTGAAAATTTTATTGTTTAGAGAGATAAGTAGTTTAAAAAAATTGATGAAAAATCGAAAATATTGGTACAACAAGTAATTAAATAATTATGAAAATGTGAAAAAAAAAGTTAAAATTTTTTATTCCGCTCTTTCCCTTAAATACAAAAAAATGAGTTGAAAAACTAATAAAAAAATAATAAAAAATATTATTTTAATAAAATAGAAAGTGAGATGTAGGAGATTCTGGAAAGATGGGTAAAATTTAAGAAAAGTTTAGGAAAATATGATTTTTAGTTAAAATTTAGAAAAAAGTTTGTTCATTTGGATGTGAATGCTCTTAGGGTCTGTCTAGGGTCGCTGTTGGAATATTACAATTTTTTAAAATAGCCTTAAAAGTTATTTAATAGAAAAATTAAATTGTTTGAATATTACAAATTAAAGCACTTTTAATCTAAAATATGCTAAAAGTACATTTAAGGAAGAGTATTGATGCTCTTCCTCAAACGTACTTTTTCTGATAATACGGAACGTAATTCGAATTTTAAAAAAATCGTTAATAGACGAAAATATCCATACAACTTTTAGATAATTATAACTTTCAAATTTTCAAGGAAATAGTCATAATATTTAAAATTTAAAATAATTGTCATTTCTACCTCAAAAAATATTTTTTAAATTTGTTTTCAAACAAATGTAACATGTTTGAAAGTATTTTAAATAAATATACGGTTGCAATAAATAACTTTTTAGTAGTATAACTTATTACTTAAGTTTTAAGTCATAAAACTATAAGTTATATTTCTTACCGCAATCCCAAATATAAGTGAAATATTTATATGACATAATTTGATTTAAAAATAAAATTTAAAATTTAAATCTTACAAATTAAGCCTTACCAGTTAAGTAAGAGTAATGAGCTGTGCAAACGTCATACTCATTTTGAAAAATTGTGGGATCTATTATTAAAAAATTAATTTTTTTTAATATGTCGCATATTTACTTATTTTTCTAAAAATAAATATGTGATATTTGCGCACTATATGACTGCAAATATCGACTTGAGAATAGAGTTATAATAACAAGATTTGGTTTGGATAGTGAGATGAGATGAGATGATCTATGAATATTAGTGAAATAATTTGAGTTAAGATGTTTATGAGATTTTAGAAAATAAATGAGAAAAAATTGAATAAAAATATTATAAAATTAAAATATTGTTAAAATATAATTTTTAATATAACATTTATTTTAAGATTTGAAAAAATTAAATTATTTTTCAGTTTTGTTTAAAAATTTAAAAAAATTGTAAAAGATTAAGTAACCAGTAAATAAGAAATTAAGAATTTAAAATTAAAAGGTATTTATATTTGTGATGGACTATATTTATATAATATAATAAAATAAAATAAGAAATAATGAAATAAAATAGAAAGAGAATATCTTGCCATCCAAACCGTACGTTATTCTAACTTTTTAAGACCTCGCGTCGCAGAAATCAAACCCGGAGCCGGAGCAGGCACACTGGCAAAGTGGTAGCTTCCCTTTTAATAATGTGCTAATTGAATTAAAAAAGCCACGCTCTTTCTCTCTCTCGTCTGAGTTTCTGTTCTCTCTCTAGCCCCTGACCTCGGCCAGTTCACGATCTCTGTCCCTCCCCGATTTCAATTTCCGAGTGATCAATTGGAAGCAAAGGAGAAAAGAGAGAATCAGAGGCTTCTAGGACTATGTCGATGTCCGATTCTGACTCATCTTCGCATGGCGGCGAGTACAAGAATTTCAGACAAATCAGCCGTGACCGTGAGTATCTTCTCTCCCTCCACGAACTGTTTCTCTCTCTCTCTCTCTCTCTCCGTCCCTCTCTCTCTTTCATTCTGATTTAATAATTTTTTTCGCAGTGGTTGGTTTCGGTAAGGAATTCATTAGTAAAACTATTAGTTGATTTCTTACATGTTTTTGTTAAATCTGGATGTGGGAGTAATTTGTTCTGGTCGATTATTTGCATTACTCGTGGTTGGAAATGTAAGTTCTCAAGTACTACATATTTATGTGTTCCAATGGTTAATGCATTTTGTAATAAAACGAAATTGTCAGTATTTCCACGCTCACTTCCGTCTGAAACTTATGATGCTGCCTGTCTTAGCGGCCATACTGGTTTTTAAAGAACAATGCTTAGGCTCGAGTAGTTACGGTTGAGCAAGCTAGAGAATTCAAGTGTTGGGTGGAAGGAAAGATTGAGTATAGCCTGTAGAGGTTAGGTTATTGGTGGTTCCATGAGTATGGTGGTGATGGTTGGGCGGTGGGACTTTGGAACTTAAACCTTGAAGAGTGGTAACCCCGCAGAGAAGGTATGTATTCATTTGTGAACTTTCTTTCAGCTAGAATGAATGTTTCGCCAATAAACTCTTAAGTGTTAAATTTAAAGTGCGGACTGATGTAATGAAATTGAAACAAAGGTGTAGCAGACTAGCACTAGCAGTGTGACTCCTCATAAAAGATGGATTCATCTGCAAACATTCTCTCAGATAAAATGAAATTTCAGTTAACAAAACCCAAGTGTTGAATTCAAAGCTTGGACTGATGTGGATGGACTAGAAACAAGAATTGAGTTGTGAGATGACAGAATGATGGAAGCATTAAATTCCAAGACACCCAAAGATGAAAATTAAAGGCTGAGACACCCAAAGACGAAAATCAAAGTGGTGTATATATGGGGACTGTAAACCATCTACTTCGCATGGTGCATTTTATCATACTTGAGTTTTAGGAACCATACCATCTACCAATGATATGGCTAAAAGAAGATGTTTGCTGGTATGAAGAAGATAATAATTACATCTTCCATCCGCTGATGATACCATCCTTTTGTGGGGCCAGAAGGATCAATGGAGTTTGAGCGCTCTGTAGCTTCTCATGATGGTGCTTACAAGTATAAACTGATGGTCCTCTTGCTGAAATTTCTCTGCTCCAGTTTCAATCAATTGACTGTTCTCATGCACGAATATCTAGTATTATTGTTTTTCCAATTTGATAACATGGGTTTTTTCTCCTTCATTGTAACTTGGGAATAAAATTCTTTTTTCTATAATCTCCTACAAACTTTTTTTTCTATTTTCTTTTTCTATTCAAGTATTTGATACATCTGCTTGCTGATGTAATGCCTTTTTGACTCTTTTAAGTTTGGCAGTGAAAGTTGTTAGGGACTTTGATCAATGATTTTCCTGACATCCTCTTTGTCCTATGGTGGCTACCAAGCAAAAAGAAAATTAACCAAGTTTTTAATTCTTGGATTCACACAATTTATTACCTAGTAATGAAAGTCCACTCAACTGTGCTTTATGTAACAGTTTTTCTTTTGCAGAAACTTAAATCTCTTATTAAGTTTTCTTGGCAACTAAATGTAGATCAGAGAAAAAGATGTTCGTTTGGAGCATGCCTGTATGTTGTTGCAGTGATGATCCACAACATAGTCTATGTTTCTTTTAGAACTTTTAAGTTATTTTGTTATCATGAATTGGTTGACTATCTGACAGTCTCCCAAGTTCATTAGAGATTAGGCAGGGCCAAATTGTTGACTGAGCGCTCAGTAATTTACTTAATACTGTTTGTTTGTTTTTAATTCAAATCCTATTTATGTGTAGGATTATTGCATGAAATGCTTCAGTCGGCCAAAACAGGGGATTCAAAATCAACTTGGAAGGTATATGTAGCTTGTAGTAGTTTTCTGGACTTTTACACATGCATATTATTTTAGAGTATTTAATGTGCCTTTTTTATATCCATGTGCACTTTATAAGGATATATGAATTTACTTTTTTACTCCTAACTTAATATTCTTGTTCATTATCTTTCTTGTCTATGTATGTTGAACTTTTATTTGCTGATCTTATAATTTATTTCTCTGTTTCTAGTAATTCATTTCTAAATATGTCTGGCCTTGAACTGCTTTCCTCTAGGTACTCATCATGGACAAACTAACTGTCAAGGTAATGTCTTACTCGTGCAAGATGGCTGATATCACAGACGAAGGTGTTTCATGTAAGGATCATAGGGAAATTTTCTGAAAGGGTCTTTTTTTTTTTCCCCTCAGTGATGTTCATTTTTGTTTTCTGCCCAGTCCATGCTATGTTATCATCTCATAATTATCTGGCAAGCTACATTTAGTTGACTGTAGAATGTGATACTGCATGCTAGTTCATATCAATAGGTATCACATTGTCAATTTCTGTTAGATGGTTTTGATGCCTCCGATGCAAAATATTCCATTTTTTATGTGGAATTTCCAACTGAAATCAATTCAACCTTACCTAAATCCTTACTAGTTGGAGTTGCCTCCATGGATCCTTTACACTTTTGAGTATGTTTCAGCTGACAATACATAATTCAAGCCAACTTCACAATGTCTGTGAACCTACTGCAACCCTCCTTTATCTTGTTTAAGAATTGGCTATGAAAAAAATATGACACCAAAGAATGACAAAAGCTGAGTTTATTGTGGAATTTCCTTTGGGATGAATATGATTCCTTTGATTTGTGGTTGTCTCCTCAAAGGGAAGGGCTGATGGTAATTACCTGTGGTATTATGTCTTCAACATTCATGATTTTCTTGTACCTCTAGACAATCATGCATAGGTGTTGCTCTTGTATCTGTCCCGTGTACTTGGGCTACGTGTATTTCTTTCCTCAATAAAATGTTTTTTTACCGATAGAAAAAAATATGATTAATCTTATGATCTTGCTACCCTTCTTCTCGTGAATATTTTATATATTTATACAAGTGTTATATAGAAAAATATGTTAAATAGATAGATTAGTGCATCTGTTGTTGTGTGGTATGGTTAGGATTTTAATCATTGTTCTATTTAAAAGATAACCCTGGAAAGTTTCCTAATTTAAAAACTTGGATTTAGATTTTTTTTTACCTTGTTTTAATAACAAAGTAGTTTAATTTTGATTGTAAAGGCAATTATTTTTGTGCATTTTGAAGCTCTAAAGAACAGGTGTCAGTAATTGTTTTTGCCAAAATCTACTTCTAGCTGCCCCCTTGAACCTGCCCAACTGCCAGCAAACAAATAAGAATAAGAAGGAATTCTTGTCTCTTAGTCATCTAAAAAGAAACAATTCGCATCATTTAGTACTTGGAGCTGTTCCGGTGGGCCTGATGTTTTTTGACCAACCTTGCAGTCCTATGGCCTGACCTGGCTGTTTGCCATCTCCTGGAAAGCTGATACACTAAGAAGATCCATTGACTACTGTCTGCTTTTGAAGAAGTTTTTAGGAATTAAGCTGGAAGGCTGTTACAGAATCTAGTTTTTTGTTGGAGATGTAAACCAGGCTGGAACATAAATAGGGTCTGGAAGATGGTGCCACTATATCTAATGTGGACACTATGGTAGGGGAGTTGTGGTTAAGCTTCCTTTAGACCGATCAAATAACCCTTTTTCTAATGCACTTCATTGGATCTATCTAGGTAGTAGCAGTCCTTATTGAAGATTTTTATGTTGCCTGTCATTTATTCTAATAAAGGTCTACACATCAAATAAATAAAATCAGCTGTTCCCTTTACATTTGGGATTTTTTTAAGTGATGAGACAATTGAAAAGTAATTGTTGAACATGTTTTATTTTTATCTTATCAGTTGGTTTAGTTGCCCTGAAGTCATTAGGTTTTCAATTTTTCCTGCAGTGGTTGAAGACATTTACAGGCGAAGGCAGCCATTACCCTCCATGGATGCTATATACTTCATCCAACCATCCAAAGAGAAGTAATTGTTCTCCTTTGGTTAACTGTTTTTACTGTTTGTAGATACTCATAGTGCTAAAAGAGCAGAATTACACACATTTTGTTTTCTTGTTGGTTGAGGAACTCTTTGTTTCCATTTGTGTATTTTTTACGGTCATTTCTTTCTTTCTTTTTTCCTTTTTAAAAAAAAAAAAAAGAATTGCATCATATTAGTCAGTTCTGTTGTGAAAATCAATTTAGAGATTTTCTTTATTTTCTTCCAGTTTTAATGGCGAGGTTTTGCCCTTTTGATCTCATGCCGGTGACTTCATTGCCTTATTTTCTTTTGTTTTTCTGTTGATCTATTTTTAAAAGTGTGGTGTTGGGAATTAAAAAAGGCTGTTTTGTTTCATAATACAAAGGCATAGATGGGGGCCTCTCTAATCTCTCTCTCTCTAATATGCAGTGTTATAATGTTCTTGTCGGATATGTCTGGAAGAAAGCCTTTGTACAGGAAGTATGTGAAAGATCTTTTTTTTTTTTTTTAATAATTGTATGTGAAAGATCTTTATGTTTCCTTGTTTTGTCTATACGAAGTTTTGATTTTGTTTCGGTTTTTTAATCTTCTTTGTATTGGTGAAGGGCATTTGTTTTCTTCAGTTCACCTATTTCAAGAGAACTGGTTAATCACATTAAGAAGGATACAACTGTTTTACCTCGTATAGTTGCATTGAAAGAGGTAAGAAATACTCCTTCCGCAGCTATTTACTCCCTTGTTTTTCCTCCATTGGTGTTTGGATTATTAATAAGTAGATAGTGACATATTCCTCCTTTGGGTGATAAATGCAGATGAATTTGGAGTACTTTGCTATAGACAGTCAGGTATCTGATGCTACTTCCAGTCAACTTGTTTAATACCATATTCATAATATAGATAGTGTGCATTTAGTGTAGACGATATGCTTTTATCTTCATATAGATGATTTTGAATTGAATATTGATGATTCTCCTATCTTTTCATCATAATTTTGGTGAGTTTTACAAACCATTGCTGCTGATGAATTGTGTTCCATTCAAAATTATACTGTTGTGTGCCAATTCATGATCAAGTCTTATTATTGTCACTTCTTGTTTGTTATATTCTTGGTATAGGGTTTTATCACCAACAATGAAAGGGCTTTAGAGGAACTTTTTGGAGATGACGAGGATTGTCGCAAAGGTGTAGCCTGCTTGAATGTGATGGCTAACCGCATTGCTACAGTTTTTGCTTCATTAAGGGTATTTACTTTTTTTTTTACATCTGAATTTGATTTGTATTATATTAAAAGTTTTCTGAAGCACGCTTATCTTTAATTCTATCAGGAATTTCCTTACGTGCGTTATCGTGCTGCCAAGTCCCTTGATGCAACTACAATGACAACTTTCCGTGATCTAATTCCTACAAAGCTTGCTGCTGGTGTTTGGGACGGTATTATGAAATATAAATCACTTCCTAACTTCCCTAAGACAGAAACATGCGAGTTGCTCATCCTCGACAGATCTGTAGATCAGGTTTTTAGGTGCATGTGTTTGTTATGAATTTATAATTTTCTTACTGTAAACATTGTTTATATTGTTTACAATATTCATCGTGTAAATTTCTAGATTGCTCCTATCATACATGAATGGACATATGATGCCATGTGTCATGATTTACTGAATTTGGAGGGAAATAAATATGTGCATGAGGTAAGTTCTCCATTTTAAATTTTATATAAATCCTTTCAATTATTTGCAGTGCCTTTTGGATACTGTACGTCAATTGATTGTATTGTTCAGGTTCCTAGCAAAACCAGTGGTCCACCTGAGAAAAAAGAGGTTCTTTTGGAGGATCATGATCCTGTCTGGCTTGAGCTTCGGCACGCACATATAGCAGATGTATTTCACATGTTTATAATTCCTTTTTTCCATGTATAAATATAAATTGAGTTATATAAATGAATTTGAATCAATGATCTCAGGCCAGTGAACGGTTGCATGAGAAGATGACCAACTTCATTTCAAAGAATAAAGCTGCACAAATCCAACATGGTTCAAGGTTGATGTAAATTTTTCTTGTTAAATAGTTCTTCTATAGGGCATCCAAAAATTATGACACTTTCAAGGAGTCAGAGCTTTTTAAACCTTTACCCCTTTATGCTGTATTGATAGATAGCATCTCAGATTCTCAATGGTAGGAGTGCCCACTTTTTTTTTTTTGATAAGTAATAAACTTTATTGATCAAATTCAACTAGGCAAAGCCCATGTGCACAAGAAGTATACAAAAGAGACACCTAATTACACTCTAGCAAGCTGAAAAGAAAGTAAAAACTCATGAATGTTCCCTCCCTTTAATACAATAGCAGAAAACCATTGAATCAAAGAAAATACAAAAAAGTTCTAGATTTCCCCCACTGTTCTCTCCTTGTTGTTGAAGCATCTCTCATTTCTTTCCAACCAAATACACCACGATAAGCACAAAGGGACATCCTCCACATCGCAGCCAGCTGAGAGCTTTGATGTTGACTATTCCAACATGCTAGGAGGTCCACCACACTCTTGGGCATAACCCAAGTCAACTCAGCCCTACTGATTATGCATCCCATAACTCCCTCGCCACCTCACAGTGCAGAAAAATATGATCAATCGATTCACCATCTTTCTTACAAATAGCACCACTCCAATACAATCATCTCTCGTTTTCTTAAATTGTCAACCGTCAAAATCTTACCTAAAGCAGCAGTCCAAGTAAACAAAACAACTTTAGGTGGCACTGGAATGTTTCCACAGCATTCTATCTCCCCCAATTCCTCCTAGCTTCTGGAGTAAAGAAAACTGAAAAAACCTGCTATCTCCTCAACTTCCCAATTCTGCACATTTCTGGAAAAGGTCAGATTCCAATACACTGTGCCATTGGCTTGGCATAACACATCTGAAACAGCAGCCTGTTGATTTCCGACTAATCTGAAAACTCTAGGAAATGCAGAAAACAGTGCTCTCTCAGCACTCCATTCATCAAACCAGAAACTGATTCTTGTGCCCTCACCAACCTCCAAGCTGTTGTGTTACAAACACCTTCCACACCTTTCTAATAAACTTCCAAAGACTCACTCCGTAAGTCCCCCTAACCTCCTTAGAGCACCAACCCCCCCAATCACAACCATACTTCCCAGCCACTACCATTCTCCACAACGAATCCTCTTCCAATTGGAATCTCCACAACCACTTTCCTAATAAGGCTTTGTTAAAAGGAATCAAGTTATGCACCCTCAAGCCTCCCATCTCCTTTGGACTGCACACTTTTGACCAACCCACAAGATGAAACTTGTTTTCCTCACCCATACTGCCCCACAAAAAGGCCCTAAAAAGTTTTTCAATCCAGTTAGCCACCCCCACCGCGAAAGGAAATAAAGAGAGATAGTGCGTAGGAAGATTGGAGATGGTACTTTTGATAAGAGTTAATCTTCCACCTTTTGAAAGGTAAAGCCGCTTCCAACCCAACAATCTTTTTTTTATCTTCTCTACTACTCCGTCCCAAACAGATTTTGCTTTAAAAGAGGCTCCCAAAGGGAGTCTGAGGTAACTCATAGGAAGTGCAACCACCTTACAACCCAACAACTCAGCTAGATAATTAATATTCCCCACCTCCCCCACCGGAACCAATTCCAACTTTCCCAAATTCACATTCCTGAAACCGCTTCAAAACACAGAAGTACAGCCCTTAAAGCTTGTATATTTCCGCTATCAGCATCGCAGAAAATTAAAATGTCATCTGCATACAATAAATGGGAGATGGATAACACATTACTATTGTTTCCTACTGCAAAACCAGCAAAGAATCCACCCCTTACAGCAGCTTCCATCATACTACTCAAAACCTCAATTACTAAAACAAATAGGAAAGGAGATAACAAATCCCCTAGTCTCAAACCTCTCAAACTTTGAAAAAATCCACAAGATTTGCCATTGACTAGCACGGAGAACCGGGTGGTCGAGACACAATGTTTAACCCAATCACACCACCTTTCTCCAAAACCATGTCTCCTTAACATATAAAGCAAAAAATCCCAGCTCACATGGTCATAGACTTTCTCCATGTCCAGCTTGCAAAGAGCTCCCGGTATACCATCCCTCAACCGGCTGTGCAAGCACTCATTTGCTATCAAAACTGAATCCAAAATTTGTCGACCCCGAACAAAGACATTTTGAGGTTTGGAGATTATTTTATCAATCACCAAACACGTGATTTGCTAGCACCTTCGAAATGATTTTATAAATCCTGCCTACCAAACTTATAGGTCGAAAATCTTTCAATTCCATGGCCCCTACAATCTTCGAGATGAGAGCAATAAAAGTGGCATTAAAGGACTTCTCAAACTTGTGACAAAGATAAAACTCTTGAAAAACTTGCATCACATCCTCCTTCACTACTTCCCAACACTTTTGAAAAAAAGCCAAAGAAAATCCATCCGGGCCCGGGGTTTTATCTTTACACATACCATGCACCACTTGATGTACTTCGGATTTCTCGAAAGGTCTCTCCAACCAACTTGCAACGCTATCATTCAGCTGGTCAAAAGACAACCCATCTAGTTTAGAACGCCACTCCGCCATCTCTTTGAGGAGCTCTTCATAATAGTACACTATATGGTCTTGAACATCCTCTGGGGACTGGTACACCGTGTTACCGGAGTGAATCGCCTCAATTACATTATTATGCCTGTGTGAATTTGCCATTTTGTGAAAGAAATTAGTACATTTATTACCCTCCTTCAACCATGTCAGCCTAGATTTTTGTCTCCAAGAAATTATGAAGGGTATTATAGGAAGATTATTGTACTTCTTCTTCATGACTAAAGTCATGTCTTTGGAACCAAAACAATCGTTTTGGGATAGAGGGAGTAGTTTTGTTTAGCACTCCTTGTATCTTTATCCTTGATAGGGAACTCGACAAACGTGAGTGAAGATTACTTATTATGAGTGTTAATGAGGAAAAGGTGAGAATATTTTTTGATTTTGATAATTAATAAGAAACTTTATTTCCAAGAATAGGCAAAGCCCAAGTACACAGGACGTATACAAAGGAAATACCTATATCTTTCTAAAAACAAAAGAAAAGCTAATACAAATTTAGAAAGTTAACATCATCCATTACAAGAGTTTTAGCCTGCAAACCCAAAGTACTAAAGAAAAAATCCCTAAGTTCTCCCATCGATCGTTCTTTGTCTTCAAAGCGTCTCTCATTCCTTTCAATCCATAGACACCACATCAAACAAGAAGGAATCATCTTCCATATATCAGCAGCATTCTTTCTTCCCTTTAATCCATACCAACCTGCATCTAGATCCACTACATCCTTTGGCATCACCCAAAGCAAACCTGTCCGATTAAAAATCTCATTCCACAAAGACAAGGCCACTTCACAGTGAAGAAAGAGATGATTAACAGATTCTCCATCCTTCTTGCACATGACACACCAATTAGCTATGCACACCTCTCCTCCTAAGATTATCAGTCGTCAAAACTTTGCCAAGAGATACTACCCAATTGAAAAAAGCCACCTTGGTAGGTACCTCCTCTCCAAATATTTTTCCAAGGAAACTCAACTCCTGTTACAAGTTAAAATTCTGTAAAAAGAAGAAATGGAGAACTTGGAATTTCCTGCATGAACCCACAACATACTATCCTTTCTTCCTGGCATCACCTTTGAACTATAAAGTCTCCCCAAAAAAGCAGTAACATCATTCACTTCCCAATCAATGGCATTTCTAACAAAGTCAACATTCCACTGAATATTATTATCAATACAATAAAAAGAATGTTCCACAGCTACATCTTGATCCCTAGCAATCTGAAAGAGAGGGAAAATCCAACTTTAAGTGTAGAGAAGGATATAGTAGTATCATAGCCCAACGTTGCTCAAATAGTAGAGGGAGATATCTTGAAGTTTCTGAATATAATTAGGGGGGGAGGAGGAATGTCATATGTTTCCCAGAAGGTGAAAATGGCTGGGGCTGGAGGAAGATGAGGGAGGTGCTGTTAGAGAAAGGGAAGGAGGTTATTAAAGTGGGTGTTTCGCCTGGTGGAGGTCAACCGAGTGTCGGCAAAGGAGAGTTAAGGCACCATTCTCGGTCGTATAAGGAGGCTCTTGCTCAGATGAAGCTGAAAGTTGCAAGGCAGAGTGATGGCGGTGCGAAAGCCTCTGAAAAAGGAAAAGGGTTGTCAAAACCAAATGTTGCGGTGAGCCATCCCCATGGCAGGAACTCAGTGGCTTGTCAGGAGACATGGGACGTCCGAAGGATGTTTCGGGAGATGCAGGGACAACTGCGCATGTTGCAGAGAGATATGGCTGAGGTAGTGGAGTTTGTCGGTTCAGTTAAGGAAAGGGAGGATATGGGAGAATTAAAAGGCAAAACAATACAGTCGGACGATGGGCCTAATAAATCAAGGGCCCAGCAGAAAGTCAGAAACAGAAAGGGGTGGGCTACTGGCTGGCGAAAGGTGTCTCGGCCCAAATCGCAGATGGTTTCAGATGAGGCTGGGCCGTCTCAGTTGATTTCAGATGGGGCTGGGCCGTCTGTTTTTCGGCCCAAAATGCAGATGGTTTTAGACGGGGTTGGGCCGGCTCAATCAGTTTTTTCGTCCCAGCGGAGCTGTGCAGCCTCGACTTCGTGCCGGATAGTCTACGGACAACGAAGTTTCAGGCAGCCGTTGCACAGACGGCGCTGATGGAGGTAGAGGATGCCGAAAATCTCGTAGTGAGCCCTAGCCCAATGTTCCCAGCGGATCTTCACAGCCTCGGCTTCGTGCCAGATAGCCTTAGGATGGCGAAGACTCAAGCGGCCTTTGCACAGACATCGTCGACGGAGGTAGAGGATGCCGTTGATGAGGCATTGCCGATGCTTTGTGCGTAACAGGCACTGGGGGAGTTTGAAGTTAGTCTTTCACCGTCGAAGGAGGCCCAGATCGCGAAGATTAATACTGATGGGGTGGGTTTTGCTTCGGCGAAACAATTTGTCAAACCTTTTGAGGAGTTTGAGTTCGTTGAAGTAGAGGAAGATTCGGACGATTTTATGAATTCGGTGGAGGATGAATTATTCATCCCTGAGGCTTGCGGTTTGGAGGAGATCTCAGTGGGAAAAGAATTTCAGAATTTTCAGAGTAACTGGTTGGGGAATCCTATACCTTTGAACTATTGTTTTCCAAATCAAGCTTCCGATTGGGTCATTGATAAAGTGAAGAGATTCACCATTTCGTGGGGATTAGCTGCGAGGGGTATGAAGAGCAGTTCATAGCTTTGTTAATAACTATGGAAGCTGGGCATCAACAAAAAAAGAAGGGGGACTCGACGATCAGTAGGAAGCTTAATAGACTAAGCTGGTCGATGAAATTGGTGGGTAGCTCTAGTAGGAATAGGGTGAAAGGGAAGGGGCTGATTGTTCCCTAATGAAACCTAAGATTGTATCTTGGAATGTCCGGGGTTTAAACGAGGCAGAGAGATGTCTTCGGATTCGGCATTTGCTTCGTGAGTGGAAAGCGGACATTGTATGCTTACAGGAGACGAAGTTGAAGATGATCAATAGGAAGATAGTGCGGAGTTTATGGAGCTGTAATTATGTTGATTGGGTATATATGGCCTCTTCAAGGGCATCGGGAGGAATTGTAGTGATGTGGGATAGGCGGGTGGAGGATTATATAGGGAGATATATGGTAGCATGCTCCTTTCAATGTGTGTCCGATGGTTTCTTATGGGGTTTTGTAGGTGTGTATGGGCCTAATTTTGACGCCGACAGAAGAATATTGTGGGATGAGCTTGCAGGGGTACATAGTTGGTTGGAGCTTCCTTGGTGTATCGTGGGTGATTTTAATGTGGTAAGATTCCAAAGTGAAAGCTTTGGAAGTAGAAGATTGAGGCCAGCAAGTTTTGAGTTCTCAGAATGTATATTTGACCTGAACTTGATAGACCTTCTTCTCGTAGAGGGTCCTGCCATATGGTCGAATAATCAGACTTGGTCGCGCTTGGATCGCTTCTTAATTTCACCTGAGTGGGAAAACCATTTTCCAGATGTATGGCAAAAGCGTTTGGTACGCTTAACTTCGGATCATTGGCCTATTATGCTTGATTGTGGAAGCATTCATAGTGGTAAACGGTACTTTAAATTCGAGAACATGTGGTTGAAAACAGAAGGTTTTGTGGAGAGGGTCAAACTATGGTGGATTTCATATCATTTTGAGGGTACACCTAGCTTCATTTTTGCAAACAAACTGAAAGCCTTAAAAAGAGATCTAAAGGAGTGGAATAAACAGTCTTTTGGAAATATCGAGGAGAACAAAATCACCAAGTGGATGGAAATACAAGATTTAGAAAGACTGCAAGAAGGGAGGTCACTTAATGAGGAGGAGCAAGCATAGAAAACTGTACTAGTTGCAGAGCTAGAGGATAATTTTACAAGAAAAAATGTCTTGGCGCCAGAAGTCAAGAGCTCTTTGGTTAAAGGAAGGGGATCGGAGCACGAAATTCTTCTATAGAATTGCAACTCTCATAGAAGAAATAATAACATTGAGGTGCTGAAAATTGAGGGAGTAGAGTGCAGAGAATAAGAGGTAATTCAAGACCATGTGGTTAATTTCTTTGAAAAGCTTCTTACTGAGCAGGTGGGGTGGAGGCCTACTCTGGATGACTTGAATTTTGACACTATTGAGCCGGAGGATGTTGTTGGAGAGGGCTTTCGAGGAGGAAGAGGTGTATGATGTAGTAAGAAAAATGGTAAAAGATAAGGCTCCTGGCCCTGATGGTTTTTCTATGGGCTTTTTCCAAGAATGCTGGGAGGTGATTAAAGAAGATCTTTTGAAGGTGTTTCAGGAGTTATTCTCAATTGGGAAATTTGAGAAAAGTCTCAACACTACTTTCCTCGCATTAATCCCTAAAAAGGTTGGGACTAGTGAGATTTTAGATTTCAGGCCTATTAGCTTAGTAAATGGAGTTTACAAGATTATTTCAAAAGTGCTTGCTAATCGGCTAAGTGAGGTTTTGGGGAAGATTGTTACTAAGCCTCAAAATGCTTTTGTTAAAGGTAGACAGATCCTTGATGCGATTCTAATTGCCAATGAATGTTTAGACAGTAGACTGAAGGCTGGTAGCGCAGGGATTATGTGTAAGTTAGATATGGAAAATGCGTATGACCATGTTAATTGGGATTTCCTTCTATATTTACTGGGTAGGTGTGGGTTTGGAGAAAGGTGGAAGTCTTGGATCAGTTGGTGTATATCCACAGTAAGGTTCTCTGTGTTGATCAATGGAAGCCCAGAGGGTTTCTTCCCGAGTACTCGGGGTTTGAGACAAGGGGATCCGTTATCTCCTTTACTTTTTGTTATTGTTATGGAGGTACTAAGCAGGATGATTTCGGCTTTGTTGGCTAATGGGTTTGTTAAGGGTTTTCATATTGGATCTCCGAGTAGGGTTATTATCACGATCTCTCATTTGTTGTTTGCAGATAATACTCTGATTATGTGTGAGGCTGATCAAGACCAGTTACGGGCTATAAAGGCATTGCTACTTTGTTTTGAAGTGGTATCGGGCCTAAAAGTGAATTATGATAAAGCCGAGTTGGTGCCGATTGGAGACGTTCAGAATTCACGGGAGTTGGCTGGTATTTTGGGTTGCAAGATAGCGTCACTTCATATGACATATCTGGGACTACCTTTGGGTAAGCTTCGAGGGCGCGTTCGATTTGGGATACAGTGACTGAAATAATAGAGAGGAGACTGGCAGGGTGGAAAATAATGTACTTATCGAAAGGGGGCCGAATTACTTTAATCAAAAGTACACTTTCTAACCTACCCACTTATTTCTTATCTTTATTCCCTATACCGGCAAGTGTGGCGAGTCAACTTGAGAAGATACAGAGAGATTTTCTGTGGGGAGGATTAGGAGAAGAGTTCAAATTTCATTTGGTCAAGTGGGAGATGGTGTGTCGTCCTATCTCTAGTGGTGGTCTGGGTATTAGAAATTTGAGATTGTTTAATCGGGCACTACTTGATAAATAGTTGTGGCGATATATCAAGGAACCAGAAGCCTTATGGAAAATAGTAATTCAGAATAAATATGGTGGTTTAGGGGAGGGATGGTGTACTAGAGAAGTTAGAGGGGCCTATGGTACGGGGCTATGGAAACACATCAGAAGAGGATGGGAGGCCTTCAAGCATCATACTAGGTTTCAGTTGGGTACGGGCTCCAAGATCAAATTCTGGAAGGATGCATGGTGTGCCAATAGTGCTCTAAAAGATCTGTTTCCTATACTTTTTTTTATCGCAAGTGCCCAAGATGCCACAGTGGCAGAGGTTATGGGAATCTCAGGAAGGAATATTCACTGGAACATCAATTTCAACAGGGCGGCACAGGATTGGGAGATGGAGAGTTTTGTAGATTTTTTTAGTCTCTTGTATTCTTGCTGACCAAATATCCAGCATGAAAATGATTTGTGGTGGAACCCTGCAGTGAAAGGAGTGTTCTCTGTTTGTTCCTTTTATAAAGTTCTCACACATGGGCCTGAGATATAGTTTCCTTGGAGAAGACTTTGGCGACATAAGGCTCCTCCCAAAGCTTCTTTTTTTGTGTGGACAGCGTCCTTAGGCAAGATTCTCACAACGGATAATTTGAGAAAGAGGAGGATAATTATTGTAGACTGGTGTTGTTTGTGTAAAAGAGAGGATGAGTCGGTGAATCATTTACTTTTACATTGTGAGACAGCCAGGAATCTTTGGACGAGGTGTTTAAAAGAATGGACATAGCATGGGTTATGCCAGAAACCGTGTTGGATTTATTGGCTTGTTGGACATCTATTCGAGGTGTGCATCAGATCAAAGCGGTGTGGAAGATGATCCCTATCTGCATTATGTGGTGTTTGTGGCAGGAGCGCAATGAGAGGATGTTTGAAGACAGAGAGATCTATGGCAGAGCTGAAACTTTTATTTTTTAGGACTCTTTGTACTTGGGCCATTGCTGTGGACTTTAATGGCATAGACTTACATGATTTCTTAGTTTCTAATGCTCCTTCGTAGACAGGGCATCCTTAGTGTGTAATTTACAGATATTTGGATTAATAAAATTTGTTTACTTATAAAAAAAAAAAAAAAAAAAAATCCCCACACCAAATGTCATGCCAAAATCAAATCCTCTTTCCATCCCACCTTCAATTTAATATGATTAGAGAATTCCCCCCAACCTTTTCGAATGAACTTCTATAAACTCACCCCATACGCACCTCGTATTTCTTCTGAGCAACCCCCCCCCCCCAAAAAAAAACTTCCATATTTAACATCAACAACGTTTTTCCGTAAGGCATTTCTCTCCATATGATATCTCCAAAGCCATTTCCCTAGTAGTGCTTTATTAAACAACCTCAAATTTTTTTATCCCCAAACCACCACAAGAAATCAGTTGACAAACCTTATTTGAACTAACCAAATGAAACTTTTTTTCTTCTCCTTTACCACCCCACTAGAAATTCCAATACAAACTCTTAATTTTTCTTTCTACGCTTGCTGGCAATGGGAAAAGAGAAAGAAAATAAGTTGGAAGATTTGAGAATATTTTTATTTGGCATTTATGTTGCTTAGACTGAAATATGTGGGCTAGGATTTTTGTAAGGAATGATAATAATGTACTGAATCTGTATTAGTTTTTTTTCCTGCTTCTAGAATGTAGTAGGTATTTCCTTTGTATACTTCTTGTGTACTTGGGCTGTGACTATTCTTGGTAATAAAATCTCTTATTAATTATCAAGAAAAGAATTAGTCATCGTTCTTGTCTATATATTAGTCTAGCAATGACTAGACTCAGACATCCTGGGTTTGACAGTATTATTTGCTTGTAGTGTTTTCCTGCCTGCCTTTTGACAATTAGGTCGTTGGACATTGTAAGACAGTAAACTATTTCGTTGATGGACTTTTGTCTTGTTTCCATGTTAGCGCTCAAACAAAGATGGCCAGTGTGATCTTTGTGTTTTGTAACTCCTATTCAATCTTTGAGTAGATGCAGTCTGTTATAATGACATCATGATTTTTCACCTTAGAGCTCATGTTTTGTATAGGGATGGAGGTGAACTGTCTACACGGGAATTGCAAAAGATGGTTCAAGCATTACCACAGTATAGTGAACAAATTGACAAGCTCTCTCTCCATGTAGAGGTTTGTGTCTTGTTTACATTAACAGTTTTGTAAAATTAGGTAGTTTCACCTTCTGTGAAAAGTTTGGTCACAACAATGCAACATGATGAAGTGTGGCATCTCTTTTTATGCTTTTTTTAATTTATTGGAAAAAGGCCCTCTGAGTGTCTTATGCACAAGTTCAACGGCCTCTTTATGCCATCCCTAGTTATGATAGTTTCTTTTTTCTTTTGTATACTTCCTGTGTACTTACGATAGGTTGGCTATCAATTCTTTTGCTTTTCTTGTCCTTGCCTTGAACCTTGTTCATTTTCTGGTCTTCCTGAGCAGTGCTTGAGCTTGAGTTAAAAATCATTCCTTTGCCCATTACCAAGTACAACCATTGCAGATGTCTTTCTGTCATTTTTCATTCCTATCATCTCTCTTTAACTCACTAACATTGCATCCGCATGCTAACATTCATCAGATATTCTGTGATTATACCGACCACCCCAAAATAAAAATGAAAAAAAAAAAAAAAAGACTTCTTTGCACCAGCCCAAAACAAAGCTGATCCCTGAATTATGCATCTTGTGACTCAAAAGAAACTTTTAATTTTATTTTTTTGTTCGCACACCATTTATTACTTTAACATGTCCTCGATCTCATTAATATATATAATAGTTACCTTTTTCTTTTGTAAAATCTCTTCTGTCAGCATTTTTTTATGCACCTTTGTAACTTTAATAAATTCAAGGGCATTTCCTTGTGGTCAACAGTTCCCCATCATCCTACGGAAATTGTTCTATGTTTGGGGTCCCTAACATAGAATAAGATTTTTGTCTTGCATGAAGAATGGAGTAACTTATACATTTATGCACATTTTAAGTAAATGTACCTCCAATGATTTAAATGTTTTGTAGGTGTTTACTTTTGCATACAGGAGCCATGGTTTCACGTAGATTTGGTTTTATTATCTAGATTGCAGGAAAAATTAACAGGACTATCAGGGAATCTGGGCTTCGGGAGCTTGGGCAGCTGGAGCAGGATCTGGTTTTTGGAGATGCTGGAATGAAGGATGTTATCAAATTCTTGACCACAAAAGAGGTATGCAATTGTACAATAAATGATTATAGCTTACAATTGTAATGAAAAAATGGATGTACCTTACTCCTTGTGTATATGTATTTTAAAATGAAGTACAACTTTTTTTGCAGGATACAACCCGTGAAAATAAGTTGCGGTTGTTAATGATTCTTGTAGCCATTTATCCTGAGAAGTTTGAGGGTGAAAAGGGTCTAAACATAATGAAGGTTGGTAACTGAACTGCAATGTATTATTACTCTTTGCAGTCAGTGATTTTATTATCGGTTTTGCTGATGCTTTTAATGCATGCAATTTGTAAATTTATATTTGTAACTCGTTTCAGTTAGCAAAGTTACCACCTGAGGATATGAATGCTGTTTATAACTTGAGGTTACTGGGGGGGTCATCAGATACCAAAAAAAGCTCAACTGGAGCTTTCTCGTTGAAGTTTGATATTCACAAGGTAATGCATTATTTTAGTTGTGCATGTGGCTTGATTGGTGTTTAATGTCTAAAAAAAACTATGCCACTTTCAGAAGAAGCGTGCTGCTAGGAAAGAGCGTACTGGCGAAGAAGAAACATGGCAGCTATCACGATTTTATCCAATGATTGAGGTACTGTAAAGACACCGTCATTTCCTTTTTTATCATTTTGTGCACATACGTTATACAAATTATTGGAAATATGAACTTGAAGTACCTTTGTGATCTAGGTTTGGTTTTTGCAAGCTTTCCTATTTGTCTCCACATTTCACTTCTAATGCACTTGAGCGTATGACCTCCATCATGTTCATTTACTGATAACTATATATTGCTTGTAATTAGGTTGTAATCAGTGTTCTTAGCGTTTGTGTTTCTAATGTTTCAAGCCTTTTCCTGTTGGTTTTCCAATATGTATCTGTTCTGGGCTGATCGAAGCCAAAGTTTAATTGCTGTTGAAGCTTCTCAACTTCAAATGAAAGCTAAAAAACATTTGTATCTTTATTTGTTCTTTTTGCCATGCCAATCTAGAACTTCTTTTATGTTTCTGTTTTTTTGGAGACGATGGAAAGCAAATTTATCTAGTTGCTTGAGGCCTACTTTAATGACCATGCCTCCATAGTGTTGGAGCCTCTTTTTTTTATTACTATAAAAATGGAACCTCACCAGAGTAGAAACCTTCGGACACACCCTTAGGGAGTTAACCCTGGATACATAACGCCATCCACCGGAACTGTGTTTCAGTGTTGGAGTTACTTAATAACAATGAAGTTCTTATTGGCTCCCATTGATGAAGTGTGAAATCCTTAAGCTGACTCTCCTTGAGGGCATAAGGTTAATTCTTTTGTTAGTGATTAATACCAGATTTAACAATCATATTAATTGACATTCATGTGTCTTATCCATATTTTGCTACTTGGGGATTATCTCAGCAGCTCCCCAATTGCTTATAGATGCATGCCCAACGACGAAGGGCCCTTGGGAGGAACCAATGCTGGGCCTAAGTGACTAGCATCTTGTTGATATTTTCATTTTGTGATGGATTAATCATCCTGTAAATTTGTGGCTCTCATTAAAGCCACATGGAATGACAGAAATTTTGAACGTCTTTCAGGAACTTATTGAAAAACTTAGCAAAGGTGAACTCCCAAAAGATGATTATCCATGTTTGAATGACCCAAGTCAAACTTTTCACGGGACGTCTCTCACTGCAGCAGTAAATCAAGCTCCAGCTGCTCATTCACTTAGATCAAGGCGGACACCTACGTGGGCTCGGCCTCGAAACTCTGATGATGGGTATTCAAGGTGCTAATGTTATTCTTTCCTCACGTGGATCTGAGTTGTCCATTCAACTCAAAAATTTCTGCATTAACTGAGTACAATTTTTTGTTTTTTTAATATCCAATTGGTTTTCTTCTGTTTGTTGATTGTTTACCAAAAATTGATCCATTAAAAATTATTTAGTTGAAGAGAAATGTTTCATGATCCACAGAAAATTGCTCTTCAGAAAAAAATGGCTTACCAACAAGCACGTGCCCCCTTCCCACCACCATCCTCCCCCTCTCCTGCCCCCTACTTCTCAGCATCATTACCATCACCACCACTTTCCTCCCGCTCACCCCACATCTACCACCACTGCCACCACAACCAATACTAGCTACTCGCCTCTCTGGCAGGGTCACCATTATTCACACCCTGCACTTATCAGTGGCATTTTTTTATGGGTAAAATGGTCCGCTCAGCGCAAGTACCACCATCACCTCCCCACCTTCCTTCCCCCACATCTTCTATGGTTCTACCTCCGCATCCACAACCACCACTACCTACCAACTTTTTGTAGGTTCTTGTTAGTTTTAGCATAGAGATTTTTTAAGCGACTAGAAAATTATTTGAGTTTCAAGAAAAAAAAAAAAAAAAACTAAAAATAAACCAATCATTTTTCCTAAATTAGATCTTTGTTAAAATCCTTTAAACTAAGAATATGTTTTGCATTGAAACAAACTATAGGAGAAATTTTTTTCTCCTCCACTGTTGTTTTATACTTTTTCGTAATTGTAATGTTAGTTTTCCTCCTGGTCTATAGTGATTCGATACTAAGACACGCATCTAGTGATTTTAAGAAGATGGGCCAGCGGCTATTTGTATTTATTGTTGGTGGAGCTACTAGATCTGAGGTATGAAACCTGTTTCCATTCTACACAGTTATGATTGCTGCTTTTCTAGCTTATTGGTACTCATAAAACATACTCATCGTCAGCTTAGGGTTTGCCACAAGCTTACAACTAAATTGAAGAGGGAAGTTGTTCTAGGCTCATCAAGTCTTGATGATCCTCCACAATTTCTTACGGTGATTTATTTCAATTCCAACTTTGGTTCAGCAGATCCATCACTCCCTCCTCCTCTTATTAACCATGCCTTAAAAGTTATATTTGATTGCAGAAATTGAAGATGTTGACAGCACATGAACTCTCCATCGATGATCTCCAGATATAATGCAGTGGCTTAGGAGGAATGGAACGTGCTTCACTCCAGTCTCGAATCCAATTTGTTTCTGTGACAATCCGTCATTGATATCCATTTTTTAGCATTCAATATAAAACTTTTGCCTTTCTCGTTGTCGCAGTGATGCTGTATCCAGGATTTTTTTCAGATGAGCAATCTGCCTAGACTAGGTTCTTGCCTTCCGGCTTTGTATTGTGATAGACGTGTTGGAGCCTTCCCACGTGTGTATAATGTTAGTTTTAACTCATGGTAAGAGTTAATTGAGTTTTGTAAATCGAATTTATAAAGCCTGACAACATAAATCTATAATCCTGTATAAATTTAAAACTGTTCTTTCGAGTTAAGTGTTCTTTTACAGCATCAGGATTGGTACTCAGGCTGCTTGCTGAAAATGTTTTTCTAGAATAGTTCTCAAGAAATGCAGAACGGTCTGAGGGAACGTATCTTGCTGGAAAACATAACTCAAGTCTTCTCTCTAAATTAGCATTCTCCCAAACCTTCGGGTTCCAATTACTTCCATGGTTACGTAAAGTTAAACATACAACTCAAGCTACAGAGTAATTACGTTGCAAATAGAAAAGAAGTCGGTAGCCAGTACAAAATATAAAGGTTTGAACTTCGACCATTGATGAATAGATCTCTGCAACACCGTCTATCTATCATCTAAACTATGTTTCTGGATCATCGGCCTTTCTTCCTCGGGGATACCAACTTAACTTCCTTCACATATTTGTCTTAAAAAATTACTCTTCACCTTCATTGTCGAACCCAATACTAACTACGGAGGTCCTTTACTTTCTGACTCTGCAAGCTTTCTGCTTTTCTCTTCTTAGTTTCACCCACTAGCCTTTTAGTATAAGCAATGTATCCATCCACATCAAATTTCCTTTTGCAACCTGCATAATTCATGTACCGTATTTTCCCAAAAACTGGACGTTCTTTCCAACCCTGAAATGCCAGCAAGTAGCTAAGGATCATGTAAGATAAAGACTCATTGCCAATATTCAATCCAGTCTTAATTTCTATTTAAGGTCCCTACCCGTTTTTAGAAAGGTAGGGCTGCCTCAGATTTACATTTCATTCAGATTTCAATGGAAATAAGAATAAGAGGTATCTCTGTCATGGCTACAAAGAGAATGGTCAACCAAACCTGGTCATGAACGCCACATATTGACCACATGCAACCGACATATCCATTTGGATCCCTGCCATCTATTTCATACTGCACACGAAAGTTATGAATAAAGAAAACTCGGTAAGACAGTTGGTAAAAGCCTCCATTGAAGCACAACAATCTGTAGTGAAAATACCTTGTCATTTAGATATATCGATATTTCGAGCGCTTCTTCGGGTGCTGTTGTCCACTCAAGAATCTTTTTTGCCCAATACATCCTGCAGTAGGTTTTTCAAACACATGTCGATAACATATTGAAAATGAAGAAGTTACGAGAAGTAATAGATATAAGATCCAAGAAAATCACAAGCTGTGTTCATGCAAGATAATGATTCAAGTTTTCAACCAACAAAAGGAAGCAAATCCCACCCCTGTACATATTCATCAAGTGCAATTAATTGCATGACAAAACCATCACCGGAAAACGGCACTAGCAACCGGGGAATCAAAGTTAAGAAGTATAAATATCGATTGAGAAGGCTAAGGAAAAAACATGTAACCACCAACATACTATGACCTGTAACCACACTATTCCTGTGCCACAAGTGAGGGTGATTTTATAAAAATAACGGGGTACGGCCCTATTTAAAAAAAAAAAAAAACTAGGGAAAAAACAGTAATACACCCCATAAACACACAAAGCATGATGGAAGTAAACAAAGCAAGTAAAAAGGTGACTCCCTACTACAAAACATTATAACTCTTGTGACCTGAATGGATAGAGTAATTGATTCATGAAAGAAGATTCCTAAGATTACGTGATGCATCAACACATTGAGAAGTATAATGAATACGAATCAATTATGGACCACAAGAGCGAAGACTTTCTTCCAATTAATTTAGTTGCAAGTAACATGAATCTCCACCACAAGGGGGGGGGGGGGGGGGGGGTTTTTCCCAGAAGAAGTCACTTGCCGCATAAAACCATGCATCTTCCCATGGTAGACCATCTCCAACTGAGAGGCGTTCCAAAGCTGAAATTCAAGCCGTAAAGATTGTTATAAAAATCATACAACAGGCAACACATATAGATATAAGTGAGACCAAAAACACAAAGAATTTGTGAACCGAAAGGAGACTCATTGATATTCATATAGGGGGAAAAAAAACTCAGCTTACAGGATCAGCTGTTTGTGCCTTTTCCAATTGTTCCCTTCTGCAAATTCCATAATCATTTAGAAGTTTGAGAACTCTACGTACGGAATCCGCATAAAAAAATTAAAGCATAGTTTGACTCACGTGTAAATATGTTCTCGCTTGTCAGAAGCATGGTCCATCAAGGTCTTGCGTGCCCATTCCCATGCCCCTTTCAGTGAATCATAATGATGTTGGTAGAAACAGAAGTTATCAGCAAGTTCTCGGCGCACAATTAACTCCTCCAAGAATGTATCAACTGCCTTCAGAATAGCAGGTAGAAAATAGATCAAGCTATCATTGATGCCATAATCCACTGAACAAAAAGCAATAAATAGACTATTTTAAAACGCATGCTCATTTTTCTTAATGCCTATTCCATCAACATATATAAAAAGCTAAAACCCATGAAGCTGAGATTTGACACAACAAACCTGAGGACAAACTTTCCTGACCCTGCGAGCCTCTAAAGCACACCGCTGGGCAGATATTTGCCCAAAATGCAAGTATGGAGAGAGACAAGAAAGCCCTCTAGGTTTCAATGGATTATTCCTATCCGCTGAATAACCTTTCAACCTTTTCGTTAAGAACCCATTTTTACTTCCCACCAATACTTCCATTGCTGCCTTCTCCCCTGGTTCACACCACTCAATTTCAGGAACTTCGGCTCCTTTCCTAACATTACAGGATCATTATATCAACACTACAATCCCATAGAATATCTCAAGTCAACTCGTTCAAATAGAGCATCTAACCTCAAAATATCAGCAATGAGGCC
This sequence comes from Cyclocarya paliurus, assembly GCA_029856935.1. Classification (NCBI taxonomy): domain Eukaryota; kingdom Viridiplantae; phylum Streptophyta; class Magnoliopsida; order Fagales; family Juglandaceae; genus Cyclocarya; species Cyclocarya paliurus. Next base: position 6,062,738 of record CM056948.1, read on the forward strand.
ATCCCAATCAGTCGACAAAGTTGCACTGGTCCATTTTCTACTTGTAGGCTGCAAAGTAGGAAAATTAATGAGGTATTCTGGAAGCTTTTTATTTATCTTTCCCCTTATGGTCTTGGCGCTATACTCCAACTTCTCTGATGCCACCCAAGTAGGTACTACGTTGTGGGCATCAACTTCGTGAATGCTCACCGAATCACTCACCCTCTTGCAAATTTCCTCTTTACACCTCTGAATTTCACGTAAAGGTGAGAAGTCTGTGACTAAAAGGGAAGCCCCGCATTCTCTTAAAAAATCTGGTATAGTCTTTTCAGCTTCTCCCTAAAGATATTCACCCACAAGATATAAGATTTGCGACATATTGCAGCTTCAAAGATTATGAAGAAAATCACAAGATTCTCAAACTTTAAATGGTTCCAAAACTCAAGCAATCCATTCAAGTGAACCTAAACAACTATATTTTCGTAGGTCAGTAAGTTCTCCATAATTTTAACAAAGCCCACCCAAAAAATTAAGCATATATCTGCTCCTTAAAAATTCACTCAATTCTCAAGTTCATTGCTTGAAGATTTTGCGTGTCAAACTTGTCCCTATATTTTTCAAGAAATTCAGTTTTTATTTTTTTAAGGCATTGTACTGTCATAGAGTGATAAAATTAGATAAGGCATCAGTTTTGTTTTATTACATATAACACTTCAACAACAAATAAGTCTAGTAAGAAACCGGAACTTTTTTTCCCTATAATTTTATTAGTCCTTGTTGCTGGCTAGGTAAAACAAAGCTTTTTAAAAGATACAGGATAAACTTGGCACGCTTAATTTTTAAGGGGATGAAGTGCAATTTGGATAATTTTCAGATGCTGAATATATACCTCAATAGTAAGTTAAACCTATTGTTCCTTATCTGCTAAAAAACGATGCCCCAGAAATAGTTGCTGCAAAATTTTGAATGCGGTTCTACACGACCACGATATTTCGATTGTTTTGAAAACTGCCCCTATCGCACCAGTGCAGGTATTAAATCATGTTGTCAAGCAGGATTAGGTTTTTCTTTAGATCTTTACTTTCATTCCTAGTTCCTACTCCTGGGAACCAAAACAAAAGGTGAACATAAAAAACCATAAGGGCATTTCAAATGTACACTTCAACTTGCCTGAAACAAGAGGAAAGGGATTTGAAGGGTCTCTTCGAGATCACCCTGCAGTTGTTTCAAACTCCTCAACATAAACCCTATGTGACGAGCTTTCGCCCCTAGAAACTGATCAAACAGATTGAACGCCACAGCTACGGGTGCATTGACCTTGTTACCCTGATCAACGGCGTGGATCAATGCCCAGTTGTCTCTGATCCTTTGGTCCCTGAACATCCAATACACAACGGGACCCACCTCCCCGTCTAATGCTCGCGATCGTTCCTTCAAAACCCTGATCCGGCCCGATTGTACGCACGTCGAGTTGCAGGGGGGAGAAGATAAGGAGGCCATAGTTGAGAAGGCGTGGAAGAGGCTAACGTTCGCAGAGGGTTTAGCGAAATGCAGGAGGTGGTGGCGGTGGAGGATCAAACGACCCACGATGCGGAGGTTAAGAGAACGACAAAGAGAGAGTGGAGGCGTCGCGTAAGACTGCAATTTTTTGGATGGTAACGAAGAAGAAAGACAGAGACCGACTGAGTTTAGAGGAGGGAAGCGGAATAGTTAAACTTGTGGTTTTGAAAGGTTGGACGTGGCGGACACTCAACTAAGAAACGTGGCATATGGTCGTTAAAACAGTTTGTTGGGCCCGAGTCTGTCCAAACACTTGGCGGGCCAGTGTTGGCCCTAGAATTCAAGTATCGGGCTTGAACTCCCTACAAAGCCCATACAATGTTGTCTTTTATCAGGAGGCCTTTACGATGGGTAGATTACATTAGAAGAAATGCAATTCTTACAAACATGACACTAGTTGGCAGTTGGATGCGTCAAATCCTGAATTATACAGAGGTAGGTGGGGAAGAAATTGATCACTCAAAACCCCAATGAATATGTGGACTACGTTAAAGATGAGATTCACAGCATTTCTTCCCGTGTTTTCTTCATGCATGCCAAGTTCAGGGCGGCAGAAGTAAGTTCGATAGCAATAGCATTAACTTTTTTTTTTTTTTAAAAAAAAGCAAGTTAACTACATTAAACTAGAAAAATGATACATGAGGAGGGGACGGAGTTCTCCAACAAACGCCCCAAAGCAATAGAAAACAGTGTAAAATAGTGAACGAGTTTATTTATGACCAATTTCTTAGTCCCTACTCCTGTCTTACCATAGGACGTTATTTTATAGAAAGAAGATAATAAGATGTTTGCAAAAAAGTAAACAATAGAACCACCGCTGGTGACAGTGAGACTTCTGTTGGAAGCGATGAAGGTGGTGGGTGTATTGTTACATATTATCTGGAGATGATTTTGAAGAGATCCACAATCTCTCTTACAAGATTACTGGTTAGAGAAAACGATAATATAAGGTAGCAACCAGAATCTAAGCCGAGTCTACTGCAATAGGCCAACACAGACAGTGACGGCACATGTAGTATACACACCACCTAAAAAGTTGAATGGATGAGCAGGTCTGAAGAATCTGAGGCCTCTGAAGCCATTGGAGATGCGCGTGGCCTCCAATACCGCTCCAAGATGCGCTGCTAGTGGAAAACATAGCATTAACTTCTTCTACGTGCAAGAGAGATTGCCAATCGAGCATGATATTAAAAATAATATTTTATTTAATTTTTATTTAAAATCATTTCGACCCATTTCAGTATCCAAACACTCCTCAGCCATCAAAGAAAAAAGTGATGTACGTACGTGAATCTAGATGTTCTAGCTGCTACTGTAAATGACATGCCCACTGGCTGTACTTGTACATGAGTTGTTCATAGTCTTCATATATGATCCCTTTCTTCTCTTCCACGACAAGAGATCAGGAACTTCTTTAATATGTCCTCTTCAATTCAAAGTGACAGATTGATTTGAGCATGCATGCAGGACTTTCACCCTCGTACTAGACATTAATTTTCACCTTATAAAAGTTCCAAATTAAGTCAGGGACGAATCAAGAAAACCTGCACAATGCAGTACCAAAAAAAAAAAAATGCAATAAACAATGTGTAGCCAACTTTTCTTTCCATAATAATTCCTCAGTTTTCTGGGTAGATCAGTGGTAATGGGAGTAGTTGTAGTTTTCACATAGAATATCATTTATTCAGTTTTTTTTTTTTTAATGTAATTCATATTGCTTCCTTCTACCTTAATCTTTTTCAGCTTTAAATTATCCATCGGTTCCAGCTTTAATTCGAAAGTGCTCATAAATAAGCTGTCATTCAGGCCCATATTTCATAAAAAATGTAAATGCATGCCACTGGCGAATATATATGGATTCCTTCCGATTTGAGTAATATGGAAAATTAATGAAATATTTAATTATATTAATTATAAGGTGAATGCCTTCAAAATGGTCATGTAATCCCACCATTTCTTTTGTCTTAAGCAATCCAATAAACTTGGGAATACATTCACCCACCAAATCCTATCTTAAGATTCTCTATACTTAATAATTATAATAGTAATAATAATAATAAAGGTACTTGCTGCTCTTTTTGAGCAATTAACTAGCTAGCTAGCTAGGCCCTCGCTACAAGGCCGACGACTATCACCTTGCTGAAAATATTTGTGCTTCTTTTGGGACATTTCCATATATAATTTAACAAAAATTCGTCTTAAACAAATAATCATTTTAAAATAAAAAAAGCAATAAAATTTCCCAAAAGGTCTAGGTCACCGAGGCACTGCATGTGGGAATTTTATTTTGTTTTCTTTTCATAATGTTGAAAAAACAAGAAAAAAAAAGGGTTCAAAATTAAAGTGCACGGGACAACCTATTAAAAATACAAATCATAAGAATTATTTTAATATTTAACCTTAAAAAGTGAAGCAAAACAAGGGAGTAGTACTGCTCAATCAAGTTAAGTACTAATTAAATGTGACATTTTCCCCACATGAGGACTAATTAGAATTTAAAAAGAAAAGACTGATTTTTCAACTGATCCCATGCATATGAACATACAATGAACCCTTATACAATCCAGCATGTATAAGAAAAATAAATATTTGTGATAAATTATTTGTTACGAGAATAATTATTTGTGACAAAAAAGACTTATTTTAATAGAAAATAATCATTTTTATAAAAAATAACTGATCACAAATAAATAATTTTCTTATAATATGCATACAATATGATATTAATTTATGGCACCATTCTTATTAATTATTTAATTTTGAATAATCATGGACCGTTCATGTTCTTGAACCAATCAACTAGAGATAGAGCGACCTCCTAAGAAATACAATAATATAATGCAATTATGGGCAGCAAGAACATGACTAAGAAAGTTAATTACTAAAATAATAAGTGATTACATGGAAAAAGTGGAAAGAATGGTAACAATCATGATTTCGTTCGTTGTTTATGAAAGCTATGTTTCAACTGAGACATAATTAATTAATTATAAATAAATAAATAATAATTAAATGAGAGAAGTGGTCGAGTTTAATTTATTAGTTCTTTATATATATATATATATATATACTATTTTCATGCAAATTAATGAAAAAAGAAATGAGATCCCTCCCACCCACATAATGTGCTTGCCATGAGTATTGTCGCGTGAGATCCCAGCTGCTCCCATGAATGATGCCTGCCTACACGTGGCAGACGCAGCAAGACGCACGTGGTCAATCAGTCCATGTTCTGCACGTGCCAATTAATACTTCTTAATCCGCTCTCACTAATTAGCTAGCTAGCTAGGTTGTTGTCAATGTTTTGATTAGTTGTGGATGAGAATATCCAATAATTGCATCTGGGATTGGGTACATAAGGTTGCTTAGCATGGAGGATTTGGTACATTAAACACCATCATGAGTTTCTCTTTAACTTAGTCCACACATTCATTGGGGGTTGCCACAAAATTTACAAATTCCTATAATTATAATTAATCCCTGTACTTATTAGGAACCAAAGTACCAAACCATATGTTCATATGATGGAATTAAATAAAATTAATAATAATATTTCTATAAACTATATGATCTTATCTTGGTGATGAGGCTTTTGTTTTCGTTATAATTCATGTTTTTTTTTTTTTTCATCTTCAATTTTTTTAAAATATGCTATTCTCAGTTAAGGTGACTGAAAATGATAAAATTGAAAATAAATGGTAGTATTGTTCTAAATAATTAAAATATTCATGTTGATTTCTTTTCATTAATATTAAACTACTCTTGTTTTTTTTTTTTCTCAAGTTATTAATCAAATATATATATAATTATATTTAGTCATTGTCAATGTACTAAAGTCATAGCCGTAAATTATAACATCGTACACCTAACCTAACACGTCGTTTAATTCACCCTAACCTAACACATCCTTTAATTCACCATAGTTTGTCGGACTATTTGTGAGAAGATTTTGTACTTGTTAGCATGAGTTAGTTTTGTCGAAAAATAAGACGTTAACTGTCAAATTCGTGATTAAGAATATACAGACATTATATATGTAGAAATTATAAGGTATACTACTAACTTATAGCACTCTATCATAAAAATACTATCTTTTTAATAGGATGAAAATATCAGATATCCAAAAAAAAGAAAAAAGAAATCAGATATTCATACTTTGAGACTAATTAATAATTATTATATATCTACTGATAAGCCCAAAGAAGAAAAATACAAAAGCTTTCATGACCAATATTTTCTAATTTTTTTAATGAAATCAGAAGTTTATAAAACCAATATTTTCTAATTTTAATATACAAATAGAAACGTATGATTGCAAAAGTGATATTAATATACGAGTTTTGTTGCTTATCATTCTTACACATTATATTTTTTTTTATTTTTTTTAAATTAATTGAATTCTTATACTTATCATCTATATACCACACATTTAATAAGAAAAAAATAAAAAATTTGTAGTATGTAATGTATGAAAATAATTGATAAATTTTTTCTCTATATATATATATAATAGATAATGTCATGTAAAATCTTAAAAAATCTATAAATATCACATAATCTCTTTAAAAAAATAAAATCTAGTATTAAAATTATAATTTTTTTTAAGTATCGTTTGTTTTCAGAGATGAGATGAGATGAGATGAAAACTTTTGAGATGAGATGAATTGTTTATTTTATTTTATATTGAAATTTGAAAAAGTTGTAATGATTAGGTGAGAGAAGATGAGATGAATTTAAAAAAGTTGAATTGTTTATTTTATTTTGTATTAAAATTGAGAAAATTGTAATGATAAAATTAAGATGAGATGAGATGAGATGAAAGTTTTCTGAAAACAAACCAAGCCTAAATCTCAGTTATATCTCTAAAAAAAAAATAACACCATAATTGCATATTCCAATTACGTTGGATGTGAAACTTGAACAGTTGGGAGTCTTAAAAGAATGAATATATATAAATGAAAGTGACATCACTATGATACTATCCAAGAAAGTTACGCGTCATAGTGTACGGACATTGACATAGTAGATAGGTAGATTAGTCGCTCTTCTTTCTCTGGTCGTCAAAAGGATGTTGGCAGGCAGCTCCTTCGGCTGCACGTGACATCCGGTCCTGTGTTTCACATGGAACGCAAACTTATCCTTTACGAAACGACATCCTTGTCTGGAGAATCAAATTAATCAACTTGCCATCCGGATTCGGATTCCGTACTCCATCGTAACCGTCCAACGTTCCTGTTAAATTCTGACAGTCAACATTTCTCCTTCTTCTGTTTACACAATTTACATAATACAAAAAAATAATTTATAAATAATTTTGTATTTCGAATAAAAGATTTGAAGTAAGTCGCACGAAATCCGACGTGGAGGGTGTGACTCTGGTTAACGCATGCAGAATTAGAACAAATGTCAAGATAAGTCCAGCGGTCGGTCAAAATTGTTGGACGTCCGTGATAAACGTCTGTAGGTCCCGGCGGCCAGCGTGGGGTCCTCAAATGGAATAATAGCCACCAATATGTGGGCCAGCCTAGTTAGTATAAATTTGTATACATTTATAGGTTGTGATTCCCATACAATAATTTCTTTGGTGGTGGGATCCACGTACGTACGGAGTTCCCACAAAGTCCATGATTTTGACACGTGCCCACGTACTGAACCCAATTATACTCACAAGAGAGGGTCTATCACGAGGGCTTGCTCCCTCGAGTACGCATCTAATCTAATACAAACTTCTTAAATCAATTTACATACAGGAGTTTGCAAATTCCCTCTAGAAGTGCCTATTTGATCTGTTGCTTTTGTGCCCTTGTTTGTTGGCAACTTTGATGTGCAGTTAAAATTGCATGTAAAGTTACTATTAAATTCACCGGAATGATTAATTCCTACTACTAAGGTTTAGTTTGGTTACACAGTTTAAATTATATCATTTCGTCTTATCTCATATAATTATTATAATTTTTTTAAATTTATATATAAAATATAATAAAAAAATTTAATTTTTTTAAATTTTAAAATAAAAATAATATTATAATAATATTTTATTCATCTTTTAACTTTTAACTTTAAATAGAATAATTAATAGCTTAGATCCTCTCTTATCTGTTTTATGAGGAATTTCAACTCTTTTTCGAACATCAATCTAGCTACTTCTTTGGAAAAGGAAAACAGCTTGGTTTGAGAATTTTTCTGCTCTCCACTGAACATAACAGGAATATTCATAGGATTATAAAACTGAAATGGCGGGTGAGAAAAGAAAATGATGGAGACATGAGGCATAGATCATCATCATCATCATCAGTACTACTACGGGACTATGTGAAGATATAATTAATTGGATAAATGATGCCAATATTGCCTCAGCTCTCTTTACATGCATATAAATACATTAGCTAGGGGGACCCTTTTGAATGGGGACCACAGACAGAATTTAGGTAATGACAAATAAGGACATGTAAACAAAACCAAGTTTGGTGAAAAATACATAAAGAGAGAAGACTTTTTTGGCAGCATGTCTAAGGAATGCGCCAGTTTACTCAAAGGACAAGCTAGGCATAAATTAAGTGTACGTACCATGTGAAACGACAGTGAAAGCAACGTAGACCGTATCATTCTTTCCAAAAGGAAATTATTTTAATTCCTCATGTGGCTCATCTATTTCTTTAGTACTTGTGATTAATTTATGAATGAAAAAACAACCTCCAAAAAACTTGTGGTCCAAATGCTGCATATATGGCTACATATAAAGAATGTCCAACCATATCTATTTTCAGGTTAATTATTTTGAATTAACGTATATGCTTACTCTTTCTTAATTATGATCTTTTCTTTTCTTTTTTCTGGTTTTTTTGGAATCCTGCCTGCAGTTTCTATATATGTTCTTTTATTTCATGTGAAACCTCCTTGCTAGCTAGAAAATGTCACATTAATGTTTGACTGAATATCATGATGTTTTTGTTTTTCATCAGAATGCAGAATCTATAAGATCAAGCTTTGATGGCAAAGGATTAATGCTGCTGCTGTCGCTTGCATGGATGGATGTAGTGATATATATTGGATAAAAATTTCGTAATTTCGAGACAATTTCGGATTTGACTTTCCCATGGCTGCCTCGATCGTATTAATTATTATCTTATATAAGTCTTTTTTTTTTCTTTGTTTTTAATTCGATATCATTTCAATTGCTTTAGATCATTCCCACGATAGTCAACTCAGTGGTGATTACTAGCTAGAGCATCAACTGAAGATTTAAATCACCCGAAACATTGACAAAGTGCAAGCATTAATAATCTTTCTCTGTATCTGCAGTAGTCTTCATGAAAGCTGAAAGAAATCTGAATTATATAATAATATGAACAGAATGGAGGGAAAAGAATAAGAAAAAAAGAAAAGTTGTATGATGAGGAGCATTGGAATGGAGAAGATTCTTGTATAAAGAGAGAGGTCGTCCTATACTAATCATGATATTTCCTTTCCCTTTAACACAAAAAAGAGAGAGTGGAGTAGTGAAGCATACCATACTGATGAAAAGATCAACCTCTAGAGAGAGAGAGAGAGAGAGTACTGCCCGGCCTTAGTTGGTGAGCAGTCAGCAATAGCATTAGTAAGTCCTGCCGACAAGAATTTATGTCTTTCCACTAAATAAGTAATTAGACCAAGGTGGTGAAATAATACCATACTCAATTCATTCCCTACAAAAAGGGAATAGACCCACTTGATATTTGAACCTTTTTTAACTGTTTGTGCAGGTGTGCGTTTGATTTCTGAAATCAATCAAGAGGGAGATCAGATCGAGGGTGTGCATATTTCAAACTGCTTTTGGGACTTTGTATGATGTGATCTGTAAATAAATTATCATATATTTATATATAATATATATGTGGATGCCGGTATCTTTGGGAAATCTTTTTACTCTTTTACTACGTACGAAAAGATGCAAAGTAAACAGTGATCATATATGGCCTTCTGGATCATCAATAGGGCAACCCCTTTACCTGGAGTGAAAAATGCACGGACGTTGATGGCAAGCTATTGTACGTTGAATGATTAGTACCGGCCAATCCAATTCAAGATCTATGTTTTCCCGTCTGCCCTTATTTTCTTCCCCCGGCCACTCAAAACGGGTTGCACACGTAGAATAAAGAACTTATATATATATATATATATATATATATAGCCACGCTACATGCAGATTATAATGGATATTGCAGAAGAATATATATGTAGATGATGGTCAATCATGTGTATATAGGGTTCAGATCACTTCAGAGTAGCTAGCTAGCTAGTGGTTAAGGATCGAAAACTGAATGAATACGTGAATTGATTTTTTCTTTTTGAGAAATTCGAGAAATTGGAAATAAGCAACTTTGAAATTTTGCTATCTTGAGAAAATATTCACCAACAGATCGAACTGCTTTATTTCACTTCCGTTTGGTGTGAAGTCACCTGCATAATTATTATGCTCCTCTGGCATAAAGAAAGTTGTATCTAGCTATAGCCTGTGATGCCATGCAAAAACATTAGGGTACAACCATGGTAGCCAATAATGTTGCAGTACGTACGTACATCTTTTCTGTGGTCTGCAAATTAACATGATCGTAAATACGCGTTCCTTTCTTCAGTACATAAACCTCTCATTTAAAGCCATTCCATGGACACTCGACGTTGGAAGTAATGGCGCTATAATAGCTTTAGAAAATTGATTATATTTTGAGACGACATGCTTATCCCGACAACATATTTTTGGATAATCAATAAACTCCTACCAACAACATGTAACTGCATGCGATTGCTTGCAAACATATCCTAAAAAATAATGATAATATTCCACTGCATGCACTAGCTACCAGTTTCTGTTGAATATGGTTTTCAACGATCCCAATGTTATTTGAAACCAGAAAAATCGATTCAAAAGTTCGTTGTAGAATCAGTCTCAAGCATCTAATCTCCTCCTGTGTTGCTTCAAGCCGACAAGTCTTCTTTGCTCTGGGACCTCTCGAGACCTTTCTTGTAATCATGGGGGGCATCACCCAATTTAAGTCTGCATGAACTTCACGAGATTTAGAATGTTTAAGAGAGAAGTAACCCAAAGCTGATTTGATTGGGTTAAAAATAATATTAAAATCCCTGATTTCTCAAATCTTGGATAAAGACTTCCACTTGTTTCATTGTGGGGCTCCACTCTCTCAAAGACACAAAAACCAGGATATATGTTTGAAGCTGGAAACAGTTACAAAGTGCTCCTCCAGCTAGAAAGGTGTACTCTTAGGTCCCTCCGAGGTAGTTGACCCACATAACTATACCCGGCTTGAAGCAAACTCTCTCCGCAGGCCTTTAGAAGATGCCTCCTGATCACTGCCGAAATTTCTAGTCAAATACTTCTCGGATCCTTTTGGCAAACTGTTCCTCTTTTTAAAAATCATGGTCCAACCTATTCTACTAACAACCAACCATTTATGGTGGCATCTTTAGGCCATTAACGATATCTTTGTCGAATGCTTCTGCCACCAAAAAGATAAACTCAGTATCATCATATGCACAGCTTCTTCAGTTCAACTGGCAATAATTTTTTTTTTTTTTTTGGTAACAGAAAAAGTTAAAACTCTCTAAAAGAGAGGAACTTATTCTCCTTTCATAGAGATTCAAGGGAAAATAACTAATGTGTGCATGGATTTTTTTTGTTTTGTTTTTGGAGAAGTGGATTGTCAACGGGCAGACATTTAGACAAGATAATGAGCGAAAACCTACTTTAAAGTAGAGGTGAAATAAATAAGTAAAGGTTCAAGCAAAAAGTACCTAAGCTTGTTGAGGCAACTCATGGATTAGCTAAGAGACCGACCACAAGAGGCTTGCAAAACGAACAATTGGATCTTCCAAGCAAAAACCCTCTCGACCATTCTCCTATATTATAAAAGGAGCACTAATGAACAGTGTTAATGTTATACAGAGGATTGATCTTGCATGCCAACCAAGGAACTACTAGGAATCCACACAGCTAGCTGTTGAATCTGAAAACATGGGGCCAATAGTTCGGCTACATCGGTTTCAAAAGTTCAATTGAACTTTGGGAAGAAATGTGCATATTCGCACAAGCTTTCTCCAACTTAATAATCTGATTGCCTCCTAAGATAAATTACTTTATTGATCAAGAAAAAGAGAAGATTAGTAATATAAGAAGTGAATGCTGAATGCAGAATTAAGCAGCACCTTCTTAGGCTTTGAGAAGGAAATGACCGAGGTTAGTTTGGAGTAACCAATGTCCTCTTGATATAACCAACTAGAGCCTGTAAATGTATCCGTTGAAGTCCTAAAGTTAAAATGTTACAAAGGAATCAACTCTGATATACAAGCTGAAAAAGAAAAAGGTTATCACATCAGCTCTAATATATAATTGCTGAAAATAAAAGTCATCACCTCTCTATTGTTCACAAATATATTTCCATCCATTATTTAGTCCACTAAATGCTCACAGCAAAGGTTAGGACGGAAATTCAATCGTAATAGTTAAGGAGAAATATAAAAAAATTTCCCCTTCATAAATATTATTTATTCTGAATTACTTGAGGAAAAAAAATTTTACAACATTCTTCCTGTTGGGTAACTTTGTTCCTGCAGCATTCTCTATCTTTACAAACAAGAAGATTTCCTTTTCTGCAAACCCGAAAACTCCAATATTATCTAGGGTGAAGGTGGACAGTTGCTCGATTCATGAGGTCGAGCAGGAGTACAAAATTCAATCCCCCATCATGACCTCTCTTTCCCACCTGACTCCCCCAAAATCTCGTAAAGTAAAGAAATACCAAAATGGAAACGAAGAAAAACAAGAAGTTGTGGAAAGAATTCAATAAATCCTACAAATTTAATTTCTAAACAAGTGAAAAGAAAATTGTTACACTGAGGAGGTATCGACAAGAACATCATTAAGCACATCATCCTCACCGTTTGCCAAGGTGAACAGCTCGGCATCCTTATCTTCATCACTTGAAAAATCCCGTCTCTCAAGTTTCGAATGAGCTGCAATGAATATCAACTTCTGAGCCCTGTCCATACCCGCCCTTGAGTGCCCATGGGCACACACCCATCTCAAGAAAGACCAATTGCATTTGAATCCACAAGAAGTTGCATGAAGAAAGATTAGCCTAACTGCAACTTTCCCTAGCGACTTAAACTCAGTAAGATACGTTTCCCACACAAGCCTACTGCTCTGCGGGTTGGCAATTCTCATCTTTCCAGTAACGGGGTCCCTCTCCTTCATCTGTACAGCTCGTGCATAGACTGGATCGAGCCCTTCTGTTCTCCATTTCATAAGTTCCATTAGCACAATATGAGCTTCTTCCCTCGAAACAAGCCGGGTTATGAGCTTGTCCACGTCCTTTTCCTGCTCAGAATTCAAGCGTTTGAAAGGCGGAAGGTACTTTCCACTAGTGTCCCTAATCAAATAAAGAGGGTCGAGTATATAAGCAGCAGCCCAAGCTGGGTGATAATTCTTCTTGAAACGCCTTTCAATCACCTTCTCTACCGGTCCCTCTGCGATGTGGAACTTGGAACACCAATCCCTCACTTTTTCTCTAAGCTTATCCCAAAGTGGGAGGCATTGCCCAACTAATGGCCTTTCTGTCTCAATCTCTTGAGCCATGTCCTTGATCAATTTAATCAACGAGTGCACTGCGTCCAAATCATTCCAAAACCCCACATCCTGAATCATCTCTGCAACTTCTCTCGCAACTGGGTCCTCCATTGCTAGCATCTTGTACGATTCATCCAGCAAAACCAACGGTAGTGCTCGAGCTGAATTCAGTATATCCTCCACCAATGTATATACAGGCCCAAAGTTTACACTCTCACACTCGCGCAACGGTAGTCTTAGCAACCCTGAGTGTCCATACTCCTGCAACTGATATTTATGAAAGCTATTCCGAATGTGAGACCTGTAATTGACAAAATTAGCGAGCTTGAAACAACTCTCAGTGACCGTCTTGAACAATGGAAGCTCCCTGCTGAAGTCCTTAATCAAACTATTGAACCCCTGAAACTGACAAGAAAGATTAACCATCCAATGATTCTGAGTCTCCAAATTCCTCAGTGCCTTGGCCTTAAACTTGTCTGCAACTATTCCTACACACTGCTGCACAGCATTCCCACAAATGCCCTTGATTGTCTCCCACAAAACCTCCTCTGCGTACTTGGAAGGCACAGAGCCACTGACAAACACTGCTTTACGATACAAACTAGTCCCATTTGGGAGATTCACGGTTAAGTTCACCAAACTTTCTTCCCCCGAAACGCCATAATTCTTGAATTTCCACCCATCAGAGGCGATCTGAAAGAACATAGCATCTCTAATCCTTGCTTCTGACTCAGCCTTGGCTTCTTCATACTTAGCGTCCAATCTGGCGCCGGTGAAATCTCTACGAGAGACCGCCGGCAACCCAACTTGATTAAGGAAAGCTCGGAACTTGGGATGCTCCAAGGTCGAAAAAGAGACCGACCCACAAGACTCAAAGACCCAGTCAGCGAGAAAATCAAGCGCGCAATCAATCTGGCTCTTACTGAGTGTCGGCCCAGGTGATGTTTTCGGACTCTTGAGCTTCTTCACACTGTCCTCCAACATAGCAAGAGCTCCCCAATCTTCTTTCCCACCAGAGAGCATCAAATGCGGCTGCTGTGGCAGCAAGGACCCCGCCGTCACCGACACCGCCTGCGAGTACGCCAGCTCGAACCTCGACGGATCCACTATCGCCAGCGGTGGTACCTGGTACGAAGAACCCGAGCCGCCCCCACCACCACCAGCTGAAGCAGAAGACGAGCTACGCTTTCGATTGTTGGGTTGCAGAGAAGGAGCCGGAGAAGCAAGGGAAGCAGAAGAAGGTGAGATAGAGGAAATGGGTTTGGCGACAGAGTTGAAATTGGGGCAGGTCCCGCGCTTGAGGTGCTCTGAGGCGGTGCGGGATGGGTTAGAGGCCGAGAAGACAGCGTCACAGAGGGAGCACCTGAGCTTGACCGCTTTGGGAAGGCCCGTGTCACTATTATGAACCAGCATGGGCTCCAGGTGCGCCCAGTACCACGCTCCTTTGCCCTTTATGGCCTTGGTACGAACCATCGCTAACCCTTCGTACCTCTTGTGTACGGCCTTCGCCGTCAGCTCGTCTGTTGAGACTAAGGAGGGGGCGGCGGCGGTTGACTCCACTGGCGGTGGTGCCGAAGTGTTCGTAGCCGCCATTGCGAGGACCCAAATGAAAAGGAAGGCAAAAGCTGGGGTCTTGTTTGGGGATTCCGAACTTTCAAAGGTTCTTTTTTTAATCCAGTAGTAGAGTCTTCGTCGTCGTCGTTGTCGTCATTCTTGCGGAGTCGTATAGAGATGCTGAAGTTGTAGCTTTTTCGTAGCATTTAGCCAGAGAAAGGAGTCCGGAGTGGCCGGAGTTTGAGTTTCCGGCGAGGTGCCATGCCGGAGCCCAGCGATTTTTTGGGATTTTTCGAGAGAAAAGCTAATGGTTTTTGTTTCCCTGATGGGGTCACTTCAGCTATGTTAGAGAGAGAGAGAGAGAGGGGGGAAACAATGTGGAAAGGAAAAAGAAAGAGGGAGAGAAGGCGACGCGCATACACGCGTCGCTTATATGCGCGTGGAGGGCATTTTGGAGCCACGTTGATGGGAGCCGGTACGGAAGCCTGAAGGCTGAAGGTAAAAACCACAGTACGAGTTATGCGAACACTACCTGAAGACTGAGGATTGGTCGTTACTTCCAACTTCCAAGTGATTGGGGAGTGAATCCCACGCGCACTTGAGAAGGTACGAGTTTTGGCAATTCTCCTCTGCCTTTGAATGTTTTTCTGCTTTATTTAGGTGCAGTCTGAACTTAGATAAAAATAAAATAAAATATTATTATTTAAAAATTTAAAAAAATTTAAATTATTTATTATATTTTATATAAAAATTTATAATAATAAAATATTTTTACCTTCCAAACCAACTTTTATTTTTTCCAAATTTTGTTTTTGGTTAGGGTCTAGTTGTGGGTCGTGAGGGAAGACTCTTTTTCGTCCGTTTCTTTCCTTCCTTTTTTTTTTTTTTTTTTCCCAAATCTCTCCCAGTTAATTTTGGGGTTCCTTCTTGCTGTTCAGTGCTCACATATTTCTCCTTTGGCAAGTGTTGACTATAGACCAGCCAAGGTCCACTCAGCCTCAGGAATCTTATTTTCATTTTATTGATTTATATCTAAAAATAAAAATTTTAAAAATATTAACATAAAATATACATATGTAAATTCCATCATACAATATTATTAAATATTTAATACCATATTAAAGTCTGACCAATAATATATGTCGTAAAATCTATTTTATTTATTAATTTATTTTTACAACTCCAAGTCATTAAAATCTATAATTTTGATAATAATTTTACTAACACTAGTTAATATTTTCTTTATAAAGTCCAAAGAGTGGGAAGCTAGCACAAGCAAATTGTGTAAAGAGGTTCTTTTGGTCTCTATGCTCATTTTTTGGTGCAAATTTTTATCATTTTTTAAATTATATTCTATGTGAAAATTTGAAAAAATTGTAATGATGAGAATGTATAAAATCGTTTCTATATCTAAACAGGGCCTAAATCTTTGCGTGTTTAATCAAGGGTTTCCTTTGCTCTTAAGATAATTGTCAGATTGAGGGATTATCTTTAAGAGAAATGATATGTAGAAGGTCCAAATAGATAAACCACATATAAGCACAGACCTTAAAAAGAAAAAAAAAACTATTTTTTAGTAGTGAGACTTATTTTTTATCAAAAGATTTGTATGAAACTTGTATCTAACATTACTCTTTTTTATTTCATATATAATTCTATTTCCTGTTCTATGTTACGACAATCAAGTCTTGTCCCTAAACATTGACAAGTTACAATTTCAATGAATTGGCATGTTAATCTTCAGCCAATTACTTACCTAACCCTTTTTCGTCCAGGTTCTAAAATAGCTGTGCCACTAAGATTTTTGGCGTTTTTTTTTTACCCTATACTTTTAGCTTAATTACTTAAGATCATTACCTTTATAAGTTATAAAAATGGTTTATTAGTCAATGCTGAATACAATAAATATAAGCCCCAACTGTCATCCACCACCCGATTTACCACAAGAATTTGAAATTTTAAAAACAGATTTGACATCTTTGGCCCTAATGGGGTTATCGACAAACATTAATAAACATAATAAAAATAAATGAGAGGGACACTAAGTTCGAATTAGGACGTCGTTGTTGTGTCATGTGTGACCCGGTGCCTATAAAAGTTATAAATGTCTCATCACCAAAACAGGATCATTATAGCAATTTTATCAATTAGCTTCTTTATTTATATAGAACCACACAAAAACAATTAGCACCCAATGTTTAGGTTGTCCCCCTTTTCTCCTCTCTAATTACCTAAACGGATTGCGCTATTCTTTTCCTTGTTTTTCTTACTTAGGCCTAGTTTGGTTATTGATAATAATGAATACATAATTATTATTTATTATTTCTATTATTTTATATTCTATCATTACATTTTTATTATTTTTTTACTACTATTTATAGAATATCTAAAACTATTTCACTATCCAAACGCAACTTGAAAATTTCAATTTTTCCTTATGAAGTTCTTCCAAGAGGTGGTTTTATTTTTTTTATTCTCCTTGGCAACAAAGACGATCCGTGATACCATATGCAATATTCTTTCTCACATATATATATATTGGTTAGCTTTGGATCTCCATATGAGAATACCTTAAGATTACTTTGATCATAATTTTGAGTTATGTCCAATAAATTGACATATTGAATCAGTTCATACGGATGACAAAATCAACCCGTTTGTTTAGCGAATCACATAAAGTTGAAAGATTTGACCCATTTCCTACAATTGGTCAAATTATGATTGAGTAATCTAACCATGTACCCATGACTTATTTCAACTTATTTTGATCTATTTAATATAATTGGTATGTCAAATGATTGAATTGATCCAAATGATAAATTCGATTCGTTTAATAATTATGTCTCATTAATTCATTTGATCCGAATTCGACAATATCATATCTTAATTATCCTATAATTTTGTTTTGAGCTCATATTAGATTGCGAATCGAACCAATTAAACATTACCAGCATTACAGCAACTATCAACTGATGATCAAGAAGATCAGCATCTTGTTGCAATTGGGGCTTTCTTCTTCTTCTTTAGTGAATTCAATTTTTCAACCCAAGAAAAATAGGAAGGTCGTCGTAGGCACAATTTTGTCATGAGCTATCTAATTTTTATTAAGATTATATTTATATAAGCGATGCTGGATACAATTTTTGAGTATACAAACCCTACTCATTGTCTTTGAAAAAAAGTGGAGCTGCCTATGAAAAAAATGGATTTTTGTGAGGGTACCATATTTGCATGTCTTCCAAAAAGAATATGTGGGGAACTTATGCATGAGCATAAGACAGTACAAATCATTTTCCTAAAATTAATGATGGCTTCAGCGGTTTGGCCATGGTAGTGAAACTTGACATTTGATAACAAAAGATTATATATGATATATGGTTATAATATAAAAACTACTGAATTTTTGGGACTTTCACATGATAGGTTTATATGCAGCAAAAAAAAAAAAAAAAAAAAATATATATATATATATATAGTTCAATCTGCATGTGCATTTGAAAATGACAATTAAAAATTGCTAACAAATTTCCGATCGAGATCGAGCGTCCTGAAAGAGTCCGGCCATCTTAATTGCATCCTATCCGCCGCGTTCGTGTTAAAGCAGAAGCTAACTCATGCATGCATGATTACGTGATCGATGCTTAAATATTGGTGCTCCAACCATGCATATATCACAATCAAAACTTATTCCTTTAGGGATGGGTTAATTGCAGTACTTTTCTGTGCAGCTTGCCGGCCGGACGACGTACGTCAACGGGAAGATGGCAACATATATATAATACAACGTACGGCCTGCTCAGGAAGAGAGAGAAGCAAAATAAAAACAAAAACACAAACAAAGAACGACGTAAAAGACAACCCATTAATATTATTAGTAAGAGAAAAGATAAAACACAAGACACTCCGGTTGAGGTTGAAGCTCGCACGCACGTACGTAAAACTCAAACAATATATCTTGGCCTTTAAAGCTATAATTAATCATTAAATTCAACGACATATCGTTTATTCTTTTTGAAAATATAAAATTACATGAGTACTTCTTCATGCATAAGGTGTGTGACATGCATGCATATTTTTGTTCCCACGACGTTTCTGGTACTCATGATCCTCCAAAGTTTGTTTTTAACATACTTTAATTCCACAAAGATTATATATATCTTGGAAATAATGGAAAAACATGATTTTTGTTAAATATGACATAATTAAAGTTATTTATAAACAGTCCGATTTCTAGGACACACGACTACAACAAAAAACGACTCAACAGTACCATAAATTAATTGGGGTACAAAATAATCTTTAGGGAAATTATTATTTTTTTCACAACAAATTACTAGATATTTTTATTTTGCCTATATATTAAACTACTTATATTTTATAATTTAAACTTTCATTTAAGATCATGACGGCCTTTAAGATAATAATCAAGGATTTCTTCACAATTATTAATGGTCGATGCAAATAAAAAACATAGATATATAGTAATTTAATTAGGGTACTGTAATTATAAGTTAAAATATATATGTGGTAATTTGTGGGTAAAAATAGGTTAGTATTGTCTACTTAAAATTAAGAACACCTAGCACCATTTAATATATAAAAGCCACGTACAAGCCCACAAGAAATGTCTGATTTCTACTCAATTTGAGAAGTAATATTGTAAAACTAATATGCTATAAAGTCAAAAAAATCATCATCTCCGTTGCTTAAGAGAGTTATTGAGAGAGACGCGTGTTAGAATTCTCCTTTTAATAATTAATAAGAGTACCCCTCTTGCAAACAAAATACTCATAAATCTAAATAAATAAATAAATAAATATTATAGCTAGTTTTACCTTGCATGTCACCAAATCTTATTACCTGATCTATTGCATATATATTGTGACGAAAATTAAATAATAATAACATGATCACAACTCTCAACCGCGTCTAGGATGACACATAACTACTACTATACGTACGTACCAAGGTAAAAATTATTTATTTAATTATCTATGTCTTACTTTTCCACCTTTGAGCCAATTGTTTTAAAGTTTAGTAGGATTGCATTCATTTAGTCAGCACCGTGCCGATCAGGGCGGCTCAATATAAATTGAAGCTTAAGACGAAATTTAAGTGAATAATTTATTATTATAATATAATAAATTATAAATTATTATAATATAATAAAATATAAATTATTATAATATAATAAAATATAAATTATTATATGAAATATTTTTAAAATTTTTAATAAAATGAGATTTTATTTAAAATATTTAAATACAATTTTTGTGAATTTATATTTGCAATAATAACTTAAAATGAAGTCTCAATGTAGATTTTGTGCCTTAATTTAGCAAGATTTTAAAAAAATTATTTAAAATAGACATAATTCATTGTATTACTTATAAAAAAAAAATTCATTGCATTAAATATTAAATTTAGTATTATTTAAAATTGTATTTCATGAAATGGTTTTTATTTTTATTTTTTAAAAAAATTAAAAAAAAACACATTCTTTTTATTTTTGAGAATCTTACATAGGGTGGGACCTTAGACAATAGCTTAAATGGCCTTGCATTGAGCCGCCCGGCTGCCGATCATTTTTCAAAAAAAATAAAAAATAAAAAATCATCGGCCATGAATGTCATCTAATTTCTTTGTTTTAAGCTTTGATTTGGTTTTGGAATTGGCTAGGTTTTTAAATTAAAAAAAAAAAAATCATCGGCCATGACACAACTAGCTAGTTAGCAACATATATATAACCAGCAGTAGTACTGTACCATATTACTGAATGATGTTTATGCATGGCTACCTGACTCAGGCTGTCTTCTTTTTAAAGTCTAACCAGATTGCAGAATCCTTAATGCCAATGACATATATAGTTGTCTACAAAGTCAGCTCTTTATCCCTCCAATTTCTCTCTGTTAGCTGGGGCAGACTGTCCTTCTCAAGGACATGCATGAACAGATGATCGTCTCCTTTCACCTCTGTGGGCCTCAGGTAATATAATGCTTTTGATCTTTCAATCCCGAAGATAATGGAATATGTCGGAGATACTCTACTCCATCTGGTAGGCCTTGAATATATATTTTGCTTGATCCATATTTTTTTCCTTTTCCTGTTTAAAGTCGTCGTACTAAATTCGTTTTCTCATACGACAAGTGCACTGATGCCCTACCAAATTCTCTTTTCTTATTCAAAGCAACGTCAAAAATTAAGTTCTAATTTGGTACGAACCAACCCAAATGAAGATCACTACTGCATCGTATGAACATCATCAACTCGATCTCGTTCGTTGGCTACAGTACTTAGTACTCGTACTCTTAGCAAACCCTAATTATCATCACGAGTGCTAGCTGTATAATTGCTTGAATTTAATGGTGTTGGCCGGATTTGACATTGTGTTTCAAACTTTGAACGGTAATCCAACGTCCCATGTTAAAAGTAATTAATATTTCTAGATTATTCTAATGTTAATTAACTGCGTCATTAATGCGTTGTCTGACCTGCGTGCGTGGGTGCTAGGACTCTTCCATTCATTTTGTTGAGAGCTTTTAGAGTGCCGCCATTCATTTTGCAATGTTATAAGAAGCTCTTCCACTACGTTAGACATGATTACAAAAAACTCATTTGGGTAAACCGCTAAGGCCTTTTATTTTGTATATATATAATATTTCTCCGATACAAATATAAAGAATTTCTAAATAAAATAATTAGGTTATTGTTTTCAAAAAATTAGAAGACATGCAGTACAAAAACTCGCAAATTCGCATGATGGGTGCATGAATATCAGTACTAGTTCGCATGAGCTTTGTCGCATTAAGCAAGATCGATGCTGCTGGCACAACTCTCACGCGATGGCTCTGCAAGGTCATGAATCGAAGGCTCACACGAGTCATGTGTGGGACATCATGCGCTCAACAAAATGTGCAATAATTCGTTTTTTAATTGCAATATTAGACCTCCTTTTTGCCTAGACAATTGTACCCTACCTATACAAACATCATTACGTACTGTTTCCAATCTTATGAGCATTATTTTTTCAATTATTATAATTTGCTTAGAGAAAAAGAAAACCTTTGTGGTCATGTTTTGCCCTTCCAATCCTAAACTATTTTTGTCTATCTTGTTGGAGTTCCAATTTGGCAAACAAGAAGATCAGATCATGGAGTTCTAAATTAAGCTTTTAATTTCCAATATCTAGATTGATTGAACATTCAAACAGTTTTTTCTCTTGAAAAGTTCTTAAAAAACTTCCACTTCCTAAACAAAATATCCTCATATGATTTTATTTATTACTTCATATATGTTTTTTTTTTCTTGATTGTGGCTAGTACGTACAATTGGTGAAATTCACCTCTCAAAAAGTCTTTGAATAATTGGTATAAAAACACTTATTCTCTCTCTCTCTCTCTCTCATTATATTTGGGTCAAATTTGGGATTTTGAGAAAATAGAACCAATGATGCCGCAAAAGAAATTAGGGCATTATACAAAGTCTATGACATAATGAGAGTCCGAGAAAGCTAATTTGCAAATTTCTCAACTTTATAAAAGTGTAGAAAAGAGAAATGGGCCAATTAGGAGCTGGGAGGCCTACAAACAGGCTGATCAAAGCTGAAACTTGTTTTGCAATTGCAAAACAAGTGGCTCGATCAAGCACATGAGTAAGGTGGGGGCCCCCCCAATTGGTGAAATCATGATAATGTCTTTGTGTTCCACTTAGCTAGAAATCGCTAGCTTCTTCTATTAGATTAGATCGAACTCAGAAATAAAAATATCCCTTAGATTGCATGATCATCGTCGCTTGAGACCATATATATTATGATAGATACAGATAGTGCTCTTAAGGGATGATGGGCCTCTTTGGAGTTACCACTATTTTCTGAGGATGATTAATTGAGGCTATGATGGGAATGCAGCCATGCAGTATGATTTTCTAAATGGAGAGCCATCAATCAATATTAATGGTTTCCTTTCATCATCATGATGATCTCTAGGTTGTGTTCTTAGTTTTTTGCATTATCAACAAAGATAGACGAGCCGAAAACTCTCCCTAAAGTTGATGGGCCAATGGGGGGGAACAAAGGAGCATGTTCTAATTTAAGGGTGCCTTGAAAGACCCACAAAGGATGACAACAACTAGCATTGACGGGCCTGGAGTTCAATTTAACAGGAGGGCCTCACTATTAAAAGGGATCGGTGTTATATATATATATATGCCATGGATTTAGCCGAAACTCTTCTTCTATTTCAGTTACAAGTTTTTTTTGGGCAAGTAAATGTAAAGCCTCTTGCTTCGCTTTGCTAATTTTTTTTGTTAATATATAATATAAATAATTAAATCTCAACTTAAAATTTTGAGATAAATAATGATTTTACATAATATGAGAGCAAAAGTTATGAGTTCGAATCTTACACTTACTCTATTTAATTAAATATTTAACGTATTGAACTCATTTATCAAGAAAGAGTTCAATCCGAATGAGTGTAAAGATATAATATAAATAATGAAATTTATCTATTTCCCTTAAGCTTTTGAAATAAATAATAATTTCACACTTTTGCTTGTTCATCCATCTAGTTTTTCCTAGTTTGGTGATTGGTCTCCTTAGTGAAACCATATAGAGCAGCCTACATATTAATACGATCCTTTTTATTTGTGTTTAGCATTCACGAAAACATATCGTCCTATGTTGTTTTTGTTATCATCTTCTGAATTCATCTTTACAATCCAACACGAGCATTACTTCCAAGAATATATTGTAATTTTTTTTTTTTTGAAGAATATATTGTAATTTGGAACTATATATACATTAATTTAAAAGCATGCAAGAACTTATCTCAATGGGGACACTGACACATGTCATCCAAAAGACCTAACGCAGGCAGCAAAATATTCGGGGGCAGCCGAGAGAGAGAGAGAGAGGGCGACAAGCAAAGTTGATCCAATATTTAAGAGCACTCTCAATGGATTAACAAAATTAAATGACATTTTTAGTTAATATGAGATGAATTTAGTTTTGACTATTTCAATCCCTACATTGAAATAGTTATTTTTTCATTATATAACAATAAAATAATATAAGATAAATTTGACTTTAATTATTTCATTCACATTAAATTCACACATTGGATTATTCATTTATCCATTATATAGTAATAAAATAATATTACTTTAAAAAAATATTTAATTTTTTTAATTATTAGTTTATTTAATTTTTTTAATTATTAGTTTATTTAATTTT
Source organism: Cyclocarya paliurus (assembly GCA_029856935.1). NCBI lineage: Eukaryota > Viridiplantae > Streptophyta > Magnoliopsida > Fagales > Juglandaceae > Cyclocarya > Cyclocarya paliurus. The sequence goes on from CM056948.1 coordinate 6,086,683, forward strand.
ATTACATTTTATCATTCTACCTATTATATGTGAAGTAGTAATCATATTTTAATTAAATTAATGTTGTTTCATATAAAGTAGAATCATAAGAAAGATGAAAGAGAAATAATTAATAAAATATACATTTAGCCCATCTACAATAACCTTCAAATTAAGAAAATATTTTGACAATCTATGTATCTAAAGTCTAATCATTTGAAATTTAGTTTTAGGTTGCTAGCCCAAAAAAAAAGGCCGAAAGGGAGGAATAACGCCCACCGTGGGGCTCGAACCCACGACCACAAGGTTAAGAGCCTTGCGCTCTACCGACTGAGCTAGACGGGCCCTTTGAATAAAAGCGCCAGTCTAATTTAATATAAAGTTCAAAACGGTTATGGTCAAAAGCTGATGAGATTAATTTCACCATGGAAAAGCCCAAAAGGGCCCATATTGATATGGAGCTATCAAATGATTGCAAACCGAAGAGCACTTGGACTGACTCCCACCACTCAAGTAGTCAAAAGTATCAGAATGGCAGAATCTCTGTAGTAGAATATGACTCGTTCCTGACACCACTTCAGATGATGTGAATCATTACAAAATTGCAGGCATTTTATTTTCTTTAGCCATTGAACATGGTACTAGACCCTTTTTTGTTTTTTTATGTGGGGGCAACGTGGCACTAGACTTGAAGAAACTGACGTTTGTCTTTCTCCAACTATAGGCGATTTGAAAGATGCACCTTGAACATGTATTTCTGGGAATCAACCCAGCAATACTAAACAGGGTTCTAATTTTTCTTTATTATACATTGTCAAAAAGAAAAATTTATATCACTCTCAAATGGTAGGAGCAGCATATATGTACTTCATTCATACTTAGCTGTTGAAACCTGAAACAGAGATTGAGGAACAACATTTATCTGACATTGCAAAAATCACCATCCATGATCCTAAGCACAACATCAAAGACAAAAAGTCCCTCCCTCCCGCCCCCCACCCCGAAAAAAGAGAAGCTGAAGAAGCTACACGCACAGAATTTTGAAGAGCCCCAAGTCAATTTCCTCCTTAGCCACTAAAGATTTCTACTTTGACTAGCATGGACTAAATTCTAATCACATTTCAGAAAATTCTCATGGGTGAGAAGCATAACAAAGGGCAATGTTCCAGATGGGTTCTGCAGTACCATAGCTAGTCAGATTTCAGATCTTGGGTAGAAATATGGTATGAGCCTCCATTATGTTCACCACCGGTTTTCAATTCCCCTTTCAACTGGATTACATAAAAAGCAAAGAAAATACAACATTAGAAGGAACAAGAAAATAAAAAAATCCAATTTAGAATCACTTTAGAATAATAATTATTATAAAGAAAGGTGATTCAACCTAACGTACATCCAATTAATCTGCATACTAGATATATCAGTATACTAAATCAATGAGAATAAAATGACGGGGATACAAGTGTCAAGAAAATTACTCAGTTACTCAATATTGTTCTTATGCTCCAGATAATGAAATTAATTAAATAGTAAGAATAATTCAAGAAGCATTGACCTAGTACTACTGGTTTACCTTCTCAAAGAGCTTCTTCTGATACCGATACCCCTGATGCAAATAATCAAAAAAGTCATTTCAGAAACATTTTTCACTTGCATTCACTGTGAAAACGATACATTAAGAACATAATAAAGAAATTGTAAATTACCTTGTCAGTTCCATAAATGTAATCACAGTAGGTGAACACTGAAGCAAAGTTGCTCTGGCTTTGCCCTCCAACATAATGATGGTAATCATGATACTCAGCACCACCGTAAAATGGGATGTATTTTGTGGGGCTCCAAGGGAAGTCATACCTGTATCGCAACACATAAATAACATCATCTGTCTTTTACCAGAATGGTAAAAGTTCAGTGAAGACAACAAGGATATACAGTAGCTTGTTAAAATGAAACAATACAGCTTCACTGAAACTGATTATTAAAAATACTACATAATGTAAGAAGCCATTGGCTCAAAACATATGAATATTAGGCATGCCAGCCAAGCAACTATCTGAAATAACTTGCTAGTGCCACTAGGATATTTCTTCTCAGTCAAACCCACCAAGGACCCGCTGTAAAACTCATAAGACCAAAAGTGGTCATCTGTTAATACCCCACCTAGAAAGCAGGGATCATCATAATCATGATCTAGCCAGACCTGCCTTCCATGTGTCGGGGAGGCACAAGTGACTTCTTAGGAATTAAACTTCCAAGCAATTAGAAAAAGGCCCTTATTTCTATTTTACCTCTCAGCTCCAGAGGCATGCCCAAAGACCTAGATTCAAGGACAAGGAAAATGAGTTCTCGGTTATTTCCAGCAATTACACCTTCATTTTTAATGTTGCGTCTTGTTCTACATCTCTCCCCATCCTCTTACTGAATTCTAGTACGGTGCTATGTACAAGCGTGCATATCTAAATTACTAGGTCGCTTTTCATAATCATAACCAAAATTGTGGTGTGCAAAAACAAGACATAACATCCAAAGAGAATTGTAAAAAAAGGGATTAAACAGGTAGTCAAACTTCAAGTTAATTAATGAGCAAAGAGAGTTTTTTAGTGTCACCTATAACCAAAAATGATTTTGAGAAAGTCCAACCAGCAATCATTTAAGTCTACATTTTGAGAAGCTTTTATAAAGTTCAAAAAGGAAATGATAATCATCAATGATGCAGACCTCAGATGGAACACGAGACACGATTTTTTTTAATAAACTGATGCAGAAGTTTTAGGTTGCCATTTAGCGATTGTAACTAATCTAGAATGATTAAAGCCCTTCTTGCAACCACATTCACACCCATCATCCTACAACTTTGCATCACCAAATGGATATATATAAACAATCCAAAAGAACAACAGAGTATGGACTATGGAGTATTTCACTGATGTGGAACGACATCATGTTTCCTGACCTTGCAACATATTCCTTGACTGAAATTCACATAGATTCAACATACTTTCCTCACATTATAGCCTTTAAGTAAATAAATCATCATTTTTGCAAATTTTTTGTGTAGAAATTAACAGTACCTCACAAATGAAAAACAGAACAACAACAAAGCAAAGAAGAAAACAAAAGAAAAGACAGTAGAAGGCATCTCGCCGATCCTAGTACCCACCACCAAAAAGGTAAGGCACTATTAAAGATCATTGAAATCCATCGTACTTTTACATCGAAATTATATTAGTAAAGAAGAAAAGAAAGAAAGAAATTCTAAAGTCGGCATCATTCTGTCGCAGTCCAATAAAGCAATAAAGAGGACAGTAAAAGAAGCATATGCAGCATGCGTACCCGCTATGCGTTTCTATCGCCTCAATCTGCCGTAAAGCAATCCACAGCCAGAATGTGACCAGGTGACCAGGCACCATGGCCGGCCCGAGGAAAGATGGGATCCCGAGGATCAAAATCTCGGCCCAATGCGCATAGGGCGCCGCAAATCCAATTGGAGCTGTGTATTCATGATGAACTCTATGAATCTTCTCGTAACCCCATTTGTTATGCAGAAATCTATGGATCCAGTAATTCGAGTAATCCTCCACCATGAAATACACTAATAACTGTGCAAAAATTTCCCATCCCGAAGGTAATGGCAACCCCGTTCGAATCCCAATCATCTGTGAATGAACAGAAAATTGCATAAAATTCAATATTGCAAAAAGATATTCCAGGAAGAAAAGAAAAATCCCAGAAGCACTGGAAAAGAGAATTTCCCCAAAATACAAAACCCCATTACTTAATTAAAAAACAGGACTAAAATTACACATGGAACAGAAAACTAAACAAAATTTCCTACTAATTCAAAAGCTTGAAAATGTCATTGCACAGATATGTCAAAACTCGCAATGAGTACTTCCACAAAATATTATAAGTGCCAAAAGCTCGAATCAGAGACATCACATAACAATAATCACAGAAACTGTATTGCATTGAAAACCCACTAAATAATCATAGAGTTTAAAAATTAAGAAATGTAACAAATCCAAAAGCCCGAGATTCTCCCCCTAAAATCAAATTCGATCATTAAAAAAATTCTTTAAACCTCGAAAGTATGCGCGGAGTAACAAAAATAATACGAGCCCAAGTTTCCTATAACCTTTAGACGAGAAAATTCAACCCAAATCTCATTACAAAAATCCTCCACAGGAAGGAAGAAAGTACACACACAAACATAATACCCGTATAGAAGGGTAGGAAACGAGCTGCAGAGGACCGACAACGAGAAAGAACATGCGCATGACGTCCTTGTAGCAGCGAAACACTTCGGCGGAAGACAACCTGGCCTTGGGCTGAATCTTGTAGCGGTCGAAGCCGGCCAAGCGCGCGAGCTCGATTAAGACCAGAGGCAGAGGGATGGCGGAGAAGACGAAAAAGAGGAAGAGAATGGTATGACAGTAGAGGAAATAATCGGACTTGCGGGCGGAGTAGTGGAACCAGAGGGTCTCAGAATAGGTCAGGTTTCGGCCGAGAGCGGCCGAGGCCTCGTCGAGAGTCTGGTACGGCAGCATTGGAGTTCGGAGATCGGACGGCAGGGATTCTGAATGAGGCAGAGAACGTTCGTGGGGGGTTTTAACGAGTGGCGGATACAGAGAGAGAGAGAGTAGTAATGACTATGACAGGTTGGATCGTATATACTTAAGGGACTGGTCTTTGTTTTTGGGTATGGTGATGAGCTGGATGTCTGTTATATCATGCGGGAGTTTCAAACGGCTCAGGTCACTGCCTGCCAGCCTACCTCCCTAATCCGCATTTTCCCCACTGATTTATAATCCCTTTTTTACCATATTTCTTCTCTCGCTTTAAATTGTATTTTTTTTTTTTCAGAGTTACGTTCGGTTTGGATATTTAGAGTATCATTTAGATATTTAGAGTATCTTAAATCATCTATAAAAAAATAAAAAATAATTTATAAATAATAATAAAATAATCTAAAAATATTTGAAAATAATGATATTCTCAAACAAATTCTTTATATTTAAATACTAGTTTTGAATTGAATTCCGCACCATTTTAAAGGTTCATTTAGATAGTGAAATAAGATTAACTATTTTTAGATGAATTGAATAAAATATTATTAGAATATTATTTTTTAATATTATTATTTTTTAATATTATTATTATTTTAAAATTTAAAAAAATTGAATTAGTTATTATATTTTATGTAAAAATCTAAAAAATTTATAATAATATAATTAGATAAGTTAAAATGATTTTTATATCCAAACCAACCTAAATATTCTTTTTAATGGAATTCGAGCATCCGATTCATATCTCTATTGTTATGCCTTCGAAATGAGATGTAAGTAGAATTCGAACTATTCTTTTTAATGCTACTTGTGAGATTTGCATGATTAATAATAAATATGTGAGATTACTTTACCATCTCTTTTGTACTTGAATTGGTCTATTTTTAATTAATGCGTAAAGCACACTATCTATATTATTTAAATTATAAAATTTAATTTTTAAAATTTGAATTTCATAATCTATATTTTAAATTAAAGTATGTTATGTAAATATTTTATTAGATGTGTTATACACACAAACTTAAAAATATATTTTTTGTGTATATTTTAAGTATTAAAATTTAATGAAAATTAGTAATTATATGAACAATAGTAATAATATAAAAATTATAATAAAAAAGACCGTCGTTCCATTGAAATCTAAAAAATATAGTTATTTTTCGAATAACCTTGTACCTTCCTACTTGTGAACGATATTCAAAGATCTAGATCTAAATTCAAGACACGGTATTACCTTATCTGATGGATTTTCTGGCACCTTCTGCCAGGTCGCATGGGGCATCATAAAAAATGATTTGATTGCGGCTGTTCCATTTCTTTCACGGTGTTATCCTCCCTCGATCAATGCAACAGTAATTGTCCGTATTTCGAAAAATAAATCTCCAGCTATGGTTTTCAGATTTTATACCAAAAACTGACTTTATTACAAGATGATAACGAAGATCCTATCCAACAGGTTGAGTCGTTCCTCTTCGGAAAGGTCCGATGGTAGGGTGGACCTCCGGCTCACGAGTCAGGGGAGTTTAAGATCGAGAAGCAGTTTATTCGAGAAATACTTTAACCACGATGAGATTTCATAAAAATAAATTCACATATTGATGTGATGTTATACATTAAATTATAAAATTATTTTATTATAAAGTAAATCTAACGCATTATATGAAATTCTGTCAATTTGTGAATTTACTTTAAAATTTTTTTGTGGCCGTAATACTTCTCATTATCTTTTTTTTTTTTTATGGACAATGCTAGAGTGACTACCATATGTTCCCACCAAATGTGCACACTAGTACAAATAATTTTTTTTATTATTCTTTTTTTTAATGTATTTTTTAAACATCTTTAACCATAAAAAAAACAAATATATATAAATTTACTAATAATCACTTCCTTAACCATTAAATATATATATATATATATATATATATATATATATATGAGGAGACACATTTGATAGGCATATTCGGTAGTCATACTATCATTTTTTCTTATATATTTATATATATATGTCAAATTCATCTTTTTTACTTTTATTTTACTCCCAATTTTGCCTTCAATTTTGAAAAATGATTGACATACAACATTTTTTATAATCCTTTATACAATTATATTGTAAAAAAATGATATTTTTATAAAATAATTTATAAAAATAACATTATTTTATATAAATATATTTATTTTAAAATATAATTATATAAAGAGTTAATAATTATATATGTGTCGTTACTCTTTGTTTCCCTCGCGGAATAAAGCTAACGAAAATACTATTTTGACACTTTATTTTGATATTTTATTTTGACATTTTATATATTTTATTTTATTTTATTAATTTTTTTATTTATTTAATAATTAAATAAGTATTATTAATATATTGATATTTAAAAAAAATATTTAAAATATATATAAATTTTCTTAAAAAAAAAAAAAAAAGAGAAAATGAATTTATGCTAGCACTGCTCTAAAGCCAATAATGGATCAGAGATCAGACGGATCCCACCAAGACTTGTTTAGCTCTGACAAAAAGGAACGCGGAATCCCCGCTACCACACGTCGATGAAAAGGCACGTGGCATTCCTAACGGTTAAGCGGGGAGACGTGTGTAAGCATACGACACTCGACAATCGACACCCACGGTTTTGTGAAGCACAGAAGACGAAAAAAAAGAAAAAGAAAAAAGGATACCCAATGTCATATAGGGAAGAGAATTGTAAAGAAAGGGAAGAGAAAAGATGGTATCATAGCTGGACCACGTCAGAAACAAAGCTCGTGAAATTATAAGGACATATCATAGTTGGACCAACCAAGCAAGACCACCCATTATTCTTATCATTAAAAAAAAAAATCAGTTAATATATATATAAATATATTTTTTTAAGAATAATGAGAATATAGATAATGAATAGGATTATATGATATTTTAACTGATTTAAACTCTGCAAGACCAAATTTAAGAATTTGTTCAAAATTTAATTTTAAAACAATATCATTATTGTAAGAAAATGACATCTATAGTGGCTACTCATTTTTCTTCTTTTGGGAGTTATAAATTAGCTCTTAAACCACTTCATGAACCTTGATAACTGGCCCTCAATGACCATTCGAGGGTTACACTTAGAAAAGTGGCTCCTCCCTTTTTTATGAGATACTTCATGGCTTGTGACACAAAAATGTATAAATCTCTCTTTCAAATAGTTCTCTTCAGTCCCGGTATTTAGGTTGTGAAATTTGTGAGTATTTTTTTGGTCTTATCATGTAGCACACTCTACTATCGATACGGGAGATTTCGGATAAACAACAATAATGACGAAGAATCCGTGGAATAACCCCACTAGATCCAAGATATTTTCAACAAAGTAATATTGCTTCTGCTGTGTACTTTAATCTAGTATTTTTTGACAGTTACATGTTATCAACGGTCGTCTACAACTCTGGTCCACATGGGTTTTTTTTTTCTATTTTTTTAGGTGTGACAATATATAACACGACTCGTGAACCTAACACGAATACGACATGAAATTAGAGGGTTTTGGATTTGATGTTAACGGGTTCGGATCAAAACAGGTTGATCCATTAAGATAAATTTATAAACGGGTTAATTTTGCTTAACACGAAATCAACTTGTTTTAACCCGTTGAGAACTTATTTCAAAATTAAAATTTTATTATTGTTAAGTTGTAATATTAGTATTTTTCAGTATGCTTATATTTTTATTATTGGGATTGTAATTTTATACCTATATTCATATTTGTTATTGTATGGTTTGTAATATTGGTTTTATAATATGTTAAAATTTGATACATATTTTTTAAGATATTGTGGTTATTAATAAATATAGATTTTAACTTTTATGTAAAATTATGTTAATCAGGTCAAATGAGTTATGTGTTTTAGTTTAACTCATTTGCATGAAACAAACGAGTTTAAATTAATCGTGTCGCGTTAACAGATTTCTAATTAATTATTAAACTGGTCAAAATGGATGACTTGATTCGATCAGTTATCTAAATAGGTTGGGTTAGGATTTGGAAGTTTGACACATTTAGCTTAACGGATTGTGTCTGAGTTAACGTATATAGTTGAATGTTCAAGACTTGACACGATGAAAAACAATGATTGCCACCTCTATTTTTTTCCTTTGAATTTCAAAAAGCATGTCAGTGTTAAGAAACTTCTATCCTTTTTGCGCCTAGGCACAACCCTTTCCCTTTGCTCCGCGCCTCCCACGGTGTGACCATGGTTAAAGGTGCGTTCCACTGGAAGAACTTGTTTGGACATTTGGAATAATAGTACTAAAATGATTTGAATTAAAATGTTTTATTAAATTTTAAAAATTGAGAAAACAAATTAAAAAAAATAAAAAATTGTATGAATATTATTTTTGTTTTAAAGCTTGAAAAAGTTGTCTTGATTTTTGTATTTTGTTTTGAAACTTGAAAAAGTTGTATTAATTTTTGTGTTTGAATAATGATTAGGTAATAATAGATAAAAAAAATATGAAAATTTAAAATTGAAAAGTATTTTGTGTTTGAATGATATTTGGAAATGAAATTACTAAGAATTTTAAGAATTTCATATATCATTTTTGTGTTTGAACACTCTCTCTCGAGGTTATCGCAGGATTAACTCAAACCCACCACCAAATTCAGCAAAAGAAGCCCACTTATAACAAATCCACTAGAAAGAAAAACTCGCTTGTGATGCAAACCCAAACTGTATTGCGGTCTAGATTTTATATTGATTGCTTGAATTGGTTTAGGAAGATGAATATGTGCAAATATAGAAAGAACAACTTAAGCTCAAATTCTCCTAAGCAAAACATTGCTTTTAGATTTGATCTGTGGGAATGGAATTTGATTTTAGAAATACTCAATACTATTTTCTTTCAAGTTAGTCAAATCCATTTCTATTTTGTTATGATCATTAGGATGAGACTACAAAAGAAAATAAAGATGGTCTAACTGGACATCTAAGAGATCGAGATGAGAAAGTTTAAAATTTTAAGATGAATTCTCTCTAACCAGATGGGAATGATGTAAACCCAAACTGATATAAGGTATTATAGTCCAGATTCTATGTTGATTGTATTAAACTACCTTAAGAAGGTGAATCTGCTCAAATATGGAAAGAAAAGCTAAATATTTTTCTTAGACTGGGACAATATCAATTATATTTCCCCTAAATAATTTATATACTTTCATTTTTTCCTTATTAGTAAATATTTGATTTGAAGTTTTGGAAATAATTTTGATTTTGATTTTAGTCAAATTTTTTTAGGATTATTGTTTATTTACGTTGTTAGTTTTCATGCAATAATTTTGATTATCTCAATTTCGAGAAAATCATCATAATCTCAAGTTTTGAGACTATTTAAACCTAGCTCGTGGGTTTGATAAAAGAATTTCAAAATTTATCATTAATGAAAATATTTTCAGAATTTTCTATATGTTGCATTTTTTTCTCAATTTTAATCTATAATTTTTATTGATTAACTAGTTTTCAGAATAATTTTTATTATGCAAGGCGTCAGTTTGAGAGAGGGAGAGGGGGGAGAAAGAGTGTGGGAGGCGCGGTTGAATGTTGACCACGCTGCAGGAGGTGTGATGCCAAGGGGAGAGGGGACTGGTCGGCCTGGGCGTGAAGGGAAGAGAGAAATTTCTCAACACACTGACATGTTTTTTGAAATTTTATAGGTAAAAATAGAAGGAAAAAAAAAAAAAGGCCACGTAGATTGGAATTTTAGTGGCGTTGCTGATAAAATATAAGGATATCCGTTATCATGACTCTTTAAAAAAGACAATAACAAAAAAGGGGGAAACACACTAATAGGGAAGTACACAACCTATATATGTCAAACAACCTGTGTCAAATCTCTTGACAACCAGGATCTTCCCCCCATGAATCCACCACGAGAAAACAGTAGGTTATGAAAAGGCTCTTTGAATATCTCTCTGCTTGAGATTGAGATGGAAAAGATGGAGATGGATAGAGCTAAGATAGAAGTGAAAATAAAAAATAAAAAAAATCAAAGATAAATAAAAAAGCATGAGTAATAGGAAGGGTTGGAGTCTTTGCAACTCCTTTTTTTCATCATTTGTCCTCTCACGCTGCTAAAAAGCTTACCACCGCACACCTATCAAACAATGATTGTTTTTATCCCACTGCACACCCGCACTCTTCAAGATTATGAGCCGTATTATACTTCTCAGATTGACAATAAAAAGCTACCTTCTCATAAATATGCTACATTTATATATGTTTACACTAATTATAGGTATCGACCATTTTCTCTAGATTTCTCAATTGAGAGTATTAGGCTGTGTTTTGGTAATGAGTTGATCTCAAATGATTTGAGTTGATCTATAAATAATAATATTTTATAAATTTTATTGAGATATATTTGAATGTATGAAGTATATTAAAATATGTATTTAAATGTATAAAATAAGTTGAGATATATTTAAATTTTTATAAAAAGTTGAAAAAGTAGTAGGTCCATCAATAATTAGTTTGAGATAAGTTAAGATGAATTTGACACCCAAACATAATTAAGTAATATTTCAGCTTGACTCCAAAAAGCACATCAAACCCATCATTTTCTTGACATTCATTGGTGTTACCCTTTTTATTTTATGGGTTTTTCCATTAAAATCCAACTCAATTTATTTCCCATTGTTCTCTTTCACTAGTCCGAATAAAACCAAAAGTGGTAGAGAGAGACTACAAAATACGTAGCAAAATGTGATGAATGTGGTGGGGTAGATTACTAAATCGAGCTATCTACTCGGAGCCCCATGATTGGCCCCCACCGTTTGATCGGTGACTTGTGTGTGGGGACGATGATGATTTGATTTGAGAAAATGATTTGGGGAGTGGACTGTGGCAGTACACTTGCTGTAAGAATTTATTTATTTATTTATTTTAAAAAAAGATCAATCTCTTTTATTATTTATGCCCTTTTGTCGTGTCTGTGAATATCAGGATTACTTGATGATCAATGTGTGTAAAAACTGATTTGCATGCGGCCTGCCTGAAGATGCATCATCAACACCACAATGATGGGTTTTTATGTAGTGACTGTTGATGTTCATGCCTCGTTGAAAGGGCTTTAAAACCAGAGGATAATTAGTGGGTCTACTCGGTCTGAAAGCTGGTCATTTTTGCTCATTTTGCATGTTCAATCTTCCACAGTTTTCTCTTCTTTCAAAGGTTTGAATAATCATTCTCTTGAAAAATCTTTCTAGTTGTTTTGACAATTCAAAATGTTAGTACTCATGGGCACTCGCTTCAGAAAATCTTGGTGGTTTTTGTTGGCGAGCATTCCAATTTTCTGATACAATCAACTTGGTATTTTAAGCTTTTTATTTTTTAATTTGATCTTGTCCTTCAAGTTATATTTCTAGGAATCCATCCCAAATTATACAATGATCAACGGTTAGTCAGATGATTGAGGAATAATATAAATAAAAGTCCGCGGTTATAAACATAAAAAAGAGAAACTCTATCTGAAAAATTTACATCATATACATCCATCTAATTAATATGTATTTTATCATTTTATCTTTATACTTTAATATATATGTTTAAATAAAAAGACAAAAATAACAAATCATATTTTTTTATACAAAGAGTGAAGGGTTTTGAGTCCAGATTTTGCATTTAGAGAATAAGGTCATATGCCATCAGACTCTAATTGGCTACAAATCATATATTGATTAGATAGAAGGATGTGGTGTAAGATTTTCTTATTATATTTTTTTATAAAAAATAAAATAAAATAATAAAATATATATTAATAGAGATATACGAATTTGGCACGAAAGCTTATAAACCACAACAACAGATTTTAGGTTTTAGGGAAGAATTTTTATTATAAAGTAGTCTCTCTATTGTAAGGTCATGGAGAGAGGATAAAATAACAAATATCCAAGCCAGGTGGAGGAGTATCCGCATCCAAAAAAATGTTGTAAACATTTAGTTATTCTATTATCACGCAGAGATAAATTCACATTATTTAAATAATAAAATTTAATTTATAATATTTACATTATAAATATTTTTTTTCAAATCAAATTATGTTATGTAAGCACTTTATTATGTATTTTATTCACATAAACTTATAAATAGAATTTTTATTAACAAAAAGATTTACTAATATAAAGCTCATGACCAAATTATATCATTATCCTTAACAATTATATATATGATATAGAAAAATTATATTCAGTAACCTTATACCACATACTTGTTTTTATTTTTTATCTTTTTTTTTTAAATAAGTATATAGTATAAGACTACTAAGTAAAAGAACTCGAACGATATATTACATATGTATTAAAATTGGGTTATTATCTCCTTTTGTTTTTAGGAAAAAATAAATAAACTCTCATCGCAGGATTATATCATGGATATGGTCCGTATTCAAAAGAACAATCATCAGTCATAACCAAAAACACAACTATTCCGATGAGGGCCAGAATTCCCGAAATTGACAGCCAGACATAGTGATACTTATAATCAGGGGCCCGACTTTTTATATTAGAAGATAGTAGGGGCTCGCTAGCACGTAGGTTCGTCACATATGCTTGGAAAATCTAGTTAATTAATATAGGATAATAATTACTAATCTTGTCTATGTTTCGACGAGGCTACCTGTTCTTTATACATGCCGCTCCATTTTGGAATAAGTTTGATTGGCTTGGCCTGATTTGTCTATATACCGCCGTTTTATTTTGTTAGAATTGTTGATGTCAAAAATCACACAACATATTAGAAGAGAAAGAATTATGTACTGCACATGATGATTCGGGAGTCGATACAGTGTTTTTCATATTCATCTACGAAATAAATAATAAATAAGTAAATAATAAATAAATAAAAAAGGTAGTAATTTTCATAGTTTAGCGTAAAAGCTTACGTCTACATGTTGTTTTGGATCGAAATCTACTATAATAAATAATTTTACAATATCTCATGGTCTCACGTATCTCTCAATACAATAGAGTAATTTAAGATTTCAAAAGGTTGAAGATACAATAGAGAAGTCGTAGAGAGCCCGTCCATATGCGTAGATATCTTCTCCTTTTATAAAGGTTTCTTTCATTCCTTAGAGCGATTGAGTCTAACTTATCTTAAGAAATTATTTTCTTTTAAGAGTCTGAGTTAACTTATTTTATCTCTTTTCTTTTTATTATTGATAAATTTTTGATGGACTGGGCGGTGTAAACTTTATCCCTAACAAGAATAGTAATGATTCACCCACAACTTTTTTATTAACTATATTTTAAAATAAGAATATTTTTATAAAATGATATTACTTTTATAACTTATTTTATCAAAATATTTATGATTTAAAATCTAATTGTGTAAAAGATTGTCAAAAAAATTGTGTATCTATCGACTATCATTTTTCTTATTAAAAATAATTTAAAGTTTTTATAGAGACCCTCAATTTAAAATAACGTAATAAAAAAACAAATGAAGTTGCAGATGAACTAACAACATCAGGTGTAACTGGTTTTGATACTTATTTCGCTTTCTGGCATCAGTTTATAATGTTTCATTGTTTTGGTTGGGCTGTCTCAGCCAATTGCCACTAGACCCACTACACAACATCACACTTGCTCTAGGTCCAAGCCCATCGTCCTAATACTTCTCTTCCCTTTCTTAGAACAAACCAGAACGACAGACAAGCGTTTATTCGAACAGGATCAAAATACCTTGTAATCTGCAATTCTGAATGCTGGTGGTAACTAATGAAACTAACAATCTTGTCGAACAATCGCCTAATTCCATCTTGTCTGTGTATTTGAAATCTGCGAATTTGGCGTAGACTCAGAGGGTGTTTGATGAGATTACAAGGAAAGATGTTATTATGTCTTGGAATTCAATGGTTTTGGGGTATGCGAGAGTTGGAAATATGGACCAGGCAGGCTCTTTGTTTCAACAGATGCCGGAAAAAAACCAGTCTTCTTGGAAATCAATGATCAGTCATGGATACGTTGATTGTGGGAGTATTGAATCGGCTAGAGGCATGTTTGATTGAATTGATTCAATGCCTCGAAGAGATAATGTTGCGTGGGTCATAATGTTGTGTCTGCTCGAAAAATCTTCGATCAGATCGATGAGAAATAACTGCTCTCATATAATGCTATGATGGCTTGCTATGCTGAAAATAGTCAACCTGAGGAGGCCATTGAGCTGTTCAACCAGATGGCCGAGTGACTTTCGCTTGTTCACAACTTTGAGATTCTAATATTGGTTTTGGATTGAGCAATATATGTATAAGTTTGGTGACTGCTTTAGTTGACATGTGTGGAAGCCATTGATAAGGCGTGTGAACTGTTTCATGAGCTCATAAAAAGCATGCCAATGCAGCCACATGCTGAGGTCTGTGGAGCTTTGCTTCTTGATTGCGTGCTACATCACAATGTTGAGCTCGGGGAGATAACTGCTTGACATTGAGCTGGTGCCTGATCCAGCTGCTTATTGTTTGCTTCTTGCCAACATTTATGCTTCAGTCGAGAGGCTGGATGGTGCGAAGAGACTAAGGAAGGCTGTGGGGAGATGGGATTCACTAAGATACCTGGGTATAGTTGGGTGGAATCTATGTGACTCTTCATATAATTGAAAGATCAGGCATACAATGTACCTGCTCAGAGACCATGGTATAATTCTGGCTTTTGATCAAACAATCCATCAATTGATGGGTTAGTTTGAGGTATGGAAGGTCTGCAAATAACAAAATTAAACAACAAAAAGACAGATAGACTGCTCATTCTTTAATTCTTTTGCCAATTAAAGATCAAAGCACACAATTTCTGATGTTATCAACTCCCGTGGTTTTCTGAAGAAGTTTTCTACTATCCTTTGATGTGTAAAAGTTAATTTTGTATATCTTCCTTCAAACCTTATCCATGTCTTGTGAATTTCACACTCCTGTCCTTAACCAAGTTCAAGAATAGAAGTGCTGTAATGCATACATGTCTGTGGATGATGTGATATAAATTCAATTATGATTTAAGTTGATGTTTCACAACATTTTCGGTACTTGGTTTTTCGTCGATTCATCTGTCAGGGAGCAAACAAGGTGTTTGACACTACTTCACACGGCTGCAACTTTACAGAGACACAACACTCCGAAGGGTTGTTCTTGTCCTATGTCAAGGGACGTCTTTCATGAAAAACCCAGCACCATTGAAGATATTCACGCGCACGAGAGGGCACAGAATTATATATGTGCGATCGCTCTAACACACCAAACACTGCCAGCCATGCATGGAGGATTTTCTTTTGCAACCAAATGCACAGATTCCATGTTTTTTTTTTCATTAAAAATCTCAAACTTAGGAAAACTGCAAAATATCAAAATCTCCATCTCACAGATGTCTTTCATGACAATAACTTACTGGAAGCACACCTACTGCCTTGAACCTACAGCATCGCTCTAGCTTGAGGCTTGGATATATGTTCCAAGAAAAACATAGAAACAAAAGGTAAAGATTCTAATTGACTATAGTAGGACATGTTTAAGAATCCACGATGGTAACTTCGACCTCCACACCAGGTTCATTAGTGATGGAGGTAATTTGCTTAACAACATCTGGGGAGCTAAAGAGGTCGATAACTCGCTTGTGGACACGAAGCTCAAATCGATCCCAGATGTTGGTACCTTCACCACAAGGGGACTTCCTGGTGGTGATGTGCAGAACCTTGGTGGGCATTCTCACCGGTCCCTTAACCCTCAATGGCTATCCTTGGCACCACGAACCAAATCCGCACAAACTTTCTCGAGGTTCTTGACGTTCTTGGAGGAGAGGGTCCTGATCTTGTGAATCTGCTCCTGAGGCTCATCTACACCCTGCTGCTTCGGCGGCTTCAATGCATACGCCATTCTTGCTTGCTTCCTTTCCTCGGCGCTGAGGGAGGTGTGGAGCTCGACGGCTGCGGCTACTGATACCTCTTCTCTCAGAATAGGACAGATTCCATGTTTCAAATGTCAAGAAAGGGATCACATTCAAAGGTACAAAAGGTGATTGAAGCAGCAAGGTCAGAGCTTATTATTACTTAATCACGAGGCTTAAAAATAAGGTTTATCGAAATTGCCTTCTTACAAAAGATGATCGAAAAAACTGAGGAGGTCTCTCTCTCGCCCATCTTATTTGAAATAGAAAACTTACATCAAAACCCTTTCAAAACTCCTCTCTATTTGATTGATGAACAATCTTTTGTTTTTTCCATAAGAAAAAAAAATGCTAATTAGTTTTAGATAAATATATTAGTTCGGCATTTAGAAATTAATGCAAAGGCAAAATCAAGAGATCACCATGCTAACAAAATAATTAGTACTATTTTGCTTTAGATTTTGTTATACATCAGTTACTATTCACTCTCACACTCCACACCTGATAATTTTTTTAATAGAATGTGAATTGTAGGGTAGTGAATTGTGGCTAATAAAAAAAAATATTCATTTTGCCTTAATCTTACACCATGTAAAATATTTCCTTTAAGAAGATATTTTAGTCTCGTTTATTTTTACAGATGAGATAAAATGAGATAAAAATTAAAAGTTAAATAAAATATTATTAGAATATATTTTTTAATATTATTTTTATTTTAAAATTTAAAAAAATTAAATTTTTTATTATTTTTTATATAAAAATTTAAAAAAATTATAACGATGAAATAAAGTTAGATGTTTTGTAAAAAGGCACGAGGTATTATTCCTATTGGTTTTTGGAGGCGGCAGCCAACTGGACAGTTGGGACGCAGTCACTTCATCATCTAAAAAAAAAATGTTTAGTATAAATATAAAAATAAAGATGTTAAATAATATACCTTAATTTCCAGTGGTCATAAAAAAAAATAATAATTCAGATCATCTGCCCATCAATAATTGTGATTTAGAAATATAAGAATAAAAAAATGATATAAGTTTATGTGTACGTACAAGCAATCTGATCAGACAACTAGGAGCTTCTGGTCGGAAAGAGAGACAAGATACGTAATTGTTTCTACCGTTATCATTAATATTAATTAATATATACTTTCAAGCATCTTGGAGAAGACTTTGAAGGCTGATAACGGATGCAAGAATACAGCTTTTTTGCTTAAAAAGAAAAACATTCATTAGAGTTAAATTAACAAAATGGGTAAACTGAAAAAATACACTCAAGAGAGAGAAACACGTAAATCTAAATAATTAAAGTTATATCTTATTACAATATAAAATAAATGAATAAAAATTACGAAAAAACAACTTATTTTTTTTTGTCGAGTTACAAATTTCTTCGTTTATTTTTAGACATGAGATAAGATGAGATTAAAGTTAAAAAGTTGAATAAAATATTATTAGAATATATTTTTTAATATTATAATTATTTTAGAATTTAAAAAAGTAGAATTATTTATTTTATTTTATATAAAAATTTAAAAAAATTATAATGATGAAATGAAAAATTTTTAAAATTTTTAAAATTTAAAATTTTAACCTCGAAAAAAGTTATTGCTTTCAGCGTTAATATTATAATAATAATATTATTATTATGCTAAGCATTTCTTGGGATAGATTTGTAATTGTACATGTCCCCACAAAAAAGTTAGCGTGTTGGAAATTAACTGAAACTTCAGCGCTTGGAAAAGAAATATGATCTTTAAAGTACAGTCTGACCAATGAAATAAAGGCACCGTTGTTAACTTCGAAAATACCAACTACCACTCCAAACTTCTCCCGGTCGGCCGTTCCTTCCTTTCTGGTTACTCTTCCAAATCACACGAAACAAGAACGGGAAAAATTCCCACTCAACCTCCCTCTCCCTTTCCAGTTCCTAAACCAATAAAACCAGTGATCCTACTATTCCATATATGCCCGAGAGAAGTCTGAGGCGGAGAGCTCCGGCCACCGGGGGCCGGTATAGCAAGCCGCCGAACCCGTCTCCTTCGCCGCGGGGGAGGAGCCCGCCGCCCCGGAGGTCAGCGAAGATTGCTTTGAAGCCCGTTAAGATTTTGAATCGGTGCTCTTCGGATCCGATGCTTTGGAGTTCGAGCTCTGGTGTTAACGGCAGTAGCATCAGCGACGATGATCGGAGTTTGAGATCTGAGGGTGGCGGTGTTCTTTTTGGGCCTCACACATTTACGGACGTCTTTGCGTCCTCGCCTTCGTTGTTGGGTCTCTCACCTCAGAGGAACGAGGTAAGAGTTAAATTTGATATTTTTTGCTTTGTTTCTTTTTCAATTTTCACTTGTATTGTATATGGGAACGAGATTTCAGATTTGGTAGCAATCTTTTACCTTTCACACTCAAAATATTAATTGAAAGTTTTGGGATTTAAAAAAGAAAAAAACTGTTTCTTTATGCTCGATGACTTCAATCACGACCCTGCGTTTGTTCACTGAGTTGTGAAAACCTCTGAACAGCACTAGCATTGTTTCTCTACATGCATATGCAAAATCAAATTTTTTGAAAATTGATTTTGAGAAGAACTCCCATTTTGAATTATGCATTTTTTATTTATTTATTTTCTAAAATTATTTTTTCTTTCTGATTTCTTTTGTGTCGATAGAGAGAACAAACAGAAAAAACTGTTTCGAGAGAGGGTTTGTTTTCGTTGGTGTCGAGAGAGAGAGAGAGAGAGAGGGGAGGAGAGAGAAAAAAAGTAGTAAAATAAGATTTTAAGAGTGAATAATACATCTTCAAATTAATAAAAATACTGTTTATAAATATGTAAATTTTTAGATATACATAATCCAATGCAGTCTAATTTAATGTCATATTATGCAAATATGTAGATGTATATTGCCATATGCAAATGCATAATCTAATGTTAGTGCTTGCCATCCTAGAAAGAGTAACCCCGTTTAGATGAGATGAGATGATTTTAAATGAAAGTTGAAAGTTGAATAAAATATTATTAGAATATTATTTTTTAATATTATTATTGTTTTGAGATTTGAAAAAGTTGAATTGTTTATTATATTTTGTGTGAGAATTTGAAGAAGTTGTAATGATGAGATGAGATGAAATGAAACCGTTTATGTATGCAAACAGGACCTAAAAGAAAAAAAAAAAATAAGACACCCATTTTAATTCAACAATCTCCATACCAAAAAGAAAAGAACAAAGAAAAAACTAGAAGTATGCTATATCCATTTGAAAAATTGATTGCCTCGAGAATTTTTTCCTCCCCGTTCATTGAGTTGTATAAACCATTAACAAATTGTACCCCATAAACTTGGAAAACCCCAGAGTTGATTTATTTTCTCTCTTTTCTGTTGATTTTCATTTACTACTGGCCCAGTGGGTTGGCTGTTGAAAATAATCCAAAACGATGTTGCTTTTGGCTATGTCAAATCCAGTGATTAGGTGTTTTCCATGCTTACTAAATTTAAGCATTGCCAGTACTTGATCATGAGATTCTAGGGCTCCAACCATTGTAATTTGTGCATATCCAAACGTTGTGAAGGTTATGGAATGCTGCAGGGATATAGAAGAGAGGCAAAGGTGGTGGTTAATGTAACAGTTGAAGGAAGTCCAGGACCGGTCCGGACCTTGGTTAAACTAGGGGCCAGCGTGGAGGACACCATTAAGCTTATTGTAGACAAATATAGCGAAGAAGGGCGAACTCCTAAGCTGCACCGGGATGCAGCATCCTCATTCGAATTGCATCACTCCTATTTCAGTCTTAAATGTAAGCAAATGTTAATATTTCTTTGCCTTTTCTCCATAGATAGAACCACCAAACAAATCTACATTTGCCAAAATGGGCGTGTTTGTTTTAGAGTTGTGACCAATTTGTCGACTCTGGTTTCTCATATAAAGACAATACTCCTTAGATATTCTGAAGTTTTTCCTTCAAAGTATGGTATGTCCAAAACAATACTTTCTTTCTTGATCATATAGTTGCCAAATCCTAATGACGGTAGACTGTCAAACATTGATCATGAATAGAGGATTACCTGTATTTTTAGCATTCTTAAAATGATTCAACATAGCATAATCTGAAGGCTGTTTCTGGTAACAATTATAATATAGAAAGTGATTTAAAATTTCTGCAACAAAAATATGAAGCCTTTTTTAGAAATTATGAATGGCTATCGAGAGAGTATTGCCTAGGCTGGATATGTATATTTTCAATATATGCATTGGCAGTAGCTTGTTGTTCAATCAACATTTGATTCCCATCCTAATCAGCCTCCATGAGGATGTCGATGGGATTAAAAAGAGAAATCAATATCTTCTGCTGAAATGTTTTCCTTACTTGGGTTGAGTAGGTATGGATAAATCAGAAATGATTGGGGATGCTGGCGGCAGAAGCTTCTATCTTCGAAAGAGTAGCAGTCAGCACAGTAGTAATGCAGCATCTCCTTGCACTACAGAAATTGTTCCGGCAAGAGAAGGCTCTCCTCCACCCATTCCACCCCCTGCATTTATGCTACCCTCTTTCATTGCCCGAAAGGTCAGCAAAATTGTTAGAAGAACACGCAGGCTTTTGAAACTCTTGGTCTGCCTACAATGAGGATGGCCAGACACCATACATTTATTTCTATTGCTTTGAGTAACAACATATTATTTATGTTACTCATAACAATAGGCGCAGCTGAATTGGTTTCCCTTTCGCCCTTTAATACAAATTCCCATTTTCTTTGATCGTACGTACGTTATGTACATAGTAGGGAATTGATCTCTCATTTCCTTTCTCAACCATTTGATGTGTAGATTGCTCGTGTAAAGATATACAGCCATAGTGCTAGTTCAAATCACAAAATGAATATCCAACTGTGAAGCATTACAAAAATATATTCAAGTCGCTTTCTATTTGTTTTGACGTCCACTATGAGCTTGTCGTGTTCTTCTTTATCCTATCTTAAATTAATTTTTTAATAGTAGACTTTATTCTTTTTTAAAGCGACTGTATGGTGTATACGCACTCTACGATTATATATAACATTACTCTTCTATTGATCAATGAGAGTAAATATAATCATGATAAGAAATAGTAATCCTAAAATTTGAGAATTAAATAATAATGATCGATAATCGAGAAAGCAAGGTCATTTTGTACACTAACAAAAAATGATATTTGAAAATAAAATAAAACTAATGCGATGTATCTTTTTTTCTGGACCTAGTGTATTGGTATTCTGGTTTTGGACCCTTTTTAATGGCACTTTAGGCGTTAAAGAAAAAAGCATAGTAAATTGCTAAATCCATCCAATATTATTTTGAATAATATTGGAGTTGTCACAATTTACTGTTCACCTAACCAGATGTCCCCCAACCAGGAAAAAGGTCGAATGAAACAGACAATGTGCAACCGAATATTATTTCCTTGTCCATGACCCCTAGAAAGTCGGGGGAGGCTTCAAGCATTGAAATAAAGGAGGAAGGAGAGCATTATTTTTAGCTTTTGTCGTGTTGGTCGGCAAAATGTACAAAATGGTCGGTTGGATATTACCGTCACTAAAGACCCATCTCAAATACTGTGCTGGGGTGGAGGTGGGGGTGCGTAATAAAGCAAGCCAATAAATTAAGCTTAAGCCAATCCCTATCGATCAATGTGATACATCGTCAACTTGTGTGACATATGCCAATTAGGATGGAAAAAATGTGTATCATTCACTTTTTATTACAAATAAAGGACTTCTAAAATGAATAACATTGTGAAGAATAGCTACTTGTATAAGTGACTTGCGCAAGTGTTTTGACGCCACATTAAAGTTGGGGTGTAAGGCAGGCAAGCATTATAAGGCAATATTTAAGAAGTGGAAACTTTCAAGGAAACAAACTAAAGCTTTGGTCAATGCGATCTATTGAGTTTGGAGCGAAATATAGAACAACTTGTATCATATGCATGCTGTCCGAGTCTTGAATGAAAATCAGTCGTATTAATGTACAATAATTGGGCCTAGCTAGCACAGTTTCTGGGGATTCACTCCACCTTTCCAAAAGGTTGTTAAGAGGGTGCCGTGTTAATTTGGGCTGGGTTGTTCTGTCAACCATGAAAGCAACAAATGTCGACTAATCAATCACGACCTAACATTAAACGTGAGTCCGTGACAATCGACTTTGATGACGTTAAGTTACTTCGTAATCGTTTTAAAAAAAATAGAATTTATTATTAAAAAATTAATTAATTAATTTTTTTTTTCATAAAAATTCTGTATTTAGTCAATTTTTTTAAAAAAATTATCCTGTACTTGCAATTTGACGATTATAAATACCATTTCTGTTTGAGCAAATGTTTTGTTTGGATTTCTGAAGAGTTGCATTAATGATCAAATCCCCAGAATTTGGATTTGGGATCGAAGAACAGACTTGCAGTACTACTGTCGTGGTGAAACCCTTTTTGATGCCCCACTTAATCAATATGCACTTTATGTTGCGAAGATTTAAATTAGCTAAAGACTGATCATCATTATCTTTGGAATAGCAATTAATTCTGGTTCTAGAAGGCTTTGTCCTTCAAAATCTACACTGAATATAACATCTCTGATCCATACATGCACATCATCATGCACAATATACATAAATATAACATGGCCGCATGCAAGAGTTTCGTGGATCGGCAATATCATCAACAGGAGGTAGGAGGCAATAATTGTCCTTGAGAGGCGGCCATGTATCCGTTTCTACTGGCGGCACAGGATAGATAGATAGATAGATAGATAAGCCAAGCAGCGGTGTGTCTGCATGCTCGATCTGCTCTCTTGCCTAGAACTAGAAGTGGCCGAATCTCTTCAAATCCCACCCTCCTGATCTCCCTTTTGCATTTGCCACAGACACCGATTCTCACTCGTATTCGATCGTGTCCATTTGTGAGCGTTCCTAGCTTCTTCTTCTTTTTGTTTGTTTGTTTTACTTTCTTGCATTATTACCATCATGATGCAGTGTACTTTTCCCTCGAGAAGTTGCCTTATACTATTCTCCTGCATTTTTTTGGCATTTCTCAATTTTCGTTACCATTTCAATGATCATCTATTAATACCAACGCACTATAAAAAAAATTGTTTATTTACGACTATTTATTTTAAATAAAATAATTATTTTTAATTTAAATGAATTTATGTTTATCGTAAATAATTATTTTTATAATAAAAAATAGGCACAAATACCTATTTTTATGAAACTGTAAAAACTATTATAAAAATCTCTTATTAATTACTATTAAGCATGTTCTTTTCTCGATCTGTAAATAAGCAAAGCATCCAGGGGTACTTTCAAAGTTTGACACTTTCTGGGAAGCTTCGCGCTTCCTCTCTTAAATACTGATCAAAACCCTCCTCCATTTCGATCTCCATCACTAGTACCACTACTGTCTTTCTTACAAAATAAACTTGATTCCAACGACAAGCATCGCATGAAAACACGCACACATTCTCCAACTCAAAAATCATTAATCCTATCCTCCGATCCGCTTCATGAGTTCCCGGTCTTTGACGCATAACCGTCGACGTGACGAGTCTAGGCTTCCTCCGACGGCCTCCATCAGGTCCCTCAAGACCTTACCGCCGGAACGACACTCCGACATCGTTCGACGGCCCGGAGGTTTCACCACCGCCCCTAGAAGGCTTAATTCTGCACCGTCCCTCGGCGGTTCCACCTCCGGGCTGACGAAGCTGCTGCTCAACGTGACGATCGAGAGGAGCTTGGGGCCTGTACAGTTGGTCATGCCGCAGGAGAACACGATCCGGGACTTGATAAAGGCAGCGCTGGAGATCTACGATAGGGAGAAGAGGAGGCCGTTGCTGCCGGCCACTGATCCTCACCGTTTCGAACTCCACTACTCGCAATTCAGCTTGGAGAGTAGGCGTCCTAGTACTCTCTCCCGGTCATGGAATATTGGAGATATTGAAAAGTAGTTCGAATTTGCATGAAAACGTCGTCCTTTCCTTTTGAACTTTGTGATTGAATTTGGACTAGGAAACCGTAATTTTGGCATCAACTTTGTTTTTCTATATTTACCTGGCCTGTTGTGTTGTTAATAATTAATTAGCCCAAAAGCATGTTTTCTAGGAACTCGGAAGAAAAAACACAAAAAAAAAAAAAAAAAAACCAAGGGCATCGGCATGGCAGTGATGTTCATATATATTTGTTCTCCTCTGATAGTACTCTAGTTTTTGTTTTCAATTACAACACATTAACCAACGTTGTGTGTACGGTGGGTGCAGGTTTGAGGCCAGAGGAAAAGCTGATGAACTTGGGATCTCGGAATTTCTTTTTGTGCTCAAAGCCATCCACGTCTGCAGGTTCTTCTTGCTCCGAGGAAGCAAAGAAGGCAACCGACATTGCTTTTCCATTAACAAAGTTGATGGATTTCTTGTTATAGATCTTAGTTTATAAGTTTTCTTTTCGTCCTCTTTTTAGAAAAAAGTTAATGACAGCACTGCTTCGGTGCTTGTTATTAAGAATAATTATGTTTTAGTTTGTACATTACGTAGCATAGTTTGTAAATTGGTTCAACAGAAAGAGAGAGAAGAAAAAGAAAAGAAAGCGAGCTCTCTTGTCTCTCAATTCCCATTGCCTCCCATGCAAGGCGTTCTGTTTTATCCTTAAATTAGTCTTTTTCTTTTTGAAAAATGAGGCACAAAATGATTGTATATTAATAAACTCATCATAAAATAATGTCACTTTATATGATTTATTATATACATTTTACGATAAAAATAATTTCATAATTTAACGTATCACATCAAATCACGTCATTTTATAAATTATTTTTTTACATATATTTATAATTAAAATATTTCTTTTTTTCCCATCCATTCTAGACAATCCGAGGTATTTTAGGATTTGAACTTGAGTCGTGACACATCATTTCTTACTTGGGATGGATACAAACTAGGGCTGTACAGAAAATCGGGGAACCGACCGGGATCGACTCAGACCGGCTGCCGAAGCTCGGAACTGGCCGAAACCGGCAGGGAATCGATCGGCCTTTGGTGATAAATTAACGAAACCGCCGTCGGTCGGTTCGGTCCCGGTTTAAGCCAGCCAAAAACTGATAAACCGGCCGACATCAGCAAAGGTTTTGTTTTAATATCTATTCTATTATTAAACGACGTTGTTTCACTCATTTAAGTGAAACAGCATCGTTATGCGTCTTAAGTTTAGAAAAAAAATTTAAAATGAACGACGCCGTTTCTTCTAGGGCTTATTTGCCCTTCGATTTCCCTTCTCGAATCCCCTCCCCTTCTCGGCTTCTCATTCGAACCTCTGCCTCAGCCCTCACTCACGCCTCACCCAGTAAAACCGAACACCCAGTGGGCCAGCAGTAGGCGATTTGCGAGCAGTGTCCACGCCGTCCAGCTTCAGCCTTCCGCAGCTCTCCAACGGCAGCTGCAGCGGCGCAGCCTCCACCGCTCCACATTCATCCGGCAAACGTTGCAGCCTCCACCGTGAACAAGCCCAAGCCTCCACGTTTATTTTAGGTAATTTTAGTATTGAAGTGTTGAAATTCCGGTTGATTTAATGTTGAAGAACTTGAAGTCTTGACATTTGAATCCATGATTTAAACTCTGTTACTCTTGTGTTATTCTAGAGTGAGGGATAAACTATTAAATTCTGGTTTTCTAAATTTGAATCGGTGATGATTCATGAACACTGGTTTATGTGTGAATCGGCTGACAGTTTCAAGATTTATGTGAAATTTATGGTTGAAATATCCAACTTCACGGTTGAAATGTTCTGTGAAATGTTCAAGATTGATAGTTTTTTTAAAAATTTATTTTATGTGAAATGTTCAACACCCATTGATATTCGAGACTCCATGGATAATGTAGAGAGCTTTGTAGTAGAATCTGGTAATTTTTATATTTAATTCTCATTCAATTTTCATATTTATTTACTTTTATAATTTAATTTTTATTTTACTATTATCCTAATTTTTTAATATTGATTATTTGATATTTTTCTATATAGAGTTAGGAGCATCGTTCATCACAACTATTGATGATTGAAAAGTTGAAGACTGGATTGGCTATTGGAAATCTTCAAGAATGAAGATTTGTGAAATTTTATTCAAGAAAAGTTGTTATTTATTGCTTATGTGCTTAAGACAATTTGGTTTTGTTTGTAATTTGTAATGTAAATTGAACATCTAGTGGAGTTTTTTTTATTTTTATTTTTATTTATCTAGTAATTAAAGTAGTATATAAGTAGTATATAAATAATAAACTTATAAAGTATAAATAGTATATATGACTATAAAGTATAAGTAGCATATATTATATGCAGTAGTTATTAGTTACTAATAGTGTATATACATGACATTACAATTAAAAAAAATTTGAATATATGAAATTACAATATCATAAAATTCTGTAAAAAAAAAAGTCTAAAACAGCAAAACAGGCCCAAAAGTCTTAAAATGGGCTAAAAATAGTGGCCCAAACCAGCCCAAAAAGGGTGGCCCAAAGGCTCCAAACCGGCCCAAAAAAGTGGCCCAAACCGGCTCCAAACTGGTAAACCGACCGGTAACCGAACCTGTAACCAAACCGACGGTTCTCCCTTTATATGAGGTCGGTTTCGACCGGTTTACAATGAAAAAAGTGACCTATCGGTCGGTTTCGGTTTGGGCCCAAAACCGAACCGGTAGGTCGGTTTTTCAACCCTAGTACAAACTACTCTCACGCCATTATAAGATAGGGACGGTGCTACTCCCAGAGAGGGAGTCCACCGAAACAACTATCAAATATTTTATCTTTTTTTAAAAATATTTTTTAAAATTCATTAAATACTTTTTTTAAAAAAATAAAAAATATAAATTCATTTTAAAATAATTACTTAACAATTAAGTAAAAATAATAATAACAATTAAGTAAAAATAATAATAAAATAAAAAATAAAATATTGGACTCGGTGGCCACCATTGGTGACCACCTTCTGTGGGAGAAGCAATTCCCATAAGATAATTGACAATTTGATTATTCAGTTTTAAGATTTACAATAAATGCCCTAAAATGTCTAATCCCAGCAATTTGATGTGCTCATGTACATCTATTTTTATTCATGCGAAAAAAATAATTATTAAGTAGTTTTAGAATAGGAAAATAGAATACTCTTATTTTAGTACTAGTAAAAGTATTAGTATTGGTCTATGCATATGCATATGTAAAATTATTTCTTTTGCATAACCATTTGGCCATTTAAGTAAAACTTCCACATTGGCTTATGCATATTTAAGACTAAATAATAATAAAATATTATTTTATTATTATTATTAATTTTTTTCTAAAATCAAAATTTATATATATTTTGTAATTAACATCTACTATATACATTTGACATTAATAATACAAATACAATAATAAAAAAATATAATTTTTTTATATATTATATTAAAAATATAATAAAATGAAAAATATATATAATATATTATAACAATAAAATAAATGTGTATGTGAAGATTTGTTGTGTTGTTGAGAGAGGGAGAAGAGAAAAAAATTGAGAGAGAAAGAGTGGAATGAGAGAGAAATAATAATTAAAATATGTTTGATGGAGTGAATGGATAATTTGGATAACAACTGTTCACTGTTAGCTAAATTTATGCATATGCATAAGTCAATGTAAGTGTTTTGTGAGTCATATTATGCAAATATGGTTTTACATATAGATATGCATAGACCAATACTAATACTCTAAAACGTTACGTGCCTGAGTCACGTATGCCCAGTTCAAAGAACTATTATATTCTATTAAAATAAAAATAAAATACTATATATCTATGTAAGTATTTTTTGTCAACTCTATTGAAGAGGATCACATGACGCTTTATGAAAAATTTAGAGAATAAGTGTCTGAAAAATGAGATTAAAAGCCTTAAATTTAGAGAATAGGCGTTTGAAAAATGAGGTTAAGAGTCTCAAATTTTTGTAAGCTTAATCAAAATATTGTTTTATTTTTTTCTTCTAATAGTAACTTATTTGCCTCTTAAATGAAGTTATTAAACGGAAGTATCTAGTTAAAATATGTTGCAAAGAATCAGGATGATCTACTAATATTAAATAGTAAAGAAATAAGAAATGTTACAAACGGATTAATAAAATTTAACATTGACATAACAAAATATCTAACTAATTATAACTAAATTAGAGAATGATCAAAATAATTTTGAATTGAGATAATAAAAAAACAAATGTACATATATGATTAGGAAACTGCTAGATAAATCTTCAAATGATTGGCACTCTATTTTTAAGATTTTGTGAAATTCAAACATCTTGATGGAGTGGTTGAGTGGAAATTTTTTTGTGAAAATTTATTTTCAACTTTATTTTCAAGTTTAAGCATAGAGCACGCATGTGTTGAAAGTTTTTTACTTTTTTATCTTATTAACAACCCATCTCTATAATTTACAAAATTTTCACAAGTAGTTATATTATTTTTTAATAAAATTATATGATCTGATTCACCTATATTTTTGAAATTACCATAAACATAAATTTGCCTAAAATCAGCCTCATATCCTCTCTCGCCCAATGTGTAAAAATATACATGTTAATCTTAAATATATATATATATATATATATATATATATATATCATATTGTTATAGCTTTATATATAAAGATCAAACGAAAAATCTTATTTTAACGATTTTTGTTATTTTTCTGTTAATTTTTTAGGTAAGGTGGTAATGAATTCTGTTGATCAATAATATATTAAATATAGGGATCCAAGCCTTTATCTGTCGGTCCCGCATGCAGGTATTTTGAGAGAGAAGACAAAAAAAAGTAGTGCATTTTTTTATTTCCCCGTGTGCGTCAAAGGAGAAATGAAGCATTAACTCCGCTACCTATTTTATGCTATTTAATATTCTAAAACATTTAACTTTTATTAAAGAATTGAATGGTGGGTTAAATAAAAAGTAATATTAATTCATTAATTTAGATGATAAAGATTTGTATGTGTCCTGTTATTCACCAGAACAGTCAAATTAATTAAGGCCGTCCCCTGTCTCCAATTTAGACCCTGATGTGTCACCATCCATACTCAACTAAAATTAGTTTTGATCCATATATAATTAGATGGGAGGCTCTTCGGACCGGATGGTGTAAATTTGAGATTTAATAAAACACAACTACGTCGCTTGATTAATTTTGTTATTTTGAGCTACAGCAGATCGATAAAATGACTTGAGCCCGTCTCCATTGCTCTCAATCACTCTCTCTCTCTACTCTCTCAAGTGCTCTCTCCCCTCAAGCGTTCTGACACTTGACAAAGAGCTTAATATTTATCTCTTTCTTTGCTCTTTAGTAATATTTCTCTCTCCTAAATCAATTTTTTTCGGTCGGTGATGGTTCAAAAAAAAGAAGTGGTAAATCGGCCTGAACCTAAGCTTTTATTAAAATCTTAAGCAGTTTGTTAGGAGTGAGGAGAGAGAGCTTGCTGAGAGTAAGGAGTGAGAAAGCTTGGAGAGAGAGGGAGAGTGCTTGCGGAGAGAGAGTTTGCAGTGAGTAGGAGTGTAAATTTAAACCGGAAAACCGGTCCGAACCGGACCGGTTTTACCGGTTTTGAATCGATCCGGTCCGGAACCGGTTCTTATAATTCATAAACCGGTTGGAACCGGTCCGGTTCCGGTTTTAGGATTTTTTGGACCGGACCGAACCGGTTGATAAAAAAATATAAAAAATAATATTTTATATATAAGTTTTATACAAAATTAAAATTATACAAAATATTTTATATATATTAAATATATAAGTTTTATATATAATGTATAATTATATGTGAAATTTTTATATATAATTATATATCATATATGAAATAATTTCATATTATAATTTATAAAATATAACATTAAATGTTAATTTTAAATATGAACATTTGTAATTTGTTTGATCATATACTATTAATATAATTATATATAAGATAATGTTATTATAAAATAAAAGTTTAATCTTAAAAATGAAAATGTAATTGATCATGTATTATATAGCTATACTAATATATAGTTTATCACTAATACTAATATATACTAATATATAGCTATACTAATATATAAATTTATAACTTGTACTAATAGTCTAATATAGACTCCCTCAAAAAAAAAAAAAAAGTCTAATATAGACTATAGTTATAGTTATATTAATAGTCTAATATAGATTAATAAAAGTATAACATATTTTTTTAAAACAGTTTTTTTAAAACATATTTTTAATGACAAAATGTCAAACTTACATTTTAAAAAAACCGGAAAACCGGACCGGACCGGAAACTGGTAAAACCGAAAGTACCGGTTTTGAAGTATAACCGGTGCTTAATCGGTTTTGAAAAATACAAAACCGGTCATACCGGTTCGGTCCAAGATTTTGTCCAAAACCGGACTGAACCGGACCGGTTACACCTCTAGCAGTGAGGAAATTAGCGTGCATGGAGGCTCTGTATTTTTTCCTTTGTTCGGCAACCTAGGGCCAAACTCTGCCTCTTGTGAATTTGGGGTGCATCATGGTTGGGTGTGGGACTTCTATGGAGGTGCTACAATGGTACAATCAACACTGAGATGAGAGGAAGGAGAGGCACTTACAGAGAGCGTAGGAGCAGAGGAAGATGAGGGAGTTTGGGAGAATAGATTTAGACGAATGGCGTCATGTTTAACAGAAAAACAACAAAAAATCGTTAAAACAACAATTTCCATTTCATAGCCACTTATTATATATAGTATAGATATGATATCACATGAATCAAAAAGAAGTTATATATTGGAGGGCCTGATCTCGTATGAGGCCCATTATGGACAGAGAGCCCAGTATGCAAGGCCAAAGAGGCCAGAGAGTCCAGGGTCCAATAAAATCATATACTCACGTGTATCGTGGTACGAGAAGATGAGGATAACCATGCAGATATACAATCTGTTCAGTTGGGATCTCATGCAAATACGTGACCAGTTCAACTGATAAACTTGGCACCAGATAAACGTTATATCAAATTATATATATACCAGGTAACCCTCAATAATATAGGGAATTACATTTTCTTATATGCTGAAATCATCTAAAAGCTCTTACTGACTTAAGCATTAGAGTTTTCTCAGGCGAACAATGCCAACCATACTTTGATCCTTATGCAGGTTAGCGGTTGCAGACAGGAAGTGAGACACATCCTTTACATTGGCGCCGTCTGTGGGATTCATAGTTTTCTTGCGTGGTTCTCACATGCCAACTGTAACCCGATCTGTAGTAAGCCGAGCAATGGAAACATCTGTCGAAGCAAGGTTGGCTGCAGCCGAGGAAAAGTTAAAGCAAGCACTTGAAGCAATGGAACCCTGAAGAAGGAAAACGAGAACCTGCAGCGGAGGAATACCGAGTCCAGTAATACCGCTGTACCCACCCATATCGGGCAAGGTGAAGGGGAAGAATAGTCAAATATGGAGTCGAATCTGGGGCGAATTGAAAAAGAAAAGATGCATGACGAGCAAAAGGAACTGGCAGAAAAATATGACGAAATGGAAAAAAAGATAGGGGGATCTTCTTCAGTGGAATGCTTACTCCATCAAACAGACCTCCCCTATAGCGAGCGAATTATGGTCGTGCCCCTCCCCCCTAAATTCAAAGTACTCTAGATAGATATGTACGATGGATCCAAGGACCCAGTGGACCATCTGGAGAACTTCAAAACCCATATTACGCTCCACGATTTTCTAGGGGAGATAGCGTGTCGGGCTTTCCCTTTGCCCTTGAAAAGGATGGCTAGAGGGTGGTTCGGGGCTCTCAAGCCACGATCGATAGATAGTTTCGAAGAATTGGCTAAGTAGTTCTTGATACAGTATATGCCCAGCAGAAGGCGTCGGCGTCCGGCCGCCTACCTGCTAACAATTAAGTAGGGAGAAGATGAGAACTTAAAGACCTACCTGACCCGTTTCAACAAGGAGCGTCTAACAACTGATGATCAAGATGAAAAGATCACCCTGGCCGCCCTCCTAGGTGGGATATGGCCTCGAAGCCCATTTATGGCAGAACTAGCCAGGAAGACCCCATCTACTCTCAGGGAATTCATGGACAAAGCGGATGACTTTGTCAATGCTGAAGATACCTTGCAAGCTTTGGTGAACCCATGAAAGGTGGGTAGTAAATCAGAACGAAAAGGCGGGCAGATTGACAAGAAAGCTAGCAGCAGTCGCCAAGAAAAAAGACAGGAGAAGAGGCTGGATTACAATCTTAGACTTATACATAACAATTTAAATGTTCGTGAAGATGAAAAGGAGAAAGAGGAAAGGCGTCCGCCCAAAACAAGCGGTGGTCGTTACTGCAAGTACCATCAAACGACGTCTAACTGGACGGAGGATTGCACGACCATGAAGAAAAGAGTGGCGGAGTTAGCAGGAACAGGGGAGTTAGAACGGATGGTTGCAGAACGTTCAAAACCAAGGAGACGCCAGGAAGCTAGGCAAGAAGCCAGAAGGAGTAGAAGTCCTGAGCAAAGGGCGCTGGGCGCATAGCCGCCAAGATGATGGGAACAGGGCGCCCATAAGAGGCGAGAGGGGCATGCCGCCCATAGGAGAAATTCGAAACATAGCAGGAGGGTTTGCAGGCGGCGGTATGTCCACTTCCAGAAAGAAGGCGCATGCACGAAATGCCAGTTATGAGGAGATATATATGGCGGATAGAGCTCCCAAACAACAAAAGTTGGGTGTCAACAGAAAGATAATCTCTTTCGGGGAGGCGAACTGTGAAGAAATGTTATACCCACATGACGATGCTCTAGTAATCACACTTGTGATAGTCAACTACACAACCAGGTGGGTACTAATCGATAATGGGAGCTCAGTAGACATACTATTATGGGAAGCATTCATGAAAATGGGTATTGATGCCAGTAGACTGAGGCCTTCTCTGACGCCGCTGAAGGGATTCTCTGGGGATACCATCCAACCCGTAGGAGCCATCACCCTCCCAGTGACTGCCGGATCAGGGGCGCAAACATTGATTACCATGACCGACTTCTTGATAGTAAAAGCTCCCTCTTCCTACAACGCTATACTGGGAAGGCCGACGCGTAACCAGCTCAAGGCGGTCACCTCCACATACCACCTCAAGATGAAGTTCCCGACTAATAATGGAATAGGAGAGTCGCAAGGCGAACAAGCCTTAGCACGAGAATGTTATGTACAGGAATTAAAGAAGTGTCATGGCGAAATTTGTATTACAATAGAGCAAGGCAAGATGCCAACGCCTTATTTTCCTTCCTCACCGGTGGTAACCCTATTGGAGGATGTGGAAGTGAGGGGCGAGAAGGATCAGTAACATGCTGATGTTAACGAGCCATTGAAGCTTGTAATATTGAACTCAAACC
The DNA here is from genome assembly GCA_029856935.1 of Cyclocarya paliurus. Taxonomy (NCBI): domain Eukaryota; kingdom Viridiplantae; phylum Streptophyta; class Magnoliopsida; order Fagales; family Juglandaceae; genus Cyclocarya; species Cyclocarya paliurus. The sequence goes on from CM056948.1 coordinate 6,120,513, forward strand.
GCCCTGGATCTACTACACGTATCGGGACCCATGTGTCACTGGTAGATAGGGAAGCACTGAATCAATTATTGACCGAGAATGTGGACATCTTCGCATGGAGTCATGAGGAAATGCCGGGCATAGACCACGAGGTCATTGAACACCGCTTGGGCGTGGATCCCGCCCACAAAGCAATGAGTAAGAAAAGAAGGTCATTTAGTGCAGAGAAGTATACTGCCATTAAGGAAGAGGTAAAGAAGTTGCTTACCGCCGGTTTCATCAAAGAGGCTCACTACCCAAAATGGTTGTCCAATGTAGTGATGGTAGAAAAGGCGAATGGGAAGTGGAGAATGTGTGTAGATTTTACTGATCTAAATAAAGCTTACCCAAAGGACAGTTTCCTCTTACCACGCATCGACGTAATCGTGGATGCAACAGCAGGGCACCGTTTGTTGAGCTTCATGGATACTTACTCGGGATACAACCAAATACAGATGCATCCAGCAGACGAGGAAAAAACTTTATTTATTACTGACAGAGGGTTGTATTGTTACTAGGTCATGTCGTTTGGGCTGAAGAACGCCTGAGCAACATATCAAAGACTAGTAAATCGGATGTTTAAAGAACAGATTGGGAAATCCATGGAGGTTTATGTGGACGACCTTTTAATCAAAAGTAAGGAGTTTGCCCAGCACCTCAACGACTTGAGGGTGGTATTCGGAATCTTACGCCATTATAAAATGAGGCTGAACCTTGCAAAGTGTGCATTTGGAGTAGAGTCGGGGAATTTTTTGGGTTACATTGTATCTAAAAGAGGAATTGAGGCCTCTCCGGAGAAGATAGCTGCCATACTCAACATGAAACTGCCGAAAAACCTAAACGAAACCCAGCAGTTGGCGGGTAGAGTAGTCGCCCTAGGGAGGTTCATTGCCCGTTCAATAGAAAAATGTCTCACTTTTTTCCAAGTACTACGTAAGGTGCACCCGTGGAACGAAGAATGCGATAAAGCATTCGAGAAGCTAAAGTAGTACCTGGCCAGCCCGCCATTCCTAAAACAACCACAAAAGGGGAATGTGCTCTACGCTTACTTGGCGGTTTCCCCAAATACTGTTTCCACAATCCTAATAAAAAAGGAGGAGATAGTCCAGTATCCTGTATACTACACCAGTCGAGCTCTTAGAGGAGCCGAAATAAGATACCTGAAGATTGAGATACTAGCTTTTGCTCTAGTAACGGCGGCCAAAAAACTTCGCCCGTATTTCCAAGCCCACACAATAAGAGTACTCACGGAAGTCCCTTCAGCAAAAATTCTGAAGAAGCTGGACAGCTCTGGAAGGTTGATTGGGTGGTCGATAGAACTAAGAAATTTGACTTAGAATACTAACCAAGGAAGGCGGTTAAAGGACAAGCTTTGGCAGACTTCGTAGCAGAATTCTCAGGTTTCCTTCAGGAAGATGCGGCGACCCCAATGGGAAAACCCTGGCAACTTTTCGTTGATGGCTCGTCATGTAAGGCGGGTGGAGGACTGTGGATATATTTGATAGATCCCAATGGCAAAAAGCAGTACTATATGGCAACGCTAGTTTTTAAAGTGACCAGCGTGTCTGGAAATATGAAGCACTCATGGCAGGACTGTCTATAGCTGCCAAAGTGAGGGCGACCGAGGTAGAGGCAAAATTAGATTCACAGATAATTGTAAACCAAGTTTTAGGACTGTACACAACGAAAGAGGAAAAATTGAAGAAATATCTAGAGCGTGTCTGGGAAGCTCGCGATCTCCTCTCATATTTCAACATAACTCAAATCTCGAGAGCAAACAATGAAGTGGTGGATAGGTTGGCTCGGACAGCGTCGGGTATGGAAGAAACACCACTCTCATGGGAAGTAGAGCGAAAAATTATCGAAATCTTAGCTATTGGGGTGGAAGTAGGCATTCTGGGTGCCAGCATCCCTGAATGGGTGAACGAAGTGGTTGGGTATCTGGATGAGGGAAAGCTACCAGAGGAGAATGAGGAGGCAAGAAAAGTGAGGAGAAGAGCGGCAAGGTTCCTGCTCATTGACAGAGTCCTCTATAAAAAGGGCTTCTCCACCCCACTACTGCGATGCATTTCCGCACAAGAAACTCAATTTGTCTTGGCAGAAATACATGAAGGGATATGTGGAAACCATTCGGGTGGAAAAACTTTGGCAAGGAAGGCGGTAAGAGCAGGATACTACTGGCCCAACGCATTGAGGGATGCTCAAGAGTTCCAAAGAAAGTGTGTCAAGTGCTAGGCATATGCACCCGTACAGCACGTCCCTCCAGAAGGGTTGACATCCATGACCGCGCCCTGACCTTTCTCCTAGTGGGGTGTAGACCTGGTTGGACCCTTCCTGCCAGGAAGAGGCGGGGTAAAGTTCATGATCGTAGTCGTGGATTACTTTACAAAGTGGGCGGAGGCAGAACCCTTGGCCTCTATAACAACCAAGACCGTGACAAAGTTCCTATGAAAAAACGTTGTCTGCAGGTTCGGAATCCCCCAAAGCATTGTAACGGACAACGGGCGCCAATTTGACTTCGACCATTTTAGAGAATGGTGCGCGGAGCTGAAGATTAAAGTAAAGTACTCCTCGCCAGGCCACCCCTTAAACGGTCAAGCGGAAGCAACAAACAAAGCGTTACTCTCAATCCTAAATAAAAGGGTCGCGGAGAAAAAGGGAGAATGGGTGGAAGAACTGCCCGGGATACTCTGGGTGTACAGAACATCAGCAAAGACCCCGACAGGGAAAACCCCATTCACATTGGCGTATGGATGCGAGGCAGTAGCTCCAGTAGAAATGGGGCTCCCGACTTACAAAACAAGTCATTTCTCAGCCGCCCAAAATGATAAGAAAATAGAAGAATACCTCGACTTGGTTGAGGAAGAAAGGGAAATGGCGGAAGCCAGGGTGTTGCAGGAAAAGGCCAAAGCCAGATAGTATTTCAACAAGACGGTAAGGCCCAGAACTTTCAAAGTGGGAGACCTAGTTCTGAGGAAAAAGGGGGTAACCGCCCAGAGCGAAGGAAAAATGGAGCCTCAATGGGAAGGACCCTATTTGGTAGTAGGCAATAACAGGCTGGGTCATACCGACTGAAGGACAGCCAAGGCCGGGAGCTACCCCATCCATAGAACGCAGAGCACTTGAAGAAATTTTATCAGTAGATATTACATTATGTTCATTTACCTCATTTTTTTTTTTATCTCTGTTAAGACTTACTTTGTCCGCATTCATATTATTATGTTTCATGTTCGTGAATGCAGTAGTATTTATGCTGACTTGTTGTTTTTCATAATTTGTGACGTTACTCTTTTGCAAAAAAGGGAACAGAGGTCATCCGACCGACCCTAAATATCAAAAGCAAGCCTTAGCAGCTTGTGGTGCCATGCAAAAAAGGGTGCGGAGGTCATCAGACCACACAGACCCTAAATACCAAAAGCAAGCCTTAGCAGCTTGTGGTGCCATACAAAAAAGGGCTCGGAGGTTGTCAAACCACGCCGACCCTAAACACCAAAAGTAAGTCTTACCAGCTTGCGGTGCCATGCAAAAAAGGGCGCGGAGGTCTTCAGACCACGTCGACCCTAAACACCAAAAGTAAGCCTTACCAGCTTGTGGTGCCATGCAAAAAAGGGCGCGGAGGTCATCAGACCACGTCGACCCTAAACACTACAAGCAAAGCTTTAGCAGCTTGTGGTGCCAAGAAAGAAAAGGGGGCGAAGATCTTTAGACCACACCACCCAAACGTACAATATTCAAATAGGCTAGAAGTTAAAGGATAAGCAACGCAACAAGTGCAAACCATTACACGCTTTAAGACAAACAAAAGAGTTCATTGCCAACAGAAAAGATAAAAAGGAAGGTACATCAGTGTAAAAAAAAAAAGAAAAAGAAAAAAAAAGAAGGGGACTGAATATTATGAAGCATCATCAGGCGGCGGCAGTGGGGGAACTCCAGCAAGAGCATCAGGCATCTCTCTCCGTCCAAAAGTGTCAGCCCGACGGAGCTTATTTTCCTCAAAAAGAAACAATTTCCAATCCAAATTTACAAGGTCCGTGGCGGGATTAATCAAGAGGCAAGATTTGAGCCTTAAGATGCTAGCACCATAACCATAGCCGAAGGTGCGGTTCCTTACGTCAGGAGCACAAGCCAACTGGTCTCGAAGGCGAGCAAGTTCAGCCTGGGCAGTATCAAGCTCGCCTATTTTCTTAACCAGCTGCTCATCCTTGGCTACCGTCAGGAGTGATGCTTTCCTAAGATCCTCTTCCAGATCACGGTGATCCGCTTTATATTTAGAATGACGTTCTTCAAGTTCCTGTAGGTTTCCCTGAACCTTCGAAAGATCAATGGCGGCAAGGCGAGCTTTCTCTGTGGCAGCCGCTAGTTCTCGAATTAGCTCCTGGATACGATTCTGCGAGAAGGCCAACTCCTGGCGAGCTGAGTCCCGATCCTCATCACAGGAAAGGAGCTCAGATATCTCAGCCTTGAAGCTTTGCTGAGTTTCAGAAAGCTGAGACCTCACCAAATCTCTCTTAGACTGAAGGAGTCGCAAGGCATGGTCATTTTTGTCTTTTGCCAATTGAGCAAGGCGGGGAGATTCGCGAAGTTGGAGAAGCTCCTCCTCACGAATTTCTATTTCTCCTTGAAGCGAGTGCGAGTAGCCCTCTGATTGCTCTAGCATTACTTCAAGTTCTTTCACCCTCTCGACCAGAGCAACCGGCTCTGCCTGCCATCCCTCGGCGACTTCACACATTTTTCACTGCTCGAGGACTTCACGATCCACGCCACCAGGTTGTTGATACTCTGTAGAGGAAGCTAAGACCATCTGAGTAAAAAATACAAAATGGTGCAAGGAAAAGAAAGGGAGAAAATAAGTAGAGAAACCGCCACGACGTACCTTGGAAAACCAATCCCTCAAGTGGTCGGCCATCTGAGCGACAACCTCAGTTTGAACATTGGCAGAGAAGGACGAGACGTCACCACTAGCATCACCCTCGGGCCTGGGCATGAGAGCCAAAGCAAGCATCAAGTTTGAGACTACCCCCTTTTTCGGTGGACTCTCAAGGCAAATAATGGGGGGTAGGGGTGTAAGTTTGGACCGGAAAACCGGTCCGGACCGGTTGGGCCGGTTTTTCGATTTTTCGGTCCAGAATCGGTCTTTACTTACACAAACCAGTTGAATTCGGTCCGATTTCGGTTCCATGATTTTTGGGACTGGACCGAACCGGACCGGACCGGTTAAAGAAAAAATTAAAATTATATATATAAGTTTTATACAAAAATAATATTATACAAAATATTTTTTATATATAAGTTTTATATATAATATATAAAAAGAAAGAAAATCACTCAAATATTATTACTAAATTTTGATAAGTGCATAGGACATTAGAAGTTATACTAATATAGAATATAGTTATACTTATACTGATATAGTTATACTAAATCACTATAACTAATATTAATATATAACTAACACTAAAAGTTTAATATTGACTATAGTTATAGTTATACTAATATAATAATACTAAATCCCTATAACTAATACTAATATATAACTAATACTAATATAGTACTTGGCTTTAGTAAAGCATATTTTTTTTAGTAAAGTAGATTTTTTTAATAAAAGTATAAAATATATTTTTTTAAAGTTTTTTTTTTATTTTTTTTTATAAACAGATTTTTAATGATAAATATTTAAACTTACATTTAAAAAAAATTGAAAAACCGGACCGGACCGGACTGAAAATGGTAAAATCGAAAGTACCGGTTTATGAAGGTAACTGGTGCATAATCGGTTTTAAAAAATGTAAAACCGGTACATACCGGTTCGGTCCTAAATTTTATCCAAAATCAGACCGGTTACACCCCTAATGCGGGGTGGAGACTCAGTGTGAGTTGGGACGCCCTCTGTTGGGTGAACCTCTCCCTGTAAAAGGTTGCCCACTTCCTCCTAAAGTAAAGAACCTATCCCCTCCTAAGAGATAGAGAGCAGTGGGAAGAAGGGATAGAAGGTCCCTCGCCACTCCTAACCGGCACATGGGTACTTCCCCCAGAGATGGTTGCGGGCGGAGTCTCTGAGGGAGTTTGTGCGCTTCCCATCTCAACACAAACAGTCTCATGGTGGGAGGGCGTGGGCTCAATGGCACTAACCTGTTCTGCCTCGTGTGCACCTAGATCTTCACGAGCTCCTAAGCCCGTGGCACCATCCAGATTTAAAGCGGCTGCCACTTCGGCGTCTAACTAGCCCCCTTGACACGACCTTCTGCAACAGGGAATTCAAAGGTCGAGGAGGCTCCCAGTGGGTGAGCCGAGGGGGAAGACTCGATTTGGAAAGTGGCGACCAGATCAAAAAGGGCTATATTGGCCAAACTTTCAGCATCTAACAGATTGAAGGACCTTGGCTTCGCAGAAGAGTCGCGGGGTGGTGGAAGGGCAACAATAACTGGTGGGTGGATTGTTGAGCTTGGTCGCCCCTGAAGGGACAGCCGTTTCGTCCTGCTACCGAAGAGGTGTGCACCCCTGGGCACCCTCTGATGGCGCCATAGTCTTTAAGGGAATAGGCGCCTGGGCCCTTTGAAGCCGCCATGCTTTTCTTTCGAGGTGACGACGAGTGGGGGGAACCCTTAGTACAAGCCCTTTTCTTTTGGCTCACTTCATCGTTTTTCTTCTTGCTCCTGACCTCCCTTCTCTTCTCGCCACCTTTCTTCTTGGTCTTCTCAGAAGGTTTTGGCATATGGGCAGGAATCAAGTCTAAAATCATGAATTTGCACCCCTGAACATGGGGACGACTGGGGGACATAAAAAAAGATCAATATTCTCGAGGGTTAGCAGGAGGTCAGTCTTCACATCATCAAAATGGGCTTCAGCCCAGGTACAAATGATCTCGATTCGGGATAACTCCTAACGCGATAGGGGCGGCATGGTTGACCAAACCGTTTTCTCATCGGGAACGAGGCGCCAAATCACCCTGACAGGAAAATCTTGAATATGGGTCTCATCGACGGGAAAGTCCTGATTCTTACCAAAAATAAAGAAAAATTTAGTATTTCAAATTTTGGCATTGGAATGACGAGACTTAAAGTGAGCCAGAGATGGCCCCCTATCCTTCTTGCAGAAGCTAACAGTATTACCTTTACCCGGCCGCAAGTAACAAAAAAAAAGAAACTCCCGGCCGGTCAGGTCAGGGTAAAAGTCCTCAAGAGGCTCTAAAACCATGCGAAAAATAATGCAGGCATAGAGATAAGTCCTCAAAGCGTGAGGATGGAGTTGGGCGGGTGCCAACTCAAGCAAATCCAGGATATCGTGAAGGGGACGGCAAAAAGGAAGTCTTAATCCATGGTTAAACATGGCAATAGTTAGAGCGGTTTTACCTGCGAAACCCTCTCTATCGTAGCACCTCGATGGGGGAACCTCAATCACTGCCCCGTCTGGGATGCCGAGCTCTTCCCGAAGAGCAGGAAGGTACTTTTCCCGAAGAATGGAATGCCACCGGCAGCCCTCGAAGACGGTGCCTTTCGAGACGAAGAAAGGTGGGTTAGAAGTATCACCTTGGTCAGCCAGTAAGGTTAAAAGAAAGAAAATGCAAGAAAACAGAGAAGACAAGATGGGCAGTAACAAGAACAAGAAAAGAAGCACAAACACAAAGGAAAGAACGGGCGAAGAAGGAATAGAGAAAGAAGGAAGGAAAATTTAAAGAGAAAGGAAGCGGAACGTCAACAGTCAGGAGCATTATGATCTGACACTAGAAGTAAAAAAGCAAACCGCCACACGAAAACTCATTCTCTTTTCGCCATGTCAACAAAAACCGAAGAGATAACTGCAGTAAAGAAGGAAAAATGAAACGTTACTAGAGGAAGAATGTGAAGGGTCAGCAGGAACCCAACGATATATAAACGGGCCAGGCCTATAAAGGCAACCACATAATATCCTAAACGCCAAATATCCCACGTGAGCCCGCAGTAGAGAACCCATAATTATTAATTTCCTATGCCATGAGGCGAAGAGATTTAGCGGGGTAGCTGGAGGGCCTGATCTCGTATTAGGCCCATTATGGACAAAGAGCCCTGTATGCAAGGCCAAAGAGGCTAGAGAGTCCAGGGTCCAATAAAATCATATACTCACGTGCATCGTGGTACGAGAAGATGAGGATAACCATATAGATATACAATCTGTTCAGTTGGGATCTTATGCAGATACGTGACCAGTAAACTCGACACCACATAAACGTTGTATCAAATCCTATATATATCAGGTAACCCTTAATAACATGGGGAATTACATTTTCTTATATGCTGAAATCATCTAAAAGCTCTTACTGACTTAAGCATCGGAGTTTTCTCAGGCGAACAACACCAACCACATTTTGATCCTTGTGCAGGTTAGCGGTTGCAGACAGGAAGTGAAACACGTCCTTTATATATATAGGTCGATATTTTACTATGGTTCATTATCGTTAAGAAAAAATCGGAATGCTAATTTTTTTTTAATGATAAGATATATGGTAGGGTTTCATATTGGAGTTGTGCTTTGTACGTGTATGATTAAATAATAATATAAATGGGATTTATTTATTACAACTAATGATTTTTTTTTTCTGGCAAGTTTACTGCATTAATAAAGATAAATGTTTATACATAGTTGCTTCAGAACTGATTACAACAAAGTAAATTAAAAAGGAGGACCCTTGCCACTATGAAAATTGATTGAAGAATTTTCTTCACTATCCAAGCTTCCATGGATTTCAATAAGTGTAGCATATCTGCAACAATATTTCTAATTTCCCAATCCGAGTTGGGGAGGACTAGTGAGAGAGCATCTACTACCTGTTGGGAATCCCCTTTAATATAGATTTTTTTCAAGTTCCTGTGAAGAGCTTCCTGAATGCCTTCTAGAGCTGCAGCCTGCTGAGGCTTCACCCACATTCGGGTTTGTGCAACATTTGAAGTTAGTGATCACAAATATGGGCTTTTTATCTTCAAATCTACAAATTGCTGCAATGGCATTCCCATGTTTTCTTACAGCAACATCAAACTGCAATAGATGGAAGCCTTCCATTCCTTTTTGAGTATTATTGAGAGGGAACCAAGATTTTCTTACCCAAGTTGATTTGTGCTCCAGGAATTGATTGTTGACATTTTCAATAAGGTTACAACGCAACGGGGTAATGGCATTGTGGATGACTTTATTTCTGAGGTACCAGATGTTGTCCATGGCTAGTGCAGTAAAGATTTGGAAATCTTGGGATTCATTTGTTGGTATTGAGAGTTTAATAGCAGGATTAAAGATGACCTTGGTCCATTTAAGCATGGGAAAAGGGGTGAAATTTTCAATATTGATGGGCCATTTTGATTGCCTCCAGAGGATTCGAGAGAGAGGACAATTGAGGAACAAATGATTAGTGGTTTCAATAGCAATTTTGCAGAAAGCACAAAGAGTTTGTTCCTCATACAGATTAATAAAAATTTTCAACAGAGCTTTTGTAGGAAGGATGTTGTGAATGATTTTTAGAATAAGAAGCTCTTGTAATTTGAGTTTCCACAATTTTTTCTAGTTTAGATCAATGGCAGAGATGGCGGGGTGCTTTTTCAAAGCATCATATAATGATTTAACTGAAAATCTGCCAGAGTAATGGTAAGTCCACTTAATTCTGTCATTGATAGTGGAGAAATTAAAAGAAACTAGTGGAATCTTTGAGATTGCAGTTGCTGAATGTGAACTGAAAAGTGCTTGAAGAAGTATTGTATTTCATCTCCTAGGTTCTTCTAGAATGAGCTCTGCTACCCTCAAGTTTGGCTGGATCAAATTGTGGTGAGGATTGGGTTCAGGTAAATGAGGGTGGTGGGGATCCATAAGTCACTCCAAGCATGGGTGGAGATTCCATTGTTTAGTTGAAAATAGATGCCGATTTTGATGAATTCTCTTTGTTTTAGAAAACATTTCCAGAACCATGAATCAGTCACTTTTTGTTTCAAGAAACTGACATTTTTTAGGTATTTGTGAGATAAGGACTTCCAAAGAGTGTTAGAATCATTAAAGAGCAGTCGAGTGAATTTTGAATTAAGAGCTTGATTGAAGGTGAAATAAATTTTGAGACCTAAACCACCAAGAGATTTGAGCATACAGATTGAGCTCCATGATTTGGGGGTAAAGCCTTTGGAGTTGTTTCTATTGTGACCCAACTAGAATTTTCTAAAAATGCTATCAATGTGAGAAGCAGTTGTTTTTGGCATTCTAAGAGTGGTCATGATGTAAGAGGGAATAGAGGCTGCAACAGTTTGAATGAGAGAGGTTCTGCTGGCTTGAGAAAAAAGTTTTGTTTTCCACTCTTGAAGTTTTTTTTTTCCTCAATTTTTTCAATGGATTCCTTGAAAATGTTCTTTTTGGATGGTTCAATGTATAGAGGAAGTCCAAGATACCTAAGTTTTGAAGTACAAGTTTGAAAGTGAAGAATGCCTTTTATCTCTCTTTTGATGTTGTTGGTAGTGTTGTTGCTGAAATGGATTCATGATTTGTTGAAATTAATTTTTTGGCCAGACTAGTTTGTGTATTTATCAAGACAATGAGCAATAGAGGTAGCTGAAGAATTTGAGGCCTTACCAAAGAGGATTAAATCATCAGCAAAGAGGAGGTGAGATAAGGTGGGACCTACTCTAGAGATGTTGATGCCATCAAGTCTGTGCTGGTTTTCTTCTCTCAGGATTGAGCGGGAAAGAACCTCACTGCCAAGAATGATTAGAAAGGGTGACAGGGGGTCACCTTGTTTAAGACCTCTGGAGGATTTTATAAGACCAGTGGGGGAGCCATTGTGAAGGATGGAATAAAAAACTGTTGACCCATCCTATCCAGGTTTGGCTGAACCTCAGACTATTGAAAATGAAAGACCATTCCATTAGTCAAAGGCCTTTTCCATATCAATTTTGATGGCTATGAGTCTGTTTTTTCTTTTTCTTTTTTAGATGATGAAAGACTTCTTGGGCTAGGATTGTATTGTCTTGTATAAGTCTTCTAGAAACAAAAGTTGTTTTGTTTGTTGAAATGAGTTTTGGGAGGATCTTTTTCAGTCTATTTGCAAGAATTTTTGCTATGATTTTGTAACTTACGTTTGCTAGATTGATTGGGCAGAAATGGTTAACATAATTTGGAGAGTCAAATTTTGGGACAATGGCAATATTTGTGTGGTTTATTTCCTTTAGGAGTTTTCCATGAGTGAAGAAATTGGTGGTAGCTGGAATGAGATCCTTTTTTTATCACTTCACAGTAGGACTTGTAGAATAAACCGATGAAACCATCAGGACTAGGTGCTTTTGATGAAGGAGTTTCCTTTATGGTCTTGAGGATCTCGTCTTCTAAGGGGATGTTGCAGAGGAAAACATTTTCTTCTTGAGAGATTTTGTTAGGAAAAAAGTCTTGTAAATTAAGAGGTAATTCAGGATTTGTAGATTTGAATATGGTTGTGAAATGATCCTTGAATTTTTGGGAAATTATCTCGGGATTTGAGGTCCATTCTCTATCAGCAATTTTGAGGGTTTCAATGGAATTTTTCCTGCGTCTGATTGTGGTGGAGGCGAAGAAAAATTTAGTGTTTAGGTCCTGGATGGACAACTAGATATTTCTAGAATTTTTGCGCCAAAGATATTCCTCCCTGAGAAGTTGTTCATTGAGATTTTCTTTGAGAGTGTTCTCCAAGATTATTGAATCTGGTGTTGGGTCATTTATAAACAATTGTAATAATATGTTTAGATGGGAGTAACAACTACGGATGCTTGAGAAATGGGATGAGATGATAAATTCGTAAATAGTTGTGAAATAATTTGTAAATAGTAGTGAGAATATTTGAGTTATAATGTTTTATGGGATTTTAGAAAATGAGAGAGAAAAATTTGAGTAAAAATATTATAAAGTTAAAATATTGTTAGAATATAATTTTTAACATAATTTTTATTTTAGAATTTGAAAAAGTTGAATTATTTTTTATTTTTTGTTTGAAAGTTTGAAAAAATTGTAATGATTAGGTAATTATTAGATGAAAAAGTTAAAATTTAAAATTGAAAAGTGTTTGTATTTAAATGATGTTTGAAAATAAGATGAGATGGGATGAGATGAGATGTGATGTGATGAAATGAAATCTTCCAAACAAGCCCTTATCCATAGTCCAAGACCTATATAAAAATTAGTTGTAGACAAGAATGTATAAGTTATTATTTTGATTTTATGTTATCCTTTTGTTGTGATCCATAAAAGAATCTTCTAACTCTGTCCATATTAGTTGTTGATGAATTTTTTAGGATGGAATGCAATGAGCATGGGTTATTGGAAATGATACCCAATGTTAACGTCGTGTTTTGCATGCCTTTGGACCGAATTCTAAAAACTCAGATTTTTAGACTGTCACCTGCACACTTTAAGCAAACACGGAAAATGGAGGCATTGGTGGTGGCCCGCGAGTCTTCGATACTAAAGTTAGTATATCTCTTTAATGATTTGTACATAAACTTAAGGAATTAGAGAGAGCTTTTCGTACCCGTGATCGACTTTTTATAATAGGTTTCTGGTGAGGATAACTCATCCCAGACTTTGAGGGACTCATGTCCTGTCTACTGTTTGTTTGGTCAGAATCCATTAATGCAGCGTGGCTTCTGGGGCGGCGTCATTAATGAGGCGTAAAGTTTTGGGAGTGACGCCTTAATGCGGCGTGGCTCTCTGACTCACTTTACCCTACGGACATTTCCTGTTAAACCAATCCATTCTTGTTGTTAGGAGATCAAGGGTTTTTCATATTTTCTGCTCACCTGCTTGCGCAAATTCATAAGGGTAGGTTGTCATCAAGGAGGTGTAAGGGCGGCGAGTCTCATCTGCTACTACTGTTTGCTTTCCTTATGCGTGGGTTATTTCGTGAGTGTGTTTCGTTCATGGGTCAAGTACTCTGCAGAAGTTCACTGACTTCGTTTAGAAGAAGGTCGTTGGCCTCGACCAAACTCTCAGACTTACTTCCTAGTGACCCCTCGTGAGCTTGCCCTGCGGACCAAAAAGAGAAAAAAACCCCTTACACCTAGGATTGATAGAATATTTCAAGCTTAACAATTCCAATGGAATTCATTTTCTTTATGAATATCATATGATCAAATCCAAAAAATGACCATTTTTCCTATTGAGAAATAATTTTTTAAAAAAAATCTCATTATCAATTTATTTTATTTAAAAATATATATATAATTAAAATGGATATAGATCGTCTTCATTTGAAATGGATAACACGAGAAAAGTTCCTGTTTCCAATAAATCAAGAAACTTGGATTATTCATTAAAAATTTTGACATCTCTACTCTCTAGAAGAGCATGTTTTGACATATTCAACATTATAATTTATAAATTCTTAAACGTGTCGAAAGACCTAAAATGAAGTCAGTTTTTTTTTTTTTTTTAAATTTTATTTTAGAAGATGAAGTGTTTTTATATAGAGTAATGCTAGAGAGAAGCCACATAGTGAGTGCACACTATGTGGCTTCTCCTCCTCCTTTTATTTTTCCTGATTTTAAGAAATGGACGGTCTGGATGAAGCCATATGGTATGTGCAAAATGGATGCTGCAAATAGTAGCTTCTATCAATATTTTTCCTTTTATATATATATAAAAAAATGATGTGCAGTCACTTTTACATATTTTTTATACATTTTATTAATGTGATTGGTTACATTAAATTACTTTAATATAAAATAAGTTATGCTACTCATAGTCATTTTTTTATATTTTTTACGCATTACATTGTGATTAGTCAAATTAATTATTTTATATTAAAAAAAATGACGCAATTATTTACATTAATAAAATGCAAAAATAATACATAAAAATCACTACGTATAAAATTTTTATATAAAATAATTATCTTAACTAATTATATTAATAAAATACATAAAAACTATTTATATAGACGAACTCATCTATATTTTGCACTGATTGTGATTGACTTACGTCTAATGACGACTATTGACCCAATCTATGAAGGGGAAAAAAACGTGAATTATAAAATCACATCGCAGTTCAACTTCTCACTCGGACTCCTCGGCGCTCCGCGTCATTCAGCGTCCCCGACTCCACAATCTTGACTCTTGACCATCCAAACTCTCCTCCTTCGATCTTCTTCCTTTAGCCTCCCTCCGCGACTGGCGCATCTATTGGAACTCCCTGTTATCGTCTGCACACTACCTTCTCGGGTTGCTATTGACGCATTGAGCTCGAAGAGAAATCGGATAGGACAGAGATAGATAGAGGTGAAGGTGGAGGAGCATGGGTGATCTGTATTCGTGGCTCATCTCCTTCTTCTTTCTCATAGCCCTACTCGTCCTTGTCGTTTACCAGGTGAATCACAAAACCCTAAATTTCTATTGTTTTGTACGTACGATCTCTCCATCCCCCTTCGATATGCTTTATTTGAGAGTGCATATTAGAAGTTTCAAATTTTTATCTCAAATTTGGCTTGAAATAGTGGTTACAATTATGCTGTTGTGAATGTCAGCTGGTCTAGTTCTAAATGTTTGTAACTGGGGCTTGTTTTGTCAAATTAAAGGGGCCAAAGGGCTTCTTGGCAGAAAGTATCTGGTATGTTGCATTTGCTATGAATTCAGTCTCTGCGAATTTTTTCCCTCCTCAGCTAAACATCCATGTTTGTGGGTGTTCTCATAATTTTGATAGCCAGTTGAATTTCTTATTTTAATTAAACTTTTCCAGTTTTATATTCATCTATCTTTTTTTCATATATTTATGATTAGTTATGGGTGTCGGTATGTGAAACATGGTTCATAGGTTTAACAATGATTTTAGAACTCACCGTGATTTGTGTAGTCGATTGGTTATCTAAAAAAAAAAAAAAAAGAAGAAGAAGAAGAAGGAAAAAAAAAAAAAAAAAAAAGGTGTGTAGTCTATTGGTTAGTTTCATAAGTTTTACCTCAACCTTAAACTGAAGTGAAAGTTTAAAGTCTTTCGTGCAAACTATTTTTATTCTGAAATTTAGAGGGTTGCAACTTGTACCTCTTTTAGCATCCATATAAAACCACAATATGCATCAGTTTTATTTTTTTTGTTGGACAGAATTCGTTGGCCTGTTTGGTGACCCTGACCTCCATGAGCCATTATGTTAAAAAATATTGTAACTTGTTAAAACGTTTAGATCCTGGAGTCCAGATTTTAGCGTGGGGGTAATGATAGTACTGATAATGGTAATAGACGTCTCTTCAAGTTTCAAAATACTGAAACAGTAGTAGGCCTCTTTACCTGTTATAATGGTAAGCATCAAGAGACCATAATTCTTGAATGATTATGGTGCTCATCTATATCAGGAGTTTGGTTCTTCAATTGCTTGTTAAAAAAATGAAAGAAGTGCTCCAATTAGTTGGATTTGAGCTTGTTTCAATCACATTGACTTTATATGGTTTGAGAAGCTCTCTTGGTTGGAATTATGTAGAAGAGTTGTTTGTGCACACTGGATTGTAATTCTTTCACTGTTTCTCTATTATTACTTGGGTAAATGAAATACATTGCTTAACGGTCAAACATTTCTTGCAGCTTATGTGCCTGGCTGATCTTGAGTTTGATTATATCAACCCCTATGACTCTTCATCACGAATCAACCGAGTGATTTTGCCCGAATTCATTGCCCAAGGAGTGTTATGCTTGTTCTATCTTGCAACAGGGCATTGGTTTATGTCACTGTTTTGTGTTCCATACCTATACTACAATGTGAGACTGTAAGTGTTCTTTGTTTTTCTCTCCCTTTCACCAAAAATGACATTTTTCTGTGACTGAATACGTGTAATCTGTAGTTTGTTCCTAGTACTAGTGATCGGTGTAGCACTTTTTAGATGACAGCTTCAAGGCCTTTTAGATTTCTGACAGTGTAATTGACTAGTACAATTGTTTGCTGGAATACCATGGGATGAAAGGATGTTACTGGTTATATTCCAATAATATTTGTATGAACGACGTGCATAGCATGTATACTACTGCCATGATGCATGCACTAGTTGCTGGTTTATTGTGGGGGTCATTTCTCGGTGTCCTGGGATGCTAGAATGTGCCAAGTCCCGTAATCCTGCTAAATATCTTTCCTGCATGTGATTAGGTACTTGCGAAGGCAACACCTGGTAGATGTCACCGAGATATTTAACTTGCTCCATTGGGAAAAGAAGCTGCGGCTTTTCAAACTCTTCTATCTCATATTTCTACTCTTTCTCTCCATATTCTGGTACTTTCATTTAGAGAATGTGCTCACTTTTTCTCGGAAAATGAATTGTTTTAATTTTGATACTCCCTGAAGAGATTGTTTGACTCTTTCTATTTGTGTTGCAGGATGATTCTAACAGCCTTGGATGAGCACGAATAGTTGGTGACTAATTGCTTATTCCATGGAGCATCTGCTGGAGGTATTCAATGCTGCAAACTATTTTGTGGAGCAGTGGAAGTATCTGCTGGATGGGCGATTAATTTCAAACCTGTTGTAACTGAATTAATTTCAGGGTTTGTATTTATTTGAAATATTAGTTAATCTCTACAGGCCCGGTTTTTAGGCATTCGTTATTGTTACTTGTCATGGAAAAAAGGTCCACGCATCTCTCTCTCTCTCTCCCCCACGTACTTCTGCTAATCTGCTAAAAGGTGGTGCCATCGGGATATTGGCAATAATCACTTCAAGCCATTAAGAAATGTTATTTATTGTCCGAGAATGTTAAGCGTCGCCTATTATTTTTTAAAAAAGTGAATAAATATGAAATTAATATAAAAAAAATTTAATTTTTTAACAATAGATTTCACTCTTTTTAAAAAAGTGTGCAGATTTGTATAATCTATAACTATATCTTGTATTAATAAGACTTTGAAGAGTTAGAAACAACTGAACTCTCCGTTTTGATTATGTGAATTCTTTTAGCCTTGCCCATTTTGTTTGTTATGGGATTTGTAAAATATAAAAAATTTATACGCCATGTTCTCGTTTTATCATATAAGATGTGGTATATTTATTATTATTATATAATTTTTTATTAGATATTTTTTATTATTTAATAATAATAAATATAGCACAAGTTTGGAATATAGCCGTAAAACATACTTGGGGCTTTTTCCATAAACTTTGTTCAAGGTGTAAAGGAAGATATGTGCGGCCCGAGTTTAATATTTCTTCGGCAATCCTATGGGCCTATGGCCTAGGTACTCTCACAGGATGGACAAAATAGTTTTCTTATTTTATTATAGAATGTTTGTTATGAAATTGGTTGTATAAATAATATATCTTATAATAGAACGAAACTATTACATCTCATATTTTCGTTCAACCTTCATTTAGCCATGATGAGATGGAGGATTTAAGGGTGAAAAAGTGTCACATTTATGTAGTGTGATAAAAGTATAGTATGTAGTATTGCTCTTGAGATTATTAAGAATTCTATGAACAATCAACTGCTTGGAAATTCATATACTTACAAAATGATTTCGGAGAGTCCATTATCCTTGTAATACGAAAGATCTCAATCGATGCTGAAGGGCTTTGTTTAATTTTCTGTTTTTTTTTTTTTAACTCAATATTCGAGAGAAGTAATACTTGTGCATAAGAACAGACTTAAGAAAAGTTTTGATAATGAGTTGAGATAAAAGTTGAATAAAATATTGTTAGAATATTATTTTAAGATTTGAAAAAAATTTGAATTATTTATTATAAAAATTTAAAAAAATTATAATGATTAGATGAGATAAGTTGAAATATTTTTGTATCAAACCGGATCTAAATATAACAATGGAGATTTTGGGTATTATTTCTATTGGGCCTTGGGTATTGGGGCTTGAATTTGATGTTTGAATTCAAGTCGGCCCAAAACAGCCAAGACGTGAGTGCCGTTGTCTAGTTGAAAGCGTCGAAGGGTGAAACCGTGAAAAGCCATTGCCATTTACCTATGAAAAATGTTAGGGTGTCCGTTTGCTTTATTTATTTATTTATTTTTCATTTAGTAATTAAGAAAATATTACTTAATAATATTGTAAATTTTTTTTTTTTTAAAAATATTTAAAAGTGTTAAAAAATGATGTGAAAAAAAATTAAAATTATTAAACAATATTTTATTTTTTATCAGTGAAAATTTGATTTGATTTCAAATCCTCAAAAGTTCTTCTGCTGCTTGTTCTTTTATTTTTTTGGGACTAGAGTTGTCTTCTCAATCTCTCAATTCCAAAACTCTCCAGAAACCCTATGTTTGAAACTCGAGCTTTTATCAAGCTCATTTTGCTTTCGATCTTCCTAGTCGTGCTAACTAGTAACCCGCG
Source organism: Cyclocarya paliurus (assembly GCA_029856935.1). NCBI lineage: Eukaryota > Viridiplantae > Streptophyta > Magnoliopsida > Fagales > Juglandaceae > Cyclocarya > Cyclocarya paliurus. Next base: position 6,138,813 of record CM056948.1, read on the forward strand.
TTGCCTACTTGGGTCTTGACTTGGAGGATGTGATGGTTGAGAAATTCTTTTGATATAAGTGGGGAAAATTTTGTTATAATTAGACTGGTTCTACCTTGTACCTGTATACATGTGCGTGCGTGTTATATCCATACATATATGCATGTAATTACATATTGTATATTTCTCCACCCTACTTTAGAAAATTTTACTTGTATGATGAGGCTCTATGTAACAAGCCAAGCTCACGAAAAAAAGGCCCAGCCCATGCAATTTGGCCCATTTCACCTTCTTTTTCTTTCTCCCTTCTATTCTATCCCCTTACATTCCACCCCCCCTCCTCAAAAACTCTCTCTCTCTCTCTCTCTCTCTCTCTCTTCACTCACACACACAAACCCTCTCCCTCACATCACTCTCTCTCTTTTCCCCTCACACGCACTACGCACTGACACACACCACTCTCCCTCACTTCGATTCTCTCTCACACACACCGTTCCTCTCAAATCCTCCCTCCCCTCCCCCCCCCCCTCTCCCCAAAACCCGAAAATATACTCTTTCTCTTTCTCTATCTCTAAACCCCCTACATATACATATACATATTATTTTCAGTTTTTTTTCTCTCTCTAAACCGTACATATATATTCTACCTCTCTCTCTCGCTCTCTGTAACCTATACCCACAGCCACTTCTTTTCATCACCATCAACAGCAATATTAGGTAAATTCTCATATCTCATAAATAGTGTTTTTATTGATTTTTTATTATAATATTTGTTAAGATTTGGTGTTGTGAATTGTTGAGAATATACATCAACGTTGTTAGGGTGTATTAAAGAGGAAGTTAATATTCAAGTGTTACAAGGAGGGTATGGCTAGAATTAATCTGTGTTTATGTTATTGTTATAGGGTTGAGTGTAGATATTATTTACGTTGAAATTTTAAGGAGATAGAGGCTGTGTACGTGCTGTCCAGCAACATATTTACAACTTAGAAATTTGGAGTTTATCAATTTTGGAGGATAATCTTTTAGAACAAGTCTAAATTCATATTATTAAGGATTATGTGAAATTTTAGAGTTTAGTGAGATAATTTTTAGATTAGAAGTTTATGGATTATAATGACCTTGAAAAAGGTTCGGAGTGACTGTGGGCGAAGGAATATCGTGACTTTTTTTACTAAAAATCGAGGTAAGTGGCTCTATAATGAGTTTTTAATAAAAGAACTGTTAGTTTTGTTTGGAATGATGCACTGGGGTATTATATTTCAAACTTGTGTAAACTTTGAATTTGTGCGCATTCTTATACGATTTTGGCTCTGTTTGTGGGATTTGTGCAAATTTTGCATGGTTGGAATGTTTGAGAAATGCCATGTTGCTTATTAAACTGAAAGTTAAATGCAAGCGTGCTATTTATTCTTGAGCCCATGATATGAATGTCTTTGTGACATGTTTGATGTCCCTCGCGGCGTATTTTTTCGTGGCATGATATCTTTGTGTTATATTGATGCCCTTGCAGCATGATATCTTTGTGGTATATTGGTGATTTCCCTATTATCATGTGGCCTTGAATATGATATTTGGCTGAATATGTTGGTTGAGATAAAATTGTATTGCTCACATTATTTTATTGAGGAATTATTCAGTCTTTCATAGTCAAGAAAATTGCCAACTCCCACACCCCCATTAAATTGCTACTTACTGAGCATGTGGCAGCTCACCACTTCATTTCACATATTTTTTTAGAGTTGTAGAACGTTCATTCCTTTGAAGTGATAGCTTTTGAGCCAAAGATTCCAGAGCGGACTTCGTTTAGTCATTTGAGGTTGGATGTTTTGGGGCTTGATGATTTTGTTGCCTGGAGATGATTTTGGTTGTACAAAGAGTTTTTTTATGGTCATATTTTAGTTATTTTACAGTTTTTGTGGGAGTATGTGTATTTGTAATTATTTAGAATTTAATGGCTCTAACCGAACTTGTGAATGTGTTTTTAAGGATCTTTGTATTATACTTGTGAATACTTTGGAGGTTGTGTATATGATATCTGTTGTAAACAGGGAGAAAGTTTTGATAATATAGACGGAACTCTATTCGTTTATAGTTCTAGGTTTGGGGCGTTACACTCCATATGCTTGAAATCCTTTTGAAAGCTAGCAATGCTTTGTTTATAGTTCATTTCATTCTAAGTAGACTGCTCCTGGGCATTCAATGAAACCTTTCATTGCTTCAAGATTTTCTTTTGAATTTTATAATTCAGCCACAAGTTTGAATATTATGCTGTTGCAATCATGATTTTGCTGCTCTCATTTCTTGGCATTTGTTCTGTAGCAGTTAAAAGGCCTAAGGGTGCTGATACATAATGGTTAATGCAACTAAAGGACTGTTCATTTCCTGGTGAGATACTTTTGTTTGGCCTGAAGCTTTCCAATTATGTGGAGGGCGTGTGCACTCTGTCTGTGTGTCTGTTTTTAAATATCAAGTCTTCTTTTATTGGGAAGTTAGGGAGGCTTAAAAACCCTTGACTGAAATGTAAAACATCAGGTGTGTGACTGGTCATGTTGCTCAAAACTTGTTTTCAGCTTTGAGTTTTGTGCAATGTATTTTTATTTGATCACTGTTAAGCTATCCAATCATCTCTGTTAATCCATGCATTGGGTTCTGATCATCATTTTGGTGATCGTTTGAAGAGATCCTTTTCTTCTTAATCCATTAATCTACTTGGTGACCAGGGAGGACAGAGTTTTCAAGCCCTTCAAGTGTTTTGCTTCATGTTGTTCTTCCCTCATGCAAAGTTTCATTGTTGCTGAAAGACTCATCGAGTTTCTCTCTTGCAGTGACATTCCTATGGCACAATTCATCATCAATTTGAATGCCTCGTTGCCTGCATCACAGAAGTTCATTATATATGTCTTGGATAACACTCATCTTTTTGTGCAAACCCATGTGGCTGAAATGATACGAAGCGCCATGGCAGAATTTAGGGATCAGAATTCCTATGAGAAGCCTACTTGATTCAAATCCATTCTTAAAATGATGTTCATATAACTAAATTACTAATATGTCTCGCTTGTCATTTCTTTTAAGTACTAGTCATTTTGTAATTTTATCTGTTGCGTATGAATTACACGAGTTACTGCTTCCTTCATCTCTGTTACCTTTTGGTAGATGATAATGAATTTCGATGTACATTTTGCTTAATAATGCTAGCCCCAAACTTCTGGTTGGATTCCACTTGGTGGAGTTCATTTGTAGTTCAACCATGTTTTGGCAGAGTTCTTGAACTAGCAGTAAAGCTAGAAGAAAAAGATGGGGAAAACTACTACTCTTTTCCAAGTCCCATAGCCATTTTATGACCAGACCATGATCTCTTGTTGGGTTTTGGCTTGGCAAGATGTGGCCAGGTGTACTGCCCAAGCTCTTACAATGCCCGAGAGGAGGAAAGCACAAAAAATCATATGTTGTGGTCTGGAGGCAGCTTGGGCCTAAAGAGATGCTAAAATTTGTTATCTTCATTGTCGAGACCCTTGAAGAGATGCAAAAATTTCTGAGAGGCAGGGACGTCTGGCTGATTTGAACCTCGACAATTGGGTAATCTAAGCCACCGCGGGGTGACTGGTTGCGGCCACCCTTGAATGGTGATCCTTTTTTATTTGATTTTATTCTAAAACAAGGATATTTAGTTAATTATAGTATTTTTAGACAATTCATTAGGCTATCAATTTAAGCTCATGATGGACAAAGGGTGCAATTTGGACCAAAAAAGAAATTGATAGTTCGAGTGCCACTGGAAAATGACCTTTGCGACTCATCATTCCCACACATCATCATATTATATTTATATTTATTTTATTTTTTAATTTTTTTTAAAAAATAATGTAGCCAATCACATCACTATAGTGCACAAAGAGTACACAAAAGTGATCTATATAGAATTTTTGTATATTACAAAAAGATATTATTATAATTTTAATTTTTTTTATATGTAAACTAACTCATACATATTTTTCTATATATAAAAAGTGACTATCTAACAAAAAATTGTTGGTTTAACGGATTTTGTTGTTTTTCCATTAATTAAGTTAACGCCGTTCGTCCAAAATTGGCATTATTCCCAATTCGCCATAATTAAGTGCCATTAATTGCTGACCACTGATTATTCTCCCGTGTCATGGGGTAGGTAGGGTTCTTAATTGGTATCTTGCCATGCAGTTCGACCAATTAAGTGTCATCCTGGCCTGCATGTTAATATAATTAGTCAAACCACCAAAATAGTAGTTCTAAATTGTACCGATGCAGAATATAGCTCTCCAGTACTTATTATCAATGAAGTTTAATCGACGAAAGAGCAGAAGAACAAAAGTTTAAGTTTACTTACTTTCTAAATATACTTTGGTTTGATATATATCTATTTTATTATAATAAGTGATTATCTAATTGTGAATAATAATTTTTATTTTTTTTGTTAAATCCGTTAAGTTCTGTTTTATCAAAACACTCTTAAAATTATTGAGCATTTGATGTGTAGTTTTCTTGTAAAATTTAATAAATGATCATGTTTTACCAAAATATCATTAAGATCGTTGACCATTTAATATATAGCTTCCTTGTAGAATTGAATGAAGGATCATGTTTTATCAAAAAATCCTTAATAGTCCCAAGGTGCACATGAATTGACGTCTCTTTTTCATGTCTTTTTTGTTTTGACAGTGTACTCATACAATATGGATATAGACCAATATTCATATTGATTGACGTTTAGATTTTTTTTAATCATAATTTTTTGTTTTTCTTTAATTTTATATTTTCTTTTCTCAGACAAATAAGTTACTGACTTTTTTACTTTTTTTTTATTTAAATTATTATGTTAAGTGCACACCGGGGCTAAATTATTTTTATTTTTTATTTTTTCCAGGTGTGAATCTTATTAAACTAATGTTTTAATCTTTGAACATCCTGGATCCTTCTTACTCTTATATATATTTATAATGTTTAGTTCTTTGTATGGGACTATTGTGGAATATACTATAGAGAGTGAGATAATATAGGACTGTAGGGATAGATATTTTGGTATGCAATGATCTATTTTGCTTGCGATGTTTATTTATAGAACTTATAGCTTCTATTAATACTTTTCTTTTATAATATATCACAATGTGTAATTATTTATAAATTATATAAATATCACATTATTATTTAATTAATCAAAAACATTATATCTTTATATATATAAATATAAACTAAGCAAATGTGCATTGCACGTTGCTTTCACATAGTATATATATATATATATATATATATATATATATATAACACATATATTCTTGTGATTATTTTGAGTTTGATGGCGCCTCAATGAGCGCTAATTTTATAAAGCAATATTTTGTCTGGATCTTCCTTCTTTGCTACATTTCTTGTTAGCATCATCCTTCAATATTAGATCATATGTCGCACGCAACTTGCACATAAAGTACTTGTTATATCTTCTTCTTCTTTTTTTATTTTTTTATTTTTCATTTCAATCAATTTTGCTTTCTATTGTTTCTCGAATAAACAGCGTACATTACAATTTACGATCATGTTCAGAAATGATATATGCTCGAGAAGATAATTAGCAAAACGCTCTATACCATTGAACAATAAATAACTTGCAGTGTGTGTAATATATCAATCAGGAAGATTTTCTTTGTTTAACAAAATATTCTCAGACATTTCCTCCTAAACATTAATCAAATGCAAAATATTTTTAATTTTAAATCTAATCATTACCTAATTATTATCTAAACACAAAATCCATTACAATTTTTCAAATTTCTAAACAAAAAACAATACAATTTTTTAAAGTTTTAAAACAAAAATAATATTCAAACAATTTTTTAAATTTATAATATTTTTATTTAATTTTTTGCTCATTTTCCAAACTCTAATAATACATCTTAATTTAAATTATCTTATTACTATTTACAAATCATTTCATTATTTCAATAATAAATCTTAACTCAAATTATCTCATTACCATTTATAAATTATTTCATTATTATTTAGATATTTTAAGCGTCCAATAATGCTAAATGCATTGTCTGGTGGTTCAGCTTCATAGTGGTGTTACAAGCACCGGCTGGGTTCAGAACCATGTTCAACCCGGGTATTCCGGCTGAGTCCAAAATGACTTGCATTAGATTTATTTTTTAAACAAACTTGCTGAGATAAATAATATATACTCATCAATTTATAACTAATATTAAAGAAAGTTACTTACATCATATCTATTGCTAGAATTTATATTTTATAATGCATTGTTTTTGTCCCTAAAAGTGGATGCATCTGGAAATGAGAAAAATAAAAAACAAGGAATAATATCCCCGACAACAAGAAGAGGGGAATCTAGAAATAAAAATATGCTATGATGTTGGAACACATAATTTACATACAATGACTTGATGTATTATTATCCTTCATAGCCGTTTAGCTAAATCTAATTGAGTTGGCCGGTTACTACGTACATAAGTCCCTTAATCTCTCTTTCCTCCATTCTTCATAGACCTTGGCAATAAAGCTTTCGATTCTTCTATTCAAACAATCGTCATCATCTTCTTCTTCTTCATCTTGCCAAAAGATATCGTCATCACCAGTATCATCGTCGTCGTCATCTTCAACATAACCATCCGAACCACCAAAATATTCTTCAACGTCCTCCTCCTCCTCAATGCGATCCCCAGTCTTGTATTTCATATCTTCCTCCCCTAGGCCTTCATTCAAAGGAAGGAAGAGAGGCGAAGCCCCATCAACTTCTTGTGAAGGTCTGTAGTTTCCAATAAGGATGGCTATGATTATCATGTTAAAAACTGAAAACAGGAGAAGCGGGCTAGATGAGAATCCATGAAGCTTGTCTTGTTGCCGGTTTGATGGCCACAAGTTCAGGAATAGAATGGCAGCCAAAGACAGATCGAGTACTAGAGGTGTCATTATCTCGACAAATCTCATACCCGCCAACCAATATACAAAAATGGGAAATAGGTGTTGTACGTTCGTACGTACGTGCTGCTTTGTGAAAAAAAAAGAAAGTGCTATCGTACTGATGTCGAAGAGAGAATTTATATGGTTGAGTTATTTAATCACTCTAAATTAGTGATTTTCTTCGAAAGAGAAATAGATTGTGGGAGTAGTATACCATTATTTTTACGTGGAAATTCATGAAGCACATGACCTCGTCAAGGAATAAGAACTTGATCTAAGCATTCATGATATAAAGTCTAAACCCCGAAACTTCCTATATATTGTCTACTTTATATTAATTGTGGATTCGTGGGAAGTATCCATATGTCGGCAATGGCCAACTCAAATTTCAATTCTTGAACTCCAAGTATGTTTTTTTTTTTAGATTTATCCGAAAGAATCGCCAGATGATAACTTATATCAACCGTTTAATAAATTATTATTTTTTAAAATGACAAATTTCAATAATTAATGGTAATTTGTACCATATTTCCTTAAAATATAAGTGACATGAAGGTAAAATATATAACATTTTCCCCTAGCATCTAATTTTCCATAAAGGGTTTGACTTTTTTCATTACACCTTAGGGGATATTTCCTCACGCACCCCATTTGGTGCATAAATTCTCATTAAGAATCTCATGTATGTGGAATCTTTCTGACGGAATATTTAAAATTCTATGGCATAAATTAAAGCCCTTTCATTGGGGAAAAGTTTGAATGCGATAGATAGGTCATCGAAACATTTGATGGTAGAAATCGTTGACTTTTCCACATCAAGAACTTGTCGTACCAAAAATATTTTTGATGACATAACAGCCGTCAAATGTGAATGATTGTATGAAGTTGATAGATTAGCAATATGCATACCTCAAACTGTCAAAATGACGCGTATGTCTTGTTGACCTGGCCGTATTATTGTAGTCCGTGTTCTCAACATCTGGACTAGGTTCCATTCCCCCTTCATCCTGAAAACAAGCTACTCTTTTTTCTTTTTTTTGATGAAACAAGTCGATCACAAAGTTGTTTCTTTTTCGTGGTGATGGCAAGAACTTTGAGTGGCTTAAATTGTAGATCAATAAAACGAAGAGTTCAAGAAATATGATCATAACTATTGAAGGCACTCGGAATAATCTCCCTTTGACCAATATTTTTATCCTGGATGCTAACATTATTAAGGGTAACAATATGTGACACAACATATAAACTCAATATGAACATGATACGAAAATAGCTAATTTTTATTTTTTATTAACAGGTCCGGGTTAAAACAGATTAATCTTAAAATACGATTAATAAATGAATCAATAATAGGTAAACATGTTTAACTTGAAATCAACTTATTTCAATTTTACTTCAAAATTACAATTTTATTATTGTTGGATTGTAATATTGATATTTCTTAGTATGTTTATGTTTTTATTGTTGGGATATTAATTTTGGACCTATGCTCATATTTGTTATTGTTGGATTTTTAATATTGGTTTTATTATATGTTAAAATCTGAAAAAATATTGATATTGTTTTTATTAGTAGTTAGTCTTATTATTATTTTTAGATATTGTGGCTATTAATAAATATAAGTTTTACTTTTTATATAAGATTAAGTTAATCAGGTCAAATGGGTTATGCGGGTTAGTTAAACTCATTTATATAAAATGGGTTGAAATTGATTGTGTCGATCAATTTTTAATTAATTATTAAACAGGTCGTGTTGTGTCATTCGTTATTTAAATAAGTTGTATTGAGATTTGAATGTATTGACCAATTTAGTTTAATGGTCGTGTTCGGATTGACCCATAAAGTCGAAAATCTATGACTTGATACAATACGAAAACAAATTGTCACCCCTAAATATTATATCATCAAAAGAAAATTAGTTAAAAGGAATGAGAGTGAATGCTAGTTACAAACAAAACAACAAATTTTCATAATCTAGGAGACTAGGATGATCCAAAATGAGCCTAATGCTCAATGCAAATGATTCTCATATATAAATAAGAATGATGTGTATAAGAGGCGATATGTAGATTAAGGAGCAAACAGAGTGGCTCTTAAGGATCAATTCATATTGATGATATATTCTAGACAAAGATTGGACAAAATGAAAATAAATCATAGAGTAAAAATGATATTTGTAGTTATAGATTACGCAAGTTTCATGTATTTTTTTTTTTGAAAAAAGTGAGTAAATAAAAAATTCATATGAAAAAATTAATTTTTTAACAATAGACTCTACCATTTTTTAAAATAAGTGTATAGTTCTTGCATAATTCATGATTATATCTAGTATTACTCTAGGAAGAGCAGGCATGGACAAGATGTATCTAGAATGCGTGTTGGTGTTGGTTAGTGAAAAAGTCCTAGTTTGTAAAAGCAAGAAGAAAAGAGAAGGAAAAATGAAGGAAAAAAGTCGACAGTGAGGGCAATGAGGAAAGGGGCCTTGGTAAGGGAGATGGAGGGCTACTCCCCCACCGCCGAACTCCCAAAAGAGGTAGATGAATCATGAACCGAATGTGTATCGATGAAGGAGAGGATGAGAAAAATAACAAGGTAGAAAACACAAGCCTAGTCAAAATAAAAGATAAAGAGAGCATTGAAGCATCGGAAAGGGAGGGATTCGGAGCAACGGGAATGTGATTCGGAGCAACGGAGAACGAGAAACTAGATTTTTTTTTTCCTTCTAATCGATTTCCTTTGACAGTGTTAGGTATAAGAAAACAGAGTTAAACAGTTTCAAAATACTGATGTATTTTCATATATCATTTCGGTAGATTACAGAGAGTATAAATAGAAAGACATCTTACAATCAAGTGCTAACTGTCATGCTAACTTTCAGCTATACATTTAAATTCAAAAGTTAGTTACGGGAATTAAAATCAAACAGCAGGATCACAGCTTCCTCATCCCTTATTTGTAGGTTGATATCGGTAGCTGGTGGATGATTTGAAATCTCTTGATTTTCAGCCGTAGTAACTACTTGATCTTCTACATGCCCCCTCAATTTGAAGGGGAGATCACGGACATTCAGGTTGAATTGAACATCTTTGAATTTGATAGGTGGCAGATGTTTGGTCAAGGCTTCCACTAGCTGATCACGGCTTGAAATAAACTGAACTGGTAGCTGCTTGCAAGTGACTTGATCTCGGACAAAATGAAAATCAATTTCAATGTGTTTTGTTCGTGCGTGAAATACCGGAATGGAGGAGAGATACGTTGCTCCAATATTATCACACCAAAGTATAGGAGTTTGACAAATAGGGAGCCGTAACTCAGACAAGATGGATCGGATCCATATTATTTTGACAGCTGTGTTTGCAAGTGATTTATATTCAGCTTCAGTGCTACTTCTGGCCATAGTTTTTTGTTGTCTACAGCTCCATGGGATTAGGTTTGGTCCTTGAAAAATACAATATGCACCAACTGATCTTCGGTCATCCTTATCTGCAGCCCAATTCAAGTCAGAGTACGCTTGAATTCGCAAGTTATTAGCTCTGGTGATGAGCAGACCAGTTGAAACCGTGTGCTTTAAGTACCGCAATATTCTTTTAACGGCTTGCCAATGAGAGTCCATAGGCTTGTGCATGAACTTGCTGACTTTGTGAACTGAAAAAGCCAAATCTGGCAACCTGGCGCAAGCCATATAATGACTTGTGGAGTTTGTAGACATGATGCGGATAATGTGGGTGAACATAACCTTGAGGTTGAGTCATAAACACTGCTTCCTGTAAATCTCCATGCAAAAATGCATTTTGTACATCAAGTTGGAGAATGGGCCATCCATAAGTTACGGCAATAGAAAAAACGAGCCGAATGGTTGCATGCTTCACAACTGGACTGAAGGTTTCTGTGAAATCTATCCCTTCCTGTTGGTGAAAACCTTTGGCAACCAAACGAGTTTTGTAGCGCTCAATGGTTCCATCGGCTTTGTGTTTGATCTTATATACCCAACGGCATCCAACAATATTAGCTCTAAATGGGAGTGTGACAAGAGACCACGTACCATTTTGGAGGAGGGCATCAAATTCTTTATTCATAGCGTCACGCCAGTGACTATATTTAAATGCTATCGTGAAGGAGGTTGGTTCTTGAGCTTCAGGTGTTGTCTCTGTGAGTAGCACTTTCGGAAGTGGATAGCGAATATAGGCATCATCATGCTGCCATGGTTGATAAATATTGTTCTTAGATCTCGTGACCATGGGATGACTATTAACAGCACGATGAGATGTAGAACAATCTTGAGAGTGACAGCCTGATCCAAAGGAGCATTATTATGAGGAGAGACACTCGGCAAGATCACGTCCTCTGTTCCTGCAAAAGAAGAAGAACAACGGGCAGAGTGTGTTCTCGTAGGAAATGAACTCGGTTGCATGAAAGTGATGGTTGGAGGAGAGGAGACAATAACGTTAGTTGGAAGAGCCACCGACAGAGTGGAATAAGTTTCGTGCTGGACTTGCTGGAAGTGGGGAAAAAGAGTTTCATAAAAAACTACATGTCTGTAAATGTAAGTTTTTCTTGTAGATGGGTCAAAATATTTGTATCCATGATGACCCAAACTGTAGTCGAGAAAGATGCAGGTTTGAGACCGAAAATTGAGTTTATTTTTGTTATAGGGTCTCATGTTTGGCCAACAAGCACAACAAAAAACACGCATAAATGAATAATCGGGCATACGATGATACAATAATTCAAAAGGAGATTTGTGGCGAAGGATAGGTATTGGAAGACGATTTATGATATACATTGCTGTTTGGAAGGCATCTTCCCAATAGATGAAAGGAAGATTTGAGTGAGCCAACAAACTTAGACCAACTTCGACAATATGTCGATGTTTACGTTCAATAGATCCATTTTTTGATGGGTGTAAGGACATGCCACCCGATGGTTGATGCCATGATGTTGAAAATAGTTATGTAATCGGCGGTATTCGCCACCCCAATTGGATTGAATAGATTTAATTTTCCTCTCAAAATGTTTTTCAACATAGGCTTGGAATTGAAGAAAAATTTGTTCAACATCAGATTTCAATTTGATTGGAAACATCCACACAAATTTGGAATAATCATCAAGAAAACTAACATAATATTTAGCACCCGTGGTGGAAGCCATAGAGGCAAGTCCCTATACATCACTGAAAATTAAATCTAAAGGATAACGAGACACATGCGAAGAAGACTTAAAGGGTAGAGCATGGCTTTTTGCCATTTGACATTCGGAGCAAATAGACGCTTGTTTAGTGGTGCAGGCCGAAAGTTTATTATTGATGAGGACTTTGTTGAGAATGGGTTAAGATGTATGTCTAAGACAGCGATGCCATTCGTGAATGGAGACACAGACAATGGAGAGAATATGTGGGTGACGAGAAGTGGAGTTGAACTGATAGAGGCCATTATTGAGTTGGCCTTGATGATGGACCTTCCCCAAGTAATCCTTCACAAGAAAATACTTGTCATGAAATTCAAAATATACATGATTATCAATACAAAATTATAGATAATAAGTTCTTTTGAATTTCAGGAACGAGAAGAACATTATGAAGAGTAAAGGAAGAGTTAGACGTAGGGAGTTTGGAGGAACCGATTTTTGTAATATGCAAACCTTGGCCATTTCCCACTTGAACATGATTTGAACTATTGTAATCTTCAGATTTGAGGTTCAGTTGTTCGAGATCATTTGTAACATGATGAGTGGCGCCAGAGTCTACGTGCCATTCAGTGTTCCAATTTTCACCAGCTGAGGCCATCATGACTTGTTTGTTGTCAGTTTTAGAGGAATCCTGATAAGAGAGGTCAAAGCAATGGTAACATTTCCTTGCCGAATGGCTTGGTTTATTACACACTTGACAAACCAGAGTGTTCTGATCAGTGGTCCGGGTATTAGTGTTGGAACCATTACGTTAACCCCGGCCTCTGCTGCGATAGCCTCCACGTCCTCTATTTGTAAAGGACTGAAATTGCTTTTGAGCAATGTTCACAGATGCTTGCTGAAGAGGTGAGGCAAGTTGATGCCGAGAGATGAGTGCCTCTGTTGTGAGAAGAAGAGAGTATATATCTTCAAGAGATATTGTGTTTGTCCGAGCAGAAATAGAGGCCACAAAGCTATCATACTCATGGCCTAACCCTGCAAGAACATAGGTAATAACATCTTCGCATGTCATGGGCTGTCCTGCAATAGCTAACTCGTCAGTTAGCTTCTTAATAAACAGAAAATATTCAGTAGCAGTTGTACTACCTTTGGTAGCAATCGCTAGTTGTGTGCGAATCTGCACGGTTTTGGCACGAGAACACGAAGATGAGTTCTCCTCAAGAGCATGCCAGACAGTATGGGAAGTGGTGTAGTTGACCACCTGGGCAAGAACACTTTCTGATAGAGAAGACATGAGAGTGCTCAGGATAGTGTTATCCCGTCGGACCCAGTGAGTGTATGCAGGGTTGATTGCCTTAGTGATGGGGCCATTTTCTGGTTGTGTGATAAAAACAGTTTTGGAAGGAATAGGTGTGGTTCCATCGAGGTAACCAAATAAATCTTGGCCACGGAAGTAGGGAACGAGTTATGCTTTTCAGAGGAGATAATTCTCGGAAGTAAGTTTGATAGTGACAATATTATTCATGGGAATAACAGAAGGTGGATGAGAGATTGGGGTAGGCAGGCTGGTTAAAGATGAGGGAAAGGAAGACATGGTTTTGTTTTTGACGTTTGTCTCTGCTGGTCAGTCTGATACCATATAAGAAAATAGAGTTAAACAGTTTCAAAATACTAATGTATTTTCTTATATCATTTCGGTAGATTACAGAGAGTATAAATAGAAAGACATCTTATAATCAAGTGCTAACTTTCGTGCTAACTTTCATGCTAACTTTTAGCTATACATTTAAATTCAAAAGTCAGTTACAGGAATTAAAATCAAACAGCAGGATCACAGCTTCCTCTTCCCTTATTTGTAGCGTTGATATCGGTAGCTGGTGGATGATTTGAAATCTCCTGATTTTCAACCGCAGTAACTACTTGATCTTCTACGTTAGGCAATATTCATGATTAGATCATAAGTTTGATCATGACGACCACAATATTGCCAGAGGAATATAATTAAAACTCGGCGAACAAAATTACTGCAGGCAGCAGATCAGGAATGACAATGACTGGTTTGGATTTAGAGATAAGATAAAATAAGATGATTTTAAATGAAAGTTAAAAAAACATTGTTAGATGAGATAAGATCCATCTCCTCCCAACTGCTCGGATCAGATTGAGTAGTACCGGCACCGTCTCATCCTCCTGGCTTTCATATCCTCATTCTGAGAAACCTTTTTCCTTCTCTGAAAATGGCAGTCTCTCTTCATACAGCCTCTTCCACTCCGAGTCTCCACCCCAAAACTAGAGCCTGTCATCATCCTAGCTCTCAGGTGCTCTCTCTCTCTCTCTCTAATATATTTGTTGGCGTGGACGTGAGAATCAGATAGTATTTTAATTAATTGATCTCTGTCATTGGCAGTTGCGGGACAAAGCTTTATTCAGGACTAAAGCTTCAATCTTCGAGTATGCACACATTCCTTCACCTTCTCCTCAAATGCCCTTCATTCCCTATCCACCTTGTCCCATACTTATTTTTCGTTGTTGTTCGGTGCGCTTGGAACTAGAATACTCAACTTAACGGCTGAATTCTATGGAAAAATTAATAAGAGCCTGGAACCCGGGTAAGTGAATGCATTATAATAGTAGGCCCCCAATCTGTGTTAACTTAGATCTTTTGCAATCTAGTTCGTGGGGCTGATTAATCTGTAATTTTTCTTGACTGCTCCACGCCTAGTAAATTTTTTTACTCTCTCACTTTTAAAGCATATGCATCCTATTGCAAAAGAGTAATGCTACGTACAGTTCTTAAATGGAGACTACAATGCAAATCTAGGCAATTTTATCTTTAAAATGTTTTAAAATTATAAAAGTATCCCTCTTAAAATGATGTTTTTCTCATTTAATAAAAGACTTGTACATACAGTCCCCAAGTGGAAAGTGCAAATAGAATTTCTTATTGAAAAATGATATGGGTTTTTGTTGTTCTTTGACGTGATTAGTTTGTGTTTACTATTTTTTGCTCCCCCCAAGAAGTATATATTATTCTATTTTTTCAAGTTTTCTATTTTTTGCTCCACTGAGCGAGTTAGGATTAGGAGAAGCTTATGTTATTTTATTCTATTTATGTTAATTTAGAAGTGTAAAGTATTTCTACTTCTAGAGTTTTGCTCACCCTGTAATTGGGAGTTTGAAACTTCCTCTTCGAAGTCATTATATTGTACGCCCCTCCTATGTTATAGTTTTTTCTGTTAATTGGTCTTTTTATTATTCCATGATGGTTTTGTACCCTAACGGACATCTTAGCTAATCTTTTATTTTTAAAAAGAAAAAATAGGTTTTGCCTTCCTGATTAAAAAAACTGTATCAAGACCTTGTATGATTTTTTTGTTCTGCTGAACTGGTCTCATTTCTAAGTTATTATGGTTCTGCATATGCTTGTACTTTCTATGTATGCAGGACTCATAAGCATATAGCGATGAGAGGACGAGTAAGGATGAGTCCTATAGGGACACCAAGAGTGCCATATAGAACTCCTGGTGAGGGAACTTGGCAATGGGTTGATCTGTGGAATACCCTTGTGAGTCACTAAAGCTAACTCTACCTTAAGCAAATAATCGATTGAATTTACGAATCTGAAAGTTATTATTTATGGCTAATAAGATAGATATGATGCACGCTTGGGAGCTGGCAATCACAACCAATGATTCTCCTGGGCCATGGACTCAAGCCAATGATCTTTAACCCTGTTGAGTTTAAAATTTGGACTTTTTGTTTCTTGTTCAAAACAGTGGTGTTTGGTTATTGTTGCTGGTTTGATAATCTTCCCAAAATTCAGCCTTGAAATTGTTTTGTGCCACCCAGATCGCAAGTGGATTCGGTGCCTAGTGCTCATCTATTCAATATCAATTTTTATACAAGGATGTCATTAGTTCCGTTGTTATTTTTATATCCTATTTATGTTAATTATTTTTCTATAAGAAACTCACCTAATTCTTGTGATGCAGTACTGAGAACGTGTTATCTTTATTGGACAACACATAAATGAAGAATTTAGCAATCAAATACTAGCGACAATGCCGTACCTTGACAGAATTGATAATTCGAAAAAGCTCTATATGTACTGCATCAATGGTCCTGGTGGAGACGTGAGTTCCTCATCAACATGCCTTCTGCAATCAAATCATGCATTCTTTCTCTGTGTTCTTGTTGCTTGTGAGATATCTTCCTTTGCTAAAAACTTGCTCTTTTCAGCTTACTCTAGCATGGCAATTTATGACACCATGCAGAGCTTGTGAAGAGTCCTGTCGGCACCCATTGTGTGGGCTATGCCTACAATCTAGCAGCCTTTCTTCTCGCTGCAGGAGAAAAGGTAATATCTTTTTTTTAAGGCTTCTTTTGTTTTTAGAAATGAGATGAGATGAGATAAAAGTTGAAAAGTTGAAAAAAATATTATTAGAAAATATTTTTTAATATTATATTTGTTTTGAGATTTGAAAAAGTTGAATTGTTTATTTTATTTTGTATGGAGATTTGAAATATTTATAATGATAGGATGAAAGATTTTCAAAATTTTAAATTTTAGTCTTGAAAACAAACAAGACCTTATAATCTGAATTAAGTGATAACAGTATTGTTATATCTCCCCCTCAGGGATCCAATGAGGCTAAAAACTGCGGCTAGATGCTATATATGCCACTAGTGTGGGGATGTTTTGACTTACTATGTAGGGATTTTCACCTATGCGATTAATGATGAACAATGGTGGGCAGTCCTTTCCCTTTTTTTCTCTTTTAGTAATAATATTGGTTATTGCAAAATGTGGAGGGACGAGACTTTACCATTGTTCGTGGGATATATTTTTATTTTGCGTAATATGCTCTGAGGCTTAAAACATGGATAAATATGGTGGAGAATGAGATGTTAATAGGGAGTTAGTTACCTTGAGAGTACGATTTTGATTAGAATAGCAAAAAGGAATACATGTGGATAAATTACGGGAATTTATACATTGATCCCAAATGTTGGGATTAAGGCATAGTTGGGTTGAACCTAATGTGCTCTTTATATAGATTGCATTCTCCTTTTATAACCTTAATTCTTGAACACCAAAGATAATTCTATGTTTTCTTCCTTGTATCTCTAGTTCCTAATTAGGTACATTCTCTTGTATACTACTTGTGTAATTGGATTATGCGCATTTTCGTATTAATAAATTTTCTTTTACTTATAAAAAAATAAAATTGTATGTTTTCTTTTTCATGGGTAACTGCTTTGCAATGCCTCTTTCAAGAATTGCACTACAATCTCCTGTTGGCGCTGCTCATGGTCAGGTGTGACAGTATGCCAACTTTTCATGTAAATCTGTTTCAAATGGTTTTTGTTGGTGTTAAAAGGAGGGGCGCCCACGTGAGGGCCGACTCTCTCCGTTATTGCATTATAAAGCCATGCGTTATTTGCTTGTAAGGCATGGCTTAAAGCCATGCGTTACTGTTGTTTGAAGGGTGGCCTTTAAGGCCAGCCGTGTGTAGGAGGACTATAAATAGTCCCCTACAGTTGGTTTTTTGTACCATCTGAAATACACAAAAGCTCTCTCTTGATAAAGTATTTAGGCTGTGGATTTGTTAAGTGATACTCTAGTTTTATACTACGCAGTATACTTCGCCACTAAGAGGAAACACTTGTGAATTGTCAATCTGGAGAAACTTGTGGACCAATTTTATAAGCTGAGCTTGAGGTATTTTTTCGTTGTACTTTCTTACATTGGTATCAAAGCATCTATAATTGTTTCCAGTTTTTTTTTTCTTGTGTATGCTCGAAATCTGGGTGCCATTTTTTGTAGTCCTCCATTTTTTTTTTTTGAAAAACCCATGAAAACTGTTTCCAGTTTCGTCTTAGGCATATGTGACCACGACCGCTTCTGGGCAGTGGCGCTGCAAGCAGCACGGAGGTGCAGCGCACACTAGGGTGGTGCTGCGCACACCTTGGTACAGTGCAGCGAGGTACTGCAAGCACCAATGAAGTGGTGCTGCGAGCACCATCGCGAGGTGCTGTGCGCACCAATGACGTGGTGCTGTGAGCACCACAGCGAGGTGCTGCGCGCACCACCCAGCTGCTTGAAGTTGGTCATTTCGACCGGTGGAAATGGCTAAGGCAACTCGTGGTGGACCCAAGTGGCAGCTGTGCTGCTGCTGTGTAAGGGCTACTGTTCACGTGAACAGTAGCCATCCGAAGGTTGAAGAAGACTAAGCACAAGGGCTGGGCTTGGCCTTTCTGCCCACAATTTTTTTTTAACAAAATGGGCTTGAGCCCTTTTCAACCCTTTTATGTTTTAAAAAAAAAAAAAAAACTGGGCCATTTTCGGCCCAACATTGTTTGAGTCTAATTTTTTTTTTTAATTCAAAATAAAATGAAAAGGATGAAAGTGGCACCCTGAGATTTGAACCCAAGACCACCGGTTATACGCGCACCACTGGGTTGCGACTTTCCTTTAGTTTAGGTGGGGGTTTTAAATATATTTATTATACATTTATTTTTTTATAAAAAAAGAAAAAAATGATTTTATATATGCTTAAATATATTGTTATATTACATGTGATCTTTTATTTAATATTTTAGATTAAATGTGATTACATGTGAATTTATGGTTATATTCATGCTATTTTTTTTTTAATTCCATAATTCTATATTACATGTATGTTTGAATTGAACATGTGGATATGTAATTATTTTATCATCTGTGAATGTTAGACTTAAATGTTTAGACATTAGTCTTCATTTTTTTAAGTGATAAAATAGAGAATTCTCACTAAGTAATCTTAGTTAAAATTGTTAGTGTAAATGATAGACTGAAAGAATTGCAGTGACCCAAGTAAGAATTGTAAATGCATTGAATAGTCAAAAAACTACGATGACCCCAATAAGAACTATAAATGCACTGTATAGCCAAAAGACTACAGTGGCTCTCAGTAAGAACTGTAAATGCATTGATGGAATAAGAAAAATAGATTGTAATGGTCTTAAAAGAACCATCTTTGTAGATTGGCCCAACAAGTCATTGTAGTCTTCGTAGTTATCCTTGTAGACTGGCCCAACAGGTTGTTGTAGTCTGGGTAGCTGTCCTTGTAGACTGGCCCAAAAGGTTGTTGCGGTTTTAGTAGGTGATATCTTTACATGTGACTAGGTCTACATGACTACTTAAGATAGTGGGAGTATGATTAAGATTTATGATTATTAATTCTTCCATATTTGTTTTAAATTTGCGCCGAAATTAGGTTATAAATTTAATAATTGGATATTGTGGCGCAAGAGATGATTCTGAAGTTTAGCGATTTTTCGATCTTGCGACATGTCTAAATTATTCTTTTTCTAGCTTGGATGGACGCGGCATATTTCTTAGGTGTGTGTGTAATATCCCTTCTTTGCGTATTGTAGTGAAATGACATCCAAGAATATAGGTGTCAATTTAAACAAAGGGGAGAAATTGGATGGGGAGAACCGGAGAACTATGACATTTGGTATCGTAAAATCCAATATGTCCTAAATGAGTAAGAGGTCTTGGAGGCCTTTTCTCACTCTCTTACTCCGCCCGGGGAAGGACCTCGGAACAACACAAAATAGATCAACTAGTCTATACTCAATGGGCTAAGAAAAGTCGGTGCGCGCGCATAATAATGTAAGCACTATGCACAATGATCTAATGTGTGAGTTCGAGATCTATGATACTGCCCAAAGCATGTGGGACGCTTTGAAGTTGAAGTTTGGTGGAATTTCAACCGTTAGGTTGCGTGAATTAACCATGAGGTTTGATTCCTATAAGATGCGCTCTGACCACACGATGAAGCAGCATCTTAGGGCTATGTCGACCATGATCCACGAACTTAAGTCGGCAGGAAACAACCTGACAGATGAACAGTAAGTGCAGGCAGTGATTAGATCACTATCGAATTCTTGAGAGAATATGAGCCAGAACCTGACGCATAATGAGAATATCAAAAACTTTGATGATGTCTCCCGTCATTTGGAATTGTTGAACGCCTAGAGGCTGTTAAGCCCAATCATATGACCTATGTGGCTAATTTTGGTTCGCGTAAGGCATCTAGGCCTAAACGCAAGAAGCCCAAGAATGGAGTAGCTGCTGGACAAATTAATAGGATGTCAGGAACTTCCCAGTGCAGCAAGAGGGGCAAGCGTGGGAAGAACAAGTCAAAAGTAGAGTGTTTCAACTGTGGAAAGAATGGCCACTTCGCTCATGACTGCACTGAGTCGAAGAAGGTACATTCTAACTTTTCTCGCATTATTTTTGTAACTAGCCATATGATGGTTGCTCACTCCTATCCTATGTGGATTGTTGATTCAGGAGTGACCGAACACATAGCGCGAGACAGAGTCGGATTTGTGGAGTATCGCCGGATTCTAGTTGGGAGCGTGATATCAAGGTGCGGAATGGAGCTAGCGTGGAGGTACTGAGACTTGGTACCTACAAGTTGGACTTGCGGGGTGGCCGCACTCTTTTCCTACACAATGTGTTATATGCTCTTGAGATCCAACGAAATTTACTTTCCGTAGTTACTCTATTAAAACTTGGTTTTCAGATTGTATTTGAAAACAATTATGTTTCTTTTCATTTGGGCCATGTGTTTTATGGTAATGTTTTTCTTCAAGACGGTTTTATGATATTGAATTTGAATTATTCAAATATGAATGAGTCCATTGCTTTTCTTTCTGCATATGATAATTTGGATTCATATAAATGACATGCTAGGCTTGACCATATAGGGCAAGATAGAATGACTCGGTTAGCTAGAGAAGGCCTGATAAGCAATCTCGCTAAGGTCATCTTACCCACATGTAAACATTGTCTAATGGAAAAAGTTAAGAGAAAACCGTTTGGAAAAGCCACTAGGGCATCTTTCCCACTGTAATTAGTCCACTCAGACATCTGTGATCCAATAAGTGTGAGGGCAAGACACGTAGGTGTCTATTTCATCACATTTATATATGATTTTTCACGTTACAGTCGTGTCTACTTAATCTCCCATAAGTCTGAAGTATTAGAATGCTTTAGGCGATTCTAAAAATGGTTAAGAATCAGTTAGATAAGAGTTTAAAAACTCTAAGAACTGATCGAGGACGAGAATATCTCTCTAAACAATTTAAAAGGCTCTGTGATAAAAAGGAATCAAAAGACAGTTGATGATGCCAAGTACGCCGTAGCAAAATGGTATGGCGGAAAGGAAAAATCGAATATTGCTTGATATGGTTAGGTCAATGATGGCGCAAGCAAACCTTCCAATTTCTTTTTAGGAGGATGCACTTTTGACTGTTGCCTACATTCTTAACCGAGTGCCCTCCAAATCAGTAACTTCCACCCCATATGAACTATGGACCGGCGAGAAACCCAATTTGAGTAACTTGCAGCCATGGGATTCAACGGGTTTTGTTCACGATCTTTCTCATAAGTATGGGAAGTTAGGCCCTAGAGGGAAGAAATATATCTTTATAAGGTACTCAGAACACTCTAAAGAGTATGTGTTAATAGGTGAACAATCTGATGGAAGTGTGACTGAGATTGAGTCACGAGATGTGGATTTCATTGAAGATGAGTTTCCAAGTAGAGGTGAGGTTGATAGGAGTTTAGAATTTCATGAGATTGTGGAACAAGAGGAAAGTGCTCCAAGGAATTTAGTTGAGAATGAGGAAGAAATTTTTCAAACTCCTACAAATTATAAAAAGGATTTAAATCCGAGTGGGAGCACACCACTTGTCACAAAATCACAACAATTTCAGCTGCGTAGAAGCATACGTGAAAGTATTCCCCATCGTCGTTTTGAGATTGAAAAGGAAGTTTTTATGGTAGCACCGCATGATGATGATGAGCCTAGGATAATTCATGAGACTCTCTCATCTTCTACTAAAGATGAGTGGATGAAAGTTCTTAATAATGAGATTGAGTCTATGAAGACTAACCAGGTCTGGGATCTGGTTGATCTACCGACAAGGCGTAAGACTATTGGGAACAAATGGATTCTTAAGGTTAAACACAAGTTGGATGGATCAATAGATAAGTACAAAGCTCGCTTAGTGGCGAAAGGATATACCCAACAGGAGGGTATAGACTATGAGAAAACATTTTCACTAGTGGTGAGGTTTGCCTCAATTCGCCTGATTCTAGCTATAGTAGCAAACGTGGATTTGGAACTCTACCAGATGGATGTTAAGACATCATTTCTTAATGGAGAACTAGATAAGGAGATCTATATGGATCAACCAACGGGTTTTGCGGTCAAAAGTCAAAAGCGCAAAGTGTGCAAGGTCAAACGATCTATATATGGCCTAAAACAATCATCTAGATAATGGTATCTCAGATTCCATCGAGCCATTCTTTTAAATGGGTTTACGATGATCACAAAGGACCATTGTGTTTATGTCAAAAGGTCCAAGAAGAGTTTCATTATGTTATCATTGTATGTTGATGACATGCTACTAGCTGGAAGTGATAAAGGGTTGATAGTCGCCACAAAAGAGTAGTTATCCTTCAATTTTGAGATGAAGGATATGAGTGAGGCAGAATACATTCTGGGAGTTAAGATCTACAAAGATCGCTCAAAGAAACTTTTATTTTTGTCTCAACAGACTTACATACAGAAAGTTCTCGAGCGCTTCCTAATGAGTGGATGTAAACCCATTGACACCCCTGTTGCAAAAAGCGAGAACTTGTCTAAAGAGTTGTGTTCTAAAACTCAAAGAGAAAAGGAAAAGATGGCTCATGTCCCTTATGTTAACGCTGTGGGTAGTCTGATGTACACAATGATGTGTACTCGGCCTGACATATGCTATGCAGTTGGCTTAGTGAGTAGATTCCAATCTAACCCCGGACTGGCTCATTGGAAAGCAGTCAAGAGAATTATGCGATATCTCAAGGGAACTGCGGACTATGTGCTGTGCTTTCAGGGTTCAGATTTACAGCTAAGAGATTACAGTGATGCCGACTGGGGCAGTGACCTAGATGAGCACAAATCAACTACTGGGTATGTCTTTCTGCTCAACAATGGCGCCATTACATGGAGCAGTAAGAAACAACCTTGTATAGCCTTATCCACCATGGAGGCGGAATACAGAGTTTGTTCAACAGCAGTTCAAGAAACTGTTTGGTTACGAAGGTTTCTCAAACATTTAGACATTGGCACGGATACTTCAGATCCGGTGACGATATTCTACGATAGCATGGCAGCTCTCTCATATGCTAAGGACTCAAAATATCATGGAAGAACCAAACATATAGATATCAGATATCACTACATCAAAGACATGGTAGTAAGACATAGCTTGCCCACTGTGTGCGAGTGAGAGATGTTAGAAGGAGGGGCGTCCACGTGAAGGCTGACCCCCTCCGTTACTGCATTATAACGCATGGCTTTAAGCCATGTGTTACTGCAGTTTGAAGGCTGGCCTTTAAGGCCAGCCGTGTGTAGGAGGACTATAAATAGTCCCCCTATAGTTGGTTTTTTGTACTATCTGAAATACACAAAAGTTCTCTCTCTTTTTGTTCTCTCTTGATAAAGTATTTAGGCTGTGGGTTTGTTAAGTGATATTCTAGTTTTATACTACGTACTATACTTCGCCACTAAGAGGAAACGCTTATAAATTGTCAATCTGGAGAAACTTGTGGAGCAACTTTATAAACTGAGCTTGAAGTATTTTTTCGCTGTACTTTCTTACAGTTGGTATAATTTTCATTTTCTTGTAATTTTATGCACATATAAAAGTGTCTGCCAGGCTGATGACATTCCGGATAAAGCAAATGAGCTTCTTAGAATCCGTGATTACCTTTTTAATGAGTTGGCTACGAAAAAGGGCCAGCTTGTGGAAAAGGTTAGTTTGCTCTTCAATAAATCCTACATGGTCTTCTTGGCTGTTTATTTTTACTTATAAAAAAAAAAATTATGGGCACTGTTAAGAAGCTTTAAGCATCTCCAAAATCATACACCATATTTCACATTCTACCTAACCAAGTGTGCTTGTAAAATCTTCATTGGCCTTTTTAAATGCTCATCTTAGTAGTTTTTTCTAAGGTACTCTTAGAGAGTATGTTTTCCTCCATTTCTTGAACTGGTCCATTTTTATTTCTGAAAGCCTGGGGGATTATGATCAGCTTGAAAAACTATCTCAATGGATATATGCAGATTAACAAAGACTTGAGAAGGCTGAAATGCTTTAATGCTCAGGAGGCTCTTGAATATGGGTTAATTGATCGGATTGTCAAGCCACCTCGTATCAAGATAGATGCGCCTCCCAAGGATGCAGGAACTGGTTAGGGCATTAGAAGTTTCTAATATGGGCAAAGTATTTTCTTGTATACATTTAGTGTATTTGGTTGCTTCTTTTGATATATATAATATTTTTACTTATTAAAAAAAAAATGCAGGAAGTGGGCTTGGTTAGTGTATCATGCATTGCTTGAGATAATATCTGTTTGACATTTCGTAATGTTTCCTGAGTTTATTTATAGACAGGTAGAAATATTCACTTTGTAGTTATTATGTTCATAACTGATCTCCTGCGTGTCTTTCAGGGATGGAGGTAGCGCCCCCAGGATCTAATTACCGGCATGCTTACATTTTTTTTTTATGGTCAACCATTTATAAATTTTGAGGAGAACATTTTTCTTTACATAAATATGGTTACAAATTTGTAGAACCCCTTATGCAAGTGGTAATAATATAATTGTAATATATATAGAGTCCTGTCACGTATAGTTATTTTTATGTATTTTTTGTGCCTAAACTAATGTGATTAATTGTGTCACTTTTTTTTAATATAAAATAACTGTTTTAATTAATCACATTAGTAGAGTGTATAAAGAATACGTAAAAATGATTATACGTAATATAACTCTATATATATTGCAAATATATATACATGAACGGTTAAAATGAAGCGGTATAGTATCATTATTAAAAGAAATTAATTTTTGAAGTCAATTAATGGTACAAGGCTACAGCTAGCTTGCAAAATTTAATTTGATCCTGGTGGCGACATGTAAGGTAAGGTGCTACATATCAGTTGTGACCAGTGACTGTTGTAGCTTTTCTAATATATATATATATATATATACTTGTGATTATTTTGAGTTTGATGGCGCCTCGATGAGCGTTAATTTTATAAAGCCAATATTTTGTCTGGATCTTCCTTCTTTGCTACATATCTTGTTAGCATCATTCTTCAATATTATATCATATGTCGCACGCAACTTGCACATAAAGTAATTGCTATATCTTTTTTTTTTTTTCAATTAAATCAATTTTGCTTTCTATTGTTTCTCGAATAAACAGCGCTCTATACCATTGAACATTACGATCATGTTCAGAAATGATATTTGTTCGAGAAGATAATTAGCAAAACGCTCTATACCATTGAACAATAAATAACTTGCAGTGTGTGTCATATATCAATCAGGAAGATTTTCTTTGTTTAACAAAATATTCTCAGACATTTCCTCCTAAACATTAATCAAATGCAAAATATTTTTAATTTTAAATCTAATCATTACCTAATTATTATCTAAACACAAAATCCATTACAATTTTTCAAATTTCTAAACAAAAAACAATACAATTTTTTAAAGTTTTAAAACAAAAATAATATTCAAACAATTTTTTAAATTTATAATATTTTTATTTAATTTTTTGCTCATTTTCCAAACTCTAATAATACATCTTAATTTAAATTATCTTATTACTATTTACAAATCATTTCATTATTTCAATAATAAATTTTAACTCAAATTATCTCATTACCATTTATAAATTATTTCATTATTATTTAGATATTTTAAGCGTCCAATAATGCTAAATGCATTGTCTGGTGGGTCAGCTTCATAGTGGTGTTACAAGCACCGGCTGGGTTCAGAACCATGTTCAACCCGGGTATTCCGGCTGAGTCCAAAATGACTTGCATTAGATTTATTTTTTAAACAAACTTGCTGAGATAAATAATATATACTCATCAATTTATAACTAATATTAAAGAAAGTTACTTACATCATATCTATTGCTAGAATTTATAATGCATTGTTTTTGTCCCTAAAAGTGGATGCATCTGGAAATGAGAAAAATAAAAAACAAGGAATAATATCCCCGACACCAAGAAGGGGGGAATCTAGAACTAAAAATATGCTATGACGTTCGAACACATAATTTACATACAATGACTTGATGTATTATTATCCTTCATAGCCGTTTAGCTAAATCTAATTGAGTTGGCCGGTTACTACGTACATAAGTCCCTTAATCTCTCTTTCCTCCATTCTTCATAGACCTTGGCAATAAAGCTTTCGATTCTTCTATTCAAACAATCGTCATCATCTTCTTCTTCTTCATCTTGCCAAAAGATATCGTCATCACCAATATCATCGTCGTCGTCATCTTCAACATAACCATCCGAACCACCAAAATATTCTTCAACGTCCTCCTCCTCCTCAATGCGATCCCCAGTCTTGTATTTCATATCTTCCTCCCCTAGGCCTTCATTCAAAGGAAGGAAGAGAGGCGAAGCCCCATCAACTTCTTGTGAAGGTCTGTAGTTTCCAATAAGGATGGCTATGATTATCATGTTAAAAACTGAAAACAGGAGAAGCGGGCTAGATGAGAATCCATGAAGCTTGTCTTGTTGCCGGTTTGATGGCCACAAGTTCAGGAATAGAATGGCAGCCAAAGACAGATCGAGTACTAGAGGTGTCATTATCTCGACAAATCTCATACCCGCCAACCAATATACAAAAATGGGAAATAGGTGTTGTACGTTCGTACGTACGTGCTGCTTTGTGAAAAAAAAAGAAAGTGCTATCGTACTGATGTCGAAGAGAGAATTTATATGGTTGAGTTATTTAATCACTCTAAATTAGTGATTTTCTTCGAAAGAGAAATAGATTGTGGGAGTAGTATACCATTATTTTTACGTGGAAATTCATGAAGCACATGACCTCGTCAAGGAATAAGAACTTGATCTAAGCATTCATGATATAAAGTCTAAACCCCGAAACTTCCTATATATTGTCTAGTTTATATTAATTGTGGATTCGTGGGAAGTATCCATATGTCGGCAATGGCCAACTCAAATTTCAATTCTTGAACTCCAAGCATGTTTTTTTTTTAGATTTATCCGAAAGAATCGCCAGATGATAACTTATATCAACCGTTTAATAAATTATTATTTTTTAAAATGACAAATTTCAATAATTAATGGTAATTTGTACCATATTTCCTTAAAATATAAGTGACATGAAGGTAAAATATATAACATTTTCCCCTAGCATCTAATTTTCCATAAAGGGTTTGACTTTTTTCATTACACCTTAGGGGATATTTCCTCACGCACCCCATTTGGTGCATAAATTCTCATTAAGAATCTCATGTATGTGGAATCTTTCTGACGGAATATTTAAAATTCTATGGCATAAATTAAAGCCCTTTCATTGGGGAAAAGTTTGAATGCGATAGATAGGTCATCGAAACATTTGATGGTAGAAATCGTTGACTTTTCCACATCAAGAACTTGTCGTACCAAAAATATTTTTGATGACATAACAGCCGTCAAATGTGAATGATTGTATGAAGTTGATAGATTAGCAATATGCATACCTCAAACTGTCAAAATGACGCGTATGTCTTGTTGACCTGGCCGTATTATTGTAGTCCGTGTTCTCAACATCTGGACTAGGTTCCATTCCCCCTTCATCCTGAAAACAAGCTACTCTTTTTTCTTTTTTTTGATGAAACAAGTCGATCACAAAGTTGTTTCTTTTTCGTGGTGATGGCAAGAACTTTGAGTGGCTTAAATTGTAGATCAATAAAACGAAGAGTTCAAGAAATATGATCATAACTATTGAAGGCACTCGGAATAATCTCCCTTTGACCAATATTTTTATCCTGGATGCTAACATTATTAAGGGTAACAATATGTGACACAACATATAAACTCAATATGAACATGATACGAAAATAGCTAATTTTTATTTTTTATTAACAGGTCCGGGTTAAAACAGATTAATCTTAAAATACGATTAATAAATGAATCAATAATAGGTAAACATGTTTAACTTGAAATCAACTTATTTCAATTTTACTTCAAAATTACAATTTTATTATTGTTGGATTGTAATATTGATATTTCTTAGTATGTTTATGTTTTTATTGTTGGGATATTAATTTTGGACCTATGCTCATATTTGTTATTGTTGGATTTTTAATATTGGTTTTATTATATGTTAAAATCTGAAAAAATATTGATATTGTTTTTATTAGTAGTTAGTCTTATTATTATTTTTAGATATTGTGGCTATTAATAAATATAAGTTTTACTTTTTATATAAGATTAAGTTAATCAGGTCAAATGGGTTATGCGGGTTAGTTAAACTCATTTATATAAAATGTGATTGTGTCGATCAATTTTTAATTAATTATTAAACAGGTCGTGTTGTGTCATTCGTTATTTAAATAGGTTGTATTGAGATTTGAATGTATTGACCAATTTAGTTTAATGGTCGTGTTCGGATTGACCCATAAAGTCGAAAATCTATGACTTGATACAATACGAAAACAAATTGTCACCCCTAAATATTATATCATCAAAAGAAAATTAGTTAAAAGGAATGAGAGTGAATGCTAGTTACAAACAAAACAACAAATTTTCATAATCTAGGAGACTAGGATGATCCAAAATGAGCCTAATGCTCAATGCAAATGATTCTCATATATAAATAAGAATGATGTGTATAAGAGGCGATATGTAGATTAAGGAGCAAACAGAGTGGCTCTTAAGGATCAATTCATATTGATGATATATTCTAGACAAAGATTGGACAAAATGAAAATAAGTCATAGAGTAAATATTTACTCTTTTTGAAAAAATGAGTAAATAAAAAATTCACATGAAAAAATTAATTTTTTAACAGTAGACTCCATCATTTTTTAAAATAAGTGCATAGCACTTGCATAACTCATGATTATATCTAGCATTACTTGAGGAAGAGCAGGCCATGGACAATATGTATCTAGAATGCGTGGTTGGTGTTGGTAAGTGAGAAAGTCCTAAGTTGTACAAGCAATAATAAAAACCAAGAAGAAAAGAGAAGGAAAAATAGAGGAAAAGAGCCAAGAGGGAGGGCAAAGCGGAGAGGGGCCGTGTTAGGGGAGATGGAGGGCTACTCCCTTACCGCGGAACTCACAAAAGAGGTGGATGAATCATGAACCGAATGTGTATCGATGAAGGAGAGAGTGAGCAAAATAACCAGGTGGAAAAAATTCCGAGCAACGGCAATGTGATATTGGGGGGTGGTGCGAGAAACAAGATGTATTTTTTTTTTCCTTCCTTCCGATCGATTTCCTTTGACAGTGTTAGGCAATATTCATAATTGGATCACTCGACGAGCAAAATTACTGCAGGCAGCAGAGAAATGACTTGTGAGCTCTTGGCCCTTGTGCTAGGATTTGGTCCCCAAACTGTTGTATATACGCTGCAGATTCCTCCATTTTTTGGAGAACCATTGCGGAATAACTTAACATAAAGAAGCCACTGGAGACGTGAGTTCAATTCAGAATGTCCAAAACAACTTTCAAATCACAATCACATCAATTCAAGAAGGAAGGTTCAAGTGTAGATGATGATGTTACATCAAACTATTCTACTCGACAACAGCGGCAACATAGGTGGTCTACACTCAGCTAAACTAAGATAAAATTCTACCTAAGAAGGGAAGGGGAAACCCCTGCACTACAACAACAGGTTACAGACCAAACAAACGCAGCGAAAGTGAGCTTCAACTAATCGAGTTCCATTGCCAATGTGGTCAGTAACAAATCCCGTACTGCACAACAATGTGAGGCCCTTTATATTACCCTCCAGGAAGAGATACGTTAATGTCAGTAGGCTTATTCCTGGAATCTGGTGGCAGCGAAGACCAAGGCTCTGCACTAGATATAGGAACAGCTGCAGTCGGTGTGGCAATTGATACGTACTCGTGTTTCAGTTTTTTGGCTTTTGTTCATGCTGATTCCCTGTCAGAAAACTCCCAACTACGACCTGTAACATACCAACAAGAAGGTAATATCAGAATTTGACCCTCATGCTATGGAACTGTCTATACAGATCATCATTTCCAACAAGGTGAGGAAAAAATATTTGGACTGGAGACTAGTTTCGTTTCTCTTCTGGCACCAATTTGTAAAAGTAAGAGCCATGCCTGCACGGGACTTGCAGCTACTAATAGACCAGCAACACTGCCACCTACCACACGCCCATCTGGACTTGCCAATGAAACACTCATCCCACCAGATCTGCTCCTAGTTCCTCCACTTTCATTTGGCATGAATGATCCAGATAACGACAATATCTCAAAACGACCCTGTGAGAACAACAGCATAAAGATATTGGGTATGATAGGATCAGAAAATGATACATATAATAGAAGGTGACATGATGAGAAAATGGCCAACGGTTTGGTTGGGAAGGTTTGGCACAATGGCGGATATTGGATCAGAATTGTGATTGTCAAACTAATAGTAGCAGTCATCACTTTTAAAAACAATAATGACAAAATAAATACATACAAAAACTTGTCCTCCTAAGTTTGGGACCAATGGCACTGACTTCCAGACAGGACCAGCTGACCCAATGATGAATACGGATGAACAGACTAGATGGTGGTCCACATGACCGAACATAAATCAATTACTATAACTAGAAAGCTATCACCTTTCTCAATGCAGATTCCAGCAAGGCCAACATGGCAGGAATTACTAACTTAGAATGAAAGTCATTAATGAATTTGATCCTCCAATATAAAGGTCCATCAGCTTTTTAAAGGGGGATAAATTGCATCACCTCATATGTCAATGTACCCCCAGAGGAATCAGGCTGGCGAAGTGTAACGCTTGATATCACGCCATTTGCAGAAAGAATGCATATAGCTCGAGGTCCTTGCTGAGAAAATGATATGACCTTCATTGTAACATCCTGCAACAATCAAGAGGAACATCACCTTTATGATAAAATTCAATTTAATTGCTTGAATTAGACATTAAAAGCATAAAAATAGGCCGTACTACCAAATCGACTTGGAATGTCCTTGAGCCATTACCCCTACAACCCCAAGGAGTGCAGAGTCTAAAGCATAAGTACAAAGTTTGGTGAACATTCCCCTGCCCCGGGGGCAATACAAAAAAATATTGTGGTCAAATAAAAAAATCAACATTGATGCAACATTGACCATCTAATTCTCATTGATTTGTAGAGTTTCAGAAGTTAGCAAAAAATATATATATACATATATCTAGGCGCACAAGTAATCAGCATCCACATTCGGCCCAAATTAGGAAAGCAAATAGGTTTTTACCCTTCAAATTTAGGAAGTTTCCCAATTACAAAAACCTTGTTTTTTATGTGCTTTTGGTTTTGATTTGCTGACATGAGAATTTAAAAGAATTTGCATGTGTTGATGTCCTTATTCAATCAATTACAGGTCAATGTACTGTAAAATTGAATGATAGAGAATGAACAAAGAGGTTGAGGAGTACTAGCATCCACTCTTGCCATTGCAATCAATTATGTAGTAGGTAATGTTTATAGCCAAGACATGCAATGGGTATGTGAACTGACGGTACAAATAAATTAACGCTGTCATTAGAACTAGTTAGATTTCCTATATAAAACCTCCTCGAAGAAGAAAGCACAGATACGCTATTAAAATAAACTGAAACCAATTTACACTAGTAGTTCACTTTTTGTAATACATTCA
The DNA here is from genome assembly GCA_029856935.1 of Cyclocarya paliurus. Lineage (NCBI taxonomy): Eukaryota > Viridiplantae > Streptophyta > Magnoliopsida > Fagales > Juglandaceae > Cyclocarya > Cyclocarya paliurus. The sequence goes on from CM056948.1 coordinate 6,170,644, forward strand.
ACTATCCTAGGGAAAAAAGGATACCCCAATGCAATGCAGAAAAATGGATCACCAAAGCAATGGTTTTAGTCCAGTTCTTTCTTCATCCACAGGCTAAAGTACTCTGATCATTTACCAAGTAAATCTATGGGAAATCAGTTAAGGGCCAAATTTCTTGTATTCAAAGATTGTCATTCTTCTCTGACCATGAAGTCCAGATATTATCTTCATATTGGCCAACTATAACACAGCAGAATTTCTTTCAATACATTCAAAAGACACCTTTATTTTCAACAATTACCTCGCCGGTATTAACAGTGATGATATGGGGTGTAAAATTGGCACCAACAGAGCATGCAACCCATTCACCTACAGAAGATTCTTAATATATCAGTAAACACAATAAGGAACCTCCTCTCTGCAGTAAATTTGAAAAATTCACTAGCCATACCAATATATAGCATGTTTACCACCAAATAAACAAAGTAAATTGCCTCGTAATTTGTTTTCTTTAAAGCAGAAGATTTAAAGAAAATAGAAATCTCATAGCTATCATATCTATTGAAACATGCAGAGACTTTGTTCAACTAAGGGCTATATCATTCTTTAAAATTGAATTCATCACCAATCGTATAAAAATGATAAATTGACTTTCTCAATGAGTACTACTCATGACATACGTACCACAATAAAAGAAATTAAAATCACAAAATAGCCATTATTTGTGAATATTGCATCTCACCAGAGGAAGATCTTATATTGGTACTGGCAACATGTCCATTTTTCATAATAGGGTTTCTCAGAATTTAAAAGTTATCACATTATAGGTTTCCACACCAAGGCTCAATCCAATTCCACAGTACTTATGTCAGAGAGTTGAATACCAGGAATTCACATATTCCAGATAAACTTATGAATGAATAGGACATTATTGAGTCTGTCAAGTTTTTCCTCATTAATGTAATTTTAACACACCATACTTCCATTCCCTCTTCATTGTCCTATTCACTTCCAAACACCAGATAGTCCTATCGCTTGTGCTTGCTTTTCACTCTCAAGACAACGGTCTCTCTCTCCTATAAAGTGAAGCAAAGCGCATGTCGCTGAAGTGAAGAAAGCTCAATAAACACACACAAACACAATGCAAGATTTTTCTGGTGGACTGAAACACTTAAGTTTTTTTCTGATTTCTGCAAGGGGAAGAAAATTATTAAAAAAAAAAAACACTGACTCTGAGAGGGGAAGACTAAATTGTAATCCTTTTTTTTTTTATTGGCATAATATTAAATACCTAACAATATAAATACCAACGCAGTGCCAATCTGTAAATGTAGATGCTATGTTTTCATTCCCAAGTTCACATTACAACCATGCATAACAACTTAATACTGGCTGATGTTGCAGAAACTGTAGTATACAACTTTCCTACAACTGATTATTAATGTGGCGAAAGAGTAATTAAAATCCAGAGTGCTACATTTTCTTTTAGTGATGGATGGCTTGAAAACTAAATTTCCATGCAGCACGCAGAAGTCAGCAGCATTAGAATATCGGAATAAGCAACTAGCTTACAACAGCTTTACAAGCAATGATGTCTGTCCAGAAAGATATTCTCACATACATATGGTGGAAGATATCTTGAAGGAGTGCAGGCAGTCAGGCACTCTAGACCGCATAAATAAGAGGGAGGATAAGAGAAGTCAAAACAAAGGGTCCCGATGCATATTCAGATTTCCAACTGATCACTTGGTAGACCGAATCAAAATACATAGTAAGAGGTCAGAATATTGAAGACCCTTAGATACTTCTGACCATATCCCAAGAAACCAACAACAAAACACCAACTCAGAACTAAATATCTAGATAACAGTGGAAACAGCTTCCCTCTTCCCCCTTCGCAGCGACGGCTGTCGAAGTTAAGTTTCGAGTCCAACCTACGTTCACATTACTAGCAAACTTTTAGCAGGTACCCGAAATTGGCACCTTGCACAATTTTGTTCCTAAAAAGGTGAAAGTACCAAATGAAAGCCATATTAAGAAGATTCCATCATTCTCACACTAAACGCAAAAAACTCGCCATCTTTTCAGAACTACCAGAAACATCAAGTCTCGAGATCTCACTAAGGGCATCCAATCAGAGGTCCCACACCTACCCCCCGAGCATCCCCTAAACCCAAACCAACCATCGTAAAGTCAATCCCTATAGGATCACTTCCCCGCTAAACCAAACCAAAACCACCCCGGAGCCCGGACTGCATCAAGACAACACAAACTACAAGCAAAAACAACCAGCAATCCGATTCTTAACCATAAAACATACACAGTAGAGCAGATTTCAAGCGTATGTAGCGATACACATTTTCCCCATACCTATATTCTCCACCTCAAACTTGGTCTTGCTCACCGAGCTGGCTGACTTCACTTTTCCACGCTTCTCGGCCGAGAAGTCGATCACCGGTGGCGGCGGGGAGGACGATATCGGCTTCGGAGACAGTGCCATCGTGACGCTACCGTCAAGCCCGTACTTCCTAGGCCGACCTCTCTTCTTTTTTGCCGGCATAGCTGGAGCCACCACAGTCGCAACCGTTGAAGGCGGCGCACTCACTTGCGCCGCCGCACTCGGCGGCGGATCTGATCCAGCAGTCTGAGCCGGATTTTCCGTCCTTGGAGCCACATGGTAGTCCGACGGAGCATCTGATCCCACCACTGTTACCCCACTACTTGCCTCCATAGTTAAACTCCACAGATTTTTCTAAAACTTCTATTCAAAGCCCCATTTTTCTCTTAATCTAAATCACCAGGAAAAAAAAAAAAAATCTAAGAGATTTTGAAAGATATGAAAATCCAAAATAAGAAAAAACTAAACTTCGAACCCAAACCCAGAAATAAAAAATAAAGAAAAACAAAAGCTTCAAATTTTAGAGCTTATGAAGCTTCTTTGGAGTGTTAAACTAGCAGAAGAGCTTGAAGAAAATATTATTGCAAAACTAGCAGTAAGATTTCTTCTGCAAAACTAAGACTGTTGCAAAGCTAAGCTGAAACAGAGCTCAGAGAGTGATGATCTTTTTTTTTTTTTTTTGCTGTAAAAATTATTTTTATTTTTAGGAAATTGGGTGAGATTGAGAGGAAAAAAAAGACTGATTTTTGATTTTGTGATTTGAATGAAAAATGCAGAGATAATAAGAAATCTTGTTTTTGTTGTTTTAGCTAATTGGTGCCTAACTTTTTAAAGACTGTCTGAATTGAGATTAAAAAAAATAAGTGAGAAAAGAAAATATTGAATAATAGACAGTAATGTGATGATTTAATATTTTATGATAAAAAACATTGATTTTTGAGTTTTGGTTGGAATCTGTTGAAGAAAAAATATAAAATAAATTTGAAAGTGGGTAGGGGAGTATTATTTTTTTCCTTTTTCTATTATTCTCTGCTTTTGTAAAAGTGGACAAACCGAAATAATAAGTAATTATTATCAACATTATCATATTTCTTTTTTTATTATATCATGTCTTTTTGTACTGTAACATATCATATCTTTTATTTTCTACGCAATATTATTTATATATATATATATATATCTTTTAGGTGAATGGAAAGTAAAATTTGGTTGCCAAGAATTGAAGAAATTGTTTAGATAAGGAAACAAGAGAAGGGTTGTCCAAGGCAAGCATCCCTCCCTTTTTTCTGGGTGACATAAGCATTACCTTTGGGCTAGCAAAGAGTGATAAAAGCATAAGCAAAAATCAATAATTTTGAAAAGCATAATCTTATTTTTATTCAACACTCTTGCTTTTTTTCACCTTTAAACATTTTATTTTATTTCTTTGATAAAAATAATGGATATATTTCCGTTTCCCTTGCTGAGAGAAGTGAGGGGGGAACAAAAACAAAAAATATAAATAAATAAATAAAGAGAAAAGTAAAAAACAAACAAAAAACAGCAGTGTTTCATTCCTTTGCTTAACCATAACGTATTTATTATATAAATACGTTATGGTAAAATTAGTGCCCAAATCTTGACTTGGTAAACCACTTTTCACAAGCAAATGACCAGAAAAATAGTTCTGCTCGCCAGAAGGCCATTATATATTTATATATATATATAGCTTGTACCCACCTAAAACACTACTCTGATAAATATGCCTTATTAATTGTTCTTATCACAAAGTTATGAACTTTCTAAGAAATTACATGCATCTTAACTTTCCTCCAGTTTCAAAAAAAAAAAAAAAAAAAACTTTCCTCTGTTTCTCAAAATTAAATAAATCCCATTTGATAATTCAATGAATCTGACTGTCTGAGTATGTTTTTCACTTTTTTATGAGAGACTGTGGAAAAGTGATGGGGGAAACCTATCTGGATATGGCCCTTTTTCTCAATTTTGTATCATTTCCAAGAGCCAAAGGGGAGCTTTAGAATATATATGTCATTTGTGTTAGATGGCCACTGGATGTTAGTGGCTGCTGCACATGCTGGAGCTTTTCAATACCTGCTGCTAACCCCATTCTCACCCTTCTTATCCTCTGCAGAAAAATAAAATAAAAAAAGAATGGCTATTTAAAACATAGTGGAGATATATAAATATGTATATATGCATTAAAAATGCCTCTTTTCTCATAGGAAATTATGAATGGTGCATGCAAAAATAAAAAAATAAAAAGTCATGGCCCAAACTGAAGGAAATTCTTAACCATAGTTATAAAGTTGGATACTGACCTGTACATTTTTATTGGCCAAAGTTAATTTTTTTCTAAAATAAATAATAATAATAAAACAAAAAACTTTTGAATTATCTGATGTTATTTTTCTAAGGATGTTTAATGGAAGTGGTTTAGAAAATGGGAGAGAGGAAAGTGATCTCTGCCTTCAAATAGACAATTATATTAATTTAAAAATGGGACCACAACCATTGACTAAGTAAATACAAGTTGAGAGAGAGAACATATTGTATAATAATATTCCCTAAGATTGGAGGTATCTTTTTCTAAACAAGGTTTTTAGTTAAGTTACCAAAGAAAACAAAACAAAGGGATTTTAATAAATAAATAAATAATGCTTAGATAATCACAACTACAACCTAACTATTTAATTATTTCAGCAATTAATAATTATGGTGACGATCTCGATGTACATTACCATCACACAGCTTTCTTTTTTTGGTTTATTTTAATAATTATGGTATATACGCCTGCATATATGCTTAATTTCATTTTAAAAAATTAAAAAATATATATATATTGTTTTTTATTTTAATTTTTTTCCCATCCTTTTGTCTGCCTGTCGGACCTAACTTATGGAAAGCGAAAGGGCATGTTTAAAGAGATTTTGACACAAAGGGAATTACCACTCCAATGTACATTGTATAGGTGTTTCAGGTCCATGTCAAAAAGACACAAACCAGAATCCCATATATGGAGTATTTACATATTTAATTTAGGAGGGAAATCAATTTTCAAAATTATTTTTATTTTCTTTTTCAGCACTACCAGATTGGGCTACTGCTGAAGTGTCATAGGGAAAAGGCAAGGCTTACTGGCCCACCAAGCCGGTCAAAAGGGCCTTAGTTTAAGTTTATATGTAGGCCCAGACTGGCTTTCATTCAAGCCCATATCCATCCTCCCATTTGCTAAAGTTTAAGACTGCAAAGTTTGTAGGAGTTTTGGGCCGAGTCTGAATCAGGGCAAGCATTGCAACCTAAGCTGAGGATTAAACGATTCCAATGAATTGACAATACGGCTTATTTTCATTATTGTACAGTAGTATTGCAAAGCCTATGCAAGTATGTAACCTTGGGCCAGTAAAACAAACCCTAGATATTGATGGGCTTTTAGGCTTTTCACTTTTATACGTTTATGATTTTATTTACGTGTGTTTGGGTTTTTGGAGTTCTGCAGCCTGATAAAAGCCCAAGTCCATATTAATTGGGATTGTTTCATTGATTCTTTTGTATCGCCTCATAACCCTAGCCCGTTTCGAGTCATCAAGTGTGTACAATCTCGACATGTAATTTGAAATTCGTCATATTAATATTTCTTTCACCACTTACATAAGAATATGGGGAATATTTTATGCTTATTTTAATTTTTGAGAAATCATATAGACAACCTTTTTATAATTTTTTTTATTAACATAGAATTTTAAAAAATTTAATAATTGAGACGACGCAGTATCAGTATCAATATTGTTCGTCAACTGACACAAAATTTTCCATATGAAACAGGGCATGATGATTTTCTCGTATAAAATCGAAAGGAAAATATAGAGAGATCTAAACCTAATACCTATTCATGGCCGAAGTCAACTCAAAAGTTTACTTTTGTTATATATATGGTATTCGTGAAGAATAAATGAGGATGAATGTGAATATTTTTTTGGCAAGTTGGAGAATATATATGAAGCTTTGCTTAGTCACATCATTATCACCATGGAACGTCGCATGGCATCACCAATAATAACATCTACATGAATATGACAAGTGCAACTAGGGGTGCCCGTCCAACGTGTAGAATCATACAAGGATATATTTCCGCAAAGTTGTATGGGACTCTTCTTTCTAAATTGTATCTTCCATGTCCACTAGTACTACAGTTCCCGTCAGGTCGACACCACAACAGTACTTCACGAAATCCACGTAGAAACGGCCAAGTACAGGCATCGGAAAGATTCCACATACAAAGAGAAAACAAGTTTAAGATAGCTGCCAAAGATTCTTAGGAAGCAGATGATTTTGTTGTATTCTTTGGTCAAAATGAAAAGGTTGGCTCATTCGAGAGCTGAAAAAGTTTTCCAAGTTATTTGGCCGGCTTTTTGGTAATATTATATGGAGTTGGTAATAAAACATAGAGACGAGAAAGAAGATGAACATGGTCTTTTCAGAGTGTGATCAAGACATTGTAATTTTCTCCCACAAAAACGAGTTGTTGGCGTCATTGTTTGTTCATATATGGGTATCCCAAGGGAACTCTAGCTTGATTTTAACGAAAACTTGCTTTCAACATGACAAAACCCCCCACCCCCCCGGGGCCAAGGCGGCTACCTTGCTTGGCCAAATGACGTGTGTGCTTGAGTCCAAACAAAATTCCATGAATCTTGTGATCTGTCTTATATGCAGGAGATCATGGAGGTACTTTGCCATTTTCAAGGAACACCAGTACGTACAGTACAGCTCCTAATTGCTTATAAATTTGTTTGGTAAAATACAGCATGCTGCACCTATTTATAAAGTTGGGTAGCTGAAGCTCATTATTTTTAGGACCGCCAATAATATATATTTAAGATATAGACTATATATCAATATTGTTTCGTCTATTAATGTAGTATCCTATGACAACTCGCCAAAGACAGCTAAGATTCTGATCATTTAAAGAACAGCCCTACTAGGTACGTAAAAGGGCCATAAATGAGATTAATGAGATACCATTCCCACACGTTTTTTTTAATTGCCAAAAACTTCAAAGCTACGTGACCACAAAACAAAAGAAGAGATATTCAATAGTACTCCATTATAGGATGGACAAGCAAAAGCATAAAAAGAGATTCCAATTACAAAAATATAACAGACAAGTCTCATTGCTAAGCAATCGCTTTGTTGATTCTCTAATCAAAACTCTTAAAAAATTAATAGATATAATGCCCCGCCCCCCAAAGAATTTGGATACATGCACAATACGTACGAGAGATGGTTCATGAGGAAAACGACAATGTATTAAGCTAATTTATGTGTTGTCTTATTTCCTTTCTTTCTTGACAGGTATGGTAGGGATAATGTGCGTGCATGCATTTGTCTCAACTCTCGAGTAAACTACTGAGTTAATGGGTTTGAGCTAGCTAGCTACAAGTTTGATGTGAATTAATCCTCTAACCCTTTTTGCTCAATCAATGAATCTTTTTCTTGGTAAGTAGCTAAAGGAATTCATGATTCTAACACGCTTTTGCCCAATTATTTTGCAGACTAATTGCTTGTCAGAAGGCACGCACGACACATCCATTAGATACTGCATGCAATTTTAGCTGTATGCTTTTAAGTGAATTAAACACCTCTTACCCCCAAGTGCTACTTGCACATATATGCACTAAAATTATGCCTCAAGCTGGAAGCATTAAGCATCAAAAGCCTAACTTTCAACTGTATAACATAAATGTGATGGGATGGTCCATGACATTTTAAACCTATTTCCTTTAAAATTTGAAGACAATGCTGCCATGCAGTTTTCCGTTTACACTCAAAAGGATCAACCTAATAATGGGTTGGAAGGTATTCTCTGCCTTTTAAAGTCACGTGGGGGCCCGCACCTTCTTTTAGGTTTGCTTAATAAAGGGTGGAAATGAATATTCCAGCAGAAGCTGACTCGTTGCGTTAATTGTGAACAATCTTCTGAAATTAATTGTAGGGAAAAAAATGCCTTGGAACAAGTTGGGGAAGGAGTGCCTCGGCCACATTAATTGATGTCGATGGTGTTTGGCACTGAATCACTAGGCTATCATAGGCAGCCAGCGCTATTACTGAGCCGACTGGTGCTACAAATGCTGCCCTGACAACTCAAGTTGCTGCTTGCAGCTGCATTATATAGCAATGCTTTGATTGACTCTTTGAAGTTAGGTCTTGATGTGTTAGATTGGATTTAAGGCTCAAATTGATCTCATTATTTTATATCTGCTATTTGCAACAAATTCATTAATATTGTATGTGAACAACTTTCTATATGTACAACAATAACAAATCAAAGTGAAATGCCCGAAAATTTGTTTTTTTTTTTTTGGGAAGATTTCAAGAAAAATACTTCCTCTCCAAAATATATTTATTTATCTCCCAAAATTCGATATTTTCCTTCATATATGGTTTTTGAGCCCCAAAACCATTAAAGATATCAACCTCGCATGTGATATGTAGCCTAATTTCAGTATTTACCATCTCAAGAGTGGGAGAGAGACTAGAAAGAAGGCAAGTCTATGAAAAGCAGAGCCAATGTGAAAAATACAAAAAAAACAGAGGTGTTCAAGTCAAAGGGAGTCATAATACACGACTATGCACGTGATTTTTCATGCTGTCACTCACTATGTAGTCTGTATCAGTACATAAATATACAATTGGCCATTTTGGCCATCCCACTTAAACCGCCGCGCTTAGCGCCACGTTCACCTGTCACGTACGGTCTCCGAAGTCAAAAATCTAAGCTCCTTGAATCGTCCAGCGGATCAGCACCACTTTGCCAACATGACTACTCTGTAACATATGTAGATACATTCCTACAGCTTAGCACTGGCGGTTGAATAAAAGTTCTACCCCTAAATCCATGTCCCAGCAACTAGTATTTCTAAAGCCATTGGAATTGCTATTTATTAAGATGACTGCAAATGACAAAATGTAAGACGAAGAACAACATTTTTTAAGCATGAAAACAATACGCAAACTAAAAAAAAGACAAATCCAGGGTTGCAATTTTCAACTCTCCCACTTTTGGGATCGACTCTCTGTCGGGAGTCGTGGTGTTCTATTTTTGGGACAGATAAAAACATAGTAAAGACAGCTAGCCGTCTCTCTGCCACACTCACATTATTTGTATTTTTTTTTTGGTTTTTCCTTAGCCAGTTTTGTTCTTTTTGACTACTTTCATCTGCAGTTTGTCCCCATAGTCAGTAAATAATGAGGTATGATACAGAGCTTTAATTTAATCTATTCAATCATAGGCTATAATAATTTAGGCTTGGAGTTAATTTGTTGTAAGTTATAATATATTAGAAACTATATATCATGCCAAACAAATTGAGAGGCTATATGTACTTAGCCACGAATCTTAATTTGTCAGAACTTATTAAAATACAAATTACAAAGCATCCCCTTGTGTTGATATTTACATTTTGGATGGCTATGCTAAACAAAATTAAAAAAAATAATAATAATTATTTTGGCTGAATTATCATGCTAAAAAACAAGTACATCACTCCAAAGCATGTCTATTAACGATTGAATACATATATAGGCTATCTAGTACATATATATTGGCAATCATAATCAAGACAAAATTAAAATTAAAATTAAATTATAACGGCCCTTTGGAATGTCTAATTAACTTATGTAGCCCTAATTTGAGTTCATGCACAAAACTCGAAACTGAGTAATTCCTTTTTTTTTTTTAGTTTAATTGTTCTAAAAATAATTTTATTTTGAAACCGTGTTTTTCCTTCCTTTGCATGTGAACATTTATCATGAGGGGCCCTGACGGTGGTAGGCGCAGTAACATGTTATCGGGTGGTATTTATGAGTGCCAACCATATATATAACTTCGGCATACATATATATAACTGCCTGTCGATTCAAATTTAAGTAAAGTCACTACTCATATTAACTCCACAACATTGATGAAAATCAGTTCTACTCCATGATTCGGGTCACCTACTCTTCCAAAGCCCTTTTAATGTGTAACAATTAAGAAAAGAAGAACAAAAAAAATAGAGGAAATGGTAAATTTCCATCCAATTTATCTTTTTACATAAATGATTAACAATGAACTTGTCAAAGTTTCCTACTCATGTGCCTAAAAGAAAAAGGCACCGAAGGCAGTCTAATTTGATTACATAATGTGTAGAGAAATAGATACCATATTAAAATCCACGTTGGAGTTTACACCATTCAAAGCTTCCATACGGAGACTACTAACTGATCCAATGATAGAATACTAATGCGCCTTTTTCCATTTCTATCTAGTATTTAATGATCGAATTTCATAAAGTAATATGGGAGTGACTAAATTTAAAAGGAAATTGTTAAGTGACCTCCTAGTTTTGACCTCTGTTTATAATTTTTTTTTAATGATTAAGAAAGTAATTACTTGTAAATTTATATATTTTCTTTAAATATTTAAAGACGTTTAAAAAATAATTAAAAGAAAAAAAATTAGTATTACACAAACAATAACTTTAAAAGAATAAAATAATGAGACTGAATAGCATCCAATTGAAAAGCTGTTGGCTTTGGATAACACATGAATTTGATATAAATTCTCCAGTCCGACAACCTTACCCAAGAGTTGTTTCCGACAGATGAAATTGTTTATATTGTGATGTTGACGGAGGCGTGCAAGTTTAATATACCCAAAATTATTCAGTTCATTCAATTTAAGGAGAGGGTTGGGGGCAAAGGGTGACGAGTAAAAGAAAAATACATTCAATCAGAGAATATTCTTTAGGATATTTAGCAGGAGTTATATTAAATAAAATCATCATACAAAAAATGAAGTCAACCATTATAACTAGGAACTTAAACAAAGTCATTATGTACACATTTTGTGCTGCTTGTAACGAACAAATGGCCCTATTTTCTTCTACCTAATCTTTTTGTTTCAATCCCATAAACTTCAGCGGTACCACCAACACCCACCAAGCACCCTTTTCACTTTGCCACCTCCTTCCCCCTACACATTAGTTCAAAGCCCTCCTCCAAATAAAAGCAAAGCATTTGAAAATGGTGGAGAGGACCCCTCCCTCTCCTCCCCAAGTGTCTTCCTATCTATTAAACCAACCAAACCCAACCAACTACAGCAACTTCCATCACCAAATTCCCCACCTTCTCTGTCTCTCTATTTATGTACACAAAGCCCAAACCTAAAGCAAAGAATATTAAGCAAGCTACAACCCCAGATTAAGAATATGATCTAATCAATCCCAAGTTGTACAGATTCCTTCTCACTAAGCTCCCAAGTGACAACAACACGGCCCCACCGACCCCAACAGCTTGCTCTTCCCTCTCCAACTTTTCGTGACAAAGTAATGGCAATTCCTTGATTTTCAAGTTACTCAATCCGATTCTATGCCTTACAGCTTCGATGAGTTTTGGGTCTGCAGTATTCCCAATCGCATCCGTTACATAAAAGAAGTTAAGAGCCATGTCGCTCTGCGTTGATATCTCGGCTCTTGTCACATTAAGCCCATTCTCTCGGAACGTTCTTGTTACATCGGCCAACAGTCCCTGCCTGTCCGCCGCAAATAATTCCAGCCTCAAACCCTGTAAACGAAAACAAAGTAAAATCAGACTCATTCATTACCATTCTGCTTCTGCAGGCTCATAAAAGCACACCCAAAACTAGACTAATGGAGAAATGAAACAGAACAACACAATACCTGAGAACCTCTTCTTTCAACGGCAGCTTTTAGACACTGGATTACACGTTGCCTTTCTGGTTCAGAACTAATCGGGGTCCCATCTGTGTGCCTGATATAAAATTCCTGAAACAAAAAATTAACACAACGAAAGCAGTATCATCAGGAAACTTGAGAGCTTTTCACGGTTTTGAACAGGGACTGATATTAATTGGAAACCCTAATGCTATTATTAAACGTAAATATGTACGTACCAGATACGCTGCGTCTCCAGCAGCGTTGACAGTGGCATGAAAAACAACGTACTCCATGTCCGTGAGCGTACAAACAATATCGAACAGCAGCTTGGACCGGTCCTTGCACTGAACATTCACCACGGAATAACCCCTCTCGGCCCAATTCTGAACCGTTACCACCGTGGAATCAGAACCCTGATTCAAAATCGGCTTCCTCTCGTAATCACGGTCCGCGAACATCATCTGATGAAGCCTCCTCTCTGTGTGTGTGACTGCCATAGAGACAGAAGTCCTGGCGCTCCGAATGTCGTTGTCGCCTTTGAGCACGTTCCTTAAACGTGCTTCGATTCGGTCTATCTTTTGCGAGTCCTCGATCGGGCACCCTGAGTCGCAGTCCTTTGCGTATATCAGTGATGCGATTCGGCCATTGTGGGTCCAAACCTTGGCCTCCACTACGTTGCATTGAAGGTCGGCCAGCACGGCAAATACCTCGGAAAGAAGACCGACCCGGTCGGTTCCGGTTAACTCCAGAGCGGTTAGGCCGTTATAGTCGTTGGTTCGATCGTAGTGAATGGTACCCATGGACTGTCAAAAAGAAAAATACCGATCAATTTCAGTTCACATGAATTGAAGAAAAAGGGGGATTGAATTAACTGTTGAATGACTTTGAAAGTACCTGCTCAATGTAGCTGATAACGCTCTCGTCCGTCAGTTTGTTTCCGTCTTGGTCAGTCACATGGAAAACTGCGGCCAAAGATGAAAAAAACGTCAATCCATGTGTCAGAAACTTCGTGGAAATAGCATGAACATGTTTTTAACTCGAAAAAAAAATAAAAATAAGACGATAAAGCGTGCCAGAAAGTTGGCAAGGATACCATTGAAGAAGTGGTTTTTTCTTACCATCCATGAACCACCTTCCATCCGAAGATATGTAAGCTTTCTTTATGGAAAGGTTCAGATCGGTGAGAACCTGCACGGCCTCTAGTAAAATCCCATGTCTTCTGGCGCTGTCAACCTGTAAATCAAGCACGAGCGAAAAACAATGATTTTAGTCACTATATTGGGAAGCTTCTTTGTTCTTTTGGAAGATGATTTTTGAGGGTTTCGTGGAAGGCTCACCGTGACCAAAGTCGCAGTTGGGCAGACGGCATTATCGATCACGACCCTGCGCAATGGTGGAAAGTTCAAGTCAGAGGCAAGCTTTTTTGTTTTCCAAAATTTTGGAACTGCAAATAAACAACAGTCTTTGAAAAGTCTTTGCAAGACTAAAGAATTTTCGGAGAGAAAAAAAAGTGGTGGAAAAGTCAGAAAGTATTTAAAACAATCAAATCAATGAATTATTTGTCGGTAGAAAACTGGCTTAAAAAATGCGTTAAACTGATGGAATACTAAGGAATTCTATTCAGATAAATTAATTAAGGAGAAAACTGAATCTCGAGCGTGGTTCTTAAGAAAGGTTTTTCTAGATGGGAACCCAAAGAGTCTGAAGTTCAAATCAAATATAAAATCGCCTGATTTCCTTCGACATTCACCTTGAAACGGTAAAAAATAATTCAAACCAAATCAAAAGCAAGCTCAGGAGTCTATATCCGGAAGGAAACATATGCAGCGAACAAAAGAACTTGTCTCTTGGGAAATCTCAGTGTCAAAGCCAAACCGAGAAGAAAAAAGAAAAATCAGGCACAATTAAACCGGTTTTTTAAATGCCAAAACCAGAAACCCAGGTAGAAATGGTACCCACTGTTAGTTTGTGTGTGGGTGTGTCGGGAGAGAGGGGGGGGGTGACGTATGTCTCCGTGAGGGAACAAGAGTTCGAGATCCAGACCCAGAGGCTGGAATTCGAAGAAGGAAAAGCAACTGACCTGGGAGTGTTCATCCGGATCACAAGCTTCTCGTATTCGTCCATACAAGCGGGCCACTCCATCTCTATCCTTGTCTTCCTTCAATTACAAAGGGAAAACAGAGGAAAAAAAACAAAGCACACAAAGCACTAGAAGATCAAAAGCCCCCAAAGCACCGCCTCTCTTGAACAGTGTAGTTTCTCTCCTTTTATATCAGCGTATTCACTCTGTAAAAACGACGAGATATTCGAAGAAGCGGCAAAGAAACTTCGACCCCAAAAATAACGCTCTCTTTGGCTATTAACGAAACAAAGCTCAGAGTTGCCAGATTCCCTCAAATTCTCACTTTATTGCCCGCAAAACTTCGACCAAATCGCCGTTAACAACCCTAACAAAACTTCTCTCTCGATGGAAGAGTCACTATACCTCTCTCTCTCTCTCTCTCTCTCTCTCTCAACACTCTCCAAGCGCAAAGCACCTTGTTCTTAACTCTCTGCCTATGGGGTGTACATATATATATTATTTAATAATTTATTTTCACGCCTATAAGCAAAGGAAAAAAAGGTAGCTCTATTTCACAAAAAAATAAAAAGAAAACGGAGCTCACAAGGCGCGCTGCCCGAAGACTGCACGCGCTCCCCCAAGTCCTTTATTTTTTTTCCCAGCCTTAAAACGACATAGTTTCATTACTACATTGGCACTCCCTCCGCAATCCGTCCGGGTCACGTGTCGACCGATTGCCTAGGCTTGTGTTTAGTAAGTCCAGCTCGGATGCCAGACGAGCATCTCAAGCGTCGGTTTGCGTGCGCTTGACTGCACTAACGCTACCGACAGATTCTCCCGATAAGTGCAGTGTTTTTTTTTTTTTTTTTAATCACTTTTAATATTTCATAAAAAAAATATCAGATTTACAACATTATTTAAAAATATTTTTAATTATTACGTAAAAAAATAGTAGTTGAGTCTCTTAAATTTACTGTTTAATTTTATTGTTCATATATTTTAATTTTTTATTTAATAATTAAAGAAATAATTATTAATTAATTAAATTTATTTTTATTTTTTTAATAATTAAAAATATTTAAAAAGTACTTTTAAAAATAATAAATTTATAAGTAGTGATACGCCAACAGTAAACTGGCGGCCCGCTGGGACCATCTTCCTTCCTAAAATACGTGTTAGGAAAGAGGGCGACGCTTGATGGACGTGAAGGATCGTCCTACGTGGCGGTTCCTGGGCCCCACGTAGCCCTTCTAGATGACTTTGTAATCACGCTTGTGATTTTACCGACGGTCATTAATTATGACATCCGCACGTGACAACACCGTTCATATCGGCTTTTCCTCTGTCATTGTATCGGCCGGTTTTTTGTTTTGGTACTTCTCGTCGTCTCCCTGAAATTTGCACTTGCTTATAACCGTTTTATTCCCATCGCATTACCCTCATGTTTCTTTACTGAAGTAACCGCCATGGAGGGCCATTGAGTAATTTAGCACCAGATTCCGTTTAACACGAGCACCTGTATAGAAGAAGATTCGGATCCTAAACGTTGAAATCAAGTCGTGTTAATGAGAGGCATAAGAGTATAAAGCATATTCCCCCAACGTTTACTTGCCTAGAGGACAAATTAGTCATCTCATCCACCTTGATATGAACCTCTTAGATATTTTGATTTATTTATTATTATGATTATACAGTGCATGTAATTCACGTCACCTATCCTTTTCGTTTTCTTGATTAAACTCCCACTAAATGCATGTCTGATCAACTTTAATGTTTAACTTAGATTTGAATAATTCATTTTCAATACTATTGTAACTTGAATTTTTTTATTTTCTACGCTATTGATATGATATGAATGAATTTGACATTTCAACTGTGTGCGTTAGAGGAACCAAGCTATTAGTCACACGTGAAAATTTGAAAATTGAAATTTCTTATGACAACGAATGGAACCAAAGTATCATGAAAACTTATAATCAACTATCAAAAAATGAAATATCGATTATTTCATTTGAAAAACAAAAAGAAAAATGATTATGAAATAACTAATGGTTGTTGATATAAAGGGCACCTGACAAAATGGGGTGAAAGGGGCACCCAAATGTAGAGCATTTGTCAGAGTTGGGGGTAAAATGAAGTGGTCCCCCCCCCCCCCCATTGGATTTGTGCAAACCACAATTTGGCGCATCATTCGTAACGTAGTCGTGGAGGCACGCTTTCAGACTTATTATGTCTTCCCCCAAATTGTTTTTTTTTTTATAATTGCAGATGCTAAAAACTATCCGACACGTGTTGGACAAGGAGTAATGTCAACCCTCAATTGCGGTCATGAACCAGCAACGCGTGGGTCCCATGAACTGACCTCTCTGTCTGACTATCACGTGCCATCCCGTCAGAAAACACGATCTCTGGTTGGCCGATGTCTCCGCCACCGACCGCGATGCCGTCTCAACGGTAACGGTCCCCTCACCCGAACAAAAATTCTCTCCGTTACGTCGTTTTGGCCACGTGGCGTTGCTCTAATTACCAAAACTCACACTGCCGTTATGTTCGGGAGGCAATTTTTTTTCTTCATTCAAGCGGTGTTGGCGGGAAGATCACCGTTTCCCGCCAATTAAGACGGTGGTGGGTCCATGTCATCACGGATTAGATTCAGATCGATATTGCTGGAGGGAAAATTAAAAAGCAAGGTGGGGGCCCACGTGCAAGACGTGGAAAGTTTGTTGCGGTGGTGGGGCAAAAATATTCGAGAGGAAAAACACTGGCTTTTGGCATAGGAGAAGAAGGTTGTAACGTACGAGGAGAGGCCCAGAGAGTTAAAGGAATGGCGACACGTGGGTGACAGCTCGGATGTCGGTCACAGGGCCCTCAATGTAATAATAATTTAAAGAAATCCCGATATTTTTTCTTTTTGAAAATCCCGCCTTATTCTTGGGTCTGTATCCTTCGCTTTGCTTTTTTGACCGTTAGTGCTCTGGCGCGAAATTCGAAAACCGGACTCACACATGGCTCGGGGATTTTGGTGGCGGGGGGACTAGGTTGGGATTGCGTACAGCGGCGCCGCATATCTCTCCGTGAGACACTCCCGGCATGTTTTCTGTGCAACGTGATAAAACAAGTTCTTTTATTTTTTTTCCGAACCCCATAATTTCGGATATCTTGCGGTTCTTACTAAGGTTTGTGCCTTTTTTGGTTTGATGGGTTTGCGCTTCATTGGCGGGTTTTGCACCTTCGAAACCAAGCTTTAGGGTCAAAGTAGATGCATGCATGTAACGATTGACTGATTATGTGTGGCTCAAGGGAAATGTTTTTCTTATATTTGTTGATTAAAAAATAAAATTGGTAAGGAGTGGTTTCGGGATGGTTTCATTTTTCTATTAGGATGGTTTACTTTAGTAAAAATGGTTTGCGTTGTAAACATTTATTTCTTTAATTATCATATAAAAAAAAGAAGCATTAATTGAAAATTCTTGTACGTATAGGATTTGGGGATACTAACTAATTACGGGGCAATCAATCCAACTCAAACTTGACTCATTGGGCATTTATAAGTTTAACATCTTCAAGATAAGAGAATGAAATTAACATCCCGTTGATTTAATTATTATAATTTTTTTAAATGAAAAAATGAAATTTTATTTTTTAAAATGAAATTAATCTCATCTCATTTAATTATTATAATTTTTTTAAATTCACATATAAAATATAATAAATAATTTAAATTTCTCAAATTTTAAAATAATAATAATAATAAAAAATAGTATTCTAATAATATTTTATTTTATTTTCAATTTTCATCTTAATTCATTAGCCAAACTCCAATTATAAGAGTGGGGGACAATACAACTTGCTACGGAAATTGAGAGCTTCGCAATTTTCACGATTTCTTTTTTTGGATTTTTGAGGGCCTAGGGTTCGCCCATGGTGGCGCCCGTTGCCCCTCTTGTGAGTTTTTCTTCAATGGGGATGACAAATCAAGGCGATGGTAGCAAAAAGACGTTTCTTCAAGTGATGTCTCGTGTGGCCGCGTCTTCTTTTAAGCTTCAGATGACATATCCAACGGATTTCAATGGTGTTTTTTGAGAATGAATTATAATATTACTTGAGTTTGTGTGACTCTTTTTATATTGAATTATGATTTTAGCAAGCTCCAATTATAATATTGTTTTATCCTTTTAGATAAGTAAAAACTCATATTACTCGAGCTTGTTCTAGATGATGAATGATCCGGTTAATTATATTTCATGTTGAGCTATTTCACAATGCATCCTAAATTATATATAGATTTGAAATCCAAATCGAAATTTAATGAAGTGACACTATATATCATATTGGTTGATTCACCAAGTATGCAAGTAATGATAAATGATTCGTGCACCAACTCTTGATATGAAGATCACTAATATTTTGAAGTTAATAGCTAGGTAGATACGTAACTGGCCGAAAGTAACTAGACATGATGAGCCAGATATATTGCATGCACAATAAAAACAAGTAAATGATGGGAGACAAATTGCGTACACAAACAAATAAATTATATGAATATTGCCGGCCAATACTTGCGTACATCATAATAACCTGAATGCAAAGTAAACTACTTACTTAAGTACTTTTGATATTTTAAAGTCAGACCTAAACAACGTTAATTTTTAATTTGTTTCAAACTCAATGATCGAAGATATAATAACGATCGACTTTTTTTGTTTTTCGTTTTCAACATGGAATTATTTGACTTTAATCGTGAATTCGGTATTGGAAGATGATCATGCATGGGTGTCTGCTTCATGGGTGGCATGTTGCTTCACTCTATTTAACTATTATATATCGTGCAGAGCATATATATATATATGTATACAAACCAAAACCAAATTATATGTACGTAAGAAATATAAATAATTTCATAGAAATAAGAAATTTTGATCCTAATTAATTTGAAGGTTGCACGTACCGTCGATCGGCACCATCTAATATATCACTATTAACAGGTTACTAAATCAAGTCTGCCAGCTGGTGAATAATATGATTATTCTAATTAGAATGATCTTTCTCAAAATATTTCGCTTTAAATTTGTTGCCATGAATGAATGCTTAAGACGTGGATAGGCCCTAATTAATTTATAGGTTTTGATCAGCCTGTCCAAGATGTGGAAACGTCGTAATCGAAAGGTGAACAAACTACTCATGACAAGCCTTCACCAAAAGGCCGCTAGCTTTAAAGTAGTTTAGTTTGGTAAAATGTGAACATATATAATTATATATATACTTCTACTTAATTAATTTTCTCATCATGTACTAATTGTCTTACAAGGGGAAGAAATTTCCTCATAAAACTGCCGGTTGTACGTGTTTATCTTTAGAAATGTGAGCATTTCATACATGACATGAGTGATAATACACGTCGGACGTTTCACGTAAATCCAATCAATTGAGATATTACATGATGCAGGTAAGATTTCCTGTCTGGAATAAGATTGATTGTATATGCAATTCGCTGTTTGTTTGACATCATGTACGTACGTGAGGCACAAAGATATATATCCTGATGATCTATTTTAAAGTCGAAGAGGAATTAGTAGGAACTAGCTATCTGATCTACCGGCAGAGTATATATCATGCCGATAATGATTCCAAGTTTTTGAAGGCTAAAAACTGATAATATTGTTTGGTGACAATTATAAGTAGCAGTTTCCCATCACCTTTTAGGGTTTCGGTTCCACATAACCATCACAAAGATGCTAGCAGTTTCATCCCAGCTGGAGAACACCTTCTCAAAAACTAAAAAATTCATTCATTTTAGATTGAAGTGACTTAGAAGATGATCATGATGAGTAGATTTTTGCGGTGCATGTTTTTGACAGGTGAGAGGTGGCTAGCTTTTTGGCTCCCTTTCAAAGGACACATATATCTATCTGGGTCACTCTTCAAGCGGCCCTAAAGATGGACAAAAAAGATTTGCCCCATTCCACCAAATCGCCTTTCTTCTAAATTTACCCATCCCTGGATTTGCCGACGCCCACCAAAGAATATATATATATATATGTATATATAAAATGAATAAAAAACCAGTTGCTGAACCGTCAAAGTGACCAACTTTCTATATATATATATATATATATATATATATATATATATATGATCCACAGGGCCGGCAGACTACTTTTTTTTTTCGAAAAAGTCTTGATTTATTTGTTATTAAAACTGCCTTTAATATTACTTAATGGCCTTAAGAGTAGGAAAATAATTTGCCCAATTAGCAAATTATAGGGTTTATTTACTATATTTATTTAATTTCCCCTAATTATTTGTTAGTTAGATGAAAGCAATATCAAGCTGGCTAGGTATAACCTCTTATTAATGCCCTCATCTAATAGGTATGGAGATGATATGGGTGTGGTGAGTTCTCCATCCATCTTCTTTACAATTTGGATGTTTTAGCTATATAGCTAGGTCTATGAAGAATTACCTATATTATGTGACTCATTTTATATACATGATAAAAATAATAAAAATAATAATAACAAGAGAATAAAAGGAACATGAAAAGTAGAAAATTAAGGAGCTAGCTAGGAAATTAGGTTGAGCCCTAATCATATATCCTTTATATATTCATAGGAGTTATCATAGTTTTTGAGCTGAGACATGTCAATGACCAGTATTCTTGTTTCATCCCAAGAACTAGATGCAATAAAAAGTTTGGTTAAAAAGGAAAAATGATGAACAAAAGAGGAACGTACAATCAGAACTTAATTTTCTTCGTTTTCTCGATCATGGATTGCCAACACGCGACTTCTTTAGATCAGATACTGATTTGCCGACAATGACCAAACATAAAAGTGATTTGTAATCTTATGTATAATTTAAGGAATTAAACCTTTTTAGAACACAATGACAAGTACCCTTCTAATTAGGTTTTAAGCTGCCTCTATATCTGTTATATATGTTCTCGAAGTCAACTGTAATTACCATAAGAGTAATTGAATACTTTAATGAGACATTGACATAATTGGAATCTGTGACCTAATGATGCTGTGTTTTTTTCTTTTTGTCAAACCCCAAATACCTGCATGCAGGTAGACGGATGCAACTAATTTGCATTATTAAAAGCTAATCTTTTTTCTAAGCAACAAAATCTTGACTGAGATTTTCTTTTTCACCGATTCGCCACCCAGACATGTCTTTTACGTAATGGCTGAAATCATTCAGAAAACGATTTAAAATTTGCAGCAATTTGGTCAAAATTAGCTCAAAAAATTACTCACCCCGCGAACCCAAAAGATGAAAATAAAAAAAGAAGATGGTTAAAAAGTCAAAAAGGGGACATCATTATCATGAGCCTCGCTTACTGCACAAGGGCACATGCGACGCTTGTATTTGGGACCCATGCCATGCACGAGATTGGAGTTTTGCTTGGCGCTGCTGCACATGATGCTGCATAGATTTTCGAAGTCCCTCTACATAAACATATCTTTCTTACTGCTGACCTTGACCACTGGGATCGATGCATTAAATTGACCATTCAGACTTCTCATTCTCTGTGTTAAGCCTCCTCAATCTGCTGCAACATGTTGCGGAGGGGGTGATCTTACACAGCCGGTCGGCTGATGGTTATCATGTGCAGTGGGGTACGTACCAGATACCATTTTGTGAAGAATTTCTTCTACTTGCTGTTGACTCCTGCCTTTGCCTAAAGGTTCAGTGTCCCACAATGTTTGATTTAGTTGCCTGATCACCACCATGCCTGCTCACATGATACCACATGATCTTGTAGTAAAGTTCGTCCCTGACTAATTTTCTGGATGTTGCAGGCATGGCTAGCTGAAGACCCAGTTGGGTTAGCTACTTAGCTTGATGGTGTAAATTTGTGGTCTGGCTTTTAAATTGGGAGTTTTGGATAGTGAGTTGAGACGAGACGAAAGTTGAATTCAAATAAAGGCTTAGTGATCTCCATATACTTTAATCGGCCCTTTTCATGATCCATAGAATTGTAACAATTGTTGTTACATTTGAAGGAATGCCAAAGAAGGGGAGAGCTAGGGATCAGCTACGAATCTGTGAATGAATCTAATAGGGACGCATTATTTCCTTCACCATTTGAGTGTCCGTATCTGAAATCAAATGAAGTATCATTATCAAAAAAGGAAAAAAAGAAAAAAGAAGTATCATTATCTTACAAGTTTTTACGTTCTCGGAGGATGCTTGCATATATAGAACTTTGTTCTAAAAACAAAAACAGATAATAGGAATTTCCCTTGCGTGACAAAGATTATAAGTGCTACCCTTTTAACTTAAAAAGATTTTATCATTCCTCACACTAATTGACGTGTCACATTTTAAGTAGCTTTTCATTTAATATTTGATTTCTGAAATCACATAAAATGTACAATCTCATTATAAAAAAAAAAAAAAAAAAATTTCAAACTCCATGTAAATTTTTTGAAAAAAAAGAGTAGAATCAGCTTAAAAAATTGAATTTGTTTAACAATAAATCTCAAATTTATTTTAAATGATTTCATGCCTGAAATTACACAGCTATTACTCGTATACTCGACCAGGATAATTTATATTCGGGTTATTTGGTATTCTTTTCTTGTCCTAAGCAATCCTAGGCCCAGGCCCATGAGTGTCAGATTGTTGGAACTCCTTTTGTCTAGCCCTTGAAACAGCCCATGTAGATTTGCTTCGAGCCCACTCAGCCCAAACTGCATGACCAAGTACAAATATTGCTGTACGAGTCACGAAATCCACTAATACGTCGTCGTTTTCTATGCGACCCAATTCTCTACTCTATCCAACGATTCGGGAGCTGCTCGCACCAACTCGCAGTGTTCTTGTCAAAATGGCTGCTCTCACGATCTCGAAGTTCCCAGTAACGACAGCTCAATTCTCAGACTCCGATAGCAGAATACGATTCGACCTTCATCCTTCGCGTCTGGTTCAGGCCCTCAGGCTCAGACAACACGGTCTGCCTCACCCATGGCTCGGCACCAACACTCTCTCGCTTCAGTCCTCCAATATCAGACCCTCCATACTAAAACGCCGACCCGTCTCTGCCTCGGTATCGTTCAGCCTTCCCACTGCGTAAGTCTTAATCTCAAAACTGCGAAGCTCCACTCTTTGGGAAAATTTCCCCGGTTTTGGATGACCCAAATTGTTGTTTCAGATTCTTCTGATTTTGCAGAAACCCAGAGAGACTTTCCTCGACTGAAAAAGTTCCCAAGTGAGTTTAGTTAAAATTTTCTTTGGATTTTAGATTTTGGCGTTTCATTTCTCCAGCTTTTTATTCGTTGGTGGCTTGGTGGGGATTGAACATTTGAGTGGGTGAATGGAGCAGATGGTCTAGGAGGGCAATCAAGTCATTTGCTATGGGGGAGTTGGAAGCAAGGAAGCTCAAGTACCCAACTACCGGGACTGAAGCCCTTCTCATGGGGATTCTCATCGAGGGTACGGAGTTCCATCCATCTTAGTGGTTTTTGTTTTTCGTCTTTCTCTAATGGTAATAGCATAAACTATAAAATGATGCTTCCAGCGATTCCGAAATTTCGGTAGATAAAAGAAAATTGTAGTTAAACTGGAAACACGAAGGCGTTGTGAATCTTGTGATGAATTGAGTTAGAGTACTTGATGATTCTGAGATGATTTTGCCGATTATATTATGATGTTGTCCTGAGACTAATAAGGTGTGAGAAGTTGGAATGGTATGCTAATGACCTATCATATTTTAGGTGAACTAGAGCCTTTCGAGTCACAATCGAATGCATGTTTTTCTAAAGGTTACTAACTTATTAGTACCTTGCCCTCTAGTCCTTTCTTACGGGAGTAGAAAGTGCTATTTGAGCTCGAGTTCTTTGACTTTATCATAATGTGTGAGCACTTGTTAGATTCAAAGCAGGTCTGAGACCTGCCTATTGAGCCAAGTCGTACCTTCCCCCATGTTGAAATGGGATGTCTTACATTGACACAGGAGAAAGAAAATGAAAATTATACATATACAACCATTTTTCAATTCTTTTTGCAACTCTGTTTTAAATTGACGGCACTTTTGTTAAAAAGGGTTGTCTGTGTCATTACTCAAGAGAAAAAAAAGGCTTTTCTCCTGCCTCACATTTTCAATTCATCTTGGGCCTTTTCACTTACCTTTCTTTCCTCCTGTTTTACGACTGGATCCAGACCTCTCTCATTGATGGCACTGCTGCTATCTTAGTCCTTAGACATTAACTGATTAACAACTTCCACCTTCATTACCCCCATTTATTGTCTCCTATAAATACAATAATTCTGTGGTTATTATGCACTGCATTGAACCCTTTCCTTTGCGCTAACAGGTACTAGTTTGGCTTCAAAGTTTTTGCGGGCAAATGGAATTACACTTTTCAAGGTTCGTGAAGAAACAATCAAGTTACTTGGGAAAGCTGACATGTATTTTTTCAGTCCTGAGCATCCTCCACTAACTGAAGCAGCTCTAAGGGCCCTTGACTGGGCTATTGATCAGAAGCTAACATCTGGTAAGTTCCTGCTGATTGGGCGTTCTTTTCGTTAGTTTTGTAATTTCTATATACTGTGGTTAAGAACATAAAAAAATCTTTTTTCAAGGTGTTAGGGCGACACTAGGACTTGGCACCTTGAGGCTTTTGTTGCCTTTGACAACGCTGTAGGTTGGAAAATCTTTATATCATTTTGGGGTCATTAACTACTAATGTCATTACTATCATATTCATGTCATTGGAGTTTATTTGTTTTTTATGTTTCAAGCTAGCTTGACATATGAAGTATCAATCATGGGAGACTTCTAGTTTAGGACTATTTCTGATTTCAGTATCATTTTAGATCTATTCTCTATGAATCTTAGTTTTATTAATTTGGAAGCAACATCATAGTTGTTTCCATGAAATGATGGATGTATATATATATATATGTATGTATCTATGTATTGAGAAAAGAGACAAACATGAGTATGCATCATTGTTCCAAATGACACCATTGAATTTTATAAGAAGTTGAGGATAATAACGTTTTACATGTGATGGACAGACTGGGATTTCATTACCAAGCGAGTGTCATTAAGAGGTCTTTTAACTAACCCCCGTTTGGATAGTGAAAGTGTTTCATCTCATCTCATCTCATCATTACAACTTTCCCAAATTTCCACACAAAATATAATAAACAATTCAACTTTTTCAAATCCCAAAATAGTAATAATATTCTAACAAAATTTTATTCAACTTTCAACTTTTATCTAAAACCATCTCATCTCATCTTACTATCCAAACCGTACCTAAGACTTCTAAGTTTTACTGTCGTTTGTGAGATAGCTGCCGTGTTATATTGTTTCTACAACAATAACTCATACTGATATATAATAATTATAACGTCTTGCAGAGGGACTGTGCACCTCTGGGATTAGTCGGGATTTTGTTTTAGACAACCGGTGCCGATAAAAACAAAAAAATTATGATGTCCCTAACTAGTATACATTATAGTTCTTTGTATCGCAGACAGCTTTGTTGTGCCTCATATTTTTTCGGAATTCCTTGTTCAAGTGCTGCATCACTTTATGATTCTTATTTTCCCAAATCATGGTTCTCGAAACATGCTGCTTGATTAATCATGATATGCAGGTGATAGTGGGGAAGTTACGACATCTCATCTGCTTCTTGGCATATGGTCTGAAGTTGAATTGCCAGGTCATAAGATCATGGCTACCCTTGGCTTCAATGATGAGAAAGCCAAAGAACTAAAGTCTTTAAGTTCTGAACCTGGACCTGTTGATGATTGATACACTCATTCGACACGCTTGTTGTTACTATTAATGTAATTCTGTTTTATCAATGGTGGATCAGTGATACCGCATGTCCTTTCAAGTTGCGAGTTCTTTCATGAATACATATTCATTAGGTTAAGACTTCCCAGCTTGCTTCCCTGTTGAGCATGCCTATGTAAGTTGTCCTTCCTATGGATACGATTTAATTGATTGATTGTTTCCAATGTCCTGAATTGCAAGCCAAGGAGTTAGGTGACAAGTTGCTTAGAGCATGTTGTGGTGCTCATCTTTGCCAACTAGATTAGTGTAATGATAATCAACGTTTTTGGTTGTGGTCGTACCTTTCTTGCTGGCCCGAAGTTTCATTTCTAAATGTGCTTCCTTAAACGAAATTATGGAACTTGTAATTTTTTACATTGAACCTATTCAACTGGTACTTTCCAGCATGTCTGATGGTAGAGACGTTCATACATCATAATACAAATACTTTTTAACGTTGTTCTCATACTTAAGCATTACTTATTGTTTCCATGCTTCTGTTATTTCCATCTACCTTAACAATGTCCCTATCGCATGCAAGTGTTTGTGCCTTGCCCGCTTCTTCGTCCCAGTCAATCCTTGTAACAAAGATCAACAGCAAAACCAAACAGGTTACTATACCGACCAAGAACCCTATCAACAACCCACCAAGTCCAAGTGCGGCCTTGAAAGCTAAAACCACACCCAAAGGCAGGGCAAGAAGGTAGAATCCACAAAGATTGGCATACATTCCTAAACATGGCCTAGCTGTTCCACGGACAATTCCGCCACATACTGCTAATGGGAAATTCACAACTTCCACCAAAGCCATAAGCAGCATGGACTTCTTTACACCTTTTATAATCCCCTTATCATGGCTAAACAGGGGCCCCCAGATTCCCCTCGCTGCAACCATCACCACGCCACCTATGCAACCTGAGACGATGCTCACTGCCAGAGACACATAGGCTGACCGGTAAGCAGTGGCGGCTTGGTTTGCACCAAGCTCATTTGACACACGGGTGGATACAGAGGTGGCTAGTGATAGCATCACAGAGTATAGCAAATAGTCGAAGTTCAGCACGATGGCTAGCACTCCAACTGCCTGCTTGGCATTTGCTAGCCGTCCAGTGAGCAAGACTAAAATCTCATAACACCACCATTCAAGGCAGGTAGTGAGGCAGCATGGCCCGCAGAGCTTGAGCAACCTGAGCCAGTCACTAATGTCTTGGTCCCACCATCCTCCTTCCTTCCACCTTCTCTCCTTACTATTTTCAGTCATAAACACATACAAGGCAAGTGGAATCACCACCATGAGATCAGTGATCCAAACTGACATCGAAACTCCCTCAAGACCCTTGGCTTTTGCAAGTAATATGTTGATGGGTACGTGAAAACATAACGCCAGAACCGAGCTAATCATTATAGGAACCGTTATGCCCTGTGAGCTCAAGTAGGCTTTGAGAGGACAGAGAAATGAAGTTACTACCAAGTCAGGGAGGAGATACAACAGATAAGTCTTTGCCACAATTGAAATGTCTTTTTGTTGGCCAAAATAAATGAGAAGCTTATCAACGTAGAGCCACAAGAACGCTATAGGCAGTGTTGCTAGTAGTAACAAGAAGATTGCCATGAGAAGGATCTTGTGAAGGAGTTTAAAGTTTTTGGCTCCATAAGCTTGACCACATATGGGTTCCATGGCGCCACAGAGCCCGTTCATGACAGAGAAACCTGTGACATTAGCGAATGTAAACCCTAGTGCTCCACCTGCTAGTCTGAGCTCCCCAAGCCTGCCTAAAAATGCTGTTGTGATCGCTAGCTTTACAAACCATGCTAAATTCATTGCTACCAAGGGAAGGGCAATTTTCCTCTGCACTTTTAGCTCCAAAAGCATAATCCCTGCAAAGCTGGCTGGCCATTTTCGAACTGGAGGTGGTGGAGATGAAGGTGGCTGAAAAGTTTTCTCACTTGGTACACTCTCTTCCAATTTCAGGATTGCGGACATTATTGCTCGGCAGAATGGCTTGGTGGGTTTGCTCCAGACATATATATATATATATAGAATATATTGGTGAAAGATGAGAACTTGGGTTATTATTATAAGCAAAAGTGCATGGGTTTCGTGAGGAGTTTGGTCTCTAAAGGAGGAGCAGATTGGTGGGCTTTTGTAACGGCCAATCAAGGAAGAGAGAGGGCCGGTGGTGGATTTTCATAGTGCGTGATGAGAATGCAAGGGCAAATTGATGCTTACCTATTTAAAAACAAGAGAGCCATTTCATGGTTATTAATAATATAGAGAAGTAAATTATATATATATATATATAAAAATACAAGAGGCAAGTGTTTTTAAGAGGTGAATAAAATAGAAAACGTGAGACTTTTATGCAAGATTTGAAAGAGATCGAATATTGAAGAACCGGATGCTAATGCTCTTCGCTTCCCCTTTAATTTCTCCGTATCGATCGTCTCATTCTCTGTTATTCATGTTATAAGAAGATACGAATGGCCTAAAATTCCCTTTCCAGATACCTTTTGCCACGTACGATAGAATATGGGGTGGCTGGATTTGATTTAGAATGCATGTATGATATGAGCTAATGATGCTGTTGTACGGCGCCATGCGTCTGAGCCATGACAAATCAAGCTGCAAGATATATATTATCATGGCCGATATATATAATTAATCGGCCTTTCCTTCCATATATATGTAGTCTCGGCTTATTTTACTTCTATCCTACTATATTTTGATGTGTCGACAATAATATTTTTTTACTGTTAGTATGATATGGCATGATGTTAAGGAAATAATAAATAATTAAATTTATATATTCTCATCAGTTTAAACTTTTGAAACAACTGAGTTCGAACTTATTCTACACTTCACCCATTAATTAATTAAATATCATGTGTTGGATGCACTTATTAAGGCGGAGTCTCATATGGGGGCCAATTAAGATCATTTTTTCCTCTTGGTCTTTTAGAGTATGATATTAGAAAAACCCAAAAGGCACTAGTTCAAAAAATGCCAGAAAAGGAACGGGCGCTCGAATGTTCATCCTATCATCTTCGCTCTCTTTATATATAATGAGCACTACTTTGGTTTTCCACTTGTTCCCCATTGGGTAAATATAAACAAAGCCTCAATTCTAGCGTGTTGTCTTATATAAATATATATATATATATATATATATATATATATATTTCTATAATGTCTCTAGGACTGATTGACTAGGACTCAGGCTTGGTCCCGTTGGATGCTGATCAAGAATAATAAGTGCCGATCGAGTATCGAGGAATTATCAACCTTGAGTGCGCCTCATGATCTATATTTTACATCGACTCTGATTGAATTTAGTTCCTTGTACACGTGTTCATCATGATGAAGTTGCAAGAGCTTGTAGCGAGTATTGCATGATTCTTTATGCAGATTTGGTACATGATGTTAATTAGTTGATGATGATCATGATGAATAAGAATCTAATCTTTGAAATAATTCAGGATCCAAATTTCTAGCTAGATGGGGGAATTAGTATCAATCCGAGGAATATGTATATATATAAAGAGTATTTTAAGTGCAATGTTCTTGCAAGGTTTGAGAATGTACCGCGCATGATCAAGAGATATACTCCATATATAATATGTATTTATATATATACAAAGAATATTGTTACAATAAATCAAGTGCAACTTTAACAGAAACGCAATTGCAATGAACAAAAAATAGATGATGATTAAAATGATGAGTCCAGTGGAATCGAATTAAGAAGTTCAACAACGAAGCAATCAAGTCTGTAGAGATTTTTAAACACATTAATCTTCGACAATCATATGCAGTACTTATATACACCGATCGAAAAAACAAAAGAGATGGAGGGATATATATAATTAACTAGTACTCTTTTCTTATATAAAGGTAGATCATCAGGCATGCAGCTTCCTTTTTATCCACGTTCACTTTCAATGAAAAAAGGTCGATGCCTGCCACCAGTACTCTGTACGTGTAAGGTGGAAGTGGCAGTCGACGATGATAAGGTTGAACGAGATTGATCGGTCCAAATGTCCACTAGGGTCCAGAATATAAAATTATGCAGAAACCTTACACATTGTAATTTATCATTTTATCCGTAGCAATTTTTTAACCATGCATCATCTAGTCATCTACGTGACTGTAGAAGAGAGCATTAGAGGGATGCACCTCCACCGTCAACGTACGTACACGCTCCAAGCACGAAGGCAATATTAACTATAAAGCCATTTCAATAATTTCTACCTTCTCAGTTTCCTAATAAAAATCATATTAATTTACAGTACACGATATAAGTTTTTGTTAAATAAATACATTAGTTAGCTACAAAGAGATCTCATAAAAATAAGTTTACAAACTGTTATAATTTGATGGAGTTATATGTTAAATTGTAAAATTATTTTTATTATAAAATAGATATAATCCATCATACAAAATCATGTTAATTATTAAATTTACTTTTGTAGAATTTTTTTATGATTGTAACATTTTTTATTTCGTTGTAAAGTTTCATCACCATCCCAGCATCCTACCTATATATTAACAACTATATAGATAATATTCTATATATAATTTCCGCATGCAGCTCTTTAAATTAATCTGAGTTCCGTCGGAAATTTCCCCTAATTTTCACAAGGAATCGACTTTTGAAATTATTTTTTTCAAATATCTATCATAATCATGTCATTATAAAGTACTTTTAGTGGAATATCATAGTGTTCCTCTTTACTTTGTCCCGCCAATAAAGCTAGCTAGCTAGGTGCTTAGTTTATGAATATCGAACATCGAACACGACACACATATATTATATAAAGACCAGTACATATATACATACAAAAATGACTTACGTACACGCGTAATTAATTACTATAAAAAAAACTATTTATTTGTGGTTAGTATTTTTTATGAAAATAATTATTTTATATTAAAATGAGTCTATTAATTTTGTAATAAATAGTATTTATTATCGTCGTCAATAATACTTTACAAATATTTATTTTTCTTGTATTATGTACGTCCCCCCGCTTGGTTTTAAGACACCTGGTCATCATTACTTACTATCACTAAGATATTGCTTGATTACGTACGTAATCATGAGCAGCTACCGCATGATCTTCGAGAAGCTTTTCCCACCAAAACATTTCTGAATTTTCTCCTCCCATATTGATAGTGGGATTATGTTGATCCGCACGTACATAAAAAAGAATGTGAAAAATATCAAAAGTAGTCATGCGCGCTCAAATTAATAAACATAAATCTCTTTATTGATCCACTAAGTATATATGTATATATATTTATATATATATAAGTTTGTGTGTGTGTGTGTGTTCCAATAATTAATTGGCTTATACATATATGTGCCACATGATATTGTCTATCCTACTTGGAGTCTTTAATTTGGCGATGCATGTACGTCAACCGACTACGAAGACTATCAATTATTAGCAATTTCCTTTCATGCAAATTAAATCAAATCTGAAGCAATTACAAATGATAATATGGTAGATCATGTACGTACGTAGTGCATGCATTAATGGTTATAATGAAACAGCTTAATTATACCTTTTTCAGTTCTAATTTATTCGTGTAAAACGAGAATGCATGATAATTATAGTATTAATCGAGTCACGATCTAACTAAAATTAATGTTCGTCCTTTATATATGTATATATATATTTATATCTGTAATATTAACAAACGCTTTTATGACCCACCCATGCAGGCACCAACTGCGTGGACGTATTTAATTACTTGAATATGTGGCCACAATGAGCTTATCCTTACGTTAATATCAATTGAGCAAATTAAGATAATTTCAACAAGTAATTCTATTTGGAAATTAACAGGCCGATATGCATATTGTTCTATACACAGATCTTTGTATTGCATGTTGACGTAACTTGATGTGATATAATTTTCTCACTCGAGTTTTGCTACATAACCTCTTATTATTTATTTACACTCCACACTCCACATTTTTTAATATTTTAAAAAAAAAAATTTTTTAATTTATTTTTTTTAAACTATTCAAATTTTTTATTCACTATTCATATAAAAATTATTTAATAAAAAAAATTAAAAAAAAATTTTAAAAAAATGGAGTGTGGAGTGTTGGGAGGTTGGGAAAATTTATTGTTCTCAATTTAACATGTTAGGAATTAAGGAATTTTAATTTTTAGAAAGTGAAATTTTTTTCTAAGTTTGTGATGATCTCTAGTTTATTTTCACAATTCCTATCAATTCATCTCATCTAATTATTATAATTTTTTAAAATTTCTATACAAAATAAAATAAACAATTCAATTTTTTAAAATTTTAAAAGAAAAATAATATTAAAAAATATATATTTTAATAATATTTTATTCAATTTATCTCATCTGTAAAAATAAATGATGGTTAATGTTCTTGTAACGAGAAAGTTCATTCTAATTTGGAAGAAACTTTAACACGTAGACTGTAGCACATCGAGAAGTCGTATGATCTCTGGCTTTCGTTGTTCTTCCGGGTCGGCGGCACCTCGGGCCTGCTTTCTCCTGTCATTTGCTTGGGCTTAGAGAGAAGTAATGAGGGCAAATGGGCCTTAGTACGTGCGTTTGGGGATAATGAAATAAGCCAGCCCAGTATATATAGTCATATTCTCTGGTACGTAGCAGCACTCAAAACATCATGAGTTTGAGATCCTCCACTCTTGCGGAAACTCTAGCTTGCTGATAATCAACGTTTTTGGTTGTGGTCGCTTGCTGGCCCGAAGTTTCATTTCTAAATGTGCTTCCTTAAACGAAATTATGGAACTCGTAATTTTTTACATTGAACCTATTCAACTGGTACTTTCCAGCATGTCTGATCGTAGAGACGTTCATAAATCATAATACAAATACTTTTAAACGTTGTTCTCATACTTGAGAATTACTTGTAGTTTCCATGCTTCTGTGATTTCCATCTACCCTAACAATGTCCCTATCGCATGCAAGAGTTTGTGCCTTGCCTGCTTCTTCATCCCAGTCAATCCTTGTAACAAAGATCAACAGCAAAACCAAACAGGTTACTATCCCGACGAGGAACCCTATCAACAACCCACCAAGTCCAAGTGCGGCCTTGAAAGCTAAAACCACACCCAAAGGCAGGGCAAGAAGGTAGAATCCACCCAGATTGGCATACAGTCCCAAACATGGCCTAGCTGTTCCACGGAAAATTCCGCCACATACTGCTAATGGGAAATTCACAATTTCCACCAAAGCCATAAGCAGCATGGACTTCTTTACACCTCTTATAATCCCCTTATCATGGCTAAACAGTGGCCCCCAGATTCCCCTCGCTACAACCATCACCACGCCACCCATGCAACCTGAGACGATGCTCACTGCCAGAGACACATAGGCTGACCGGTAAGCAGTGGCGGCTTGGTTTGCACCAAGCTCATTTGACACACGGGTGGATACAGAGGTGGCTAGTGATAGCATCACAGAGTATAGCAAATAGTCGAAGTTCAGCACGATGGCTAGCACTCCAACTGCCTGCTTAGCATTTGCTAGCCGTCCAGTGAGCAAGACTAAAATCTCATAACACCACCATTCAAGGCAGGTAGTGAGGCAGCATGGCCCGCAGAGCTTGAGCAACCTGAGCCAGTCACTAATGCCTTGGTCCCACCATCCTCCTTCCTTCCACCTTCTCTCCTTACTATTTTCAATCATAAACACATACAAGGCAAGTGGAATCACCACCATGAGATCAGTGATCCAAACTGACATCGAAACTCCTTCAAGACCCTTGGCTTTTGCAAGTAATATGTTGATGGGTACGTGAAAACATAACGCCAGAACGGAGCTAAACATTATAGGAACCGTTATGCCCTGGGAGCTCAAGTAGGCTTTGAGAGGACAGAGAAATGAAGTTACTACCAAGTCAGGGAGGAGATACAACAGGTAAGTCTTTGCGACAATTGAAATGTCTTCTTGTTGGCCAAAATAAATGAGAAGCTTATCAACGTTGAGCCAGAAGAACGCTATAGGTAGTGTTGCTAGTAGTAACAAGAAGATTGCCATGAGAAGGATCTTGTGAAGGAGTTTAAAGTTTTTGGCTCCGTAAGCTTGACCACATATGGGTTCCATGGCGCCACAGAGCCCGTTCATGACAGAGAAACCTGTGACATTAGCGAATGTAAACCCTAGTGCTCCACCTGCTAGTCTGATCTCCCCAAGCCTGCCTAAAAATGCTGTTGTGATTGTTAGCTTTGCAAACCATGCTAAATTCATTGCTACCAAGGGGAGGGCAATTTTCCTCTGTACTTTTAGCTCCAAAAGCATAATCCCTGCAAAGCTGGCTGGCCATTTTCGAACTGGAGGTGGTGGAGATGAAGGTGGCTGAAAAGTTCTCTCACTTGGTACTCTCTCTTCCAATTTCAGGATTGCAGACATTATTGCTCGGCAGAATGGTTGGTGGGTTTGCTCCAGACATATATATATATATTTTAAATATTGGTGAAAGATGAGAACTTGGGTTATTATTAGCAAAAGATTAATTATGTTTGAGTGCATGGGTTTCGTGAGGAGTTTGTTCTCTAAAGGAGGAGCAGATTGGTGGGCTTAACGGCCAATCAAGGAAGAGAGAGGGCCAGTGGTGGATATTCATAGTGCGTGTCAGCGTGATGAGAAATTGAGAATGCGAGGGCAAATTGATGTTTGCCTGTTTAAAAAGAAGAGAGCCATTTCATGCTTATAAATCCCTTCCAGACTCAGATGTTGCAACCATTTTGGTATCATTTTGGCCATGGAAAAAGTAGAGAGCATGAAAAAGAAACTGGGGGCGCGTAGCGCATTCGATCTGTGTCTCTCTCCATTTATTGAATATTTGAGGATGACTGGTGAATATAAATAATGAGAAAAAATATTTACAACTGTGAATTATGTAACTGCTGCATAATCGTTTTGAAAAAAATGAATAAAACATGAGATTCATATAAAAAAATTAATTTTTTAATAATAAATCTCACTTTTTTTCAAAACGATTATGCAACATTTATGTACTTTACAATTGTATGTAAAGTTACTCATATAATGTGAATATTGTTACAACAAATTAAGTGCAACTTTAACAGAAACGCAAATTAGGTAGATCATGAGGCATGCATGCTTATAAATCCCTTCCAGACTCAGATGTTGCCACCATTTTGGTATCATTTTGGCCATGGAAAAAGTAGAGAGCATGAAAAAGAAACTGGGGGCGCGTAGCGCATTCGATCTGTGTCTCTCTCCATTTATTGAATATTTGAGGATGACTGGTGAATATAAATAATGAGAAAAAATATTTGTAACTGTGAATTGTGTAACTGTCATGTAATCGTTTTGAAAAAAATGAATAAAACATAGGATTCATATAAAAAAAATTAATTTTTTAATAATAAATCTCACTTTTTTTCAAAACGATTACGCGACGTTTACGTACTTTACGGTTGTATGTAAAATTACTCATATAATGTGAATATTGTTATAACAAATTAAGTGCAAATTTAACAAAAACGCAAATTAGGTAGATCATCAGGCACGCATGCTTATAAATCCCATCCAGACTCAGATGTTGCCACCATTTTGGTATCATTTTGGCCATGGAAAAAGTAGAGAGCATGAAAAAGAAACCGGGGGCGCGTAGCGGATTCGATCTGTGTCTCTCTCCATTTATTGAATATTTGAGGACGACTAGTGAATATAAATAATGAGAAAAAATATTTACAATCGTGTATTATGTAACTGTCGCGTAATCGTTTTAAAAAAATGAATAAAATATAGGATCTATATAAAAAAAATTAATTTTTTAATAATGAATCTCACTTTTTTTCAAAACGATTATGCGACGTTTATTTACTTTACGATTATATGTAAAATTACTTATATAATGTGAATATTATTACAACAAATTAAGTGCAACTTTAACAGAAACGCAAATTAGGTAGATCATCAGGCATGCATGATGCAGCTGCTTTGTTTTTTTTATTCACGTTCACTTTTCAACAGAAGCGGCTCAATACAAATTGAGGCTTAAAGCGAAATTTAAGTTACTCATTCATAATTATAATATAATAAAATATAATTATTATATAAAATATTTTCAAAATTTTTAATAAAATGATATTTTATTTAAAATCTTTAAATACAATTTTTGTGAATTTATATTTACAACAACTTAAAATGAGACCTTAATGCAGATTTTGTGCCTCAATTTAGCAAGATCTTAAAAAGAATATTTAAAATATAAATAATTCATTATATTACTTATAAAAAAAACTCATTGTATTAAATATTAAATTTAGTATTATGGGGCCTTTTTTTTTTTTCTAAGCAAGCAAACTTCATTAAAAATAAAAGATAATACAAGTTAGAGGGGGTGGGGTTCCCCAATAAGATACCCCAAAACAACAAACACAGTACAGATGTGATGAAAAAAAGAAAAAAAAAAGTAGGTTCTAAGACCAATTTTTTGGTCTCTACCCTGTCCCTACTAAGAGGGAACCGTCTTAAAAGGCGTTTTAAAGATAAGCCATCGTTGGAAGCGGTGCAAGTGGCTGCACTGTTGTTGGAAGTCTTGAGGTATTTGTTGGTGAGGTCCTTAGTATCTCTCACAAGATCACCGGTTAGGGAAATCAATAATCCGGATAGACCGGCAAGGGAAGAGAAGATCTGCAGTGGAGGAACAATCGACCCATGCTTCTGGAGCGGCCCGTGGGGGCCACGCGCCTGTGGAATGGAGGAGGCGTCTAACCGATCTGAAGGATCGGAAGGTGGGGAATCTGCTGGTCGGGCGTGTGTAGCCATCAGAGCTGTCGGAGCGCGGAGGTGCGTGAAGACCACACGCGGAAACAAACCGCGCGTGAAGGTCATGCGCCGACATTTTGGGTGCTGTTCCGCGTCGTACCAGTAGATCGGCGGAAGGGGAACGTCGTGGTGGGGTGCGTGTCGACTGTTCATGGCCAGAGAGCAGCAGATCTGAGAAAATCCGTGTCGATGGAAAAATACTACCATAAAATCATATTTGCAAATAGATAGTGGAAATAAAGAGGAAATGGAGAGAAAGGTGGAGCCGAGGCTCACACCTTCCTCTTCGGCGACAACACTCGGTGAGATTCTTTTTTTCTAGAGAGAAGGCAGAACTTCTCTATCTAGAAAGTAACTATCTTCAGAAGGTTTTTGTATTTTTAGTATTATGGGACCTTGCACACATTGAAAATTATAAAAATTATTTAAATTTTATTTAATGAAATAGTTTTTTTCTTTAAAAAAAATGAAAAAAAAATACTCCATTTTTATTTTTAGAGCCCTTATATAGAATGGACCTTAGCTAATGGCCTAAATGGCCTTGAGCCGCCCTGCTTTTCAATAAAATACGGTCGATGCCTGCCAGTACGTGTTAAGTGAAAGTGGAAGTCGACGGTGATAAAGTTGGGTGAGATAGATCGGTTCAAATGCCCACTAGGGTCTAGGATATAAAATTATGAGAAAGCTATGCATGCAAAAGTCTTTATACCATTCACATTCATCTAATTAATGTGTGTAATTTGATACATGATAGTATGAGAAATCTATGAGAAATCTTGATACATGATAGTATTTCGTTAAAGAAATACATTAGTTAGCCACAAAAAGATTTCATAAAAATAAATTTATATACTATTGTAATTTGATGGATTATACATTAGATTATAAAATTATTTTTATTATAAACTAGATCTAATTCATCATATAAAATCATGTTAATTTATAAATTTATTTTTGTAAACTTTTTTCTTTTATAATTGTAACACTTCTTATTTCATTATAAAGTCCCATCACCATCCCAGCATCCTATCTATTAGGGGTGAAAACCGAACCTTTCGGTTTGGTTTTTAGGCAAAATCGACGCCGACCGATGCTTAATTTTTGAAAGAGAAAACCGGCCAAAATAGGTCGACGGAGAGGAGAAACACCAGCCAAAACCGTTGTTTTATTTCTTTGGCGATTCATGGTCCGTTCTCAAACCGAGCTTCATTTGTGAAAGTAGAGAGAGAGAGGATGAGAACTGGGAAGATGACACGAGGAAGAAGACGAAGTTATTTTGAAACAACGCCATAAACTAAACACGTCATCTACTTAAAAAAATTTTTAATACGTACAGCGTCGTTTTAGTTGTGTTTAAAACACAACTACAGGCCAAAATCGATATTAGTTTTCTCTATTTGCTAACGCACATAGACCGGTTCTCTACTGGTTTCGGCCAGTTCTAAAGTACTCCGGCAGTCGGTCTGAGTCGGTCTAGGTGGTTGTCTCGATTTTTTGTACAGCCCTACTACCTATATATATATATATATATATATATATATATATATAAACAACTATATAGATAATTTTCTATATATAATTTCCGCATGCAGCTCTATTTCCCTTCTTTAAATTAATCTGAATTCCGTCGGAATTTTCCCCTAATTTTCACAAGGAATCCACTTTTGAATTTGTTTTTTCAAATACCTATCATAATCAATGTCATTATAAAGTACTTTAGTGGAATGTCATAGTGTTACTCTTTACTTTGTCCAGCCAATAAAGCTACCTGGTGCTTAACTAATGAATATCGAACAAGACACACATATATTATATTATAAAGACCAGTACATATATATACACTCTGTATTTATCGTTATAAGCAAATTATTTATTTATCATCGGTTATTTTTTATAAAAATAATTATTTTATATTAAAATAAATCTATTAATTTTTTATAAATAATCATTATCGTTAAAAATAATCATTAAAAACACTCATTTTACGTACGTACCACCACTAAATAATTTTAAGAATATATCAGATAATTTTCCAGCCCCACCAGCTGGTCATCATTACATTAATATTACAATCAATAAGATATTGCGCGCTTGATTACGTACGTAATCATGAGCAGCTACCACACGATCTTCGAGAAGCTTTTCCCACCAAAAAATTTCTGAATTTTCTCCTCCATACTGATAGTGGGATTATGTTGATCCAGTTTCGCACGTACATTAAAAAAAAAAAAAAAAAAAAAAAGTGAAAAATATCGAAAGTAGTCATGCTCAAAATATGTCGTGTGTGTAGCAATAATAATTAATTGGCTTATATATATATATATATATATATATATATATATATATGCCACACGATGTATTAATTTATGCAGATGATCTTACGGGTTCTAGCTAGAAATTAAAAGAAGTTTACGTTTACGTAAATTGTCTATCCTAGCTACTTGGATCGAAGTCTTTGGCGATGCATGTACCTCAACCGGCTACGAAGATTATTAATTATTCGCAATTTCCTTTCATGCAAATTAAGTTCTCGTTTGGAATTTAATCAGAATTGAGATCAAATCAATTCAATTTAATTTTAAACTAAGTTTAATATCTAAAAATCAAATTCTCAAAACTTATTTACAGGTGAAAATTTACAATCTTTTTCAACTTTTTATTACTATATTTAAACTCATCTTAAGTAGACTCTATAAAACTCACTCCACTATCTCAAATTACTACTATTTATAAAAAATTCAACTCATCTCAACATCTAAACTTGGCCTAAATCAAATCCGAAGCAATTAAAAATGATAATATGGTAGATGTACGTACGTAGTGCATCAATGGTTATGAAACAGCTTATACCTTTTCCAGTTCTAATTTAGTCGTGTAAAACGAGAATGCATGATAGTTATGGTATTAATCGAGTCAAGATCTAGCAAGAAAATTAATGTTCGTCCTAAATATATATATACATATATATATATATATATATATATGTATAATATGTACATATATATATAATATATATATGCATGTAATATTTACAAACGCTTTTATGACCCACCCATGCATGGATGCACCAACTGCATGGGTGTATATACTTGAATATGTGGCGACAATGAGCTTATCTTTACGAAAGTATCAATTGAGCAGTAAAATTTTTTCTCGTCAACTACTATTTATCATCTCATATTATATAAAAAATACTCATACAATCTATGAAAAACACCTCATATTATATGAAAAGTTATAGGTATGAGGTGTGTAATGTAAACAGTGATTGATTTGTAGCAAAAACTCATTGAGCAAATTAATATAATTTTAATAAATAATTCTATTTGAAAACGGGCGATATAGATGTTCTATTTACTCTTTGTATTACATGCTGGCATAATTTGGTATGATATAATTTTCTCAATTTGACATGTTAGGAAGAAATTTTAATTTTTAAAAAGCGAAATTTTTTTCGAAATTTGTGATGAGCTCTAGTTTAATCTTCTTCTTGTAACGAGAAAATTATTCTAATTTGGAAGAAACTTTAACACGTAGACTGTAGCACAT
Organism: Cyclocarya paliurus; assembly: GCA_029856935.1. Taxonomy (NCBI): domain Eukaryota; kingdom Viridiplantae; phylum Streptophyta; class Magnoliopsida; order Fagales; family Juglandaceae; genus Cyclocarya; species Cyclocarya paliurus. The sequence continues at coordinate 6,210,954 of CM056948.1, forward strand.
CGAGAAGTCGTATGATCTCTGGCTTTCGTTGTTCTTCCGAGTCGGCGGCACCTCGGGCTTGCTTTCTCCTGTCATTTGCTTGGGCTCAGATAGAAGTAATGACGCCAAATGGGTCTTATACGTGTGTTTGGGGATAATGAAATAAGCCAGGCCCAGTATATATAGTCATATTCTCTGGTACGCAGCAGCACTCAAAACATCATGAGTTTGAGATCCTCCACTCTTGCGGAAACTCCAGCTTGCTGAATTTGGCGCAAAATCTTGTAATTAAAATCAACCAAGGCAGTTGATAATAAGAAAAAGAAGAGTGAGAAAATTAATAGTAATGACAATGAAAGTTATACATTTTAATTGTAATCGAACTCACGAAATTGCATGTCGTCTAGAAAAGTATAACGTGCTTCAATATATAAATATATATATATATATATATATATATATATATATATATATATATATATATATATCTCCTACCAATCGACATCATGTAGTCAAGCAAATACTGTTGATGTCATGTTTCATAGCCCAAGTAGTACCACAGCAACCAAACTCTTAATACCTGTAGCTAGGAAGAAAAAGGAGCTCCGGTGACGTTCGGGATCACTCTGATGCCAAAGTCAGTAGAGAGTATTCGAGTGATACAGAAAGTTAAGAGATTCAAGTAGTAGAAGAGATTAGAGAGTCTTTCCTTGGGAGGGATGACTGTTATTTATACCTAGTTTGGACCTGACTGCTGAGGGAGATCATGGGGTGCCAGGTCGTGCTCGAGTTAGACCTGCTACCGCCCTCCTGCCGTGGCAGTGTGTTAGGTCATGGTTAAGCTGTCCTACAGCACATTTGGCAGCACGTCGTTGCGTTCTGGGTTCCCTAACATGCATTAAATGTGGCATGTCTCTGGCCTGGCGCGCCCATGATTGGACACTCCCAGTCGCCTGCGCCTTGCTGCAGTTGTCCACTATGTATCCTATTATAGGGCTTCGTAGCCCACCGAGGTCCCAAGAGATCACTACCTTATGGTGGGCTCCTTGATCGGGTCGAGCTCGGTGCCCAAGCCTTTCCGAATGGGTAGTTGGGTCGTGGGCTCGGTACGCGGTTTTCTGGCTTGGGCTTTTAGCCTGCTTTGGGTCTCCTCTTGAGGGGCCTGGGGTCTCCGCGGCTTGATCTCTTTAGGCCTGAGCCACTCTGTAGAGGGGCCCCCCTCACAAGTACTACATACTAGTGATTATTGTCGGACTTTGTTTACTGATCTTTACTTAATTGTTGCTAGCCTATGGGAGTTAGAAGATCTTTATGCTTCTTTGGAAAAAATTAAGAGTTATTTGCAAGGCGGGATGTCCATGATGATTAATCCCTATATAATATTTCCAATTCCAGATAAGTTTGTTCATGAGGTAATTAATGTTGTCGATGAATAATTCTGGAGTTCTAGAGTACTTAATGTGGAGTAGAAATCAAGCGATTTACTCTTGGGGATAATTCTAAGTCAAATTTCAATAACACCACCTAGCTAATTTAATACCATGACATGCAGCTAATTGCTAATTTCAATAACAGCCTAATTGCTTATAAAGCTAGCTAGCTAGTTGACATCATGATCAATATATATGGATTTTAGTTCTTTAACAACCACTTAAACACAAATTAAGATACTGCTTAATTCTAGGCCGTCTAATTCACATGATCTATCTAACCTTCAAATTGAAAGGCCGGGACTTAATTTGACACTTACATTAATGCAGGAAAACTGGGTAACGCATGTTATTTCACGCAATGACCTAGCCTAGAGCATGCTGAAAGATTCCAATTTGATAAACTACGTACATACTGCCATTAATCATGCAGGTGCCCCGGCTTGTCGTTTGTTTATGTACACTCTAAAATTAAGAATTAGCTCCAATATATATATATATATATATATATATATATACTCTGTCAATATATGACAATTAATTAACTCCCACATGTGAAAGGATCATTTGGTCTTCCCATAGACAGATATTCATGTACTACGTTGATATAATGCAACAGTATTAGTAGTAGTCCAGTGCCGGAAATAAAGGGCCGATGATAATGACACATGCATGCAACTCCGAGACAGATTTGAGGTCATAGATGCCTTTCACATGGGATGGACTTGAATTAATTAATTACTTAATTAATTATATTTCGCCCCATAATTCCTCTATTCCATCTTGTTTAAGCCTCCCATGCATGGACTTGCTTCATCGCATTCAATTTTTTATATCATGGAGATGGCCGGTGACGGGCGGCTTGAATTTTTTTTATTAATTATGAGATGATCAATTAGATTAAGATATAATGCCTTAATTAACTATATATGTTAATTATGATCTAGGATACTACACCCATTCTCTCTCAAGGTAGAATCATGCGCGCCTTCCTTCCTTGGAAGACCTGATCAACTTCATTAATTTCAACCAGAAAAGACGCATGCAGGATTATATTGTTAATATAGTATCCCGCCCTAAAATTGATAGAACTTTAATCTAAATTCATGACGTCTACATATCAGGACTGTGCTGGCATGCATGGAAAAATCTCAAACAATAGGCCGTCTGGTAATTATATATAGTATTTAACGCAGATCATCATGCTGTTCGATCTGCAGATTCCGAGGTCTCAACCCGTGACTCCTCGGCCTCCTCCTCGTAGCTACGACATTAATAATGATGGGTGAAAAGCTGGTTTATATATATATATATATAACTGTATTACCAATATTTATCCGTTCATCATGTGAATCCGAAAGTGATCTTGATAATGCATGGATATATTGCTATTTGAAACATGAGCAGAAGACAGACTATTGTTTCCATGATTAATTTCACTAAACTTCTAATTTAGTGAAATTAGAAGGGATTAATTGATTAATTTCACTAAACATTAGCTATTTGGCTGGATCTAATTTATATCGATTAAATGATCTAATTTTGTTAAGATGGGCAGAAGGGATTGGGGGGATTGACTGGACCCAATAAGAAAGGGAAATGCTATAAGCTTTGCCCGGCCCATGGTTTCATCCTCTTATTTTGACCGCTCGTAAAATTTAATAATTAAAAAAATAACTATTAGTGAATTAGTGTCTTTAAAAAATATATTTAAAAATGTTTCAATAATAAAAACTGTTTAAAAGAAAAAGAGAAAAAAAAAAGTGTAAACGCATGCATTGTCCTTATTATTTATATATATGAGAAATGATAACTGTAATTATTAGTGTATAAGCGCCGTACAATTATTTTAAAAAAAATAAATAAATACGAGATTCACATGAAAAGAAATTAATTTTTTAATTGTAAATCTTACTATTTTTCAAAATGACTGTACGATATTTGTACACTCCACAATTATATGTAGCGTTACTCTATCTTTTAATTTTTTTGACTTTTTCTGAGACAACGGCACTATAATTTAATTTGTTCGATCAATTAGCAATAAACAATGAAGATTACCGAACATCGATGATGCCATCACATTATTGTACGTACATATTTCATCAAGGATCGAATTGATTGTAAAAGGAATTAATTATAGGATATCATCAGCGCCATTATAATCATTAATATATATAGTTTGAGCACAAATATATATAAGATCAAAATCTTGATTCTCGATCCTGGGAAAATTGCACACAAGCTTTTAATCGTGATATCAATATTCATGCATGTATTGCTTAGTAGCCATTACGTTATTAACAAGATGTATATATACAGATCGAAGTAATTAACTGTTAAGGACGGTGCTACTTACGCCCAGAGAAGTACTACTCATCAACGTTTTGTACTGAGATGTGTTAAAAGTGTCAATAATATTATAATATATTTCCATCTTCTTAGCCAAAAACTCCCCAAAAAAAAAGGAAAAGAAAAAAGAAAGAACGAAAAAACACAGAAAAAAATAGCCAGCTAGCTAGCTAGTCAGGTAGTTGTCACTGAATTAAAGGAGAAAACCAGAAAAGGCCGCAATCGAAGACTGGCAAATTAACTAGTTCTAGCTAGTCCAGTATTCGATCGATCTCCCCATGATTAAAAGGTCACCATATGCCAACGTTGTGCGCCAAACCATTTGAAATGCCCCATCATCATGATGATATGGGCAAAAGTAAATGGACTGTGAGTGGAGATCATTGATCTGCTAATTACCAATTAATTATTATTTTTTTAATTTTATTATTTTAATAATTAGAGTATCCAAAGAAGTGGAGTCATGTATAAAATCCTCTAAGTAGAAGCACAAGCTCATCTCAATTACTCAATAGAAGCCTAATTACCAAATATATCTAATAGTAGTTAGAACTAATAATTGGTTGCTTTCACATTAATTGAGCGTATCATTAATTTTTGGAATAAGATTTCTTGAAGTTATGTTTATATATAAAAAAAGAAAAAGAAAAAAAGATTTCTTGAAGTTATTACTCAAAGTGATTATAAATACGTGAAATATTGGATTCTATCTCCACAAAAATTATACAGTAAGTTAATTATAAATATTATAGGAACTTCATGCATTTATTTACTCTCTCTTTCACTTTAGACCTCAAAATTCATGCAATCTTTTTTTTTTTTTTTTGAGATATGGATGATGGATCCATCCTTTTCTAAAAGGTTCATTACTTCCTAACACGAGTAATATTTTCCTGATGAGCTTTTCTTGATAATTAGTTGTGATCATACGACCAAATTAATCGTATTCACTGATGAGGACAATCAATCCCAAGATCACGTAGGCCAGAAAATGAAAGATAGAAACTTTTTTTTTTTTTTTTCATGTACATGAGAACATGATCAGTACGAGTAAATAGTAACCCTATTCAAGTATTAAAATGACACAAAACCAGCAGTGCCCAAGAAATAGCTATCTAGGATTCTTAACCATAAAATTAAGTCCATTAATATTCCAGCTGTCTCTTATCCTTAGTTGCCTTTTGGAGGTCTGTATCCGAGTTTGGGTTCTTATTTCTCGGCTTATAACAAGAGCTCCTTTTAGGACAGAGACTTGGAGGTTGAAGAGTGGTGCAGAAGATCGATCTAAGAGGTGTGTGGAGAGGGGGCCCGCCATGAGAGAGCCCGACAAAGAGCATCTTTTAATGCATGGGTTTGCACTCGCGGGTCATACGAGAGTCTTTCTTTCAGTTTCAGAATCAGCAAATTCTCCAGCGCTCCTGTAATACCGGCGCTTTCTGCGTGCGTGCGGGTGCGTGTCAGCGCCTCTTACGCGTCTAATTTTACTCTCAATCTCCCCCACCCCTCCCAAAACACTATAGATTATACAGTCAAAGTATTAGGGCTGTACAAGAAATTGAAGAACCAATCGAGACCAACTCAGACCGGCTGTCGGAGCTCGGAATCGGCAGAAATCAGCAGGGAATCGGTTAGCCGGCGATGGTAATTTAACAAAAACAACGTCGGCTAATTCAGTTTCTGCGAACTAGGAGAAAACTGTTAAACCGGCCGACATCAGCAACCTTTTATATATATATATATATATATATATATATATATATATAATCCATTCTAAAACGACGCCATTTCACTAAAATAAGTGAAAATGAAGGTCGTTTCTTCCTAAGGCTTATTCAAACAACGTGCCTCTTCTTCTCTTCTCATTCGAGCCTTCAGTCGTCCCCCTCATTTCATCCTTTCCAGCTTCTGCAGCCCTCGCCCTCCACTCTATCTCCACTCTCCAGCGGCAGTGGCATCGGCAAGAGCCTAGCCTCCACGTCCCTCCGGCATGCTTTTCTAATCTCTTGGATTCTTAGATGATTATGCTTTTCTAATTTCCTGATTGATAATTCTGTTGTTTACTATTTTCTTGGATTATACTTTGGGCAATTGAATTGCAAGACACGCAACTGATTTCCAACAAACCGCCAAACCAACCGTGAATCGGCCAGCAACCTTACCGGCTGGTTTTACCCCTTACACGATCGATTTTTGACCCGTTTTCTTCTCCAAAACATCAGTTTCACTTGGTTTCAGTTTATGCACAAAATTGAACCAAGGGGTCGGTTTTTCACCCCTAAGTCAAACCATGCCCACCAGTACCAACCTTACAACTGTTGGGTTGCATGGGGAGACTGATCAGTGAGTTTGCTCGACATGTGCTCTAGCGACGCTTAACCCGTGAGGTCGTTTGATGTACGCTCGATAGTGGGCTCAAGCGAGACACAAACCTTAGTGTTCGCTCAACACCTCGCTCGAGTCAATGTTCATTAGTTGTTCACTCAAGGCATGCGCGACATGCCGCTTGAGCGAAGAAAGTAGTTTTTACCAGATTAGGGTTTCCAGCGCCGTTTACTATAAATATGTTATATTTGACTTGTTTTGTACAACTTTCAACATACTTTGAGAGAAAAAAATTGTCAAGTGAATGCATATTATGTGAGAGACCAAAAAGTCTTAGAGAATGTGAGTTGAGATTGAGTGATTGTAATCTCCTATGGTTAATAAGATTTCTGCAACTCTGTGGACGTAGACAATTTGTTGAATCACATATATTGTGTGTCGTGTGATTGATCATACTTGCTTTTACTTTAATTTGTCATCATTGGTGTGTGTGTGTGTTTTGCACAACAACAATCTCATGTATATATGTTTCCTTCATCCTTTCACTTATATATGTATATATATCATATGCTCTCCCACTCTTTATAAGTGGTTTTAAGCTACATTTGGCATCATTGATCATTGAGATATATATATATATATATAGGTTTTAAATCGACATTCAGTTTTGATTATTTCGAAGAATGTACTTAGGCTTGAGGCAGATTGATCCTGTTAAGTGAGACAGGCTTAAGTCAAGGTGCCCGGCCTGCCCCGTTCCAAACAACTCTTACTGATCCCCAAAAAGGATAGTACCTTGTGGTAACATTGGCCCTTCCCCATAAGATGTTGCTGATTAGTAACGTTATTGACAGTTAACAATTGCAGATCGATATGGTTAACGACATAAAAAAATATAATGTCTCTTTGGGTGAAGTACAGAAGACTATGTAATCATTTGGAAACAAATTATGATCTGTTTCTAAAATAGAGACAATAGGGATCATAATTGAGCTTGATATATATGGAAACTATTTTACAAAATAGAATTGGCTTTGCCAAATTTGAATTTTAAATCATATAGAAAACTAGAAATTAAGAAAAAAAAATCTCAATCTGTATTTTTAATAAAATACTACTATGATCGTGATTTTGGTTGATTGTAAAATAGTTGTGCATATCCATATTATTATTCTTAATCCCAATGCCTACGATGACGAATATTAATGCTTATTTTTGTGGCTTGCGTGGCAACACACAACTGGAGGGGACATAATTAAATGTAAATATATAATCGCTCAAGAAATGTGAATATGTAGCGATAACAATTTGTTTAAAAATTATAAAAAAATTCTATTCATCATCCCTACACCACACACATAGTTTTATTATTTTTTATTTTTTATTTTTTTCCTTAACAAGTATATAGTGTATGAATAATAAGTAGAAGAACTCAATTAATTTAGCAGAAATAAAAAAAATTAAATAGATGTGATGTCCAATATAGGCAATTGGATAGCATAACTCTTTATAATTATAAGATACCAACATCTTTGGGGTTGTTTTCAATAAACACTATTATAAGTAATGCTAGATACGGTCGTGAAGTGCGCAAGTGCCACACAATTTTTTTGAAAAAAAGTAGATCGAGTCCACTAGTAAAAAATTAAATTTTTTTCATGTAGATCTCATATTTAGGTAATTTTTAAAAAAAAATCTGTGACATTTGTACACTTCGAGATTTTAAGGTGTCTTTTGGATGGTGAGTTGAGATGAAAGTTGAAAGTTGAATAAAATATTGTTAGAATATTATTTTTTAATATTATTATTATTTTAAATTTTGAAAAAGTTAAATTGTTTATTATATTTTATGTAAGAATTTGATAAAGTTGTAAATATTATAATAAGGAAAATGCTAGGGAACCAATTTTGGGTTCCTGTTTAGGCTGCCTGCTTGACGTGTAAAGGCCACTTGGCCCTTTTTTTTTCTCTCTCTCTTCTCTCACAGCTCACTTGCCCCTATGCTACCCCTCCCCTTCCCTCACCCAGCTCTCTCTCACTTGAGCCGCTTGAGACCCATTTCCTCCCCTCCACAGTTCATTCTCCATCTCCCCTGCCTCGCGTCTCCAGCTCTATCTCCCCTGCCCCGCATCTTCGTCTCCCCCTCGCATCTCCCTTGCCCCAGTGAAATGTCTCCCCCCCATGTGTCCCCTGCCTAGTGAACCTGTCTTCTCTACCCAATTCTTTTCTAGGTAAATTTATAATTTTTTTGGGTCATTGTTTTCAAAAAAATTTTACTTTGTGGCTTTCTTTGTTTTGGATTGTTTGGATTTTGTTTGTGGCTATTTTGAAATTTGTTTGTGGCTGAGACTCATTGTTGAGTTTTGTTGTAGACTAATGAGGTGATTTTCTGAGCACCAAGTGCTCGACAAAATGCCACAACAGTTTTGTCTTTGCATATTAAAGGTTTTAATGATTCGACGCCACATCCACAAAATGTAATTGTTCATTACAATAGGAGTTTTTTTTCGCACCATTGCTTTTTTTTTTAATTTTAAATGGGAGTAACAGTTGTATAAGGCTTCATGTTTGACTTTTTTTATATTACAACATTAAAAGCTTTATTTTAATATCCATGTTTCACATGTTGTATCTTTGTAGACAACTCGAACGTTGCAATGGATGCCGATATAGAATATTCAAATAATGAGTGTGATGAGGTATGAATTAATAAGGAGATCGGAGGTGATGAAACTATTGAAGAACCTACGGTTGGAATGCAATTTTCATCTATAGAAGAAGTGCATGCTTACTATATGAAGTATAGTAAAAAGAAGGGGTTTGGGATATCAAAAAGGAATTCTAGACAGGATGATGATGGGATAGTAAGATGGTTTTACTTGGCATGCACGCGAGGACACACATCAAAGAGTAGGGCTGCCAATGTTATGAAACCAAGACAATTAGTAAAGATAAGGTATAAGGCTAGAATTAATGTGGTATTCAATGAAAAATGTGGATATACTGTATCTAAGGTGATATTGGATCACACACACGCCTGTAGTCCAAAAAAGTCAAGACATTTCAGGTGTTTTAAGAATGTTGATACTCGTATCGCTAATAGACTTGAAATAAATGACGAGACAGGAATAAGGTTGTCCAAAAATTTTAAGTCTGTGGTTGTTGAAGCGGGAGGTTATGAGAATGTAATATTTGGGGAGAATGAGTGTCGAAACTACACTAATAATGTACGACGACTTTGCCTCAGGGTTAGAGGCAGTGTAGCTCTATGTAACTATTTCGAAGATATGCGAAAAAGGAATCTGGTGTTTTATTATAAGATAGATGTTGACAATGAGATGCGATTAAATAATGTGTCTTGGGCAGACGCCTGGAGTAGAGCTGTGTATGAATCATTCAGAGATGTGATTGCATTTAATACAACATATCTAACTAATGTGTATAAAATGCCTTTTGCACCGTTTATGGGTGTGAACCACCATAGGCAGTCAATCCTACTTGGATGCGAATTGATATCCAGTGAGGACGTAGATACATTCGAGTAGTTATTTGAGTCATGGTTGTAGTGTATGAATAACCAACCGCCAAATGCAATCATCACAGACCAAGACAAGGCCATGAAAATTGTAATCTCGAAAGTGTTTCCAACTTCTAGGCATCGATTCTGCTTGTGGCATATAATAAAAAACTTCCTGAAAAGTTTGGATCACATTGTTGATATGGGAAAATCAAGAGTACTATACATATGACTCTTTCAATGAGCATGACTTTGAGAAATATTGGTGCCATATGCTCAATAGATATTATTTGCATGAGAATGCATGGTTGGTATCATTGTATAGTGATCAACATTTTTGGGTGCCAGCTTATGTTAGAGACACATTTTAGGCAGGAATGTCAATTACATAGCAGAGTGAAAGAATGAATGCATTTTTTCGACGACTACATTTACTCTAGAACTACTCTGAAGCAATTTGTTGACTAGTATAATTCGGCCCTTAGGATGAAGGTAGAGAATGAAGCAATTGCTAACTTCAAATCATTTAACATGGACATTCCTTGCATCAGTCGCTATCCTCTTAAGAAGCAATTTTAAAGTGCATATACTCTTGTTAAGTTCAAAGAAATACAAAAGGAATTGCGAGAATTTCTATATTTGACTACTAAGGAGATGGGGTGTAGATATACGTTCATTGTTGTGGATGAAGTTTAAGTTGGTGATGACTTATTAAAACGTGTAACCTTTAATGTCAAAGTTGATTAAGATCCCCTTGATGTGAAATGCAGTTATAAGTTATTTGAGTTTAGGGGTATTTTGTGTAAGCACGCTCTCCATATCTTAACTCAGATAGGCCAACATACAATACCATCAAAATACATCTTGGATCGGTGGAAGAAAGATATTAAGCAAAAATACACATTCATGAAAAGTAGTTATGAAACTATTAGCATCGACGATGTGCAAAGGTACGATAGGATCCAAAATTGATTTTATGAACTGTGTTCCAATGCTTCAAAGGCAGAGAATAGTTGTGTTAAATTGATTAGCCAGATAGAACAGTTAAAGATACAGTACCCTGGTATTACTGATCATGATACTAGCAACACTGTTGATACAACTACTTCCATGGAGGGCACGACAGGTAGAGTTCTTAGTCCGTTGGTAGTTCAGAATAAGAGAAAACCACTATCGAAGAAAAAAGTGCACCCCGCTGAGAAATATATTAAGAAATCTCATACAAAAAGGCGATTGCACCACAACGAAGCTAAGATTCCTTTTTATTAATTTATTTACGATTCAACATATTTTTCAATTATTGTTTTGTTGTTTGTTATTTCAGTTATTTTTAAATTACACTTTTAACACTATGATCAAAAAAGTCAAGTTTGGACACATGCATCAATTTTTTTTTCAACTCTTTTGATTGCTCATCACTCACAGGTAATGTAAAACTAACTTATTTTAATAATTTTTTAAGTGAATTGCATTGCCACTTTTAACATTTTTTTATGCCCATATAGGACAAAACTGCGGAAGCTTTTCATCAAGACTTCAGTGCTTTCTGATTGGTAGACGCCATGAGACAATTTTGTAATCTAGGTCACAATGACATGTTTAAATCATTAATTATATGTGTTTTGTAATCTTGGTCACAACTTTGTAATTTTGAAATCTTGGGATTTTATTGAACTTGTTTTTGTAAGTCTTTGTTGATGTAAGCACTCGTGGATTTCTTCAATTGATGTAACCACTTGTGGTTTTTATAACTCTTTATTGATGCAATATCATAATTGTAATCATGTAATTTGGATCACAATAACAATGCTGAACTGCAAAATGCTATTAAGGTACCTAGTACTACACGAAGTAACAAGAGTTCATTAAATTCACTTCATAGATTACATATTGTCTTAAAAATTTTCAAAAAAATGCCTAAACAAAGTACCTATGATATTGAAATTACTAAAACGACAATGACTCTCTCAACCTTTTCTCTTGCGCCTCTCAATCTCTATTTCTAGTCGATGTCGAGTTGCTTGTACATCCATTATTAATTGTATCTTTTGAATCTTATTTTTTAAATGGTCGATTTTATTCTCACCATATGGTGGTATTTTTGGGTCATACAAACAAAAATATCCGCAAGAATGCCTAACCTGCAAAATCAACAAACACATTAGCAAACAAGGACTATTCACTTCTTAGCAAACAAAAGTGAAATAACATACCTCAAAGTTTTGGCAACTAAAAAATTGACGCCCGTCATTATCCTCCGTATGCGCAGTTCGTCAACATGCTTTAATACCACAAAAGCATATTAGGTATTCATTTTTTCAAGAGTTCTTTGAGTATTTCTAGTGTTACTACATGCTTCAAGCATTGTGTCAATATTTACAATTATTATGTCACTACCTCTAAAATGGACCACCTGAAATGTCATTTTCTCTCATTAATGAAAGCTTGTGACTACTTGTAATAACAAGCGAGAAAGAATAAAGCCATAAATGTCAGAAAGCTTTTTTGTTCTAGATGCTTTATATGCAAGTTGGAAATCAAAGAAGTATGCACATTCACTAGTCCATTGCCATCCCATTTTATTGAAATAGTTGATTATGCTAAAAGGAAAATGAGCAAGATCAACAAACCCCAACTCCTCTGCCCTTTTGGCAGCACCCTCAGCTTGTAAACACAGAAATTTCAAAAGAAGAAATGCATTTCTATAGGTTCCATATCAAATGTCTATAGGTTCCACTACCCAACACACACCTGCCTTCTTCAAAGCATCATTTTGACAATAAAGCACGGTGGAAAGGCATGCTATTATTCACTGTGACTTCATTATCACATATACTATGAAACTTCCCAAAACACCCATAAATTAATTTCCTTAGAAGAAAAAAAACCCTCAGATTTTCGTATAAATAAATTTCATTATACATAGTCCTCATAAAAGTTAGATTACGATCATTGTTTCACATTTTCGTATCAACATAAAACATAAAGGTACACAACCCTTCTTAAACTTTGCATTTTTGTCTTTAATATGCAAACTTAAAACTGTTGTGGCATTTTGTCGAGCACTTGGTACTCAGAAAATCATCTTATTAGTCTACAACAAAACTCAACAATGAGTCTCAGCCACAAACAAATTCCAAAACAGACACAAGCAAATTCCAAAACAAAGAAAGCTACAAAGTAAAATTGTTTCGAAAACAATGACCCAAAAAAATTGTAAATTTACCTGGAGACAAATTGGGTAGGAGAGATGTTGATTGCCGAACTAGGCAGGGGAAATGCGGGGGGGAGACGTTTCACTGCGGCTAGGGAGACTTTGGGAGAGACGAAGATGCGGGGCAGGGGAGATGGAGATGGAGACGCGGGGCAGGGGAGATGGAGATGGAGAAGAACTGGGTGAGGGGAGATGGAGAACGAACTGGGAAGGGGAGGAAACAGGTCTTAAGTGGCACAAGTGAGAGAGAGCTGGGTGAGGGAAGAGGAGGGGTAGCACGGAGGCAAGTGAGCTGTGAGAAAAGAGAAAAAAGAAAAGAAAAGAAAAAAGAAAGGCCAAGTGACCTTTATACGTCAAGCGAACAGCCTAAGAGCATTAGCATTGGCATTGGTTTCATCAAAAGCCTAGCCAAATGTAAAATTTGATGAATTTCATCAAAAGAAAGTTGCATTGGATTAGCCAAATAGATAAGTGAGAAACTTTGAGCTACAGTAAATGGATGTGTTTTTTCAAATTTGAAGGGCTACTGTTCACTTATCAAATTTATTTTTTATTCACTTTTAATCTCTAAATATTTTTTTTATTCATATTTAATCTCCAACCGTCTTGTAATAATAATATAATAATCAAATTAAATTATTAATTAACATATGATTAGTGTAATTATAAAATATGAAAAAAATATATTATTATTAAAAAAAATATATTATATTATTTTTTTAATGAATTCAATAACTAATCCAATGTGGAGTTATAGATAAGGAAGTTTTAGATATATGAAAAATATATACTTTTCATTAAAATTTGAAGATGAATTTAATGAATCCAATACTAGTGCTCTAATTTTGAACTCAAAACGAATTTCCTAACATTTTCCTTATAATAAAATGCCCTAGAGAAAACCTTCCTGCAAGTGACACTGGCAACCCTCATTTATTGAAGGCCAATCAAAATTTGCCACGTGTGCGGTACACAAAAGAACTGAGGAGGCGCATTAGACCGAAACCCCTCCCTCCCTCTGAAGCCAAAAGACTCTCGATCCCCCTCTCTCTGCTCTCTGCTCTCTCACTCTCGATCCCCCTCTCTTTGCTCTCCCTCCCTCTCTGAATCTTCAAGATTAGCCGAGGCTAAAAAGTACATCCCCATCTCTGGTGGGAGCTTGATCTCAAACTTTAAGAGCCTCTTCCCTATCTTCAGAACTAGAAGAACCGCTATTTTAGTATATGGGTTCGTGTTTGCTTGTGTTGCTTTCACTGCTTTTTTAACCTTCAGTCCCTTATCCGAAGACAAGAAAATGGTTTTCTCCTTCTTCTTCTTCTTCTTCTTCTCCACTCGTCTTTTTTTTTCCTGTTCTTGTTTGAATATTTTGAATGTATTCTTGTTCCTATTCTTTATATTTTGTGGAGGAGAAAAAAAGTTATCAACTTGCTGTTGTGCGGATGAATGGTCAGGGAAGAAGTTTGAGAAAATAGAAGAGAATTGAGATCTGTAAGAGTCACTTGCTAAACCAGGTTCTTCTCATCTTCTTCTTCCCAGATTCGGGGATTTTGGGTGATTTTATTGTGTTATTTCTCAGCTTCTTCTCACTCTCAATCTCGCTCTCTCTGTCAATCCCCCTCTCTCTCTCTGCTCTCTCTATAAATATTTCTGAGATTTTCATTTTGCTATCTTCCAACTTTACATCGAGGATACTATCTTCGTCCGAAGCAAGAAAGAAACCAAATTTTAATAAAGAATGTAGAGTTGTGCATAATCCTGATATCTATTCCATAAACATATAAACTGCAAAATGAAAAATATATTCTTTCGAGGTCATGTATAAATGAAGAATGCAGAGTTGTGCATGTCCTACAGAGCTCAGGTATGGATCATGATCTTATATAAATCGATTTGGTATACGAAGGTGATTCAAAATCGGTAGGCGCATAGAGAGAAAGACGAATGAGAGGTGTTTTTAGATTTAGTCTAGAGCTCGAGTGAGAAGAGATTTTTGTGATCTCATACTATACGCCCTACCTAATTTACAAAAAAATATCTACGTGTCAGCTTCTAATTAATTTTCGATAAATGAGATTTTTAAGTGATACCAGTCCGAAGGAGGAACTGAATGCCCCAATTCAAAGAACGCAATTTTGGCCCCCTTGGATGACCCGTTGTGTGAATTTTAATTCATCCGTACTACAAATTAAAGGCGACAAGGTCATGACTGACTTGACTGACCGACCTAGATTCGCTAGCTCTTCCCGCCCCTTTGGTCATGTACTCTCCGTATACCATCATGCATAACCCTAGCTACCAACCAATAGCCAACGAGAATTTCACTTGGTCCATGACTATTAACTCGAACCGAGGGCAACCCAACCCAAGATATATATAGATCAAGTTCAGATCAGGAATAGACCCGAAAAGAGCGGGGGGACAAACACGTGTCTCTTTGCTTACAAAAGCATGTGGACCATAACGTTACACAAGTGGAGCATGTGGGGGCATCTAGAAAATTGAAGCACGCACTTCTACCTTGCTTAAATTACCCAACGACCACCACTGTATATATCATGCGTTTCCTACGTCATGTTTCTACTGTTTTCTCTTCATTAATATTAGTTTTACTACAAAATTAAAAAAAAAATTACATTTGAGACAAATTATTTAAAATGAGAATGACTATTTAAGATAAAAATAGACTTATTTTTACAAAAAATAATCATTCTTGTAATGTTTTGTTTTGTAAATTAGTAACTAAGTGATCAAGTGGTCCTAATTATAAGGTTACAGCTAGGCAGATTTTTCATATGTTGTTAAAAGTTCTTGATCAGTAGTGTTACAATATTTAATTAAACAATTGATCTAAGAGTTGTTGCAAACATGCATTAAATATATAGCTCGTTTATGAGTTTTTGGAACAAAGCATTTGTACGTATCTTAAAACATAGAATCGTGGATAACAAAAAACAAATTAACGAGGTAAAGAGGATGGGGGGAATTAGGATGATGAGATTTAAGACTTAGCGAGCGTAGAAACCATTATGACCATATTGTAAGATCGAAGCAGGTGAAGTGAGGTTTATAAGCTAGCTGAAGATCAAATGAGCTTGGAGATTGTAATTAATTACGACTTGACTTAGGACCATGCGAAGTTAAGAAAGCTTAAAAAATTAATTTCCTCTCGCTTGATCTGATATATATGCAAGAAAGAGAGAGAACGTGGAGTGTTGAATTAAAGATCAAACAAAGGAGGAGAGAGAGAGAGAGATGTGGGGACCCATCCACCGCCCATGAGCACGCAGTCTTACCGAAACCAAACCCATCTCTGATCTATTTTGTCAATCTAACCCTAACCCAACACTATCGGCCCCTAGAAGAAGATCAGAACCCCAAACTTAACCTTTTCCTCTTCATCTCTCCCAATACTCTCAACAAGACCACCAGGAGAAACTAAAGCCACAAGTACAAAAGATCCCCTAAAAGATGGTAAGTTCCGCTGAGAATTCGGTGGATGACACCAAAAATCCACTCATTCTCTCCTTTCCGTTGAAGGCTAGTAATACTTAGTTCATTATACTAGATAAAGAGACAAGAAAGCAAGCAACAAAGCGAGAAAAGGGTAACACCCAGAAGTCATCTTATTATTTATTCCCTTGTGCTCCCACTTTCTTTCTTCTTCTTTTGAAATTGTAGAACCTTTACTCCTTGGTCTTTCCATTTCTTGGTCTAATTGTGCTTAGTTTCTATCTAGATTAAGGAAGTAAGGGTTTTGAGATAAGAATAGAAGGTAGAAAGTACTTAATAACTAATGGATCCAGTTGCAGCACATGGCCATTCTCTTCCCCCTCCTTTCCACACAAGAGATCTTCATCTACACCACCATCAACAACAGCAATTTCATCACCAACAACAACAAAATTCAGAAGATGAGCAAAGCGGAAGCAGTGGCCTAAACCGGCCCCAGAAACGAGATCGTGATGAAAACAACAGCAGCAGCAACAACAACATCAATACCAGTGAAGGCAACGAACTCGTCATGATGGCCTCTGGAGAAGGAGAGATTACAAGGAGACCCCGTGGAAGACCATCCGGATCCAAGAACAAGTCCAAGCCACCGATCATCATCACACGCGACAGCGCCAATGCTCTACGCACCCATGTAATGGAAATCGGTGATGGGTGTGATATTGTTGATAGTGTCGCTACCTTTGCAAGGAGACGCCAGAGAGGGGTCTGCATAATGAGTGGGACCGGCACAGTGACTAATGTGACACTTAGGCAGCCGGCCTCACCCGGTGCAATCGTGACTTTACACGGTCGGTTCGAGATCTTATCTCTAGCCGGGTCATTCTTACCTCCACCAGCACCACCTGCTGCGACAGGATTGACTATATATTTAGCAGGAGGACAAGGCCAGGTGGTGGGGGGTAGTGTTGTTGGGACGCTAATTGCATCTGGGCCGGTTGTGGTCATGGCAGCCTCCTTTAGTAACGCTGCATATGAAAGGCTTCCTCTAGAAGAGGAGGAAACTCAGGTGCCAATGCAAGATGGTACAATTGGGTCCCCAGGTGCGGTTGGTCAGCAGCAGCAGCAACCTCAGCAGCAGCAGCTTTTGGGAGATGCAAATGCGCCTCTCTTTCATGGCTTACCGCCTAATCTTCTCAACTCCATTCAATTGCCAGCTGAGGCATACTGGACAACTGGTCGCCCTCCATACTGAAGTGTCATTGAAGGCCCTACCAGGTTTTTCATTCAGCTTTACCAAGATATCACCTGCAACGTCGTAGCTAGGAATGTTTGGTTGTCGAGCATTGCAGGTCTTTATTGTTTCTTCTGTTTAGTTTTTGTCTCGCAATTGATGAATAGCTAGATTATGTGTTTACATGACTGATCAAGGACTGTAAACTCATGAATTCCTGTAGTGAGTTTGAAGCTATTGAAATGGCAGCTGTAGTACTTTGTTTAGTGTAGTAGAAAAAGATAGAAGCACAAGAAAAAGAGCAGCCAGAAAAATGTAGTAGCTATTATCTCTCATTCTCACCCAAGTACTCACAGCTTGCATCTAACTACAATAACAATTGTCCCTTCACACATTGAGTAGCCTCTCAATTACAAAATTCCCTTTGATACCCTAGTGAAAATGCCTCAAGTTATCGATCACTTGTCCGATACATATATAAACCACTTCTCTAGGACTATTTTATGCAAAAAAAAAAAAAAGGACTACTATATATTTTATGCAGCATTTAGCGAGAAAGAGAAAGGTATTATATAACAATATGTATGCTTTTGTAGCCTCATTATTATGAATGATATATCTGCTGAGATACCGATAAGAACAAAGGAGGGTTCATTGAACCCGACGGTTTTAATGGGGGGACATTGCCAAACTGTTTACGAGAAGGAAATGAGGTATGGGCATAGAGTTTACACATAAAAGTTTCTTTCTTTCTAGAGAGTTGTACTGAGGGGTTTCCGATATATGGGGACATGAAAATATTGGGGTGTGCTGGTTTACACGTGCACTGTTCTGATCAAGCTCCTTTTCGAGGCAAATAACACCACCGAAACACTTCCATTAGAAGGCAGGCAACAACAACCACGACAACAAAGTGCTCTCGAGCGTTATAGCCTCTCTCTCTCTCTCTCTCTCTCTCTCTCTCTCTCTCTCTTTTAGGGAATCGGGGATCGGCTAAGTCTTCGAAGTTTAAATGGTTCAAGCCGAACCGGGTTCAGATTCTCTCCCATGTATTGAAACTCCCTTTTAAAATCATTGCTATATTCTTTTTCTCCAAAAGCTTGCTCTTGCAGCCATAAAAAACGTATCCATTCATCTTTGAACAGATCTCTACGTTCAACTATTGCTTCTGTTGCAGAATCAAGTTTCATTACCTTTTTCTCTCAATGGATTTTGTGTATATAGAGATCAGGTCTGGATCAAGTCAATTATCATGCTTCGTTCTAGTACTGTATCAGTGAGGCATTTTCTCGGTTTTAGCTTTGTGGTTTGGTTCCCAGCCTCTTCTTTGTTGCTAATTGTTTTTGTCGCTGTTGCGTATCACAGCCTGTAGATCTCTTCTTCGTTCAGAATTATCTCATATTTGGATCTTTTTTCCCGTGTTATACTGTTTTACTTTAGTACTATAGCTCATATTGGTTCTACTCTATCTTTTTAGAATCAAGTTCTTTTGCAAGTGCATGTTCTTGCTTCACAAAATTAAAGAAATCATCAATTACACGAGTATGATCTCCCCTTTGTGAATGAAGGGCAAGATCTTCTCCTTGAGTACATGTAGGCAACAGCATGATCTTCTTCTGGAATGGCACAATTGGTGAATATTGCATCAGTGGCATGATCTTCAGGATCAATTGCAGAATCTATCAATCGAGATTCCTTCATCATGGTTAACAAACAGTTCCAAATTTTAAGGAACATAGAATCTAGAAATCGATCGCTTGTCTTTGATTGTTACTTTTCTTGGGGAGAGCACAGGGATCGCACGTATTTGCCTTTATTTATTTATTTATTTGTTTTTGGGGGGTACAATGGCTGGGCGCATTTGACTGACCATAAAGTTTTGCAGGATGGTGATACCATAGCGCCAATGCAGGACCGTCAAAGTACATAAAAGTGTATAATACTTTTTTAAGGATTATTGGATAATATTTTTCAGGAAGCATTAAGTAAAAATGATGAGAAATTCTTCTTTCAAGAATCCACTAACGGCATGAGGCATTCATCATGTAAGATGAAAGAGGATACGTACATGCCCAGCAACTGTCATTTTGTATAAGAGACTTGTTCAATTGAGATTTCATGGTAGCTAAGGGATCATATATATATATATAGAGAGAGAGAGAGAGAGAGAGAGAGAGAAGACAAGTTCGTACATATCCTCACAGATTAAAAAAGAAAAAAATTTCACCAAAATAGGCAAGTTTCTCCTCGATGATCCTCTCTTTTGAACAATATCTATCAAAGACGAACATAAAGTGGATTTTGCTCTATACCCCAGTATGAAAGTACTCCTACTTCAAGATGGATGTCCATATAATTAAGGCACGAATTGTGCCGGTCTGGAACACATATCTGTGCCATGGGCTTTGACTCCCACCATAACCGAAAAAGAAACTAGGAAAGTACCTGTTTCAGACTCTGTTCGTAGTCTCCCATAAAGACTTTAGTACTCATAAAAAGATTCCCGTTATAGATTATTATTAGATTCCCACCGGTCTACTACGTACGAGAATCGGGTCTACATCAAATTTCACTACATCTCAAGTAAGAATACGAATTATCATCCTTGAGTCGAGGTAGCATCAGTCGAATTAGACACTTATGATCATTCAGTTGATTAAGTGTATACCATTACGGACTGCGTATTCCTTTTTTTTTTTTTAACAAACTGAAATTAAGAATCCAATTATGTCTGTAACATCAACGTCTCTGGAATTAGCATAATAAAGAATAAAAAGCGTATAACCTTGTTTACATTAGAATACCAATATCGAATATCATAATTCTCAGGAGTTAACCACAGTTCCATTATCCACACAGAACTTATCATGGCAGAATTGAAGTGGGATCTCAAAGAAGAAAAATTTTAGAGAATCGGTGAAAGAAATGTGGATAAAATGTTGTTAATTATTCAAAAAAAAAAAAAAAGCATATATAACCAGAATAAATCAGTATGAGCTACTTGAATGACTATCCGATCACATCTTAAAAGAACAAGAAGATCATTTTCTTTTTTTCTTTTTTAAAGATAAAAAAATCCTAATTATTTCATTTACAAATCGAATTTACATGCTAAGTACTAGCTAACATAGATGGTCACGCATGGGTGATACACTTTTAATGAGCATGCCCTACTAAGTAGAGGTATTGTGTGTAATCAACTTCATAGGAAAACAACCAAAGCATGCCCTACTAATAACAAAACTTTGGCAAATACATGAGCTGAAAGTATCAAACTAAGAGCATCCTGCTAGTCACCTTGAGAAAGATCATCCTTGAGCTGGGATCCGTTGTCTATGCACACTTCAGCTGCTTCAGTTATTTCACTAGTTCGTCAATGATCTGTTCATAGACGCCTCATTTCAGCTTGGAAAGCAGGGCTGGAAGTTAAAGTTCGATGTGCAAGAGTCCTTATGTCCTCCCGAGAACAGTCCCGTGAGATACGAAGCAGCTCCCACAAGGCACCTCCGCTGATCATGTCTTTTGCATTTGCTTCTGAAATGTAATTCAAGACTTTTCAGAAAACATTCTATGGTAACTCAAATCTTGTTCAAAGACAATAGAAGAGAGAGATACCATGTTGTGCTAGGTGACACAGTGCAAGCTCAATATGACGCCTGATTGGTGAGGCTTCATTGTTAGCATTCTGTACAATCCATGGAAGTGCACCATCCTCAATCAGAAGAGACCTTCCAGTCTTGGTTCCTATACGATAAACAAAACAGTTAAACTTGCGAAAGAGGATGAAAAGGATGATTTAAGTACATGTGGTTCATAAAAAATAACAGGTATCATTTGACACTTTTTACATGTGCAATTTCATCTATAAGGTACAAGAAAACTTAACGAGTAATTCTTAAGAATAAAGACGAATCTCGTGTGTCAGTGTATCACATGACAAGCAAAGCAGCAACTAGAACACAAGGAATCTCAAGCTTTTCACCTTGCATAGACGCTCTTGACTCGCATTTCGCAAAATTTGCTATTCCACGAGCAACTTGTGCAAGAACATCAGGATGTCTGCATCTGACCATTCCTAGCAATGCTTTGATACCTCCTTCACTTCTTAGTTTCATCTGTAACTTATCTGGATGATGCAGTAGCATGTACTTGTTAGTGACAGAAAGTCACCGATGTAATTGAAATGAACTTTTCATTGAGTAATTGGACTACTATCACATCCCAAAGGAACAAGCTAGCCTCCTTCTTTACATTCAACAAACCCATGATGTCCCTCACAGAAAGATGGCTCTACCCATAGTTGCAACATGAAACGCCCAATCTAAATTTCATTCTCTTTTTAAGAAGAACCTCAGAAGACTACCAAGCCATGATCGGATGAGTAATAAAATTAGACAAACAGATTCACAACAGTGACTGGATACATTTTAATGGTCAGGTGAAGCTGATTTTCTAAATATACAGCCCATCATCGATGACCAAATTTAGGGAAAATGCATCAATATCATCCTCATATCATGAGAAAAAAGGGGAAACAAAAATGAATAATTTGAGTATGTCCACATTTTGTAGCAGGAAGAAGCACTTACCTTCTCTGTTTCAACCGATTTTCATATAAAGTTATCTTTGCATCTGACCTTAATGAAACATATATATAGCTGATCTCATGTATCCATAAACTATAGATCTCCTTCATACCTTGTGGCACAATCTAACAATTTTTTCCATAAATCCACATTGGAAGAGATTAGATAGTTTACCATTCCCACAAAGATTTGCAATGGCTCCAGCAACCATCCGAAGTGTTTGAGGATCCTCAGCATTGGCTGCTGTTATCGACAACAGACCAATACCCCCTTGACCCATGATGAGCTCCTGATTGGTTTCTGATATGACACAAAGGGTTGCACATATGAGGAAAATCATGGCCAAAACAAGTAATATCAGCCAAGAGTGATATATATTCATAGTAATGTACTTGAAAAGTTTACCATTCATTGCAAGATTGGCGATTGCACCTGCTGCCACTCTATGTATGGTCTCATTTTCAGAGCTCCTAAGAAGCATCAACAAGGAAGTAAGACCACCAGCTTCTACAATCTTTTCCTGATTTGTTTCTGCATATTGGATGGAATAGGGAAAGCTTTATCATTGCTGGCAAAAGCAATATTGTAGCAAATATATATATATATATATATATATATATATATATATATATTTTATAAGTAAATTTGTAGCAAATATTAAGTGCTATTGAAGTGAGAAGAACCATATGTACAGAAAGAGAACTTGGTTCAATACAAAACAATATTCATACACAATGTCAAGCATGTATCATGATTTGAAAGAACAAAGTTCTACTTCAATTTCAGTAAAGTATCATAAACAAAGTCAAAATGCATGACAAAAATCACCTTCCTGAACTTTTGCCTTCCAATAGATCACCAAAGAAATCACCCCTAAACCTCCTATAACACTTCACGTTCCAAAGAGGAACCTCTGCTGAAGAACAGACCCTAAATTCAATTGAAACAAGAAAATACAGACTCAAATAAAATTATAACAAAGGAGAACCCAGCCTTCCCTCGCTTACTGATACCAACACCTAGACCACCTGCTATAACACTTGTCTTCATTAACGACTGCAACGGATAAATTTTTCTACCTTCCCAAGAATTGTTTTTATCTTTTATCTCTGTCCCAATTCAACTGTTTTTTTTTTTTTTTATTACTGGCACCGGGTGTCCAGGAATAGCGTCCAGACTAATCCTGGGGGTGCACAGACCCTCGGCAAGGAGTTTCCCACAAGTGCACCTTAGGTAATTCAAGAAAAAATCCTTCAGTCCGATGGCTCCTATAGATTGTTTGCACCCAATGGGATTCGAACCTTGGACCTTGGAGGGAGCATACCACCAAGCCAAGGCTTTTACCACTTGGGCCAACCCCCTAGGGGTTCAATTCAACTCATAGTTATCAGCATAACCTTTGCACAAAAATTTATCACCTTAACCAGTTAAACGAAGAACTTGCGCATTGTTGGCACCAATACTTCTAGCAACCAGAATTCCACCGATGGCCAAATGACAAAATAGCAACAATGACAATACCAACAATGCACTTTCTAGCATTGTAAACAAACTGGGCTATGGGATACTTAAGCTTTGGCCTGATAAATGAAAAACAGCTTGGGCTTGACCCAAAGCTTAAATCAATTTTTGAATGGTTACTTTGATTGAACAAGGTTCAAAGAGCTACTTAACGTGTTTGACATTGTCTTGGCTAGCTAACTAAAGTCAAACAAGCTTCCACTGGAGCTCAAGCTTATTTTAGTTCAAAATCGATGACTTTATAGGTAGTTTGTCTTTCTATATCTCCAAATTAGTATAGCTCAACCTTAGCTTGCAAGCTTATAAAATTCTGGACGTTGTGCTTGCTTTTTCCACACATTTCACTGAAATGAAGAATGAATAAACCTGGCAAAAATCATGCCAGACAATTCAAGACGGTGACATCATTTTCTATAGAGATAAAGCCATTCATTTCCCTACTCAAGGGATTATGTCACCTAGGTCCAGAAGGGCCAAACCAAGCAGCTCAAAAGCCCTAGACACTTTGCCATTGATTCCCCTAATTTGAATCATCATTAAAAGTGTGGCTCTTTTCTCTATGTTATAATAACTTTTCTCTCCGTACACTTGCAAAAATCATGATGCTGGTGCTTCGCCGTTACTGGAGTCGCGCTACTAGTGTTCGGGTTTCATGGTTTTTTTTTTTTTTTTTTTTAGCGCTTTGTGTTACTCTATTTTATCGTTTGTTTGACTGTGATAGAGTTGAGTCATAATGTTATTATTGATTATAAGACTTTTGAGTTTAAAAAGGAAGATGATAGGCGGTGGAGAATCACCAAGAGTAGCATTCAAATAGTTAAACGTATTTTCATCAATCAAGAAGCTTTGGCTTGGTTGGCTGCCCAGGTGAAGGAATGTACAGTTTCTGGGGGACCCTCTGAGTTTCTTAGAACTCGTAGAAGGGGGAACCAGGTCCTAGTGATGCACAGACGACTCAACTCGCACGGCAGGTTCTTTTCCTTGTCGGAGTTTGGGCATGAGAGGAGGCGTGGTCTGATAGTAGTACCGGCAGGGAGGAAAGGGGGCGGATGGAGGAACTTTGGAGAGACCTTGAAGGAGTTGTTAGCTCCAACCTCTATTTTGGGTGAGAAAAACAGAGGCAATGGAAGGCTGCCCCCACCATCAACGATAGTGCTTAAGCCCTTCGCACGGTCATACAGAGAGGTGCTCGAGGTGCCTCGAGCAGTGAATACAGCAGAGAGAGTAGGCTCGGCAGGTACAAGAGGGTCTTCTTCTTTAGTGATTGCTCAGAGTTGTAAGGAGAGTGGCAGGGCAACAGTCGGGCTGAATGAGGAAATGCTTCCTCGGGCGTTGGCTGAGATGGAACTACAAGTGGGTGTATTGTCTGATAATATTAGTTGGCTGAAACGGTGCGTCAAGGGTAAGGTTGTTGGGGACGTGGGCCTGGGCTTGGGCCAATTTCCTACAAGGCCTCTTCAAGCTGGACAGTTATCGGGCCAGTCTATTGGGATTGGGCTGGGCAAGGGCTCAAGCCCAACACGGGTATGGAGGGATAAATATCAGGTCTTGCCTGATACACTGGTGCAAGGGAGTTGTCCCTTCACCACGTCGTTGATACGTGATCAGCTAGACCCAGCTCCGGCACAAAAAGGATGGCCGGCTCCAGACAACCACCCTGGTGGGTCAGCAACGTCAGATTGCCGGGGGGAGTGCGAGAACCTCAAGGAAGGAGAAGTTAGAGAAGACTGTGTTGGAAAAGGAGGTTCTGATGGGGAGACCAGCATACCTACCCCAAGGTTGGGGGAACTGCCCTTGAGGGGGACACAGCCCAATTTTGGTGGCGCAAGTGAGAGTAGCAGTTCTAAGTTGCCTTCGGACGAGTTTAAGGAGGGGTGTTCTTCTGGGCTTACGGGGGCAAGGGAAGTGGGCCTTGTTCCTAATGAGCTAATTGGTTACTCAGGGGAGGTGGGGTCTAAAATAGAGGGGAGAGTTACAGGGGAAGAGGTGTCGGATGAATTTTTAAGGGGCTTACAGATGGTGGTCAGTGAGGATGGGAGTGATCTAAATGAGTTGGGTAGTGCTTCAGGGATTTCTTGTGTGGGTAACGAAAAGCAATTCAGGGCTCTTCTGGTGGCCATTGAATCTAGTTGTTCAACGGCAGTAAAGTCAGCTGCTAAACAAGACAGAGAGTTGAGAAGATTAATGTGCACTATTAATTACGATAATAAGGAGAATAGTGTTGGGGGGGGGGGGGGAAGACAAAGGGGAGGGGGAGCAGTTTTTCTTATGAAGCCTAAAATCATATCGTGGAATGTCAGGGGGATTAACGATGCTAATAAGCGACTTCACATTCGTTCTCTTCTTCGCAGTTGGAAAGCTGATACTGTATGCCTCCAAGAGACTAAGCTAAGCCATGTTGACAGGAATATTATCTGGAGCTTATGGGGTTGCTCGTTTGTGGGATAGAGTTTCTTAGCCTCTTTGGATGCTTCTAGAGGGGTTTTGTTGATGTGGGATATGAGAGTGGTGGATCTAGTAGAGGATTGCATAGGGAACCATTCAATAGACATCTCTTTTAAGAATGTTTTGGATGGTTGGAGGTGGGCTCTTGTGGGGGTGTATGGGCCTAATATGAATAGAGATAGACGATTGTTGTGGGAGGAGCTCGTGGGAGTGCATCATATTTGGGAATTACCTTGGGTTGTGTGCGGGGATTTTAACGTGGTACGCTTTCCTTGTGAGAGGGTGGGGACTACTTTGAAACGGGCTATGGAAGACTTTTCGAAACTCATTTTTATCTCAATTTGATTAATCTTCCTCTAGTGGGGGGGTTTTACACTTGGTCTAACAGTAGAGGGGGTCAAGATTGGACAGATTTCTAGTCTCTTCTTCATGGGAGACATATTATTCGGATCTAATTCAGAAGCGTTTGCCATAGGTATGTTCGGATCATTTCCCCATTTTGCTAGATTCTGGTGGTTTCCATGGGGAAATGAGATACTTCAAATTTGAAAATATGTGGCTCCAAACGGTTGGCTTTGGGGAGAAGGTGAGGAATTGGTGGGCCTCCTACTCTTTTCATGGTACTCCCAGCTTTATTGTGGCTTCTAAACTTAAAGCCCTCAAGTTGGATCTGAAGAAGTGGAATATTGAGATTTTTAGACACACCGATGAGCAAAAGAGTATTCTGTGGAAAAAGTTGAGTTCGCTAGAAGAGGGAGGTAAAGGAGGAATCTTTGTTGAGAAAAATTGAGGTGGTGTCCGAAATAGAAAGGGTTTTGTTGTTAGAAGAAATCTCTTGGAGGCAATAGAAAGGGTTTTTTGGACAATATTTGGAACCCGACTCCCGTGGGTGAACAGTGACGCGAGAAACACTCGTGCCGTGTGAGACTACCTCGCCGCCCCTTGACCGGCGAGTGGTGGCTCACCGCTGACCCAGACACCTTCGCCGAGCCCCGGCGACCTCACGGAGGGTTGCCCGGAGCTGGTCATCCCGCCGGCGATAGATACACCTGTGCGCAAGGAGTGTTACCCGTAAGAGAGAAGCTCATTTCGCCGTACCTAGGTCGGCAAGTGGCTCCCGGCGGCACAGAAAGGACCAACGAACCCCGGCGTATACGCCGAGGGTCGTCCGGTGTAGGTCATCCCTCCGGCGACCTGCTTTTCTTCAAGATCCTTTTCTGGGATCTGTTTCTGGCGCCAAGAAAACAAATCTGCCGAGCAGTGGTCCTTCAGCAGTGGTCCTTACCTTTGCCGAGCAGTGGTCATTCATCGTCTCTCAAAACACTTTGGCGAGCACTCCGGCGAGTCTTTTGGGATTACTCCGTGGTCAACCTTAACTGGTTTCAATGTGATGATGAATGGCTGTTGAAGGAGGGGAGTTGGCCAGTATGGGTTCTTCTATGGTGTTAGTCATAGAATCTAAATCCTTCACTTTGGTGAAGGAGGGGAGTATGTTGGCCATTACTGAAAGGGGTCGAAGGGTGATCTCTAAGCTGGTTTTGGGTTCAACAACAGTGCAGTGGCTGGCTAAAGCTATGGAAACGTGCACAAAGGATGAAAAACAAGATTTTTTCTCCACTGTCCGAGAAGGTAGACGCAGTTTCACGACACACCGATGCTCAAATGCTCGAGGACGTTACATGGCGGTAGAAGAATATGGTGGTGGTGGGAGGAGGAATTTTATTTTCATTCCTGAGGAGGGGGGCAGTGGTTGGAGAAGGATGGGGGAGGTGTTGCGTGACTTCGGCAAGAGAGGGAGCGACAATTTGAAAGGACAAGGTGTTGCAGGACATGGCTCTGCTAGAGAGTCGCGTAGTAGACATGTCGGTGACATGTCAGCGAAGGAAAAATTGGAGGTGTCCAAAGATTCAAGTACATCCGCAATGGCGAGACAGTCCTATGCGGCAGCTGTAAAGTAGGTCCTTCGGGAGTTCAGAGTGAAGGGGATCTGCAAATCACGTCTCAAGACCAGCTTGTCGAGTCCTTAAAGGTGAAGGAAACCCAACTTGTCGAGTTGAAAGCAGCGATAGCTTTCTTGTCTTCTAAAATAGACCGACTCTCAGCTGGAGACAACAAGGTTATAAGAAACAAGAAAGGACCGAATCATTCAAACCCAGTTAAAGGAAAATGAAAGATTGGATTCGGATCTAGATCCAGGGGAGTATGGCGGGTCAAAAAGAAATCCGGGTTGTTTGAAGCAGGGTCTACATCGGGTATCGGCGTAGAGACATCAAAAGAATGTCATTCACCTCATGTAACACAGGATAGACCGATAATCGGTACTACACCCTTGGTATCCGAAACTCTCTCGTCAGAGTTGAAGGAAAATAGTGTATTGCCGAGGTCTGAAGGAGATGTAGAATCCCTAGAGGTGAAGGGACTTGCTGTCACCCTAGAATCTCCAATGGGGACCATGTTACCATTGGATCAAACCAATGGAGTTGCGGGAGAACCAAAAGATTTGGCGTTGGTGCCTCATGTAGATGAATGTACTGTGTCTGTGGATAACGTTGCTCCCCTGGTGTCTCTTCCACCAATAGCGGACTGGATTCTGCCTAAAGTTAACGAGATTCAACAATTTGTGGGAATTTCACGTGGAGGATGTGAAGACTAATTCAATGAACTAATCACTGCGATTGAGGCAAGCCACACGCTTGAAACCAAAAGTTTCAAGAAAAGCAGGGAGTTACAGCGTCTTTTTAGTACAATCAACTACGACGCTAAGGGTGATAGCTCAACCAAAGGGAAATCTAAAGGGAGGACATTGTGAAGACGGGAATCAAGGGTTTGGGATTGGGTGTTCAGGTAGAATTTTAGTTCTACAAGAAACAAGGGTTGGGGACCGGTTTGGTGTTTTTGGATTGTTCTTTTCATGGGCTTTTTGGGTCATTAGGGACTTTTTAGGTCATTTTGGGCAAAGTGTTTTCTTGTATACATTTAGTGTACTTGGTTTCTCCTTTGATATATAATATTTTTACTTATCAAAAAAAAATAATCTAGGATGACGTGGTTGAAGGAGGGCAACAAATGTACTAAGTTCTTTCATAAAATGGCGAATTCCCACAGGCGTAATAATGTGATTGAGGTTATTCATTCTGGTACCACAGTGCATCAATCTTCAGCAGACATTCAAGCCCATATAGAGAATTATTATGAAGAGCTTCTTCAAGAGACGGAGGTGTGGCGTCCTAAATTGGATGGGTTACATTTTGAACAGCTGGATGGTAGTGCAGCGAGTTTGCTAGAGAGACCATTTGAGGAGTCCAAAGTGCTGCAGGTGGTGAGAGGTATGTGCAAAGACAAAACTCCGGGTCTGGATGGTTTCTCTATGACTTTCTTTCAAGAGTGTTGAGATATAGTGAAAGAGGATGTGATGAGGGTCTTCCATGAATTTCATTCTTGCCAAAAGTTTGAAAAGTCCCTTAATGCTATGTTTATTGCACTCATCCCGAAGCTAGCAGGTGTCATTGAATTGAAAGATTTCCGCCCCATCAGCCTGGTAGGTGGGATTTATAAAATTATTTTGAAGGTGCTAGCTAATCGAATGAGTTTGGTGATGGGTAAAATCATTTCCAAGCCTCAAAATGCTTTTGTACGTAGCCGGCAAATTTTAGACTCAGTTTTGGTAGCAAATGAGTGCCTGGACAGCCGGCTGAGGGCAGGTATTCCAGGAGTCCTTTGCAAGTTAGATATGGAAAAAATCTACGATCATGTGTGCTGGATTTTTTGATACATATGTTGAGAATGTGTGGTTTCGGAGATAGGTGGTGCGGTTGGGTGAAACATTGTGTATCATCCGCTCGGTTTTCTATTTAAGTTAATGGGCAACCTTGTGGATTCTTCCTGAGCTCGAGGGGCTTGAGACAAGGGGACCTGTTATCTCCCTTTCTCTTTGTTGTAGTGATGGAGGCCCTGAGTCGTATGGTGGAGGCGGCGGTAAGAGGAGGTTTTATTGCTGGTTTTTCAGTGGGCAACACTAACTTTGGTGTTTTTTCCATTTCTCATTCATTGTATGCAAATGACACTTAAATTTTTTGTGATGCTGATAGTGGACAATTGCAAGCTTTAAGGGCTGTTCTTTTGTGTTTTGAAGCAGTCTCGGCCTTAAGGTGAATTTGGGAAAGTCGGAATTGGTCCCGGTAGGGGTGGTGGATAATATCAATCATTTAGCAGGTTTGTTGGGGTGCAAAGTGGCCTTTCTTCCTATGAAATACCTTGGCCTTCCTTTAGGGCCTCTTTCAAAGCAAAAAACATATGGGTTGGTGTTGTAAAGAAGGTGAAAAAAAAAAAGATTAGCAGGTTGGAAGCGGCTCTACTTATCAGAAGGGGGGAGACTTACCCTCATCAAGAGTACCCTCTCCAATTTTCCAACTTGTTTTCTATCCCTATTCCCTTTACCGGTGAGATTGGCCAATCAGATTGAGAAATTGTTTAGGGCTTTCTTGTGAGGTGATATGGGGGAAGAACATAAATTTCATCTAGTGAGTTGGCAAAAGGTGTGTTGTCCGAAGGAGTTGGGAGGCTTGGGGGTGCACAACCTGTCCTTTTTTAACAAAGCCCTCTTGGGGAAGTGGTTGTGGAGATTTCAACTGGAAGAGGACTCACTATGGAGATTGGTTATTATTCGGAAGTATGGTTGTGATTGGGGGGGTTGGTGTTCCAAGGAGGGCAAGGGTACCTTTGGTGTAAGCCTTTGAAAATTTATCAGAAAGGGGTGGGAGGAGTTCGTAAAACACACTAGTTTTGATGTGGGAGTAGGGACAAGAATCAATTTTTGGTTTGATTTATAGTGTGGCAAGAGTGCTCTATTCACTGTTTTTCCAAGTGTTTTCAGATTGGCTGAAAATCAGCAAGCCGCTGTTTCAGATGTAATGTGTCGTGCCAATGGGAATGTTTTGTGGAATATGATCTTATCCAGAAAAGCGCAAGACTGGGAACTGGACGAAATGGCAGGTTTTTACAGCCTTTTATATTCCAAGAAGTTAGGAGGAAACGAGGGATAGAATGCTGTGGAAACATTTGGGGCTCAAAATATTTTCTGTTAAGTCCTTCTATAAAGAGCTGGCAGCTCATCAACCCATTCGGTTTCCTTGGAAAGGTATTTGGAGAGTTCCTGCATCCCCAAAAGTCTCTTTTTTTGCTTGGACTGGTGCTTTGGGAAAGATTTTGACGGTTGACAATTTAAGGAAACATGGGATGATTGTGATGGAATGGTGATACATGTGTAAAAGCAACAGCGAATCAATTGAGCACCTATTCCTGCATTGTGAGGTGGTGAGGGAGCTATGGGCAAGTATTTTCAGCCGAGCCGGGTTGTCCTGGGTCATGCCTAAGAGTGTGGTGGAACTTTTAACATGTTGGAATAGGCATCATCATTGCTCCCAACTGGCAGCGACATGAAGGATGGTTCCTTTGTGTCTATTGTGGTGTATATGGATGGAACGCAACGAGAGATGCTTCAACAACAAGGAGAGAAATGTGGGGGAATTATGGAATTTTTTTGTGTTTTCTTTAGTTCAATGGTTGGCTGCTATTGTACTAAAGGGAGGGAATGTTCACGAGTTCTTGTTTTCTTTTCAGATTTCTAGAATGTAATTAGGAGTCTCTCTTGTATACTTCCTGTGTACATGGGCGTTGCCTAGTTTCATTCAATCAATAAAATTTCTTACTTATCAAAAAAAAAAGTGTGGCTCTTCCTAGAAAAATCCATCTCAAGACTCAGAATAATAGTGAAATGGTTCAGAATTCAAAAACTGTGTCCAAACGAGATAAATCAACTCTACCTTACTTGACGTGAACTCAAGTCTCAGCAACTAACCCCCTATCTCCCCATTTTAATTGAATTGAAAACACTAAAGCCTGACAAAAGTAAAACGCATTACATTGCCTACATTATGCAAGAACTAGAAAAATAAGAATAACTATCAACTGAAAATGTAACGATAACGTAAGACCATATTGCAAGCATATTATGATAGCGGATATCAGAATGATCAGGTGATAAATTAGAAAATAATGCAAGGAAATACAGGCACCTTCAGCAGCTAGATTTGCAACCACTTTCACAGCGTGAATTTGCAAGTCAGCATCTTCTGATTCAAGCAATGACAAAATCTTCTGCAATCCCACTGTAAGAATATTGAACTTTATCAGGAAGAAACGCCAAGAAAGTAAACAGAGAATGATTTCAAATGAAAAATAGATGTCAGAACAGGCACTGAATTTACCTTGTTCAAAGAGTTTGGCTATTGAGGCCTTTTCCCCATTTCCCGGCTCTTGCTGTTGAAGTTTAACTTGAGAGAAGAGAGAATCTAGATCACCAGGAACTTTACCAGACCCACCTCTATCAAGTCTTCTTCTTGTCTACAGATCCAGTATTTAATTTATAACTCAAATTTAAAATGCTACTTTTGTAGACGGAGATATGTACCATGAACATACTCTAGTGCCATGGAGAGAGAGAGAGAGAGAGAGAGAGAGAGAGAGAGAGAGAGAAAACGACAGAAAATATCATGAGTAATTCCCATAAATTGCAAGCTCTCATCATGAGAGTAAATCAGTCCAGAAAATGTCAAGATAAGATTCATATTGCAATAGATTTTCCAAAAGATCAAAATGAAATCACTCTGTGTTGTCTGTAGATACCCCAAATAGCTTAAGTAATCAACTTGCACTAGACTTTCAATACTCTATGCTTAGGCCTCCAACCAACAATTAGCAATAGGAAATTGTCGTTGCTTCATTTCAATTCAAATTTTCCTTTATAGGCCTCCTAATCTTCTGCTCATGAATGACAGCAAAATTAAGGCATGGCTTGCTGCTGCCCAGGCTTGCAAAATCAAGGAAACCACGATATGGAAGGCTCAAAGTGTCTGCCCACCATGCCACTTGCCCAAAACCACCTTGTTTTGCTTCATGCGATGGCTGCAGTGGTTGGCTTGTGCCTTGAATGCGTGGTGCAGCCAAGGAACAAAAACCAAGAATATGCTTTAAATAGCACATCTTAAACACAGTTCGTGTTTTTATCTCAAACAATTACTTGGAATAGAGAAGAAATATTCTTCCTAGTAGTAAGATTTTAAATCCCACCTTTTGCAGGAATGGAGGTGCCTTAGGAACTAAGAATCCCAACACTCACTTAATGAAAACCAACTTTCAAAAAATCATCAAAAGTTTTACATTCAGAGTCCAATTAATAAACAATGAACAAACCCACAAAATTTATGATCCGTGATCACATAACCCAAGTATTGAAGGATTTCTGGCAAGACTATCTTATCAACCATACTTCATTTCTACCAGATGAGAGAAAAAGGCAAGGATTATGATACAAAATTCCAAGGAAGGACGTCACTGGATATCATCCAGACAAAAACTTAAATTCAAACTAAGCCAAAGCTTTGTAAGTTCCAAATAAAGCATACCTCCTCAGCTTCAAAACTTATTTGAAGCAACTGACTATGCAGTATTGCTATTTCTCCTTCAAGCTTCTCTTTCTGGCGTGCCTCATCTTCCAGCATCTTACGAAGCTTTATGATCTCTGAGTTCCCTGATGCCTATCATACCAAAAGTAGCATTCTACGTAAGATTAAGATACCAAAGATTGGGGAAACAGGGAGAGAGGATGACGACCATAGACAAGCCTGAGAAAATAATTGTTTAGAGATACATAAAACATACCTCTGACCTTTTCCATTGAGCTAGTTGACTTTTAAGGCTATTAACTTCCTCCTCAGCAGCCTTCGTAAGAAGACTTTCTTTTTGAAGTAGTTTTTTCAGCTCAGAAACTTCCTCAACGGCAGAGATCTTGGAACTCTGAACCAATTTGAAAATGGAGGAATATCTTAAGAGAAGGTTTCACATGTGCACCATTTATAGGGAAAAAAGGACCAAAAGGATCAAACCATTCGTATTTGTGAATTACAGAATTTAACACCCACAATTTGGAAGAACCCACAGCAATGGACAAGTAAGGCTAATTCAAACCGTTAAAGAGCATTCTGAATCTGACAATACGGACAAAAATTTCAAACCTTTGATACTAATGATTTTACTCTCCTACTCTACTAAATAATTTTTAGTTCTTACTGCTGCAAAGGATGATATGGCCAAGAATGGCATCTTTAGTGTGCCCCCCCCCCCCCCCCCCCCAAACAAAAAAAAAAAAATCATGTCACAAAACACACTCCAGCGTAGGCTACAACTGAATGAACATTTTCAAGACCGCTCATATTCTGGGACCATACAAAGTATAACCCTTTTGCCTTCAACAAGTGCTCCCCTCAACCATCCCATCCTTCTACCATAAACCTTCATAAGCCTCTTCATACACAGCAAGTTTCCATCACTGATAGTTTGAAACTCTGGAGCTCATTTTTGTATTAAAATGATGCTAAATTTGATGGGACTACCGCACCTTAAGGCAGCATAATAAAAAAAAATAAGCACGTGATGTGCAAACCTTATCAATTTAGTTATTGGGCTTTTGTTTGACTTGATTAACAGTTAAAACGCAGAAAGCAAACATCTTCAAGATTTGTAAGAGCCATATAATGCGTAATCTTTGTATGCAGTTCAAATAAAGCTTCAGTTTCAGCTATTCTTCAAGATTTCCAACTCGAGTTGAACCCTAAAATCATTTTTTTCATTAAGGGAAATGAAACTTGGTGAAAATTGCAGCTAGCGAAAAGGTCACAAAGAATAATGAAGATAAAATACTATTGATCAAAGAAAGGATAAGGAAGACATATATCCTGGTGTGAAGGGGAAACAGACAAAAATTGTAAGACGTGTTATATACGCCATTTTTGGCTTCTAAGATGATTATATCTAGCATATAACACCATAAACCAAAAGAGACAATGAAAATAGCATTAGTAAAAATACCATGCATGTACCTACAGTTTGTTCAATGATAAATGAAAAGATATTGAGTTTAAAATAAGATTGCCTCTGTGTTAGATGTCAAAGCAGAGCAATCGTCCTCACTTCCAACTGGAACTTTTTCAAAGCCATGTTTTTGCTGATTCTTCACCAATTGCTCTTCAAGTTTCTTTATTGATCCCATATAGTCTCTCTGATATTTTATTCTTTCTTCCTTCAAAAAGAGAAGGCATGCATGGATTTCAATATGCAATTGGAAAAGCAAGATAGTTGCTAAATGAAGTTCAAGTGGCAATTAAACTCGCAGATAGCACAAAGTTTCCCCTTACAACAACTATTCCCATTAAGAGATTTAAAAATCTCTGGAAGTAAATAGTTTAGCTTTCTCCAAGTTTTTTTTTTTATAAGTAAAAATTTGTTTCTTCAAACAAAGTCAGATTAGTCATATAGATGTCGCATCAAACCAAGCCATGTTTCTAACCGGACAAGCTTTCTCCAAGTTACAAAGTCATGTAAAAAATCCAACAGCTTTCTTGAGGGAACAGAATAGATAAACATATAATTGAAAATAAATATAACTTTTAAAGAGGCCACTGTGCATTTGTCTTTAGAGAAGCACCCAGAGACACCAATGACAATGCCTACAGTTATGCGGGAAACTGTAGGTGTAAAGGCCTTGGGCTTAGGGGTATGCTCCCCCAGATCTAAGGTTCAAATCCCTTGGGTATAAACAATCTCTAGGGGCCATCAAACTGGAGAATTTTTCCCTTGAATTACCCAAGGTGCACTTGCGGGAAACTCCTAGCCAAGGGCTTGTCCACCCCTGGGATTAGTCAGAACGTTGTTCCTGGACACCGGGTGCCAATAAACAAGATGCCTATGGTTATCCCCTCATACTCTTAAGATACAAGCCAAGGTACCAGGACAAGCTATTGCAAGTAAATCTCAAGTGGATTAGAACATCAAGATATGACACAATATATACATATTCCACCATAAGGTACAATCATGTAACAAAGGCCCTCCCTCCCTCCCACATGTATCCACACGTGCATTTGCAAATGTTAGCACATACGAGATTGAAGATATAGATAAGTAAATTTAGTGATTACCTCCATTGCATCTTCGTAGTTTCTTTCGACCTCAGAAATACGATTTTGCGCTTCTGTAGTAATTCTTTCGATTTCATTCTCAAAAGCTTTCTGCTGCCTCTCATGTTCAGCAATAAGTTTGTCTAATTGTATGTCTAGCCTTCTAGATAAACTTTTGTAATCAAATTCCTCCTTTAATTTCAGCATATTTTCCACCTTCATTGCCTATGAGATAACAATACATTAGCACCTTCAAACGATACAGGAAAGCATCAAGTCAAAACAAACATTATGTGGTCTGAAGTCCCCCATAACTAATTTCTGCCCTGAATCACACAGTTGAGGTCCCAGCACACAGGAACATCATGCAGAATATGCTAGTGGTCTGTTATAATGATGTCCATAGAGAAGTGAACTAGTAAGAATAGAATTTTAGAATGTGAGAGGAAAAAGCACTGATTTCGGAACCCACCCTCTGTCCGAACATTATGGTACTTGCTGTCTCTCCCCGATGACGTGGGGATGGACCAATAGTAATAACCAGAGAAGTTCTTGCTGTGCCTGTTAAAATTATTCAATTTTAGTTCACATATATAGCAATACCAAATTATGTACCGAATGTACTTCATAGAATTGGGAGAAAAAAAAAAATAAGAAGCATGCTGGACATTTGCATGCAGGTACAATGGCACTGCCAACGATGGAATAATCTGCCAAAAGAAAAAGGTTTCCTGAAACTGTATGTACAGTCCTAGGAATAAAATCACCATTTTTTTATAAATCTCATGCTCTGAACAAGGTTTCTTAAGTATAATGATTATATATATTTTTTGGGTGTATTATAATAATTACATATTGAGTTAGTGAATCCAGTCTTAGTGATTCAGTGCATAGAAGAATCAGCAAGAACTGATGACTCAGAGGTCTTCATCCCAGAATCTGTAACAACATTTTGAACCTCTAGAAATCAGCCACATCTCATTCAATCATTTAGGGGATGCTTGGGGAATGAGATGAGGTGCAAACTCTGTGAATAGTAGTGAAATGATTTGTGAATAGTAGTGAAATGGTTTGAGTTAAGACGTTTTATGGGGTTTTGGAAAATGAGAGAAAAAAAGTTGAATAACAATATTATAAAGTTAAAATATTATTTTTTAATATTATTTTTGTTTTGGGATTTGAAAAAGCTGAATTGTTTTGTGTTTTGTTTGGAAGTTTGGGAAAGTTGTAATGATTAGGTAATTGATTAGATGAAAATTTTAAAAATTTGAAATTGAAAAGTGTATGTTTGAGTGGTGTTTGGATGTTGAGATGTAATGACTCATGTGATGTGATGGGATGAGATGAAACCATCTCCACATCCAAACAACCCCTTAATTTCTACATATCTTAAGGACGGAAACATGTCCCAAAATGATTTGCTCAAGAATTGAGTTCACCCAAAACACAAAAGGCAAAAGACTTCATATACATGTGATCATACCACCAAAGGAATCCCTAAGCAATCTTGTAAGCTTTGAATCACGAACAGGAACATGCACACTATTCTCAGCCAGTGCATTAATGCACTTTCCCAATGCACTCAAAGACAGATTAATAGATTTCGCTTCCTCTAGTGTGTGTCCCTCGCTTCCTGCCACAGAATATATTTATCGAAAAAAAGAACTTCAATATG
This sequence comes from Cyclocarya paliurus, assembly GCA_029856935.1. Lineage (NCBI taxonomy): Eukaryota > Viridiplantae > Streptophyta > Magnoliopsida > Fagales > Juglandaceae > Cyclocarya > Cyclocarya paliurus. The sequence goes on from CM056948.1 coordinate 6,248,692, forward strand.
TGATAGATTGGTTAACACATAGAGAGACCCCCCCCCCTCCGGAACAGAAAAAGAAAAGAAGAAGCTAAAGGCATTAATTTGTTCTGTGCACTTCATTTCCCAGAATCCATAAATATGACATCTAAAACTGGAATATAGTTGTTATTCCACTAGCTGAAAAAAGTAAGGTGAAAATCTTGCAAGAGGACTTTATCCGCAACAAAGCACAGGTGCAAACTCACACACAGAATATAAATCATATTCAGCAACTCGGAACAACTCCCATTCTAGTAGAGTTAAGTGTGCTCCCAGTTTGTTCCCAACTAATCATCATTACAAGTGATTTGTTTGCAGTTTTAAACAACGTAAGAGAACACTACCGGAGCCAAAAACCTTTCTTTTGCATGAATGGTCAACCGTCCACACGAATACTATATTTAGTTCTCCTATATATACTTCCAGTGTACTTGGGTAGCACTCCCTGTTTTTTAAATAAAATTCTTTTTCTAAAAGTTCTTTAATAAAATTCGGTGTCATTACTTAGCAAAAAAAAAATACTTCTCAACTTGGCTGACCAAAAGATCACCTTGAAAGCAAAATATTGAATTATAACTATTAGCTTGTCATAGAGATATACAAAAATTTGACACTTGCAAGCCCAAATGTCATCATGAGCAATCCCTACTATAAACTAAGTGAGAGGGAAAACTACCCAGTATAAAGATACAGATTGTAACATGATCTAGCAAAAATTTAAGAACCATAAGGAAGCTGTTAATTCATGAATGAAGAATGGTAACATAAAACAAACAACAAGAAAGAAGTGCCAAGTTATTAGAAGGGAAGAGCACTAATCAAGTCCTACTGTTGTGCTCACATACCTGACTTATCAATACGCTCTGAACCAGCAAGATCAACCACAACTAGTTTTCCCTTCCGAACAATGGCAGGCTTTAATGTTTTCATGTGGGGGTTGTTACCATTTTCACTTGAAAGAGCTGAATGTTTTCCCTTGATAGACCTCTTTACATGTACCTGCAGTATTAGAGTTCTCTGTTAATGCTCAATTAATATAGTAGAAGATTTTTCATATAAGTGTAAATAAGCTCCAAGAAATTTCAAGAGCACAAGCATCACAAAACAATAAAGTGCATTTATCCACCATCAGTATAGCGTGACTACGAGAAGATTCTGTATTCAATTTTGTGTTTGCAGCAAAGCGGTGAGCTTCCCCTAATCGTAGCAATTCTACAAAACTTTTCTGGCCCCTGATTTCCACTAGGTTAGCCCCAGGCAGTGAAACATCGCCAGTTTTGGGGTCTTCCACAATTGGAATGTTATCATTAGCAGGATCAAGAAGGTCCTGAATAGTCTCCATATAAAGCTGCATGTATATGTAACCAAAATGTTAAGCATGAACTTATAACAGTGTTGGCAGAATGTTTAATGCATACTTCAGCACATGAGATACATTTAAAATGATAATGAAGTCAAACATCAATAAACTAGAAATAAAAATTAAACAACAACCTGAAGATATGAGACAGAGACAGAATCAGTCTCCAAAGAAACATCTGCCAGAATATCCTCCATAGCACGCACCATTATTCCACGAGCAGCTGTGTCTTCCTCTCCAAGTCGTCCAAGAGTATACGTTTTACCAGTACCAGTCTGCCCATATGCCATGATGGTCCCATTGTAACCATCCAGGACACTCTAATACAAAAAGGAATGTCACTTGGAGGTTACATAGAAAAAAAAAAGGAACAAGAAACAAACTTATTCAAATTCATAATGAAGAATATAACACAGCTCCTGCATACTTTCCCGGCCACGAGGCATATGACAGGTGAAAACAAAGTACTTTAAAAACAAGAAGCACTAGAAAGGCAAGACGTTGATAACCGTTGCAGGTTTCATATGCATAATTCAAATAAGTGAATGATAGTTTTAGATGTAAGGAACAACAAACACAACATTTAGTTAAAAAGAAAAAAGGACACTCAACTCAATAATACCTTCAGGTGCTTCTAACTTGACACTTCACTTAATCAGAAGCCTACATGATCCAATAGTTTTTTCCTCATTTCTCTACAACATTCTTTACTCTTGGCTTTTACAATTTCTTTTTCTTTTCTTTTTTCTCAGCTTGGATTTCTCAAATTCAAAATACACAATATGATATTTCAAAATAAAAAACCAGATTTCAAATGCATATAAGATTAATGGCAATCCATCACACGTAATGCACACCTCAACAACGGGCTTTGCCACGACTTCATAAACACGTTTTTGGGATGCAAACTCAGTGAGCACTTCATCAAACTCATAAGTGTCCGAGTCCCAATTGTTCTTTCGAAGTTTTAACCTTTTAAGCTGAAAAGGGTCACAAAAAATACGAATTACTGTGCCGTAAACAGGTAATGAAACCATATAGAATAAGTATTAATATCAGTTGAGGAGTACCTCTGGCTGTAATTCTACACAATCAGCAAAGTCAGCGTCTGCCACCGATTCCTCTGCATTACGTGGTCGCAATCTCACAGCTACTCGAACTCTTCCAGGAACTACTCTCAATATAGAAAATATGTAATGAATAATAAAAAGTCTGTCTGATGAATTAAAAAAACACAATTTCTTCAAATAGGAAATCTTACTGGCCAATCATTTTTAATAGTAACAAAGAGAAAAAGGCATAATCTATTTTCCTTACCAGAACCGACCTCTTACTCACCTAACCTCAGAGCTCTTTTTTTATTTTAAGATAAGTAAAATGAAAGTTTTATTGATACGAATGAAGTAGGCGAAGTAACCTCAGAGCTCTAAAAGGACGCAGAGGGTATAAATGAACAATACGCCAATCAAAAAAATTATCTTTTAATAGTAGTAATTCTTCATCCATAAACGCAAAGAAAGTTGATGATCGCAAAATCCAATTAAAAATAACGGTAGACATAATGCCGAGTATTTAACAATTCTTTGTTTTATACCAGTCTGGCTGTCCATCAATTACTTATTAACAGGTAAAGGACTTTCGTCCGTAACTGCTCACAAGGTAATCAATACTCGGAAGATTAACTACAATTAGAATTCAATCTTCGGTCCCATCTGCTTCGTATCTAGAAAGTACTTACGCAATTTTGCTTTCAAAAACAAGAGAAGTAACTCGAAATGCAAAACCCGTAATGCCAGTACCTCCCATTGAATTGTGCACAAGTCACATTTCTTAGATACAAAACCTATACGCACCCAAAGAGAATTGGTAGCCCAAGATCTCAATCACCAAGTACAAGAATTTCAAATTCTTCAAGCAGCAAAGATAGAAAAAACCGCAAAAACTCACCTCCAGCATCGTCCTTGGCGGCTCCGGTGGCGGCACCGATAGAGCCAGTGCTGCTCCGGCGGGGCCCAGAAGAACACAAAGGCTTGGACTTGACAGAGGTCTTGGGGTTCGAGTTCATAGAGAGAGGCCTATCCACCTTCAGAGAGCTCCTGTGAGTCCCATTTCTGTAACTACCACCACCTGAAGTGGCCATTATCAACGAGAACTATTAAAGCTTCAAATTGGGTCTTCCTACTCGGACCATTGAAGAATAGCTCCTGCTTGGTTGTACAGGGGAAAAAAATGTAGCGCAAAAATGAAAATTTTCTTGAGAAAATGAAGAATATGAGAGAGAGAGACCCAACAAGACCCAAGTGTGAAATCTAAGTTGGAAAAGGTAGATTTTAGTGGAAGGTGGACCTAAATCGTGTAGGATGTGACTCAGAGAAAACCGGACCTTGCTTTGATTTGCTTCCTCAGTTGAAGCGTGGAGGGGAGGGCAGAGAGACAGAGACGAGACTCAAAGAATATTTGACTATTTTCTGATATTACTCGAAAAAAGTGGGCCTTTTTTCCCATCTCCTTTCTTCTTGCTGACGTAAAAGTACTTAATGGCCTTGCAGCTTTAAACACCTGTTCACTTTTCTTTGGGGTAGAGCTGGAAATTGGAACCTTTTTTTGGTTCACGGTTTACCGTCGCAGACTCGCGAGTTCATGGTGTCAAAACGTGGCTTCGCATTCAATTCCAACTTCCAAGTTTACAACTGCCGATCAGTTTGTTGAGGTAATTCTTGTACTGTGTAAACTGTACAGAGACATCATGTATGGATGTATTTACATGTGACATATATATATATATATATATGTATATACATATGTATGTATATATATATACAATAAATCTTCCCAACCTCCCAACACTCCACACTCTATTTTTTTTTTAAATTTCTTTTTAATTTTTTTTTATTAAATAATGAATAAAAAATTTGAAATAATTTTAAAAAAATAAATTCAAAAAAAAAACATTAAAAAATATTAAAAAATATGGAGTGTGGAGTGTGGATGAATAGTAGGAGGTTGTGTAGCAAAACTCATATATATATATATATATATATATGAAACCTAATATAGGAAAAAAAAAAAAACCATCTACGGCATCATCACCTTAAAAATAACAATAAGAGTATCAATATACTTATAATCAATTAATACAATCGTGTCACTTCATTAAAAAAAATTCTCAAATTTATAAAACTATCCTCAATTTCACGTAGAATTGCAAGGGAATCATTTTCCCACTTGAAAATCTTACAATCTATTGATCTCTATCGTGATCATGCTTGTCGACAATCCAGAAGAGGCTAATTAACAAGGAACGTCCATTCAATTGATTGGATATTTGATGCAATAAACTCATGACTACTGTTTCAGTGCAGTATGGGAAAAGGATAATAGCACATATATAGTTCATATTGTTCGTTACCACTCGTCATCAAATGTATTAATAACTACCATTCTTAAAACCAGACCAAGGCATCATGATCAGACAACCTTGAGCGATGTTTGGGCGAAGTTCAGATGCTAGACGGGCATCCTTATCTCTTTGAGACGTACACAGCATTAAGGATGAATTCGAAATCCTGAGGAAGGGACCATAAAAGAGTATGTAAAGGAGAAAAGGAGATCAGAGATCAGATAGAGAGAGAGAGAGAGCTTTTGCAAAAAGAAGAACTAAAGTGAGTAAAGATGGAGTAGTACTCATTGTACTCGGAATCTATTATTAGTGACACAGAAATATTTGAATTCAAACTATGGAGCCAAAGATAACCTAAGCTCTCCTACGTGCCATTTTAAGTTGAGATAAAGGAAGATGGAAAAAGAAAGAGAGAGAATTAGAGACATGATGAAGGACACACACACACACATATATATATATATAGGAGATTAATTAACGTGGTTAATTCAATTATATATAATAGTTTGTGTCCATAATGGAAAGGCCCACACGGCTATATATTTCTTATTCACATCAAATATCACAAGATGGCTTGGAAGAAAATATCCACTCGTGATTTTTATGTCAAGGTTTAAAAAAATCATACTTAATTGGATAATAACAAATTATTAATGGATATATAACATGTTAATAAATGTTTTGAATAAGATTGTGTGTTTGTGTGTATATATATATAAGTTGCAATTGATAAGAATAATGTTATATTAATTCAAACAATTCCAATAAGAGTATAATTCATGCGCATCCAACCTCAAATGTCCTCATAATTTGTAATTTGCTTCAAAGTATTAATCACGTTTAGAAAGAAGATAAATATCCTTAATTAATGGACAAGGTCATGATAATGGTACTATTTAATGGATTGTCACGAATTTAATGGAGGAAAACCTCATATATATATATATATATATATATGAGATATAATCTAAAATTTAAACGTAATTTTGAAACGGCCAATTAAAGCCATTTTATATGAATCAAACTATTTTGTTAGCCAACTTTTATAGGAACAATATAGCGAATAAATATGGAGTCATGATATGCGCGCCTGAATTACGGTTGCATTACATGTAACGTGAACAAATAATAAAACAATATAGAATAAGATATACTCTTTATTAAGATAAAATATATATAATAAATCTACCTATTTTCTTCAATTTATAACATTTTAGAATAAATGGTGATTATACATGGTGTCAGAACTAGTAGAGCTCTTGAGTTCGAACCCTTAACTCTTAATTACTCCACTCCCATTTAACTAAAGAGAAATTCTACATGGAAGTTTTGCACCACACATCTCCACCTAATCAACGTGTAATTTATCATTTTTATCATTCTATCTTAATGTTTAAATATGTGTTTAAATAGAATGACAAAAATGACAAATTAGATATTGGTTAGGTAGATGTGTGTGGTGTAAAGTTTCTTTATAGCATTTCTCTTAACTAAACATTAGTCGTGTTGAGTTCACTTATAGAAGGGGAGTCGGGTCCACACATATAAGAGAGTATTAAGACAAAATATAATAATTAAATCTATATTTTCTTTATCAGCTTAAATAAGGAACAATTTCACACTTTTAACCCTAAAGCTTTTAAGCTGATGCCTATTTCTTTACTGACCATTTTGAAATAGGTCTTATAATCTCTTCAAAAGCTATCTAAAACCAAACTGACGCATCTGTAAATGACCCCATTCGTCATTCTTTCATTCAAATCTCCCATGATAGAAGTCGTGGGGTCAATAAAAGGACAATGGGCACCCAATAAGGAGTTCGTTTGACAGACGAATGCTGACTCACTGAGGGACCAAAAAAAAGGACAGAAGTCCAATTCTGCATCATGGGTGCCCCCACCTAATGACACAATGCTTATAATCTTCCCATTCACATACGCCATAATAGTTTTCAACCCTTAAGTTAGTGGTTTAAATGATATCACTCTAATCCATCATCGATCCATCCTACTAATCACATGGTAGGTCATGCTATTGGTAACTTATATTGACATTCAGTTTGTATACACTCATTTAACTCATGTAGCCAACCATCGAAGATAAGGAGCCTACATCAAGTACTCCAGAAGACTCTGATGTGCAACATCGGATGGTCGGAGGTTGTTCTGTCGGATCTACCCATATTAGTGGTTAACATGTCCATTTTTCAGGGCCCTCTTTGTGATATTACTTTACATATGAAAGCAGACTGATGAAGCCCCCTTTGAGGAGTACTGTACAAAACTTGCAACCTAATCAAACCCCTCTGATCAGGCATATATTATTACATGGAATAACTAGGAACTTTTGTCCAAAAAAGAAATTATGTGACATCGAAATGAACAAAGAGGAAAATGGACCAAGAATTTTGCGAGCGCATGCTCATTGTCCTATATATATGGTCCAAGGAGATCATGGCCGCCATGATGATCGGTATTTGTTGAGCAGTCGAATTTTCACATCATGAGATTGGAATTATGTTCTATGTATAAAGTAAATTATTCTTTACCCATTTAGTTCTAAAGCGTGGGAGCTAGCCTAAGAGGAGGGGAGAAAGGATTCCCTTGGTTTGATAGAGACTTCCATCAATATGGGGAGCTTGATCCACCCTCTCAAGCCATATATGAGCTATCTTTATTATCATTTTTCCCCTCCTTTCACTTTGTTCAACAAAGATGGATGGAAATGGAAATTGAAAATCTACTACGAAGTGGAGAAGCCATGGTGGAGTAGAACACAAAGTGGGTTGAAGTTGTGTTTTATTCTAGAAGAGTTATTATTTAATTAAGGTAGGAAAAGTTATTATGTCTGTTAGTTGTTTTATTGCTTTAAACTAATTCATGTCAGTTAAGATTGTTATTTTTATTAGAATATGAGTGGGTCAAGAGTGCATGGCTATAAATACTAGGATCTGTAGTTTATTTTGAATCATCAGAGAGAATATAAAACTTTCGGTTTGTTTCAACCCCAAGTTGATCACAATTTATCATTTTTCATCGTAGTAAGATGTTGGTTCCATTAGACCAATCAGCATTAAAGAGTTCCAAGTTCAAAGCAACTTGTCCTTAAATCGTGCTACCAGTACATGTCAAATACCTCAGCAATATTATTGTCACATGGTTTTCCCCTTGCATGCTAGCTAGCTAGCTGCATCACGAAGTATAGGCAGTGATTCATGAATGCTGTCTATATCATACATACCAATTGATAACTCTACATCAGGTGATTGAGAGAAAGGAAAATTATTTAGGAAGATTCTATAAACATAACAATCAGGTGAACTGCAAATAGCAATTTGGCATGCAGCAGACCATCTTTCTGCAAATTTGGGTGTCGCTCCAAATTTTGTTGCCCGTATCATGTGCATGCGAGGGCCCGGCCACCCTTGAACCATGAAATCCTAAAATAGTAACTCTTGGCACTCCACATGATGATGATGATGATGATCATGTAGACAAAGATCAATGTTTGCCTGTATATGATAATTGTTCTCTTCTCCATTGAAATTATTCAAATGAATGATAATATTATTATGATATTGGGGTAGGGTACGTATTATTTATAGCAATTAATATTGGCCTAAGCACTGGAGAAGGTTCATCCTGCCTATCAAAGAAGGGTCGAATTGCCTGATCATGGAAATCAAGTAATGACACGGCAGCGACTTTCTTCACTTTTATGAGCATTGGCAATGGCCTAGACATTGTCAAGTCTAAATTTTGACTAAAACTTAAGGTTTTAGCTAAAGTCAAAATTTTTGAAGAGGTTAATCCATATTGGACTAGCCATTTCAAAGTCAAAATAATAATATAATATTATATATTTTAATAATTTTTAAATTTTTTTTTTAATATTTTACAAATACACTTCATATATTAATTAATAATTTAATTTTTATTATCTAAACAAACTATTAAATATGAAGAAAAAAGGAAGAGAAAGGGAAGGAAGAGAGAGAGAGCGAGACGAGGAGTGAGTGAGTGAGAAAAGTGATAATACTTTATAATAAAATATTCTTTTGATTTATGAACAGTAACTCACTAAATATGGTTTTGTTTTTTCATGTACTGTAACTCATAACTTGACTTTAAGTGATTTGAGTAGTCCAATGCAATTGATTAATTTTAAAAAAATTTAGTCAAAATTTAGACTTAGCTAATATTTGATTGGTCTAATACCAGTGCTCTAAAATACATGGGACTGCATTTATATGGAATAGTCATGCAATCGGCTTCCAAAGTATATATTTGTATTTAGGGTACCTTACCCTAAAAGCATATCAAGCTTAAGTTTTGAGAAAAAATTTACTCCAATAATATTCTCTATTTTCAGTTCATCGTCAAACTCGTCTCGTCATTTAAATTTTATGCCATTGCTGAGTGGGTTTGTCACCTGATCCATTCTATATATCTACGTCTCATTATTTTGTTTTCCTTGAACTAATATCACATGCGTATAAAGCCACGTCAAGCCCAATAAATTGTCCACATGAATATAGAACACCACATACTATTTCATTTTTTTTTTTTTTCATTTTAAAAGGGATAATCTATCTCTCCTCCCGGCCTCATACTAATTCGGCCTCTAAATTAAGGATAATGATATCCTTATCACTCTAGATTATCCGTTTACTATCCAGATTTTTTATTTTCCTGTCACTTCTTTCTGCCTACTATTGTTAACTCTGTTCATATATTAGAGATTTGACCGTCCGCTTTGGCAGAAGCTTTTTATTCCTCTGAGATATGAAGCTTCTTTATTCAAATCGCTCGCTTTATTCAAGTGGTATTTTTTCCTCGCGCCCAAAAGAAGCTCATCACCGCCTTGGCTCAATACGAAGTGCAAACTCCCATCCCGACGGCGGCAAAACAAGACGGTAGTCTCTTATACACGAACTCTCTCTCTCTCTCTCAGAATAAAATCTTTGCGTTTCGTTTTCGCTAGCCAGCCACCTTTCAACGGTGCTAGCCCAAGAGAAATCACTTGAATGTTTTCCTTCTTAAAACTTCTGGAGTACAATGAGTTGCTAAATCAACAAGTGATTTTCCTTCTAATTTGGAATGGCTACCGATCAAAAAAGATATATAGAATGTCATTTCCAAAACTTCATCTGGACATATCATGTGCAGGAGCGATATAGATTATAGACTGGGTCTCAAGCTATGGAAATCCATCTAAGTACATATATATATATATGCATATATATATATATATGTATATAAAAAAAAAAAAGAGATCAGAGAGTTAACGGAAATCCATATAAATTTTTTGCCATTATTATGTTCATGATGCGGTGATGTGTGTATCTTTCAACTAGTACTTGTGGTGATCTTTAGTTTAGGTACATATTCCTCTACATGTAAAGTAATTTTATGACAGAACTTCCATTGGAGACGAAAATGTAGGTCTGAGATTGGAGAACGAGAGGAAGGGGCTTGAGATTTGAGTTTTGAAATTCAAAATAAAAACGAAAGAGCTTTAAATCTCATACGGCTCTGACTGTCTGCTCAATCAAATCACTAACATATGAGTAGAGCCAACTATAGTAGACGGAACGCAGGGACGCAAGAAAAGAAAAGAAAAAAAATCTGGGTAGTAAACGGGTAATCTCAAGTGGTAAGGACATCATTACCAACAAATTAAATCCCATACTAGGGGTGGCTCATGGAGGCCTGTGGACGAGGGTGTTGATCATTATGAGGCAAATTGGTCTCTCCAATCTCCCATCCGCCAAGGTCAGTGAAGAGGGGAAGGTCGCTCCTCCTCGAGTGAGCCTTAATTTTCAAGGTTTTAAAAATTTAGATTTTATTTGCATGAAAAACAAAAAACCGAGGACTTGAATCCAAAGTTTTAAATTTTGTATTGTATTATACCGTTTTTGTTGCATAGTCGGTATAGAGAAGAATATAGTTTCGTATCGGTCAAAATTCTGACTATTTTGGCCCGTACCGACCTATATTTCATCTTGTACTAGCTGATATTTTGGTCTTTACTTTTTTCTTCTTTTTTGTATTTCTTTAAATTATAAGTTCATTTTTTGACCCTCAATTAGATTATTTATAATTTATATATAATTTATTCATATATAAACTATTATGTTGGAATATAATTTTTATATATAATTTATTCATATATAGCTTATTCCGAAACAGTATCGGTATCAAAATATCTTGTTTCAATGCCTCGATCAAAACGGTCACTGAATCGGCATTCAAAACATTGCTTGACTCGCTAGCTTGACTCGCAGTAGCAAGTCATGCTTTCATGCACATAGGTATTTCTAAAAGAAAAATATTTTAGTTATAAGTAGATCTTATAAAAGTAAACTTATAAATTGATGTGATTAAATATAATATATTAAAATATAAAATTATTTTTCTTATAAAATAGATTTAACGTATTATATGAAAGGAACATACTATTCTCACCGCTCCATTCTATCGTTGTGATTTTTTATTTTATTTTTTATTTTTTTACTTAATGATTAAAAAAGTATTTTTTAATAATATTGTAATTTTTTTATTTTTTTAAAAAATATTTAAAAGTATTAAAAAATACATGTATGAAAAAACAAAAAAAACCTATAAGTACTAACGCTAGCCCCCAGCAGGAGTTGGGAGCAATGGCTGTAGAGCCACCTTATATGAAATCATGTCAACTTTTAGATTTAATTTTGTGAAATCTTTTTATAGTCTTAACACTTTTCTTTTTGAAAACTTACATTCCCAAAATGTCCATTAAAAAACGAAAACAAAAACAAGAAAAATGTGTTACTTTATAAAGGGGGTGCATTGGAAATCAATTGGCGAGAAAATGGTTACACCACTCTTGATTTTCAGATGTGGTACCTGAATTGAATGCTCTTAAGGATGACGCTTGAGGGATGAGAACAATGGTATCATATTTTATAAAAGAGGAATGCTATGTATCAATCACTATTTATTTTCACATTCTATATCTATAATTTTTTTATCAAATATGTAAGTGTTTTTCATAGGATATGAATGTGTTTTCATAATATGTGGGATATGAAATAGTAAATAATAACTGATAAAAAGAATTTTTATTTATAAAATAGTGAAGCTATCTACCGTGTGAGCTGCTTTGATCGGGTGAACTAGATAATGAAATGCAGAGGAACAAGTTACATGATTTCTGTGTCATGCAAACGGCAAAGAGATTGGGGCACCCAATATCACCCACCCTCGTGTCTTCTCCATGTGCCATAAAATACCTATTTTTACGAATGTTGAGCCAAATGGTCTCTAATACACGGACATCAGAAGTTGTTTTCATGGCCTTAGGGCTACTTCCAATGACTGCGGGATGGTCACACCACTCGTAGAATCTCATGACTACCCCCATTGGTTTTTTTTTTGGTAGCCACCACCATAATATAAATTTTTAATTTTAAAAAGATAAATAACATATCTATAAAAAAAATTTAAGAAAAATAAATTCACAAATTAACGTAACTTGATATGATACATCAAATTATAAAATTACTTTTATTGTAAAGTAAAGCCTAACATCTCATATTAAGTCACTTCAATTTCTGAGTTTATTTTTATGAAATATCTTTGTGGTTATAACACTTTTCTTTAAATTTTAAAATTTTAAAAATTAACGAGTTTTTGTTTAAGAAAAAAAAGATCAATTCCAATGATCATGGAGCGACAGTACCACGCCAGAATCCTATTCTGCTAGTAGTCCAACAACCCTGTGGCTTCACGTGGGTGGCTGACCAGTGACCAAAAATGTGCTTATCGGTCCTGCTATCGGTGCCAGTAGTAGGACTCATTATTATTCTATTACTTTTCAGTTTCAAAAAATAGAATGAGTGATGTTTCGGTCAAAAAAAAAATGGAGCTTCGATATTATCTGTTATCAGCAAACAGAGGACAGTAAGTTCTTGTTTGGGGTTGTTGTAGGAGTCTTAAAAAATGTTTAAATAGTTTTGAAATCTCTTTAATGAAAAGAAAAAGCAAGTTGTTTGGGTGTTAAATATTAAAGGACTTTTAATCTTAAATAAACTAAAAAGTACATTTGAATAAAAACATCATTTTGATACTTTTTCTCAAACGTGCTTTTTTAGATAATGTGAAACGTAATTAGAATTTTAGAAAAACTATTAATGGACGAAAATAGCTATACAGTTTTCAAATAATTACAACTTTCAAACTTTCAAGAAATATGGTCATAATTTTTAAAAAATCAAAAAATCATAATTTTATATCATAAATCACTTTTTAAATTTATTTTCAAATAAATGTTAACATGTTTGAAAGTGGTTTAAACATATAGTTACCAAACAATCAAATAAATTTTTAATAGTAGAACTTATTACCAAACATGTTTGGGATTCTAGTGAGAAATATAATTTATAACTTTAGAGCTTACAACTTGTAGTTTAAGGGTGAGTTTGGATGTTGAGTTGAGTTGAGTTGAGTTGAGTTGAGATGATAAAATATTATTATAATATTATTTTTTAATATTAAAGTTATTTTAGAATTTGAAAAAATTAAATTTTTTATTATATTTTATATTGAGATTTGAAAAAGTTGTAATGATGAGTTGAGTTGAGTTGAGTTGAGTTGGGTTGAGGATCCAAACGCAGCCTAAGTAATAAGTTCTATTATTAAAAAGTTATTTATTGTCTAGTAACTATATGTTTAAACCACTTTCAAACATGTTAACATTTGTTTGAAAATAAATTAAAAAAGTGTTTTATGATATAGAAATGACCATTATTTGATTTTTTTTTTTAATTATGATCATATCCTTAAAAGTTTAAAAGTTATAATTATTTTAAAATTATATGAATATTTTTACTTATTGACAGTCTTTTTAAAATTTGAACTATATTCTATATTATCGAGAAAAACAAGGTTGAGGAAGAACATAAAAATAATATTTTTCCTAAAATATAAATTTTAATTTATTTGAGATTAAAACGTAATTTAATATATTATATCCAAACAACTTAATTTTTTCATTATAAAACTTTTAAAGTTAGTCAAGTATTTTCTAAACGCAACTCCAAACATACCGCAAACCATTAGATTGTCGATGTTGTTGAGTTGGTGCTTAGTCATTGTAGTTGGATAGCTATTTGATTTGATCCGATAGAAACTCCAAGAAAGATTTGTTTTTTCTTTCCTGTCGATTGCCCACCTAAAGTAGATGTAGTGCCGTGCCGGCTAGAGAGCGAAAGGGACAGGGACTCCTTAAAGCAGCCGGGGCCGTGTTTCGGGACCTCGTTATAAAATCAGAATACGTTTGATACCCGGGATGCGCAGAAAAGCTGATTATTATTCCTAATAAGTATAGTCATGAAGGTCTGTTTGGAGCTGCATTAAAATTCTTAAAAATTATTTAGAACTCTTTAATGAAAATAAATTAATTATTTAAAAGTCTATTTAGAGTTGCGTTAGAAGTTTTAAAAAATTTTAAAAATTTTCTAATAAAAAAATTAGATTATTTAGTGTTACATATTAAAATACTTTTTAATTTCAAATAAGTTAAAAAGTACATTTGAGAACAAGCATCATTTTGATATTTTTTCTCAAATGTGTTTTTCTAGATAATGCAAAATAGAATTAATTTTTTAATAGTATAACTTATTATTTAAGTTATAAGTTATAAACTATATTTTTCACCGCAATCTCAAACATGCAACCATTAAAAAATTACTTACTATTTAGTAACCATATGTTTAAAACAATTTCAAAGACGTTATATTTGTTTGGAAACAAATTTAAAAAGTTCTTTTTGAGGTAGAAAGAATTTTTAAAGATTATAACCATATCCTTTGAAAATTTGAAAGTTGAAAATATCTAAAATTTGTATGAATATTTTCGTCTACTGACAGTTTTTCTAAAATTTAAATTATGTTCCGCATTATCCGGAAAAACATGTTTGAGAAAAATGATGCTTTTCCTCAAGTGTATTTTTTAGCTGATTTGATATTAAAAGTGTTTTAATATGTAACACCTGAACAATCTAATTTTTATATTAAATAGCTTCTAATGCTATTTAAGAACTTTTTAAGACTCCTAAAGCAATCCCAAACAGGCCCTAAGTATTATATATTAAAATATTTTTTAATCTCAAATAAACTAAAAAATAAGTTTGAGGAAAAATATCATTTTAATGTGTGTTAATAAATAAAAATACTCATACAATTTTTAGATAATTACAACTATAAAATTTTTAAGGATATGGTTATAATATTTAAAAAATAAAATGATCGTCATTTATACCTCAAAAAAATACTTTTTTTAGTTTGTTTCCGAACAAATATAACATATTTAAAAGTGTTTTAAATATAAGGTTACCAAATAGTAAATAACTTTTTAATAATAGAACTTATTACTTGAATTATAAGCTATAAACCCTAAAGTTATAAGATATATTTCTCACCACAATCCTAAACATGCACTTATAGCTTATAACTTAAGTAATAAGTTCTATTATTCAAAAATTATTTACTGTTTTGTAACAATATGTTTAAAGAACTATTAAACACATTACGTTTGTTTGTAAACAAATTAAAAAAATACTTTCTAAGGTAAAAATAACGTTAATTTGAATATTTAAAGATTATGACCATATATTTGAAAATTGTAATTATCTAAAAATTGTATCGGTATTTTCGTCTATTGACAGTCCTTTTAAAATTAGAATTATGTTCCGCATTATCAGAAAGAAAAATTCTCATCAATCACTATTCACTACCCTACACCCTATGAAAAAAATATAGATGTGGGGTGTGAAGATGAATAGTGAATGATACATAGAATTTCTCTATTCGGAAAATCATGTTTTTCCTCAAACATACTTTTTAGCTTATTTGAAATTAAAAATGTTTTAATTTGTAGTACCTAAACGACCTAATTTTTCTATTAAAGAACTTTTAAGATTATTTAAGTACTTTTTTAGACTCCTATCGCAACACTAAACAAGCCCTAAGTGAGAAATATATATTATACCTTTAGAGCTTATAACTTATAACTTAATTTGGAATTGCAGTGAAAATTATAACTTATTGCTTTAGGCTAATAGCTTAAGTAATAAGTTTTACAATTAAAAAATTATTTACTATTTGATAACCATTTATTTAAAGAAATTTCAAACATATTACATTTGTTTGAAAACAAATTAAAAAAAAAAAAACAATTTTTGAGATAGAAATGCATAAAAGATCATTTAAGTTTTTAAAGATTATAACCATAGCTTTCAAAGTTTAAAATTTATAATTATCTGAAAGTTATATGGATATTTTTATTCAAAAAATCTATTCAACCTCCTACTATTCACACAATCTCCACACACCATATTTTTTTTATTAAATATTTAATATATGAATAATGAATAAAAAAATTAAATTAGTTTAAAAAGAATAAACTTAAAAAAAAATTTAAAAAAAATATTAAAAAATATTAAAATTTAAAAAAAAAGTGGTGTGTGGAAGTTGGAGAGGTTGTGTAGAATTGCTCATTTTTATTTATTGACAGTCTTTTCAAAATTGAAAGTACATTGCACATTTGAGGTAAAACATCACAACATACTTTTCAACTTATTTGGAATTAAAAAGTACTTCAATATGTAACACCCAAATAATCTAATTCTTCAATTAAAATAACTTTCAAGGTTATTTAAACACTTTTCAAGACTCCTAATATCCCGAAAAGGCCCCTTAATTCTCCCATCCCTCCAAAATTAATCTCGTATTGAACGCATTTTAGCGATTTATAATTTGCATAATTGCAATGTATATTATTCTGATAAATCTTTTCAACCATACAAGGCGATCTTTACTACAAGGGTTCTACAAAACTTCATTGTGGTGTACAAACAACTTTGAAGTGCCAAAATATAATGCCCCAGTTAGCCATGAGATAATAGTACTAGTTCATGATATACGGTGGCTTTCAGAATCATTCATTAATGAATTGTATGGACAGCGACGGTAGAGCAAAGCTATTCAAGAACGATACACACACATTGTACTTCTGAATGACCAAGTGGATTCTGGCACGCATATTAAACCCCTAATCCCTGAAATCTTATAACCGTAACACACGATTAACATCCTCTACAATTTCTTGACAAAGAACAGTCTATGATTCAGAGACATAGAAACAGTGCAAGAAACTAAACATTAATTACAATGCAATTTACATGCAGTATTTACATTTTGAGCTAGAAAATTATAGGTAGCCTGATCCTGAAGACCTTTTCCTTTATAAAGAAGAGTTGTTCTGTAAAGCCACATATTGATATGAAAGATACCAGGAACACCCAACACTTTAAAAAAAGAGCATATACAATGTAATTGTTGCACCAATATAGATGGAAAGATATAATTATATAGCATAGAGACACGAAATGTGGTAAAGATTCTTATCAAGTACCAAAAGAGGAAAGCCAAACAATAAGAAGCAAAGTGCAACTAACAATTCGGTGATCCACTTTTTATTATAAAATCATCCAACCAACCAACCCACCACCAAACCACAAGCCATTCGTTCATCAGCACCAAGCAAAACACCATCCCCACTAGCCCCTTGCCAAATTCGACCCACGACCAGAGTAGAGAAAAGATTCAGATTTCAGAACCTATCGACCTTATCGGCTTTAACCAAAGGATTAGCCTTGGCAATGGCGTCACGACCCAGGGCTTTGAAGTCAAACGTACAGTCGTGCTTCTCCGGGTACCGGTGGACCCCACAGAAGGTACTCTCGCACTTGCACCTGAACCCAGTCAGACCCACCTTCTTGTTACAGGTGAAGCACCGGCTCGCCACCTTTGGCGGCTGCGCTTCACGATCACCAACATCTCCCGACACCGACGAAGTTGACGGAGTTGTCGACGAAGAGGTCACCAAGACGAGGATGTCCGCGGAAGAACCGGACAGTGCGGCCACCTGATGATTGTCTGGTTGCGTCGGCGTAGGGTTGAAAGATTTCTCCATGGCGACTTTCGCCGAAGTCGCTTGCTCCTCTTTCATGCGGTAGTCTCTGTAGCACTTGGAGCAGAGGTTCATAGTCGCCGCGTTGCCGAAGAAGCCGCAGTTGTTGGCGCAGAGCTTCGGCTCCGATGGCTGGTAGCTCGTTCCGTCGTTCTGTTCAGAACCCATCTCTGATCGCCCCTCGCAATTCGATCTCCTTCGATTGAAAACAAAATACACAAACCAGGGGTCAGGTTCAACGGATCGTGTTATTCTACTGGAAATTCTTTTTTTGTGCAGTCAAAGAGAAACGTTGTTGTTGTTGTCGTCGTTGTTGTGTGCGTGGAGATCGATGGCTCTCGTGGTGCTATATAAGGACTACGTCCTTTCGTTCCTCAAGACTTCCTGGATCCACCGGAGTTCGTTATACGAATTGACTAATCTACCCTCTACTAAAAATCGCCAACAGTTTAACCTTTTAACTTGGGCATTAAAAATACCGTGACTTCGTTAATATTAGTTTGGCCAAATAAAATAATTAACTAAAATTTTGATGTTAAAAACATTTTATATTCAATTAGTTAAATTTAAAATAAAATAAATTTTTATTTAAGTGATTGATCAAAATAAAGAATTATTATTAATTTATTAAATATTAAAATATTAATTTTTACTCTAATAAAAATATTATTTAATTTATAATTAAAAAATTTAAATAAAAATTTATATAAATTTAATCAATATTTTTTATTAGTAATATTAAATCACTTATAAAAATATAATTTTTTTAATAAATTAATAAAATTATAACATGTGATACAAATAAATTAAATAAAAAAATTATTAATTTAATAATATTTTATTATTATATAGATAGTAAATAATTAATTTAATGTAAAAATTAAATTTAAATAAAATAAATAAATAAATGTGAAAAATTATAATATTGATATTTGATCAATATTATGCTATAATAATCCTCGTGAGAATTCAGAAAGTCCACGAAAACGGAGGACAAAATTGTCACGGATGAGTCTATTTCAAATCTGAAAAGACGAAGTTGTGGTCCATAAATTTGTTTTCAAGGTTATATAAAGGAGGGTAGTTTCGGTATTTAGATCAACCTCAAGGTCTGAGCTCACCGAGGAAGAACCGTCTCAGGAGGCTCCTTGGAGCATCTAGAATGGGTCTACCACATCCGTTGTATATTTTTTTACACAACTCGATCTGGACCGTTCAAATCATCCAATTTTGTTGTCAGAATTAGTTCTGAGGCGATCAAACGGCTACAATGAACTCCAGCCACTAACTTTCGTCATCGATGAACAACCAGAACCCAGAACAAAAAAAGAAAAAAACCAAACAAAAATCTTCTTTCTCATCGATGAAAACCTAGGTATGTGGAACTCAGAAACGTATAAAAATCCAATTTTTATTTTATTTTATTTCATGAACAAACACTCGGATCTGTTTCTTTACGCCCTCAAAATGGAAAGAGAGGCGAAAGGAAAATCGATTAAATCCAAAACTCAAAACAGAAAAGTTTGGGGGGAAGCATGACGAGAAATTTTCGTACCTTTGTTCAATCGGAAATTCCCAAACCCTCGCTCTGTCTGGTTGGCTTTCTCTTCGACTCTTCGGATTTGAAATTTTACGGGAATAGAACAATGGAGGATGTGTGAATCGGTTATCAAGGAAAAAGAAAAAAGGAATCCTGAGCAATAGAACAAGAAGCGCTCTGAGAATTAAGGAAATTGTCGGAAGAGGCAACCCCTGTTTTTATATTTCCAGGGCAAGCCCCTGTTTTCATGTCGGTGCAACTCAGGTACAAGGGGAACCAACCAAAAAAAAATATATTATGACTAAACAAATGCTAGCTGTCAGATGGAGTTGCAATGTTATCATGACGTAAGATCTACGACTAGGCTTGGTTGTAGAGCCCCCGAATGACTGATTGGATAAATCTAATTGGTCCATTTCAAATAATTATAAAGTTGCTTTTTCTTCTATCTTCTCTTTCTATTTTCTGTGGTCTTTTCACTTACACAAATCTTGGTGAACAAGCCTCACCCAAGGAGAACCCGGTTCAGCAATAACAAGGCCGGTGGGGTCCAGGGACCAATCCGACTTTTCAATTTTTAGCCCCCACAAGTTACAACTTTTTGTATTTTTATAATATATATTTATTTATATATATATATATATATATATGTATTCTACGGATTCTATTTATTAGAATTCAATTTAACTCAACATTCATTTCCAATCTTTAATCTTGTCAAGGAAGAGTTTAGGAATACGTACGCCTGTAAACCAAGCAAGCAAAACTCTCCCATCGACACACCCTTCGGGGCGAAGGGTGGAGATTCGTTGCTCCCCTAGTCCGAGAAATAGATAACACATGCCCTTCTTTTCTTAATTTTGTATAAATATTTTACAGTTTGATTATTTCTTCTTCTTTTTATATATATAAAGTAATGTTAGAATTGTGCAAACTTGATTATGGTTTTTTATATTGATTAAATTTTACAGCTGGATTATGTTTTTTTTTATGGGTGTTTAGCTTTAATGCTCATTTTATTAGGAATTAATTTTTGTTTATCTACTCTATAAATATTACAATAAATGCGAGATTAGAGGTCTTCAATCATTGTCTATATTTAATTTGATTCAATTTCGATCTTCTTTTTATAATATCTACTCTAATTAATATTTGAAAATAATCCAACAAATATTTCAATTATTCGATATATTTTTTAGAATTGGACTTATTTTTATTTATATAGTGTTTTTGCTCTTTGTCAAATTCCTTACCCCTTTTGATAATTTTCTCATTTTATAATAATGTAATTATCTTGACTATAAACAAAGGAATTACCTATACACATTATAATTTTTGAGAAATAAAAAACAGCTCGAATTTTGCGTTTGTCTTTGTCTGAGGGGTAATTAATATTATAAAGATATTTAGTAATTATGAAAAATGCGTGTTTGTGAGAATAATAAGGTTTACAAACACACATTCATAATACCACATCAACATAATATTGTCACTCAACAATAAAAATGTCAAGTGTGAGCTTATTTTATAATAGATTAGTGTGTTATTAAAAAAGAAGATTGCTTGAAAAGTAGTGTTATATATACTTACAATTTTACATACAAAACTCATTTATCAGTTTTCAAATTTCATAATTTTTAGCGTATCAATAACTGACATGTAGACAATTAAGTTTTTTCTAAGTACAATTAGTGTTTCTCTTTTTTGAATTCCCATATCTCAACTTCATTTATTAAAAAAATATTAGAATAAACAATCAGATGATATATCTCTTCTTATAATTAAAGAACATACGAATTTGATCATAAATGCGCATACTATTATCTAACCCTTTTTTTCCATTTTTAAAGACATGGGGTCTTCTAAGGTTTGTTGTTGGGCCTAAATGAGTGAGTGAAGGCAGTCACCAGGCCTTTTGAGTCACAGATTGGGCTAGGCTCGAAGGTCATTATACTCATCTTCCTTCAGGTTTAATAGACCGACAATCCAAAGTCATTAGGAGAATTTCAATTTCTTTAAGGTCCAAAGAGCACCGACATGAATTCCCAAGGCCCAACCAAGAAGAAATCGGCCGATCTTGAGAATGAGGAGGCAACTTATAGAATAAAAAGAGTGGGGCCCAATTGGGTCTAGGGGTAAAAATGGAAGAATATTTTAGAAATAGGAGCACGAAAGCATGAAAAATAGAGAATAACAACCAACCCAATATTTTTAGGAAGCAACAGATTCAAGAATGTGAGCAGGTAAAAAGACCATATCATACGATGACCCATGTCAAGGAAAATATTCAGTAAGATTCACAACGCGTCTGTAAGAGGCAAGAAGGAAGAAAAGAAAAGAAAAGAAATATATATAGTGCATATTATTTGAGCATTCTAGTGATGTGATTTGACTGCATTATTTTAATTTAAGGAAGAAAATAAAAGAAAAGAAATATATATATATATGGTCATTTTTGCATACTATTTGAGCATTCTGGTGATGTGATTGGCTGCAGTCAATCACTAATGAGAGTGCGCAAAGCACAAAAATGCCTGTATGTAATAGAATTCATATATATATTGAGAAATAATGGGAAAATGAAAAAAGAATGTATTCAATCTTATGATAAGTTTTTCAATTTTGCTACATACAACCGCCCATGTAGATACGCTGCGTAACCGGGTGACATAGCAATTTGCCACGTCAACATCTAACAGAAAATATTAAAAAAAGAAATTAAAATCAAGAAAACCATGAGACTGGAGAAGGAAGGAAGAAGGACTAAAACCCAAAAGGAAGAAAGAAGGATTGGGTGACTTGGTTCCTCAGATTGAAACCAAGAAGACCATTGGAGTATAATTCATGTAATTGCACAGAAGAAATGAAATCAGAGTAAAATAAATTAGAAAAATAAATAAATAAAGACATGATTTTATCTGCACAAGACGAACATCCAAAAACAGGAAAATGCCAAGATCCTAAATGCCATACATAACGTGTCCAATGTTCCTTCCATTTTCTGCTTTCTCACTTTTCTCTCCCTCTTTTCTCTCCAAATAATCTTGGTACCTTTACATTCCCTCCTCATGTTCCCTCCTTTTTTGCCCTCTAGCACTCTCTGAAGTATTGCCAAACTTTCCTTCCCGTTCAAATGCTTCACATCCATATTTTTCACCTACAAGCTTACCTCCCTCAACTGCAAGTCCCCCTTTCCCTTTGACCCACTGCACGTTACCACAATCTCGCACTGTAAGAACTCCAATGAGGATCCTCTTTCACCGGTCAGGATTGTCATGAAAAGTACGTGTATCTCTCCGCTTAGTTGGTGCTACTGAATCGACACTACCTTGTGGCTCTAGAGGTACACTACTGCTGTCCAAGCAGTTCAATCATAATCCAGCTCAGTGCAAGGTCCTTCTCGAGCTCCAGGCAGGCATCCTCGCAGTCGGGGAACCGTATTAGCGTCAAGACCACGTCTTTTGGGTCTAGAAGATCTAGTTGAAATAGCAAGCACCGAAACCAACTGGACACGGTCTCGATCTCGATAACCTTACAGAAACGAGCTTAGAAGTAGGAAGGAGTCAATGAAGAAGGAAGAAATGAGAAGGGAGAAGGGAGAAAGGAAAAAGCTTAGAGGAAGAAGGAGAAGACCATTGGATGGAAGGAGAAGAGAGTCAAAATGATGTGTTTTGACTTTAAATGAAACACATTGTTTCATTAAAGATGACAAACCAAAAGCTAGTAGCGTGCTTCATCTCATTGCTTGCTGCAAGCTTTAATTAAAGCACATCGTTTTATTAAAGTGATGTGGAGACTACCTGGAGATTGTACGGGTCGATTGAATAAAGTTTTAAGTTTTTACAGTGATCGACTTCAATTCCCTTTCATGCATGCAATCCTTTTTTTTAACTAAAAAAAGAGTAGCCCATGCACATATATATTAGAGATAATGATACCATTAAAAGAAAATCATGAAAGATTCTAGAAGATCATCACAGCTGGTCAACATGCGAGATTTTAGGCATTATTTTAGTATAGAAATCTTCTATTTGTAGACTATTGTAATTTGTACATGTCTTTGACTCTAATCTTTCCTTAGTTTTTCTACTGTATTGTTGCACTCTGTATATATTGTAATGAATACATGAATGAAATCTGATTCAGTTTCAATTCATTGGTCATATTCCTTATGGTATCCGAGCTTTTCCTTCTCTAACGAGACTGCTTCAACCTTGATCCTATGGCTTCCGCTAACTCTAGTGTTCCCGTGGTTACTACTCTACCCACTTCATTGACAGAACAACAACAACTCGTTTCTGTCAATGTCGGCACCCAACTACCCTTGAAGCTTACACCTACCAACTATCCTTCCTGGAGGGCTCAATTTGTCACTCTTCTCATAGGATATGATCTTATGGGGTTTATTTACGGCACACTTCGCTGTATGTCTTGCGGTGACCCTACTTCACTACCATCTGCTGCCTATTTGTTGTGGTATAGGCAAGATAAACTCTTGCTTAATGCCATTTTTGCCTCAATTTATGAGGTGGTGATGCCTTTCATTGCATCTGCGGAGACATTGCACTCAACATGGGAACGAATTCGACGCTTGTATGCCAACAAGTCTTGAACTCATGTTATGTAGCTTAAAGAGGATCTTACGTTGATCCAATGTGGCGACCGCTTTGTCAGTGACTTTCTTCAATCTGTGAAAGTTCTTGCAAATGAACTTGCAGTGATTGATGCACCCCTCTCTGCAAATGATATCACTCTCTATGTCCTGACTGGACTTGGGTAAGACTTCAAGGAAATCGTGGCACCAATTCGAGCTCGAGAAAATCCTCTCAACTTTGAGGAACTTCATGATTTATTGGTTGGTCATGAAAGTTACCTCAAGTGCATGGACTCTGCTACGGCTACTTTGGTTGCCACTGCAAATTCAACTCAACGTCGCAACAATCAGCCCAAGTACAATAACAAATGGCACCAGGAAAAATCTTCTAATGGTGACAAACGTTATCCCAAGCGTGACAAAGTGGGCAAATCAACTGTTACCTGTCAACTTTGTGCTGAATAGGGCCATACAGCCAAGAAGTGTCCTTCACTCAATAAATTTGAATCATCTGCAAATTGTGCTACAAATGGACGTGCTTCAAACAAGAAATGGCTTGTCAACTCTGCTGCCTCTCATACAATTACTTCAGATTTGACCAATCTCTCCATTCACTCTGAATACAATGGCACTGACGAAGTAGTTATTGGTGATGGCTCAAGTTTGCGTGTTACGCACGTTGGCTCCATGTCCATTCATTCTTCTTCTCGCACCTTTACTTTACCTAATACTCTATGTGTTTCTTCAATTCTAAAAAATCTCATTTCTGTGCATTAATTTACAAAAGCAAACAATGTATTTCTTGAGTTTCATCCTTTTGAATTAAGGAACTGAGCATGGGAATGACACTCCTTCGAGGTGGTGTATATCCACTGCCTGTACTAGTTCTTCTAGTTCTCCCCCTCCTCTTGCACTTGTGGGTGAATGTGTTTCAATGGCTGGTTGGCATCAGCGATTAGACCATCCCACTTCTAATTGTGTCTAAAATTGTTCATCAGAATGCCTTACCTGTGTTGGCTAAGGATTCATCTTAAACTCTTTTCACTTCGTGCAAATGCAATAAAAGTCATCGTCTTCCTTTTGGAGAAACATCTCTTGTTAGTTCTCATCCATTAGAGTATATTTATGCTGATGGGGCCTTGCATCTTTTACCTTTGTTGATGGTTTCAAATACTATGTCATTTTCATTGATCATTCCACCAAGTACAACTGATTCTTTCCTCTTTGCAAAAAATCGGATGTAAGTTCAATCTTCACTCACTTCAAAACCATGCTGGAAAATAAGTTTCAGCAGAAAATAAAAAAAAAATGTTCGGATAATGGGGGTGAATTTCAAGCATTACGTCCATTCTTAGCCAAAAATAGTATTGGTTTCTACACTTCTGCTCCTTACGCTCCCCAACAAAATGGGACTAGTGAGCGTCGTCATCGACACATTGTAGAAACAGGTCTAACTTTGCTACATCGGACCTCTCTCCCCTTGTCTTATTGGTCTCATTCTTTTCAAATTGCAGTTTACTTGATAAACAGACTGCCATCCCAAGTTCTTAAAGATAGATGCCCATTTGAAGTCCTCTTTGATCGTCCACCAAACTATCTCAAACTAAGAACCTTTGGTTGTCAATGCTTTTCTTGGTTAAGACCATATAGTGCCAGCAAACTTCACCTTCATTCTCATCCATGTTTATTAATTGGGTATAGTACTTCCCAAAGCGCTTATCGTTGTCTAGATCTAGAGTCCTCCAAAACTTATATATCTAAACATGTTGAGTTTGATGAGCATGTTTTTCTTTTTGCAATTTCAGCTACTCATCCACTAATGCCACTGGTTTCATCCTCTCGTGAAGGACCTCCTACTGAACTATTGCATCTGGTGCCCCCAACTTGATCTCCACTAGCTGAACAACTGCCCCTGCAGGATGTTGTTCCTACTACCTCGATCCAACCCCCACAAAGTCTCTCACCAGAGCCATCTACAGCCTCTTCCACCGAAAATCTTCCAACAACCCAACACCCTCACCTCTTCCTATATTGCTTTCCTGAACCCATCTAATGACCACATGGTCCATGCATTATATTTATAAACTAAAGCAGCTCTACCTCGTTACCAAGCACCATTTCCCTCATCCTGTGGATCTCACATGTGTTACACAAGCTCTGAAAGATCCACAATGGCATCAAGCAATGTCAGATGAATTCACAGCTCTTGTGAAACATGCTACTTGAAAATTAGTTCCTAAAACAGCTACTAAAAATCTGGTAGGATGCAAGTGGGTTTTCCATATCAACCGGAACCCAGATGGCAATATTGAGCTTTATAAGGCGCGGTTAGTGGTTAAAGTAACAAATCATTTCCTTGTCTATGTGGATGATTTGATCACCAATGGAAGTGACTCTACTACAGTCAACAAGATCATTTTTCAACTTGGAGCAAAATTTTCTCTTGAAGATCTCGGACTTCTCCACTATTTTCTTGGCGTGGAAGTGATTCCTTGCAAGCATGGCTTATTCCTCACACAGCACAAGTACATTTGTGATCTCCTTGTTAGAACTAAAATAGAAGGTGCGAAAGAGGTTAAAACTCCACTTGCTTCCAAAGACAACTTAGTGCTGAATGATGGCTCTCCACCAGTTGATGCTACTGAGTATAGAAGGGTCATTGGAGCCTTACAATATTTGGCACTTACACGATCTGATATAGCTTTTCCAGCTAACAAACTTGCCCAATTCATGCATCAGCCCACTACAATTCATTGGCAAGCAACTAAATGATTGTTATGGTATCTCAAGCATACTGTTAACCATGGCATACTCCTACGCAAGACCACCAAGCTACAATTGCATGGTACTCCGATGCCAACTGGCCTGGGAACAAGACAGACCTCACCTTAACTTCTACATATCTTATATTTCTTTGTGCAACTCCTATATCCTGGGTTGGGAATTTTGTGTGTCTTGCTTGTTAGTATAAAGGATTAACTTGCTGACCTCCTAACAAAAATGCTTATCTCGTCAACATTTTCAATAGCTTTCAACGAAGATTGGTGTTGCCGATGGAACACAAATCTTGAGGGGGCATATTAGAAATAATGATACTAGTTGTGATGATACTAGTAAAATCTCGCATGTTAACCAGTACTGTTTAACATGCGAGATTTTAGGCATTATTTTTGTATAGAAATCTTCTATTTATAGACTATTGTAATATATGTACATATCTTTGACTCTAATCTTTCCTTACTTAGTTTTTCTACTGTATCGTTGCACTCTATATATATTATAATGAATACATGAATGAAATCTGATTCAGTTCCAATTCATTGGTCATATTCCTTAATATATCCTTGATGAGATTATACACACAATCTTTTTAATTTACAATATTGTCCGTTCATACAACCATGTTTTAAGGTGATGGTAATCATAGAAAGTGATATTACTTTTTTAAATTATATTTAAAATATACTTGTGTAACATGTTGTCAAAAGGGGTGCGTGTCTATCATTTTTCTTGATCATCGCAGGAGTTAATTTAAGAGAAGCTAACATAGTGAGAGGCAGATTAAATGAAGTCTTATTAAACTTAGAGGCAATGACCATGTAACATATAAATAAATATATATATATATATATATATATATATATATATATATATATATATATATATATAAAGAGAGAGAGAGAGAGAGGCAGGCCACCACCATAGGCAAAAGTTTTGATCAACTAGTGTTCCAACATATACATTATATGCCCCAAGACTTTATTAGCTAAGAGACAGATGCCTAATTATTTCAAGTTGGACATAAAATACAAAACAACACCAGTATACATAATGATAATACACAATATATTATATAAATATATTTATAAATATATCTAGCCATTATGACCTAAAAGCAGTAAAATGCATGCTGACTCAAATTTTCAAACCCATGCACATGATGAGCTAGCAAGACGCTATATATATATATTCTCGATGATGATCTTTGTCTTCTGGTAGATGCATGCATGGCTTCAGCCTTCACTAGTCCTAAGGATTAATTTCATGATCTTAATAATTCGTACGTGCTCTGATGATCACAGACTCACAAATTAATGGCTGTTTGGAATTAATTAATAAGCAGTTAGCGTGCGTACGTGGTTAATTTAAGTATTTATAATCTGCCAATTAAACTTAATTTCCTTCCATTAATTTATGATGTTATGAATATGTATACACAACGTAATCGATCTCCACAACTACATATATAATCATGTACAAGTTGAAAACTTGAAAAATACCCTAATGCCAAAATCAAAATTGCTATGATGTTGTGACTTGGATACATGATATGATGATGATGATGATGATGATGATGAAGGTGCATAGATACCAATAAGAAAATGTAATTGATTGCAGGGCACATTATATAAATAAATATATAAATAAATATATATATATATATATATATATATATATATATATATATATATATGTAGCTAGCTAGTTGGATGGAAATATATATGGCCGGAGTGGAGTAGAGATACGTAAATATTGTGATGGATGATGCATGCATGCGAACGGCCTACTGGACCCCGATCGAAGAGAGATTTTATAGGCTATAGCCATCATGATTGATTGATATGTAGCATGTTAGCTATGTCAAATGATGATGATCTGTAAACTTGGACACAACAATATCAGGACACTTGAAGAGGGAGGAGAATAATATATACAAGATTTTCATTTCTTTGTTGACTATTTGCATCGATGATGATCTGATCTAGATCGAACTCCTCTTCGACCCTCAATATATAATCATGTTTTATTAGTCGCAGCAGTAGCAATACATCCTAGTAAAAGAAGACATAAGTGAAGGTTTTTAGTGGTTCTAGTTCTCCTGAAATGCCTCAATATTCTTCACCATTCAAAATAAAATCATTAGGTTTCGAGTGCATGCATGCATGTACTTTCATTTACTTACATACAAATAAATGCTTTAGCCACAAAAAGATTTTATAAAACTAGTAAACTTAGAAATTGACGTAGATTGATGTGATACGTTAGATGGTAAAGTTAATTTTATTGTAAAATAGATCTAATGTATTATATCATGAAACCATGTCAGTTTGTAAACTTATTTTTGTGAGATCTCTTTGTGGGCTTAATCTTACAATAGTAATTATATATTTAATATAAGTTAGTTATTCGAATTCTCGAATCAATAAAGTTTAAGTCCATATATACATAAATATTTAATCTGAAACTTGAAATCCGAATATTTCTGATCTTCAAATACGAGAGAAACGGATAGTTTGTGTAGTCAATCAATTAAGTTCAAGTACTTCTTCTAATTCCCATATATATACAGCCATCAGTGGAATGGATTCTATAAAGGACGTGTCCCACTTCCTCACTGCAACCGTCAACCTGCACTGGAATCGAAATATGATCGACCTGTGTCGTCAAGGGAAACTCCGATGCTTAAGTCAGTAAGGAACCTGAGAAAATTTAGGAAACTGAAAATTTTACGAAAAGAAGATATCCCATTATTAAGAGTTACTTGGTGTATATATAGCCTCTGACGTGATATTTATCTGGCGCAGAGTTTTTTGGTACGTGATGCCGAACTTTTTGGCACGTCTTATAACTGAATTGATCATGTATCTTTATGGGATCCCTAACTTTACATAAGAGGCGGTTGGCGGACACATGACTCTATTGGGCCGTGGGCCTTCTAGTTTTTTTGTTCAATAAAGAGCTTTTTTATATTGAGCTCCCTTCATCTTTTGGACTCTCTTATTTAAAAGGGTCTTGTTACCAATATAGGCCCTCCAGATTCCAATCATCAGTACTTTAAAATTAGGCGATTGCTTTCGATCGTCGTAAGTAGTACTGCACTTATAATTCACGTTCATTAATCTCCCATAATCAAATAATTAATTTTCTACACAAAATCATGGATAAGTGGATCTTGGTTATACTGATCTTATACATATTAATTACTAAAAGCTGCATTAATTAATCATGAATAAGTAAATTAATTAAGTACTATAACAAGTCTAATGATCTCATCTCAACTCATCGCATCTAATCATTACAACTTTTCCAAATTTTCAAACAAAATATAATAAACAATTCACTTTTTCAAGTTCTAAAATAAAAATTAATTAAAAAATTATATTCTAATAATATTTTAAACTTTCAAATTTCATCTTATCCCATCTATGTAACCAAACGAGACCTAAGGATTTAAGGTCGCGCGTAGTAAGTACATATATATAATATATTTCATGATAGAGGAAATTGCTTTCAAGACAAACATGAATTAATAATTAATTAATATGAATATATAATGAATCAATGAATATGGTAGAGGAGCAGGAGTGGCTAGTGGCGGTGGAGAGCTACAAGGAGCGAAGTTCACACACACCGGCTGATGGAGGGCGGGATCACATTCACTTGCTTGCTGCTCGGCTCCATAGTAAGAAAGTGGAAAGTAGGCCTGCCCCATAACCACACGGGAGGGTAAAGAGATTCGCTTCTTCGAGAATGATTTTTCCCTCAATTATTGTTTACTTCTATAGAAATTAGACAATATAAATATTGATGATATAATACTATATACGAGTAATGATACCCACATAACACATTTTATAATACATGTTTTAAAATGAGTGTATTTTTGTAAAGTGATGTTACTTTTATAGGATATTTTGCAAAAATACCTTTTATTTTTAAACATTATCGTTGTGTAATGTGTTGTGAACAATGATGATATTTCTCAAAGAATTAATTATGTACGTGTATATATATGTAACATATTATATATTACCTTTGAGTCTGACAATTTTTGGTATCCTTTTTTCCTTTTGAAGAAGATGAAAAGCTCCTTAGCTCTGTTCTTAGCTGTGTCCTTAGCTAAGAAAAGCTCCTCATTAGCTGTGTTCTTAGGCTCTATTCTTAGGTCCCGTTTGGACTGAATTGAGGCTAATATCTAACCAACAAATTCTTAAATTATTAAATTTATCTCAATTCAAAACTTCTTTACACGTGGAACCCACAACATTTTTTAACTTCTTATAAATACATCTAAACTATCTTAACATCCAAACACATATAAAGCCATCTTAAATGAACTCTACAAAATTCATTCTACTATCTCAATTCACCACCATTCATAAAGAACTTAACTCATCTCAACTCAGCTCAACATCCAACGGGGCCTAAGAGAGCATCTCAACTCATTTCATCTCATTTCATCTGATCATTACAACTTTTTCAAATTCTCACACAAAATATAATAAACAATTCAATTTTTTTAAATTTCAAAATAAAAATAATATTTTAACAATATTTTATTCAATTTTCAACTTTTAATTTTCATCTAATCTCATCTAATTTTATCACAACTCACTGACAAAACCTTACCTTAGACTTATATATACGATCATGTGGATGAAGACCTGGATGCATGCTAGCTCACGAGTCACAGTACAATCACATCGTGTCATCATCACCATCTTCTGCAATCAAATGTGGAGATTATTAAAGGTGACGGGGTTTCCAGGCCCTCAACATAGCATTTGACTCTTAGATATTTGTGTTCAAACCAAGTATAATGAGAGAAATAAAAGGTGGAGCAAGGAAAGGGTGGGTTGAAGATGCCAATCCCTCCGCCTCCCCCCTGCTAATGGTCCACCATGCCCACAGAAAGCTCAAAAATGAGAGAGAGAGAGAGAGAGGATGGACATGTAATCTGCTACAGCGTTGCAATGCTCAGGATGGGTCCCTAAGCTAGCAAAGGTGATGGGCAGTGATCGCAACAAGTAAAAGGCTACCCATGATCCATTTTATGCCATTCCAAATGCACCATGACAACACTCGATCGATCATGACATGTTTGATCAGTTCAAGATTATCAGTACAGCAGAGAAAGAGTTGTGACAGGCCAGGTGGCCGGTAATTGTACCATACCGAGAACTGGAAATCAAAAATATATAGCAGCGTCATGTAAATCCGTACGTATTGATTTGTACATGTTTCTACGTGGTAGACTGACAACATGAATATTGAATACTGTCTCATGCACAAGTAGCGTGTGATTTAAACTTTAAACCATAATACCACTAATTATAAAACTTCGAGTACTCTTTTTGAAATTAGGTTAGTGTATATATAATCGAGTTTTTAACACACACACATACACACATATATACTACTCAAATCCTCCGGGTTAAATGGACGTTTACAAGTGCCCCTTGGCCTTACACAGCCAAGAGCAGCTTTCCATCTTCAAGGGCTTTTTCTCCTCATCGTTTGATGTCGTGTGCTGCCCTCTACAATCATGAGTCCATCTGCCATCATTACCAGGAGAGAAATCTCTCTCTCTCTCTCTCTCTCTCTCTCTCTCCCCCTACATGGCAATTAATCACATGGATACAACAGGAGACAACCCATCTATATTTATATATAGGAGCTCGCAACACACTCCTCTCAATTTCCACTCATTTCACCCGCTATCTTCTACCCCTAATTTTTATAGGAAGACCAATAAAAACCAAACAAAAATGTGTACCAACAACGCTGACAAGATTCCGTCTGGCACAGTCCGTTCTTCTGAAAGAAAGCAAAGATCAAAGCGATCCAGAGTTCAAGTTCAATGGCTTACCTGCAGGTATATATTTCATCACATAATACGCATATATCTTCTGGGAGAAAATTCTTCACTGATCTTCTGAACCTTTTGATCATCATATCTCTATTCTATTATAATCGTCAGTGGTACTGCATGTTTTAGATGGAGCTAACGTGTGGATGGCTTTCAGCAGGAAAAAGTGTGAAGAAAAAGTAGACAAAGATGTTGAACTAAAGAACCTGAAGTTATATTTGGAGAACAAAAGTATAATTGAAGAGAATGAGAAGCTGAGGAGAAAAGCCAATCTTCTTCACCAGGAGAATTTAGCCTTAATGTCTGAGTTTCAGAAGAAATTCCCAGATTTGCATCGTTCCTCTACCCTGGTTCTTCTTCACAAACACTGATATCAGAAGAGGAGCAGTCATATTAATATTCTCTATTCCGGCGCCTCTCTCCAATCTCTAGCTTTCTTCTTCTCTGTTTCTGAATGCATGTTTTTGGAGAATTAGAAGTCCTATCTAATTTCCTGGGCTCATATGTTGTTATAATTTCCCGAAAATATTGTTAGAGATCATGGAAGTTTGGACACCATGGTTATGTTAATGAGTTTCTCCAAACAGAGCTGTAGGGGCACAAATGATGCGCTATATGATGAATATCTCCTTTCAGGCCCAACAGCATGAACTTGTGTGAAAATCAAATGTATGTGCATTTAAATCCTCCTAGCATATGACTATATGAACTATATACCTAGCTACGAAACAGTAAAAAACTTTCACCAATCCATTAAAACTCTTATATATTTCTAAATGTAAATGATACCGTAGCCATCCAGAAAAAGCTCACGCCACATCCGGCCATCTGGGTAAGAGCATTGCTAGGCACAAGTAGTTTGGCGCACCAAACAGCATACTAACGCTGATATGATTTTTTTTATTAAAAAAAAAAATAAAAGAAGAAAAATTTTGAGAGAAGAAAAGGTCTTCTATCTCATAAAAATTATTTTTATCTTTAATTTGTACCGTTTTATTAAATGGATGTCTTACATGTTAACATCGGTACACGATTTGATACACGAACTTGCTTGCAAGAAGAGTTTTCTAAAAAGGAATGCCTTTTATATTATGATATCATTTGATAACTTAGCACAATCCATTCTCCATGCTTCGAAGTTTAGAAATGGGAGTAACTGGAAGCTTTGATCCACACAACCTTATGCCACTCTGAACGAAGGGGGCATTTTCTGCCCACTAACTTGGGTATCATGTATTTACGAGTCGAACGGTACCAGATTGTTAAGATATAAAATAAATAATAAAATCTACCTCTTTTTATAAGTTTAAGCTGTTGAAACAAATAGTGATTTTACATAGTATCAGAACAAGATCCTACTCACACTCTACTTCATTTAATTAAATATTTTACTTGTTAGGCATACTCATTGAAGGAAAGTTTAGCCCACAAGTGAGGGAGAGTGTTAGGATATAAAATAAATAATAAAATCTATATTTTTTCATTAGCTTAAGTTTTTGAGATAAGTGGTAATTTCAAACAGAGGTACAATTACAAGGAAAGCATAAGATCACAGGAGAAAACTACGCTTTAAAGACTGCAATTCGGAAGGTTTATTATTCCTTCGAACTGCATTAACGTGAAGATTTGGTTCCCAGTCCCAAACTGATCTTCTAATAATTGGTTGTGCTAATACATAATACTTTCCTTTTTTATTGCATCAAAATGAACCGACAAAGTTTGGTTATGATCCAGAGTGTTTTTCCTATGATTCTGCTTGAATGTCGGCAAGATCAGTCCATGATTGCAATTTTTCTTATGAAATATCTCGTGCCACAGAATTCACATTCTTTTAGCTCGACGAGATTCACCGCTTTGGATTGATTAGGTGCAACTCTTATCATGAGTCAAACAGCAGCTTTAATAAAATGGTAATTCTTATAATTCAAAATTACTACAACACAAGTGCACCAAATAACAGGAGACATACACTGGAAACCCTACAATAATATTATCTAAACCGTTGAAAAAATAAAAAGCTACACATACACATTTATCCAAGTACATGGAATTTTGCGACCAGCTGAAAGCACGCTAGCATCAGATTGACATTCCTTCCAACCATGGGAAAGACTGTTAAATCCATAATTCAATTATAAACCTCGTGAAAATCAACTTCATCGTGAATGCGGAAACTTCCAGCAATTTTTCAGTTCCCCTGCACAAACACATGCCGAAGAAACAACTATCACTACTTCTCTACACTGCTCCGTTTTCCTGGAAAATTATTAGCCAGATTGCTGCCCTACCAAGAAGAGTGATATTACCTATACAACTGGAGGGCAAGAAAACAAGGAAGAGGGTAAGCCACATACACATGTACTCGTGTAGAGAACCTTCAGAGATTCTTGGAGCTCTCTTCCGATGCTTTGTATATACGGAATGCAGCAATGCACATTGTGGCATTACCTATAACTGTTAATGCTGCTTGAAGAGCTACCAATACCTGCAACTCATGTGGAACATTTGAGCCATTTCACATGATCTTTTTCCGCAACTCATTCACATCACAATCAGGAAAAATATGAAAAGTAAAACTTGAGGAGTAATGTACAAACTGATCTAGAAAAATCAAATTTTACATGGTAATCTAACAGAACTTATCATACTATCTGATATAAGTAACTACTTGAGATGGCATAAGCAGACACCTTTCCTCCCGTTTATGGCAAGCATGCAGCATAACTTAACTCAAACAGGAATCAAATTCTGAACCAGCTTGGATCACAACCAACTCAAAGCCATAATACTTGGGTAGGGCGTATCATAACATAATAACAGGGGTGGCCAAAAAGGGGTGAGATTGATCATTGCAGAATTACTTATAAGGTAAGGTTTGCGACACAGTTGAAAAAAACTCTTTACTCCCATATCATTTACTTCTCCAAAAAAACTCACAGTCTATCATTGTGAGTATGATAGACTAAGAGTTTAATTTGTACTTTTTTGTCATCACAAACTGAATGTTGCATAAAAACAATTTAACAGTATGTTCATCATAAAGAATAAATAAAATAATAAACGCCCTTTTAACACCAGTAATGCAACCCTTCCTACCTCAAGAGATTCGGAGTTATAAAAGAAATGCCATGTGCATGCGCAAAATGCTCCACCAAGCAACGGTACCTGAACCGATCATTATCAATTGCATCACTAATGAATTCTTTTCAAGGACTTTATTCATGATATAGTGTTATATTATAAAAAATAATTCATTACCACTGAACCCGTATATGGTTGAAATATAAACTGCTTGCTATAAATACTTGATAGAAATAATTACCACATGGTCAACTTCATCATCGATAAACTTGTCAGGACAACCACAATAAATGCTTGCCACTTATAATACACATCTATATGGTCAATCTTGCAAGGCTGAGAACAATAACTCACCATCCCCCAGGCGAGTCCTTTCCAAGATTCATACCCTGATTGTTCCCCGTATTGCCACACCAAAGCCATCGCTGTAATCCTTAAAAATGAAAATCTACCATTAATAACTATCGACTTGTGTAAGATGACAGTGTAAATCTCGATCAAACTAAAAACAATTTTCAGAAAAAAGACATAATATACAAACTACCATGTTTCAACATATCCTATTTTCCTGCACTAAATTATCACGTTTAGGCGTTTGCTATTGTATATGTCCGGTATTCTTGGGCTCTTGCCTACCCTTTTAATCAATATAAATTTGTTTACCGACGGACAAAAAAAAAAAATCCTATTTTCCTCACATTTCTTCGCAACTTTACAGAATTTTTTTTTTTTTATTAAGAGATAATAAATATTATTCATATAAATGAAGTAGGCAAAGTCCGTGTACACAGGAATTATACAGAAAAACACCCAAATACATTTTAAGTGCGATAAATTAAAGACAAGAAATTATGAACATTGTCCCCCCCCATTTAGTACAATGGCGGAAAACCAAAGCCACTCTACAGAAAATAACTAAAAGCTAGTTTTTACTATCTTTTTTTTCCTTGCCATTAACATCGCATACAAACATCAAGATCTGGCTGCCGAGGCAGTAAGATTCAATATTTTGAACGTCAAACTTTTAATTACAAAAGACCTCAGGAAAAAAAAAAAACCATCGAAGGGCCTGACAGTGATACAATTTGGGATCAAACCACTTCATTCTTTCATATTTGGGATTAATCTCAATTTAAACCACATTGATAGAGAGCAAGACCCAGCTAGATTTAAAAAAAAAACTACTAAAATGGACAGCAGATTGTCAAAACCCATCAACAAAATGGCGCAGAATATGGGAGAAAACGCTCACCATTCGACCACACTGGACACATGTATGGCCCAGGTGGGCAGGGAGAGAGCATTGGCAGGCTCAACAAGTTCCAGAGTGGAACCCAGCAACGGTAGCTCCGCCGCTGAGGCGGGTCCAATTAAGCTCAGAGTCAGACCCGCTCCGAATAGAGCCACCACGGCCTTCGGGTTGTGGATGGTAACACAATTGGGATTCTCCGTGCGGGTCTGGACTTGCGTTTGAAATGGTTCGTGTATTTGGCACTTTGGAGTGGAAAAGGAAATTGCTTTTATGGGTTTATGACTAAAGAGAGAATTTGGAAGGTAGAATAAGGTAGCGATGGCCATTGCTGTGGTTCTGAACGCTGAAGATTTTTCAGGGTGAGGCCGTGATACATTGGCAGACTCGAAAATGAACCGCATGAGGGTAGATTAGTAAATTGGTAAAAGAGAGGTCTTCTTCTAGATCCAGTCCAGCCATCCATGTAAAATGATAAGGTGACGTTGCAAAATCACAATTAATAGGATAAGGTTTTGATTAGGGCGGTAAACGAGCCGAGCTGGACTGAGCTTGGGGTGTGCGAGCTTGGCTCGTTCACTACTCGAGTCAAGTTTGAGCTCGGCTCGTTTATCAACCGAACTTATTATAGCATCCGAGCTCGGCTCTTGTAGTGAGGAAATGAGTTCGAGCTCGGTTCAGTTAACGGGCCGAGCCCAAGCTCGACTCGAGCTCGGCTCGTTTAAGACTAAATTTAAATACTAATATTTGTAATATAACATTAAAATAAATGTATCAGTAAAATAACAAATTAAATACAAATTTATATCATATCACCTTCAAGAGTATTATGGCTATGGACCTCTGGTACATTAAATGACATTTTTAATTTTTACATCATAATGAAACTAGTGAATCAAAAAATACTTTACAACAATAAATTATGATATAAGATTCATTAAACTTCAAAAAAAAAATTGGGTTGTAAACAAAATCAGCCCTCATTTGTTGATGAATGAAGCTAGAAATCTTGATATTGTTGCCCTGCATACACTAATACAATAAAAAAGTTAGGCAAATTTTTAATCCCTTGCTTAAGTACTGTTAACTTAGTAATACTGCCAATGGATGTTTGACAAAAAATAGAAAACTTAATTTGCGTAACAAAATAAATGTCATATCTTAAAAGTTACACAAATTACACTACAAAAATACAAGCAATCTCATAAACAAATATGTGAATTAGGGATTCAGACAAGCGTTGAAATCTGAAATCACCATGACAGAGTCACAGAAGTCAGCAAGTTCCCAAAATTAGATAGAAAGATGTGGCCTTAGGGATTTAGCTAAGTTACCAACTACAGTTACCAAAAGTCCAAATGAACTACCACAAAACAGATCCAAAATAGCGACCCAACAATAGGCATGGCTCATATCACCCAGACAACAAACTATTAGGTAGACAAGTTGACAACTTCAATAGGCATAGACTAATAAAACAGGCAGTTACCAGCCATAGGCCCAGATGATATAAGAATCTGCCAACCAGCAGGCAACAATATGCAATACTCAAAAGGCATACACTAATACCACAGGCAGTTACCAAAAAAGTTACCAAAGAAGTTACAAGTCGAGTAACAAGTTGACAACAAGTTACCAAAGTTCAACAAAATCAGCCAGACAACCAAGACAGACAACTGCAGTTATCAAAAAAAGTTCACAAGTTACCACAGCTCAACACAAACAGCCAGAAAATGAAAGTCAGACAACTTGAGTTTTTACCAAAACAAGTTTACAAGAATTTACCAAATGCCAACAAAATCAGACAGCCAACTGCAGACTGCACTTACCAAACTTCAAGAAAATCATAATTACAGGAAAATATCAAACTTATACAAAATCTGAGTGAACCATGATAGAAGTCAGCAAGTTTCCAAACTTAAAGAAAATCACCATGACAACTTGCACACATAGACACACTGATGTAGACAAAAATATTAATATAATTTTTATTCCCTTGCATCATTACTCAAGTACTTCTAATTTAATAATATTTTCAATGAATGTTTGCAATGCAAAATTTAATTTTCCATTTAAAGAAATTTAGGAAATCTGGATGGTGAGGAGTTAGAACTTAGAAATTACCTGAACTGTCATAACTCATATCATCCCAAACAAAATCATATAAAACCAAACTGTCCAAATATTACATAGTAAATTTTTCAAATATTAGATAGCAAATCATATAGATTAAACAATACAAACCAGATAAATTAATAAACTAGAAAGCTGCGAAAATGCTCCATAGATTAAACATGATAAAAAACAAAATCTGAGTTTGTATGGGCCTATGGCTATGGCAAGAGAATTTGAGTTTCTGATGGAACATCCTTCTATTGACAAGAAAAAAACAGGCATTAGTATTTTTGTAAATAATTTAATAATAGTAAGTATAAAATAGTAAAATAGCAACAGGCAGTTAAAATAAATAGATTACACTTACAGAATTTGTTAATGATCTTTTGAACCCATATAATGCTCTAACCCAATCAGACCCACATAACAACATTTGGACAGTTTTTGTTTACAAAAAAGCTCGATGAAGATCAATGACTCTGCCTCCTGCACTGAATGTTGATTCTGAGCTACCTGTGGTAATTGGTGAAACCAATATATCTCGGGCCAATTTGGACAAAGTTCTAAACTTAAAACTATTTGCTTTCCACCATTCCAAGGTATCGAAACTTGCATCTGAACCATCTTCACAGATATATATACTCTCCTCTAAATAATTGTCCAGTTCTGATTTACTAGGCTGCACAATGTTAACACTTCTAACAAAAGATTTAAATTAAAACTGGTCACTCTGCATGTTTCTCCTAGCACTTGAGGAACAACTGGATACATTTGTTCGAGCACTTTCATGCTCTCTTTGTGCTTCAAGAGTCGAATTGTATTCACGAACATACTCATCACATAACTCATGCAACACTTGAGAGACGTGACCAATATTCTTAGAAGCGTCCGACTCTTGATAAATTAATGAAAAACAAAATTGGATCAGGACCATCTTGAATCTAGGGTCTAACACCGCAGAGATTGCCATCAATAGATTACACTCCCCCTAATATTTCTCAAACTTAGCACTCATTTTCCTTACCATTGATTTCATGTATTCATTCTCATCTCTACTCTTCTTACCTAAGATGTCATTCATTCTTCATACTTCAGAAAGGAATAAGTTTACTGTTGGGTAATCACTTTCGGATACAATATTGGTTACTTCATTGAAAATAGCAAATAGTTGACAAATATTTTCAACTTGGCCTCACTCTTCAATAGTTGGAACCCATTCAAAACTATTATCTCTATCACCATATCTAGGAAAATTTTCTTTAAACTGAATTGCAGCATCCAACATTAAATGTGTTGTTCCATCTTGTAGGCACATCTAAAATCAGTTTCTTTGAGGGTAATTGGAACTGTTTTGCAATTTCACTAAACTGTTTTAGCCTATTCTCTGATGCTACCAGATATTTTATACCATCTCTTACACAATCAACAATCTCCCTAATCTCCCCAAGTCCATATTGCACTAGTAAATTAGTAATATGCGCACAACAACATACATGAAACAATTTCCCACCTACAGACAGTGTTTTCTTCAATCTAAAATCATTTTTCAAGATCCTAATGGCAACATCATTAGAACTTGCATTGTCAATAGTAATTGAACTTATTTTATTCTCAATTCCCCAACCTTGAAAACACTTTTCTAAAGCATCATCAATAAGAAGGTCAGTATGTGGGGGAGGCATATTACAAAAATTCAAAACACGCCTCTGAAAATGCCAATCAGTATCTATAAAATGACATGTCACTACCATATATGAAAGTTTTTTACAAGAAATCTACATGTCAGTTGTGATATGAACTTTGTTAACAAGTTTAAGCAAAGCCTTTAACTTTGTCTTTTCAGTCTTATAAGTTATCATGCATTCCTTCTTTGCAGCAGCCCTAGACATTTTTTCCCAATATAGAGTGTTTACACTCATAAACTTATTAAATAGCACATGCTCCATTAAAGAAAATGGATATTCATGGTAAAGTATTATATGAGAGACAAGTTCTCGGACCCTACTACGATCATAGGTAAAGTTTGAGACAGTGAAGCCACCATCTTTCTCCTTAGACTCAACTGCTAAAACTTTTTATTTTTTCTTAGATCCCATGTATGGCAAACAAGTTAGCAAGTGCCTACGTAGTGTAGTCGTAGAACTTGATCGAGATGCTTTAAACAAAGATTTACACCACTTACATTGAGGCTGTTTAGTTCCATCTCATTCAAGTTCGACAAAATCATTCCATACATTGGAAGTCCTCTTTCTTTTTTTTCTTTCATTGGCTACTGTTTGAATATCTGTTGGGCCCTCGGTAGAGATAGTTTTAGGGGCATCAGTATTTGCAGTGTCTCTACCATCATCAAATATGGGGTCTACATAGCTAATCCCAATAGAGTTTTCATTTTCATACTCCTCCACCGTATCAACCAGTAAATTCATACAATCATCCATTTGCTAGGATCTAATATTTTTAAAACATAAAATCAGAAACACAAAATAAGCATATTAACATTGACCATACAAGACACAAGTTATATTAATCAACTAAAATGAAAACAACATTGTCTTGATGGCTTAAGGTGCCTCTAGAAGCAAGGACACTAAAACATGTTAAAGTCAAGAACATTTGACTCCAATAGTTTTGCCTTGGCAGCCTTACCTTGATGGCTCAATGTGCCTCCAAAAGGCAAGGCTAATACAGTTGATATAATCAACCAAAACATGTTAAGAGTCAAACAATTTTGATTCAAACAGTTTCAGTAGACTCTTGCCTTGGTGGCTTAATATGCCTCTAAAAGGAAGGCATCTCAAGAACATAAACACAGAATATATTGTAAAAAATAGATTAATCAACCAAAGAATGATGAAGATGACATAATTAAATAGTTGAAACAAGAACCATATATGATAATTTATAATAAAACAAAAACAGGTTGAAGAAAGCATATTTAAATACTTGAAGTAAGAACATAAACACAAAACAGATTGTAAAAGATTAATCATAGATGACATGTTGAAGATGGCATAATTAATTAGTTGAAATAAGAACCATAAATTATAATTTTTAATCAACCAAAACAGGTTCAAGAAAGCATATTTAAATACTTGAAGTAAGAACGTAAACAGAAAACAGATTGTAAAAGATTAATCATATATGACATGTTGAAGATGACATAATTAATTAGTTGAAATAAGAACCATAGATTATAATTTTTAATCAACCAAAACAGGTTCAAAAAAGTATATTTAAAGACTTGAAGTAAGAACATAAACACAAAACAGATTGTAAAAGATTAATCATAGATGATATGTTGAAGATGACATAATTAATTAGTTGAAGTAAGAACCATAGATTATAATTTTTAATCAATCAAAACAGGTTCAAGAAAGCATACATAAAGACTTGAAGTAAGAACATAAACACAAAACAGATTGTAAAAAATTAATCATAAATGACATGTTGAAAATGGCATAATTAATTAATTGAAGTAAGAACCATAGATTATAATTTTTAATCAACCAAAACAGGTTCAAGAAAGCATATTTAAATACTTGAAGCAAGAATATAAACATAGAACAAATTGGATAAAATTAATCAACCAAGTCCAAGACATGTTAAATAAAGCAGCTTTCAATACTCAAGACAATAACCAAACATGAACAATAAAGCATCATTAAATACTTCAAGCAAGAACAACAAGCATTAAGCAATAACCAAATAGGGTCAGATTAATCAACAAAAACATTTAAAAGAAAGCATATTTAAATACTGGGAGCAAGATCATACAGCCAGAACCAAATCTCCACACTCCAAATAACAATATATACAAATAACCCGAGACAACTTAGAGAAGCAAATGAGAAATTGAAAATCTATAGTAAATAAATAGAACATAGCACCAGGTAGGAGGGGGAATAAGTTAAACTCACAATGGGCTGTAAATGTTGATTCAAGGAATCAAGCACAGATCTGTAGGCAAGCTCTTCAGAGTTTTGTTTTCCCACAATTCTCATTTATGAAGGATAAAGCTCGAAACATATATTTATTTTTATAAACAATAGCATATTAGCAACACAGTCTAAATCCCTAACAGGGCATATTCTGCCATTACACATAAAAAATAGATTACACTCAATAAACTTATCAATCAGAGTGATGGACATTGGACAGTCACAGACTCACAAAGCTATCAAAACTGTATGGCAGAACAATGTCACACCACTGAGCACAGAGCATGTTTAGCGTACTTTGTACTTAGATGATTAGATCTAGATCTATAAAATCTAAAATCTAACGATTAACAATACTACAATGTATAAAGAGTTAGGATAGAACCAGAATGAATACTCGAAAATACTCAGATAAATTTATAAATTAAAACTAGATGAGACCAATCAAATCTGCCAAGTTCCCAAATCCTAACCAAATGGTTAGAATCAAGAAAGTAACAAGGGTAATCGACTCATAGACGGACGAATCGACGAACCAGAGAATCAGGGAAATAGTTGGTTGGGAGTCATAAATGCATGCATTTAATGACCCATTTCTCGAGGACCGGCTGCAATCTCAGAGGCTGAGATTACAGCCACGGCTCCCTCAAAATATAGCCGCCGGCTGCATCTGCAACTGCTAGGGTTTCTCGCAATTACAGACGGTATCACAAAAGGCCCCTCATGAATCCCTGCCCCTGGCTGAAATAAGAAAGCATTCAACAATCAAGGATTGAATACTTGATTCCATCATTCCATAAACATGAGAGAAGAGATTCAGGAAAGAGTGAGTCAAAGTGCGAGTCTAGGGTTTCTCGTGAAAGTTTGAAGGAATGAGTGAAATTGTGAGTGAGTCGAGAGTTGAGAGTGAAACGGAGCAAAGAGTAGGTTAAACTTAAGTTTGTAACCCTAGGGTAATCGAATCAACGGCATCTAAGATATCTATAGGTTGATCCAACGGTCTAAGGCCCTCACAGTCAAAAAACCAATTTACCATTTTATCTTAAGTAAAAAATTAAATAATACATGTCTAAATTAATTTAAATATTATTCTACTTAAAAAAATACTAGTCTATAAATTATAATACATATTAATTGCTATATACTATAATTTTTAAAACTAGCAAGTAGTGTTGTAAAAAAGACTATATTTATTTATAGTATTTAGTTATATAAAATTGTCTAACATTATAAATTATCAAACATTATAATTTAGCACTCATAAAATAATATTCTAGTTATATTAATTAGTATAATATAATAATACTATTATTTATGCTTGTAGTTATAAAATAAAATAAAAAAAATTATGCTTGTAGTTATAACTTATAATACATATGTATTATGTAATTATCAATACTAAACTACTTCTACTAGTACTAGACTACTAGTCACTAGAGTCACTACACAACAATACTCAATAGACACTAGTCTAGTATTCTAGAAACATGTATATTAAAAACATAATAATAGATATTAACACTAAACATGTAAATTACTATAGTTTATATAATTTATGAATACAATATTACTAGAGTTTAGTGATTATTGATTAATCATATATAAAGTAATAAGATTAATAATAGTAAATAGTCACAAGTTCATTTTTTTTTTAAAAATAGATAAAAAATAATAATAATACTCCTCATAGAGATAACATTGTCTAACTTTATATATTTGTTTTATAAAAACTTTATATTTTATCAAACATTATAAATTATTACTCATAAATTCATAATATAATATTATAGTTCTATTATATA
This sequence comes from Cyclocarya paliurus, assembly GCA_029856935.1. Lineage (NCBI taxonomy): Eukaryota > Viridiplantae > Streptophyta > Magnoliopsida > Fagales > Juglandaceae > Cyclocarya > Cyclocarya paliurus. The sequence continues at coordinate 6,293,449 of CM056948.1, forward strand.
CTAATACTATTGTACTAATATGGTAAGAAGATGGTGTAATTTGTAAATTTATAATGTTATATATTATGTAACACTATGCTAATAATAAATTAACAATACTATACATTTATTAATAATATGCTAATATACTAATATTACCATATTAGCATATTAGTATATCATACACCACTATACATTAGTAAAAGTATACTGTATATGAATGTATTATCTTTCTAACACCCCCAGTTCACCAGCTTTCTAAGTTTCTAACACCACTAACATATTAACATACATATACTATTACTAATATCAATATACCAACTTTCTAACATACATATATATATGCTAATATGAATATATATATCTGTCTCTATTATATAAGCGGCTATCGAGCTGCTACAGTAATGAACAGTAAAATTTGTTGTTCCGTTTTTTCTTCCGTTTTTTTGTATTTGACCGGTTCTATTTAATTCATACTGTACATTTACATTCCGTGTATTTTCTTTGTGTCAGTAGATGTTTTGAATTTATTATTTTTGTCTTTTATGATTTTGCAGGTTGACCTGCATATTGTCAATTTTATAGCCTGTAATAGTATTGAAATTTCTGTATGCTGGGAAAGGAAATTGTTTCAGTATCTCAGCATGCATTTGTGCCAGTCCAGAATTTTTTTCTCTCTTCAGCCGGTTGCAGTGCATGCGTACAGAGAAATTAAGTCGTTAATTTTATAGCCTGTGATCATATTGGGATTTCTGATGCACTGTCTATATGCTAATAAAGGAAATTGCTTCAGTATCTCTGTATCCTATCTCTACCTGCTTTTATGTCAGTCCATGCTGAGATACTGGTAAAGGAAAAATTGTAAAAAAATCAATCAAAATCCAAACAGCACATAAAAAATCACAAAAACTCGTAAAAAAATATTCTTGATCTCTCTGCTATTTCTCGGGCAGTCTTCTACCAGCGCACTGTATGCTGATCTTGCTTATTTTTGTCTGCTTTTGTGTCAATCCATACTGAGATACTGCTAAAGGAAAAATTGTAAAAACAATCAATGAAATTCAGTACATAAAAAATCACAAAAACTTATAAAAAAATATTCTTGATCTCTCACCTGTTTTTTGGGCAGTCTTCTACCGGGACTTTATTCATCAAAGTGAATAAAGTCATATGTGTGCAAGGCTTCAGGAGTTGTTTTCATATCTAATTTGGGAGTTTCTTTTCTCATGTCTGCCTTGGTTTGGGAGTTTCTTTTTTTAATATCTGCTTTGGGTGTTTGCTGCCATGAGCCTAATTGTCCAATAGTTTTTACTTTAGTACCATTTTCCAATATTTAATATAATTAATACAATTTTTCAGGCTTTAAAACGTTGAGACCTGTTGCTGCCAGATTCCACCAAATATTTTAACAGCTCATATTCCACCAAATATTTCAACAGTTCATGAACCTTACTTTCTTCCAAATCTTTAGTTTCTCCTGTTGCTGCCTCATCACAAGTGATTTCTGGAAAACCTTGTGTTTTTTTTTACTTCTCATCTATTCTCTTCTCTTCCATTTTTTCTTTTACTGGTTTTAAATGTTTAGTCCTGGTTTTTACTGGTGATTTATTTTCAGCTGCTTTTCCAGTTCTTCTAAGGTGTTCTTAGCTGAGGTTTACCAAAGCTGGAGCTTTCTGGTATTTGATCATTGTGAGTTCATAGTTGTTTAGTGTAGTATTTTCGTTGTTTAGTGTAGTATTTTCTGATGACTGTTTGGTGTAGTATTTTATGACTTCCTTTTTTTTTTTTGGATCACTGCAATGCTTGGTATTTTCTGTGGGTTATTTTGGGAGGTTTGTTTTCAGGTCTTGTTGGTTAAGGGCTTTCAGAGCTGGGCGTTTATGGTTATGATCTTTGTAAGTGTATGGTGTTATTTATTTTGTCACATCGTTTGTTATATGATTTATTTTTTCATAAATGCAAAGATCTAAAGGAAAAAACACAAAAGGAAAAAAAAAATCACCTAGCTTTTAACATTTGCATCTACATGTTGATCATCTAAAATGCAAACTGTCTTAATGACATGGACCAAATGCTAAACAGTTTCAACATTCATGAGTTTATTAGTGTATGGTGTTATTTATTTTGTGTCACATCGTTTGTTATATGATTTATTTTTTCATAAATGCAAAGATCTAAAGGAAAAAACACAAAGGAAAAAACAAAATCACCTAGCTTTTAACATTTGCATAGTACTGGTTGAGAAGATATTGAGTTACTCCAGCAGAAGCCCACCCTCTTGCTATTCGAAAGTGAATGGGTAGCAAAAGGACCACAATACTATGCCAAATTTTACATAAAGCAAACAGAGACATACAAACACTATTGCCAGGAAGAGGCAACAAGTTCTTAGTAAAGAGCAAACCAGAGAGTATCTTTTCATAAGAACCATTGCAATTACTAAACAGAAGTATCAGAAGGCTAATAACAGTGACCTAGAATACCAACATATAGAGCCAATAATATCTCCTTAAAAGAGCTTACCAAGTTTTTGTAGAGATAATTTGCCACCCATCACTTAAACAAAAAACAATCTGTAAAATACTATATTCAAGAGAATAAAAAACATCACTAACACTTTCACGCACTACTTCCATATTAAGGGAGTACCATATGAGTATGACAAAGAAATGAGAAGTAAACATAGTAGATAATGAAATTAAAATTTCTCGAGTTTGAGTATACGACATTAAAATAAGATGAACAGGGGAACTAGATGTTCAAATTATTGTTACCAAATGCACTAAGAACATTAAAAGGAACTTTCTCATAGACACAATGAAGGCAGTAATCCTTAAAGTTCCTCATCCTGACAAATAATTCATTCCAATGGCCTTATATTTCCATCAACAGACTCACAACTCTACACAATATATCACTAAATATCATAAATTAAGATTTAGAACCATAACAGAGTGATGCTGGGAGAACACCAACACAGAATTCCATGTTGGTGTCACCAATGGTCCAACAGACACTAACCCTACAATAGTTCCCAATAACACCATCAGTCATAGGTACAGAATCAATAAGCACATATTCGATGGTTGAACGAGCCATAATCCCAATAATTATTCCCTTGGACATACAGGTCAGAAGGATTGTAGAATGGACCAATATAAATCAATGGAATTAAGGAAGTTTCACAAGACCTTAATAACCTAAACAGAAAAGCATGTATGATATACCTACCTCAGAAACCAAGTATCCAATAAATCTTCATAGCACTTAATAATGACAATCGTAAGCACTCACAACAGACCTTAATAACCTAAACATAAAAACATCAACAAAAGGCCTGCCTCAAAGACCAATTATCCACTAAATGTGCATAGCACTTAGAAATGACAATAATAATCCAGCAAATGACATGGACCAAAAGCTAAACATTTCAATGGAGACAAACTGAGAAGCGAAAAAATGGAGACAAAAAAGGTGAGATTTGGACCCCCACGAAACTGAAGATGCAGTCGATCAACACAAATCGAACACCACAAACCTGAAGATAAAAAAATGCACATCAGACATTAAAAAAAAAAAAAAGTTCAGCTTCAACGAAAAATAAAATAAAATAAAAACCCGAAAAACCCAGATCTGGAGCTTACCGGCATGAGGCCGCTGCCTGGTGGTTGCTGGATGGAAGCGTGCGGCAGCAAAGCTACCTACGCTGGGCGGCGAAAGCGAGGGTGGCAGAGAGAGATGAGCTGGAGGGAGAGTGAGAGTAAGGGAGAGAGGCAGAGAGAGATGAGCGGGAGGGAGAGCGAGAGAGCGTGATCTGAGGGAGAGAGTCTGGGATGTGTGGGCTGCCCGAAGTAGAATGAGGGAAAGAAAGAAGAAGGAAAAGAAAGAAAGAGAAGGAAAATGAGAGGGGGGTGCAGCGCTGGCGAAGAGATAGGGTTTATGAAGACCCACTTCCTAAACGACGCCGTTTGAGAGGTAATGGTGGGCTAGGTTGAAGGCTCGCTGGTTGGGCTGGGGACCGAATGGGCTGGGTCCATAAGAAAAAAAAATAAAACACACCCAAATAAACCCAGTCTGAAAATAAAGGAGTCCAACAAAAAAAAAAGGCACAATAACAAAAAAAAATTAGATAAAAACACTACAACTCAATATTAATAAAATAAAATAATTAAAGTCCAACAATAAAATCAATTAAAGTGAAGAGCAATTTAAATACAAACAATAATTAATATCAAGAAAGCACATTAAAATAAATTTCGCAAATTAAAAATCAAAATTTAAACCAACGATAAACACAATAAATTTAAAACAAGAGAACTAATATTTAATTTAAATAAAATAATCATTCAATTAAAAAAATACACTAAAATACGGGATATCACATCCTCTCCCTTAAAAAAAAGAGCTAAATAGAAACACTACAACTTAGAAATCAATAAAATAACATAATTAAGGTCCAACAATAAAATAAATTAAAGCAAAGAGCAATTTAAATACAAACAATAATTAATATCAAGAAAGCATATTAAAATAAATTTCACAACTTAAAAATCAAAATTTAAACCAACAATAAACACAATAAATTTAAAACAAGAGAACAAATATTTAATTTAAATAAAATAATCATTTAATTAAAAAAATATACTAAAATACTGAGTATCACATCCTCCCCACTTATAAAATTAAATTTATTTTTAATTATTTTACATAATTACATTTTTTATTGAATTTATTTTTTTAAAATTTTGCAAAAAGGTCACATACTAAGATTTTTAATCCAGATAGAACAAAAACAAAAAAATAATAATCCAGATAGAAGAAAAAAAAAATTGAATAATAAAATAATAGTAAATAAAATATAACGCTATCATTTTCTTTCAGTGGGATGCTATTCATCATCTCACACCACACATATTTGAACAATTTTTTTGTACTTGTATATACAATGCAATCAAAACTTACAATGTCTTTTGTGTCTGGACATGAATTATCCTTCTTATCAACAGATCTAAATATATAAAAGACATTCCATTGTTTATTTCAAGACCTATAAGTGCATTTTTATATTATATATATATATATATATATATATATATATATATATATATCTCTTTTTTTGCCGGTCCCTGATGTAATTTTTAGCAGGCACTTACTAATAGTAAATATGTGTTGGGTTTGTTGCCAAAACTATCAATGTTATAAATATGTGTTGGACTATGTTATATTTTGAACTAATGTATTTGTTCGGTTTGTATTAAACTCATCACAGACAACTTTCCTAAAACTAGCGATATTATAAATATGTGTTCGAGTATGTTATATTTTAAACTAATGCTTTTATCTTCTAATCTATGTAAACATGTAATTATCATACTCTACTTAATTATCATTATTCCTAAATATTTGCCAGATTTTACATTTTTTTTCATGTGCCTTCAATTATTGATTAAAATCAACTTTTTTCATGAAATATATACTATTTTTTTAAAATAATTATTTCACCGAACTAGGCAAACGTGCTTTGCACGTTGTTCCGACCTAGTATATATATATATATATATATATAATATGGACCATATGGTGTAATTTGTAAATTTATAATGTTATATATTTATTGGACTCATATTTTCATCATAACTTATAGTTCTATAAGACTATAAGTTAATATTATAAATTTATATATAATATATGTAGTGGATTAATAGACAATAAGTCTATAAGACTAAATGACAAGTCTATATACTTAAGAATAAATATTATATTATAAATTATATATATATATATATTGTATTATATATATGTATAAATATATACAAGTCGAGCTCACGAGTCGAGCCGAGCTTCATACGAATTTGTTCACGAACATTGATCGAGCCGGTCGAGCTTTATACGAGTTTGTATCGTTTAATAATCGAGCTTAATTCTATGTTTACGAATGGCTCATTTAATATTCGATTTGAGTCGATTTTGAGTTTAATCGAGTTGAATTCGAGCTGCCTGTCGAGTAGCTTGTTCATTTTACAACCCTAGTTTTGATACACAGATTATTATTTTTTTCCTTTTTATGGTGAAAAAAAAGGTAAAGTAACTATCTTTGGGTGGTTTGAATTTAGAGATGAAATAAAATAATTTTAGATAAAAAATAAAAAATAAATAAAATATTATTAGAATATTATATTTTAATATTATTATTATTTTAAATTTTAAAAAATTGAATTGTTTCTTATATTTTGTGTGAGAATTTAAAAAAAATTATAATGATGAGATAAGATTAAATAAAACATTTTCTGAATCTAAATGGAGCCTTAGTTAGACGTCACTATAATAACATTTTATTTGCAGAAAATTAAATAAAAATGACCTAAACAACCGAAATTCACAGACGCTTTCTCAAGTTAAATTTGAACAACAGCTTAACTCTCAGTCCCAATAAGAGATTTAGGCTAAGTTTGGTTAGAATACTATTTATTATTTTATTATTATTTTTCACTATTATTCAATATTTTATCATTATTTTTTCATCACTATTCACAGAATACCTAAGAATACCTTACAACCTAAACGCAACTTTAATGAATGTTTATGCGACTAATACAAATAGTTTAAGGTAATTTCATATCAGATTCAAATCCAAGAGTTAGTATGTGCCAAACCATTCGAGAATGACTCAAGAATCACCACCACTTTTATCCAAAAGCCAAAACAATTAGACCCGACGTTTGTTTAAATAATGAAAAAATCATTTGCAAATCTAATTATTGATACAGTACACCAATGAAGTTCAATTAGCATTAAAGAAGTACAATATTTTCATTTTGAGTAATTATAACCTCACTATAATTAGTATATTTACACAACTTGTAAGGCAGATTCTTAAATAATTCTCAAACCAAAACTTCATGAAATACCATCTTAAGGTGCAATACTAAGGATTTTCAATGTTAAATGGTAGTTTTTGTTTTTGTTTCTGTTTTGTATTTTATTATTATTGATAAAAAAATTTTGCCCAGACTGCAATTAGTCTTGCATTATGGCTCTCCATCCATGTCCCAGCCTCTTGCTGAGCACAAAGCATTAGTCAACTCTCAAGAGTCAAGTGTCTAACAGAGCCAATTTAACTACCATAGCCTCCTAACATGGGAAGGAAAAAACTAGCTAAAAATTCATATTTGCCTCAATCGAAAATTTCCCAGATCCTCATTAGTTTCGCAACTTTTTTCTACCATCTTTGAAGTAAGAATTGTGATGAAAGGAAGCCAATTCGATTCTTTATAACAGATGTGGCGCATTGTCTTCCTAAACAGCTTCCTTAATCTCCCATCTTCAAGTGCCCCATGACAGATTCTGCACTGCCCATTCACCTTAGAATAATGGATGTTAAAGTTGCAATATGTCAACGCTTGTAGTGCTGTTTCAACAGACTCTTATTGTTTCCTCTTAGTCCAAAGCATCACTAGAGAGAAGCCCATCAAAGACATTATTACCGTCTGCAAATCACAGAAATAATATGAATATTCCTCAAAATTATACAAGGTAAACAACATAAAAATAACCTATCTAAATAAAAATGAGAGAGAACTTCAAATACATTTTGGTTGAATCCTGCATAACTGCTGCAAGGTTTGCTTATCATTTGATATATCCTATGATTCTATATTGCCTATAAAAGTTCCCGGCAGAATAAACAAGGGCAACAATCTTGGTGAACAATGACTAGGCAAAATAAAGCTTCTGAAGCGTATTGTGACTAACTACAAAGACTATCCTGCTGAGGAGAGCACAATTAGCCAAAAGTGTATGTAACATCCCAGAGGGGATGGAAACCATAGAGCAGCAAGGCTATGATGTACAACTCAAAATAGAAGGGGAGGATCGTAATATTGTACAATCATTTTTATGTACAATTTTTTTTTTAATAAGTACAATCTTTTTTATGTACAATTAAATACAAGTGTGACCTACGCTCTGCATTCTCATATTGGAATCCATGCGGATGTGCCTGTTTTTACTTCCACATAGCTTTTATAAATTTGTTACATAGAGAAAGGAACTCAGCACAGCATGCATGCAAGTAGTGGGCCAAAATTGTTACAATGCACCAATGACAGATATGGTGAAATCCTATTCTTATCCAACCCATTATGAGACCACAATAAATATACTTGCTTATGTCCCACAATAATTTCTTTTTTTTTTTATAAGTTATGTCCCACAATAATTGCCTCCATTAATAACAGAAACAAAGGCTGGCAGTGAATTCATCCTGACCAAACCATATGAAGATGGAATTCCTTTTGGGGAGTCGATTTAGGGGATGCTTGGGAAATAAGATGAGATGAGAATTACGTGAATAGTAGTATGGTTTAAGTTAAGATGTTTAATTGCATTTTGGGAAATGATAGAGAAAAAGTTGAATAAAAATATTATAAAGTTAAAATATTGTTAGAATATAATTTTTTTAATATAATTTTTGTTTTGAAATTTGAAAAAGTATTATTTTTTGTGTTTTGTTTGGAAGTTTGGAAAAACTATAATGATTAGATAAAAAATTTGAAAAATTGAAATCGATGAAATAGGAGACAATTGATTTAAATGTGATGGTATGGACTCACCGAGATTGCTGGAGGCACACCCACGAGTGGATCTTGAAAGAACCTATTGGCAAGTGCAAGGGCAAGAAGACTGCTTTGCATTCCTGCAAATCCAAAAATATCAGTTAGCTAGAATAATATGCAGCTGAGAATCACATTGCTGTTAGTGGATAAAAGGTGGGACCTGTCTCATATGATAGTGTTCTTTGCAGAGCTTTCACATCAGTAGCTTTATGGAAGACTAGACCAGTAAAGACATAACCAGCTATAAACGCTGACAAATGAAATGCAATGACGACAAACAAAATGGTCACTCCAAAAGGAGATAAAACAGAATCAATGTTAAGGGCAAGTGGTGCTCCAACACAGAGAGCTGTTACTAAGACGGACAGTGGGGGCAAAAATGGCCGAATTGCACCACAGATTACGGGAAAGAACCTGTAGGCACAAATATAAGAAACAGTTATGGACCTGTAATGAAGTTCAATATGTTAATCAGGTTGTCTTGAGTTGGTATATAACCGATTCAATAACAAGCCAGCAGCAATTGGTGCAACTACAATCTGCAAAATGCTAGACATCATTCCTTTCACATCAACTGGCAGTCTCTTTCCAATGAGCAAGAGGGACAACATTGGTGTGATAAATACTGCAGTAGCAGTAGATAATGATGTCATAATAATGCTAAGAGGGGCCATTAGTGGGTCTGTGAGGAAAGTAGCATAATTTGAGAGTTGGGCCCCACTAACACAAGATACCAACATAATCCCAGCACCTGTTAAATTGATTAACCAAATGTTAGCCCAGCATCGACAGTTTTTTGAAGCTAAGAGTTACTGGTCTTACCTATCAAAAAGAAAGAAAAAAAAAAAAATTGTAGAGAGAGAGATTCTTTCCTATAGAAGGTGGTAGACCCAAGAGTGTAACTGAGATTGTCCCAAAAAAATATCCAAGAAGAGGTTTCATTATAAATTGGCCAACATAACCAGCAAAAATAGCTGCTGGTCTCTTGAATGCTTCAAGGAAATCATTTTCTCTGGAATTAACCCCAACTGCAAACATTAAAAACCCCAATGCAGGTGCATAGTACCTGGGAATAGACAATATAGGAAATAAAAATTCTAAGCATATCATTGGACAAACCATTTGTTTTCAGAAATCAACATATATTCTCAGATGAACTAAAATAACTAAATTCTACCCCTAAATGGTTACACCAAGTATATGACAGGCAGAGAAAGAATGTTTATTTTCATGTTCCATAAATATAGATGCGAATTTGTCCTAGTTAGACAAGTAGTTTGTATGGATACATCCCACTAGTTATTTTTCCTCTTTCTTCTGCATCTGTCAATTAACTCATAACCCCAATGAAATTCAACTCCTGCTTTCTCTATATTTTAGACGGTAAGGAGATCAACATGCAATGGCTTCTCATTTTTCCTTGACTTTGCTCTTAAATGTAACCTTTTAAGTAGGCATACATTGGCAATTCATCTGAAGAGTGTTCTATAACCTGGTGGTAAACCATGTAAAAGAAGGTGGATAGACAAGAGCCAACAGCGTGCTAGCAAGGACTACATGAGGCAAAAAGGAATTTGATTCCTTCAAGATTTTCAGAATAGAAGTGTCCTTTTGTTTAGGCACCTGAAACAATACATACAGCATTATAGTTAATATGGCCTGAGATAACTGTGCAAGTAACTTGTATATCAAGGAAGCCTTTTTTTTTATCAGTACTTGTGTACACCAAGGAAACTAGTGAAACTCCATAACCCATACAAAATAAACACAATTATGCCCTAACTTTGATAGTTGAATTGAGAGCATAAGACTGCTCAGATTAAAGAGAAATACATAATATTCCACTCGTTTCACAGTACGAATGTCCTGATACAAGTATGCGCCTGTTTAATCAAGCATAGCACATGTTCAACAATATAATCTGGTAACATACCCATCCACTGTATGGAAAAAGTTTTTTTTTCTCTTGAAAATCTACATGTGGAAAATCAGGAAAAAGGCAACTACTCGATAAAGGTATAAGAAGGATAGAGTCAAACCCATTCTATGTTTATCTCAAGGCGAGACCTTATTTGAATACCTAAATCGGTATTCTCAAAACTTCTCGCAATTTCCTTCCCAAACATTACTCAAATACAAAACACTTTTCAATTTCAAATATTCAACTTTTTCATCTAACAATTACCTAATCATACAAATTTTACAAACTTAAAAACAAAACACAAAAATTAGTACAATTATTTCAAACTTCAAAACAAAAAATATATTCAAACAATTTTTTAACTTTATAATATTTTTATTCAGTTTTTCCTCTCTTATTTTCCAAAACCCAATAAAACCTCTTAACAGACCAGTTCACTATTATTCACAGAATTACGAGATACTCCAAGTATCCAAACCAGCTCTTAAGGCTGGTCAAAAGAGGATGCTGAAGTTGAAAAGCACAATGACTCTTCTCCCTCGACCTAAAAGAAGAAAACTAGAAGCCTGGCTCCATCTAAAAAGGCTATCTCATCCATAAAATATTCAAACTTTAGTTTCTTCCTGTTTTAAAAATATCCAGAGAAAATAATAAGTTTAGGGATTAGAGAGTAAAAAGTATCAGATTCATATTAAATTTGACGAGCGAGCTGAGTGAGAAGAGAACCTGCAGTGCAAATGATACGTACCTGACCTGGTGCGGATGCATCATTTAGACCCGGACCCTGCTCAAAAGGATCCGATAATTTCTCGGATACACACCTGCTGACCAAAAACCTTAACCTCCGATCTGTCCCTGAAACAATACGCGGGCGCAGTAACACAACCAATACGTAAAATATTTAAAAAAAAAAAAATCAAATTTTAAGAAAAAGCAAAAGAATCTGGATGCACACGGGGAAGTTTCGGGTCAGGGCGAGATGGGAACCCCAGAGGCCGCGAGAAAGAGAGAGTTGGCAACGAGAGTGGCGAGCGCTTTCCCGTCGAAATTGGGACGCGAAATCTCCGTATGTCGAAGAGATTTCGCGAGTGGAACTCAGAAAGATGTATACAGCCGATCTGCAGTTGCTTTTTGCTACTCAAGTTCATCCTTCACGAACAAAACTTGAAAGAAAACAAATTAAAAATCAATACAACCATTTCCGGGAATCAAATTGCTTGATTAGTCTCTAACTCTGAACTGTGAAAAAGTAAATATATTGAATTTAGCTTACAGTAGACACGATGGAAGGAAAGTCCACTCTTCTTTAGAAATCATGCGTTGATTGTCCGAGCATCGGGGACATTCTCAGGACGGCTGCAAGTCTTTGAAGATGCTATTGAATTGTACGATGGTAGCGTTAGAGCATTATCATTAGTTTGTATGGATAAATATCAAGAAAAATTTTATTATGCATCTATAAATCAAGTAATAAAAAATAAAAAAATAAAAATTTCTTAAAACTATTATTTTTATATAGGCTTATACATCTTCATATTCATTTTTATATTTACATAATATATCTCTAAATTTATCTCCATTAGATTATACATATTTAAAATTTTGCATAGCTATAAATAATATTTCTTTAAATTTAAAGAAATATTATTCACTCTTTAAATATTATTTTACTATTTTTCTCTTTCATACTCATTAAAATCAACTTTATAAAATTTGTATTAAAATGATTTTAATATATAAAATTTGTATTAAGTTGATGATATAAAATGTTTTTTAGTACATATTAATATTTATTGATAAAATTAATCATTTTGATATATGAAATTAGTAATAATTAAATATATAGAATTGATATTTTTGAACACATTGTGTTAATTGATAATATTTAGATATATAAAATTGATATTTTTAAACACATGTCGCTAGGGCTGAGCTCCGACTCCGACGGAGTCGGAGTTGTCGTTTCCGACCTCCGACTCCGACAGTAGTCAAAGTCGAATTTATCCTTCGACTCCGACTCCGAACTGGAGTCGGAATTCGACTTCGATCGGAGGTCGGAGTTCCGACCTCCGATCGGAACTCCGAGCGGAGGTCGGAACTTCGACTTCCGATCGGAGTCGAGCTGTTTATTTTGTGTATATAGTATATAGGACGTTGTAGAGACAAATTAAAATGTCTTTGGGGCGCCAATACTACCATATATATCAAAAGATTCAAAACTTTACAAGAATCTGATACTAAATAGCATGTATGATGTAGCCATAAGTTATAACAGTCCCATTTATAATGTAATAACAACACGGATTTCACTCAAATGCTTTTTGGTTCATTGGTCATGCCTGAAAATTGAAATGAAGATAGAAAGTTGCAATCAATAAATGAAAAAAATTGATAATAAAAATTTGAACACAGGAAAAGTAGAATTTGATTCTTACCAAGAAAGGGGATTCTCCCAACTCCTCTCCAACTCTCAAGGGGCGTTCGTCTTTGACTCTCAGTCATCAGCAATTATGTTAGGGTTCACAACTAGATCTTTAAAATCATAAAAAGTAGAAGTTAGAAATATTAAAAATAATTAAATAATCATTTAAAAGCATATAAACTTACCCGACTCAAGTCTATAGCTCTCGGCATCAACGCCAACGGTATCTAGTCCAATAGGCGTTTCACTTATCCAATTCTGTGTGCAAACGAGGGCCTCCACGGTTGAAGTTGACAATGAACTCCGATAAGCATCCAACACACGACCTCCAGTGCTAAATGCCGACTCTGAGGCAACCGTAGTGACATGAATGGCTAGCACATCTCGGGCTACACGGGAAAGGACTGGACACTTGGTGGAATTAACTTTCCACCAAATTAATAACTGAAATACATCGCTAGGTGCCTCGACAGCTTCCATAAAATATCGTTCAACCTCAGATGTACAATGCATAATATTCCTTGTTGACATGAGTTGATGATACTGCTGCATAATACGATGGCCTCTAAGCCCTACAGATGGATTAGTATCACCTGAGGAAGCTGTCGATCCTGTCGGCCTCGAATGTGAAGAGCTATCAGCTGCGGATGAAGGCTGACAACTATTGCTGTAGTGATTATATAAATCATCAATATCACTTTTTAACACTTTAATAAACTCTGCAGCCTTCACTGCCCCGAGGACGGAATTTATCCAAAATTTCAGAATGACCAACTTGTATCGGGGGTCAAGGATCACAGCTACAAATAGCAATCTATTTATCTTCTCAATATTCCCCCAATATTTATCATATTTGGTCTTCATCCTCGTAGCCATAGCAGATAACAATCCACCAGAGTCAGTACAACTATTTTCCAAGTGGAAGTGAAGCTCTGAGAGCTCACTGAAGAATGAGTTCGCAGTCGTATATTTGGATCCAGATAGCCGCATGGTTATGTCATAAAAAATTTTTAAAAATTCAACAAAGTAGCTCACACTGGTCCAATCATGTGCGTCTGGCGCACCGAGCCCCTGTCCTGTTGGCTCCAACAAAGCATACATCAGGCCTCCATCCTCGACCTCCATCCGCTCGAATGCTTTTTGGTACTTCTGTGCCACATCCAACATCATGTATGTAGATTTCCATCGAGTCGGAACATCCAAACACAACATACTAGAACATTCAATTTTAAGATCTTCAGCTATTGCCTTAAACTTGGCAAGCCTTTGAGGGGAACCCCTCACATATCGTACAATGCTGCGGACTCGGGTAATGGAATCATCAACCTCTTTTAACCCCTCAACAACTATGATGTTGATGATATGAGCACAACATCGAACGTGAATAAACTCGTGGGCCCGAATGACATCATCTCTCACTGTCGTGTTCCGCTTAAACCAATCAATTGCTGTTTCATTGGCACTAGCATTGTCAACTGTAATACACAGCACTTTTCGAATTCCCTAGTCCTTTAAACAATCATCCATCTTCGCCCTAATGGATGCACCTTTATGATCCACAATATCTTTAAAATCAATAATTTTTTTATGCAAAATCCACTCACTGTCAATGTAGTGTGCTGTGATACACATGTAGCAGACGTTCTGTATGGACGTCCATGTGTCAGTCGTAAACGACACTCTTTGGCCAGTGGTAATAAACATCTTCTTCATCTCCGCCTTGTCTTTCGCATGCCTCTTCATACAATCTCGCATCACCGTATACCGTGATGGAATAGGAAATCGTGGCTCAACAAAGTTTAGAAACTTTCTAAAGCCTCTTTTATCGACTGTGGTAAAGGGCATCTCATCAGTAATTATCATCTCTGCAAGCATGTCCCTCAACATCTTCTCACTGTATTGAGGGATAACCAATTTCTTAGTCTGTGTACCATCAGTGGCTGTAGAAGTTTGGTAACCGAGGTTTGTCTGATCAGTGGCCGTCAATCCCTTCGCTATCTTATATCGTTGGCAACCAGTTAGATGTGCTATTAACACACTTGTGCCTTACTTCTTTGAATGGCATCCACAAAGTTGGCCACAATAATGGCATCTAGCTACCGGGTTCGCAATATCACCAGGAATTTTGGTGAAATGTTCCCATGTCCACGACCTCTTTTTAGAAGGCCGTGGTAGTTGTGGTTGATCTTGCTCAATGGGCATCTCCTCCTCTTCGTTGAACATATCCTCATCCTCTATATCTACTGGGAGTGGGAGTCGACTACTCGCACAAGATGTAGCTGCTCTAGATGTAGCTCCTCTAGATGTAGCTGCCCTAGATGTGGCTTTAGGGGTGGAAGTACCCACCAGTGTAGGAGTTGTAGCATTGGCATCCGCCACATCCCCTTGTGGACAATCATCTCCACTAGGTCTAGGATCCATATCACAATCAATGAAGCTGAAAAAATAAGTTAGAAGCAAAAAATTAGTTTAAAAATAAACTAGGCTATATTAAAAATTTAAATCAACGCGTTGATATAGGACATATATTATTGTATCATAATAAGCTGTCCACGATAAGCTAAAAATATTCCTTAGCAATAATAAGCTACAAGCCTGCATGCATGATAAGTTACAAATATCCACTAATTATGCTTAAATTTGGTTCTGATCTCGTATA
This sequence comes from Cyclocarya paliurus, assembly GCA_029856935.1. Classification (NCBI taxonomy): domain Eukaryota; kingdom Viridiplantae; phylum Streptophyta; class Magnoliopsida; order Fagales; family Juglandaceae; genus Cyclocarya; species Cyclocarya paliurus. The sequence goes on from CM056948.1 coordinate 6,309,045, forward strand.
TTATATACATTAAGTTTGTTAATAAATAACATTAAAATAGAAGCTATCAAAGAAGCTCAAATAACATTAAGATGTGGGGTTGGGATTTGAATGATTTTGAGTTTAAAGTTAAGAGGTGGGCGGGATTTGGGGCACATGAGGTCGACCCTACTGAATCACTGATGATCTCAGCTTTAATCTTAAGCCACTGATAACTTTGGTTGTTTGAGTGAATGTTTAGTACTTGATCTACATGCAGTGAGTGCAAAAGAAGAACATGACACTTATATATATATATATATATATATATATATATATATTAAATTATATACAATCTTTTAGTTAGGTATAAGTACTAGTTAGTGTGAAAAGAAAAATAATATTCATCATGTCTTTTACCTATCATTTGATTATTTATTTATATCATGACTCATGAGTACGTCAGACAAGAATAATTTTAATTTAGAAAAGGAAGAAATACTATTAAGAGATCAAGTCTGAAAAAGCAGAGATCAAGTCTCCGCTCGAGCGAGGGTCGAGCGCAGGTCAACTTCCAGAAAGTCGCTCGAGCGGAACATCGAGCGACTATCGAGCGAAACACTCTGCCTAGATTCGCTCGAGCTGTGGTCGAGCGAAGCACTCTGCTTGGATTCGCTCGAGCGGTGAGTCGAGCGGTGGTCGAGCGAAGCACTCTGCCTGACTTCGCTCGAGCTCCAGTTGTGCCCACTCGAGCCGTGGTGAGCAGTCTTTAGTTCTTGATTCCTAAGGCTTTATTCCTCTCTCTTTAATCTTTATTTATTCCATTCTCTCTCATTAGACTATTGCTTAAAAAACAAAACGAGTTTGTGCACACGTCTGATTGTCCCGCAATTTGGGTGATAGGTTCTGATGCTAAGTACATGATGATCTATCTCCTTATGCATGCAGCTAGAGTACTGAAGCAGCAGTACTATGGATATATAAAATATCAAACATCATATGCAGGTAGCTGCAGTACGACTGAAGCAGCAGCTAGTGTTTATGCATGCAGCTAGAGTACTGAAGCAGCAGTACTATGAGGAGATTAATGCATGCATGCAGCTAGTGTTTAAGCATAATGTTTAAGCTGCTGAAGAAGCAGCAGCTAGTGTTTATGCATGCATGCAGCTAGTGTTTGTGCACACATCATATGCAGGCAGCTGCAGTATGTAGATTAATTTTGCACAGGCTAGCAGCTAGTGTTTCATTCAACCAAAGTGTAGATTAATTTGTTTATTACTCTGTTCTCTCTATGTGAATTTTAAAAGAGCCAAGAAGCCAAGGAGCCAAGCAGAATTAAAGCCTAAAGGAGCCAAGAAACATCTCTTACACATTTTATCAAACACATTGCATGCATACAACACAACTTACAAACACATTACACATTTTATCAAACACATTTCCTTACTACAAATTTTCAAAAGGAATTCATTTCAATCACAACAAAATACCTAGACGTGCATGCTATGAGACTATGAATAACGGAATACATAAAATTAAATCAAGCAATTTAATTTTAGGGCTCGGAATCGGGTTCTCACCGTAGGTTGAAGCTCGGATTGAAGTTGCGCACGACGGAGGAGCAAAGTCTCACGGCGGCAATAGAGAGGGAACGAGGTGGCGAGGTGGCGAGGTGGCTGGTTTAGTTGTTCAGATGAAGACTTAGAGAGAAAGAGGAACTGAGGAAGGATCCGAAGAAGGGAGAAGGAAAAGAGGAGGGAGGTCCTGCGTTTTGGACCCCCCCTATGATGAAACGACGCCGTTCCACATTAAGTGGAACGACGTCGTTTGATTTTTTTTTAAATTCCAGATATAAAACGACGTCGTTTTACATCTGGATTTTTTTTAAAAAAAAATCGGAGTCGGATTTCGGAGCTCTAAGTAGCTCCGAACTCCGACTCCGACTCCGACTCTTATTCGGAGCCACTCCGCACTCTGACTCCGTTTTCTGAAAACTTCGACTCCGACGGAGTCGAAATCGGAGCGGATGTCGGGCAGAGTCGGAACTTTCGAAATTTTGCACAGCCCTACATGCCGCTAATGCTATTAAGCTGGAGGTGAATGACAAGGTGAAGACCAAATTCTATATTGCACACCAATACAAATACATTTTTTTAAAGTGTTTTTTAAATATTCTTAATTATTAAAAAATTTTAAAAAAATTAAATTTCATTAATAATAATTTTTTAATCGTTAAAAAATAATTAAAATATAAGACTGGATATATTTGGGAGTCATACTATTATTTTCTTAAACTTAAATCTTCTTACTATATAATTAAAAATAATAATATTAGATACAGTCTTGAATTGTACAAGTACTGAACATTTTTTTAATAAAGAGTAAGTTCTATTATTAAAAATTAATTTTTTCATGTGGCATATCTTTTCACTTTTTTTTAAAAAAGTGGACCGCCTTATACACTTTATAATTATAAATATAATTTTTTTAAAAAAAATATGAACTTAACACTAAACAAATAGATATATAGATCAAGTTTTCCATTATTTTTTTATTTTTTAAATTAATATTATTAAAAAAATTGTTGACGTCGTACTCATAATACTTCTATTTAAAGGTATTTAGAAAAAATTGTGTTACACTTTCAAGATTTGTGGACCAAGGAATGTTTTTATAAATAATTTCTCAAATAATTTTGATAATTTATAAAAGATATGTGCGAGACGTGTATAATGTATTACAAAATAATAATTCTTATCATTAGCTACTATTCACATTCACATTTCACATCTTATAAAAAAAAAATTATTAATTGTGGAATGTGACTAATATATAGCAAATCCCGTTACAAAATATTAAGTTATGGTGTATGTTTCGAAACTCATGAATTCCTTAACTCTATCTCGTTTAGATAGTGAAAGTGTTTCATCTTATCTCATCATTATAATTTTTTCTATGGTGTATGTTTCGAAACTCATGAATTCCTTAACTCTACCTTGTTTAGATAGTGAAAGTGTTTCATCTTATCTCATCATTATAATTTTTTCAAATCTTCACACAAAATATAATAAACAATTCAATTTTTTCAAATCCTAAAATAATAATAATATTAAAAAATAATATTATAATAATATTCTACTCAACTTTCTACTTTTATTTAAAACGTCTCATTTTATCTCACCATTCAAACCACACCTTAATATTGTGAGATCCATATTTTAAATTTGTCTTTCAGATATTTAATATTGAAATTTGTGATCAACGAGCCCTCTCTCGTATTCATTGTGCATGACGTTTTAGTCTTTGAAACATCAGGTTATAATAACTCTTTGGTCTAGTCTTAGAGTATTAGTAGTGGTTTTTTTATCTTCATATATAAAATTATTTATTTTGAAAAATGATTTTATATTTAAAGAATGATTCCCACATTAGTTTATGCATATTTGAACCAAACTATAATAAAATTTTATTATTTTATTATTTGTTTTCTAAAATTATTATATATATATATTTTACAATTAGCATCCATTTTGTATTATCAACTTAATAAAAATTATATGTATCCAAATTATTTTAATATAAATTTTATAAAGTTAATTTTAATGTGTATATGAGAGATAAAAAATTAGTAAAATAATATTTGAAGAATGAACAGTACTTCTTCATATTTGAAGAATGACTGTTTATAGTTATGTAAAAATATAAAGATGAAGAAGCTAATGTACACATTTTTAAAGACAGATTTTTTAAATTTAAAAATAAAGATAAAGAAGCATCTACCAATACTCTTAAATTGAGGAAATGAGCACAGGAGGCGCAATCATCACGTGTAATGTTATACTTCCTTGAGTTTAGTGATAAAATATTATCAGATACATTATATTAAATGAATGTATGGACACGATTGCTTATGATGAATAAATCAGTGAATCTCGATCATTAATTATTAATAAATAAGAGGTATCCAATTAGGAAAATACTAAAGGAACCATTAGGTGTTAAAACAACAGAAATGAACCATCGGTGCATTTTATCGGTGCAACAATTCAGTCCCTGTGGAGGGACCCATCCAATTATTTTTCTTAAAAAGTTGAATGGTGGTGGTACCAAACATATGGAGTCGGGACATTTAAGTTTGATAGCCAATAAGGATAAACACATGACACAAATGAGACACATCACACACTATTATTGATTGCTGGTTAATGTGGACCTATTGGTTTTTGCATCAACCAAAGCCTCTTAAAATCAACAGCTGTGTTGCAAAATGAGAGATTAACATGAGTCATTAACTCAGCATTAGGGATACTCCGTGGATTGGGTCAATTAGATTTTCATTGCTTTTTTAAACATGCTATGTATATATTTTGTCAATCATTTTGACAGCTTGTATGTATTTTTTATTTTTAATAATTAAGAAAGTAACTATTAGTGAATTTATATATATCTTTAAATATTTATAAAAATATTTAAAAAAATAATACAATTGCACTAATATTAATTTTGAAGAGACAAAATTATGGAGGTGAGCGGACCGATAGATAAAAGGCTACAAATATTTGAATGGGCCACGGAGAATGGTGTCCCCCCAAAAGTGATTGATCTTGTGTTCTCTTTACTTTAATTGTTAAAGAATTATTTTTTAATAAGTTTCTGAAATTTTTTTAAATTTAAATATATTTTTAAAAAATGCAATTTACGTAAAATGGGGATCACATTCCTGTCATTAGCATACTCCATATTTGAATCATTTAGTAATGATTTGGTCAATTAATTTGAAGTCTCTATAGCGAGCCCACACGTCAGCATACCTATCTTTGAAGCTATTCACTGGCATCCACCGATCGGCCAATTTTTTTTAGGTGTCATTTATTTTTAAAAAATCTCTCATTTTATTTTAATTTTATTATTATAATTTTTTTTAATTTTAATAAAAAATAAAATAAATAATTTAATTTTTTTTAATTTTAAAATAAAAATAATATTAAAAAATATATTCTAATAATATTTTATTTAAATTTTTAATTTTAATATCAATTCATTTTATTTCAACTCCAAAATTAAATAAGTCTATAATGATATTTAAAGTTGAAACCTTTCCTTTCCTTTTTTTTTAATTGGAAAGCTCAAGCTTCACTCAATAGTCTAAAAAAAATAATGATAAAAATAAAAATAAAATATTAAATATTAAATAATAAAAAATAATTAAAATATTAAATTGTAATAGACTGCTTCTATCTAAACACAATCACATTCTAAATGTGTGGACCGTTCGACGAAAATGAGGAAATTGTTGCTTGAATTTAATAATTGGTGGAAATTTCAAGCTTAGAAGGCACCCATCTTTCTAGTTTTCTTGGACCCTTCACTTGTTTTATCCCGCACACAAAAGGAAGACAACAACTCAAGGCTAATCAAATTGATGGATAACATATATTAATCAATCCAATTACTATACCATTGCTTTTGTTGGGGCCAGCTTTCTGTACACGCGTCACGATCCTATTGCTTTTCCGAGAGCATCACCCAGATGTCGGTCGAGGAAAGTATCTGTGTCTGTCACTCTCTTTCGAGAAAACACGAAAGAAAAAACCTCAGAAATGTCGCGTCAGGCTTCACAAAAATCAATAAAGAGCGAGTCAACCCACCACCGGCCCACTCACTAACTCGGCAAAAACAAAACAAATATCCATTAAAAAGAGGAAAAGCAGTGATCCCCACGGCCACACCTTCCGTGACGGTGAATCCACGACAGGCCAATCACGCTACACCCCGTAGCCACAAAGTCATCACACCTGTACCACGGAGGCGCTAGGTCTTTGTGCCACGTACCATCGAAACTACGTCGATTAAATGATGGCAGTCTGGTAATTTTGATTTCGTTTTAGTTCTACTTTTAACCCCCTCAGAATCTCACCGATCGGCGATAATGTAAATTTATTTATTTATTTATTTATTTTTAAATATCTTTTTAAACATCTTAAACATTTTTTAAAAAAAGAAAATAATTAATAAAGTTATTAAATAAATAAATAAAAAGGTAAGAATCGTACCCAGGCTGGGTGGGTATTCTCGGTAGGAGGCTTAGGAGTAGGATTTCTAAAAAGTTTTAACCAATGTTTATGTCGGATGCCCTGGGGGAAGTTTGTACGTTTTATTTCTTTTATTCATCGATAACCTCCTCGCTCTCTCGCATCCACCAGTCTCCCTCGCTTAGCATCTCTACCTCCGGTTGTTCCTCATACGGTTCCTACATTGCAACTCTGCTAGGGTTCCAGATTCTCCAAGAGGAGGAGGTAAAGGGCTTTTCGTGCCACCGAATTTCGAGAGTTTATGATGACGTATCGGGAGGAAGAAGCTGGGGGTGATGAGGTGGTGCCGGAACTGTGTCTGAGAGTTGGGGGCGACGCTAACAATGGGGACTACGTGAAATTGAAGCAGGGTCCTCACGATCGGGAAACCGAGGAAGGTTTTAGTGGGGTGGGGAGCCTTCGTCTCCGACAAGAGGAGGGTGTTTGTGGTACTGGGTCAAGTTGTTGGTCATTTTTATCTCCCTCGGCCTGTTGGCCGCGGTTTGTATCAAATGGGTCGGACCCTTTTTCATGGATAAGGTCGGTTTTCTATGTGAATTTGATTGCTCCTTTTGCCTTTGTATGAGACGTAAGATGTAGAATTGGGGCTTTTGCACAATGGATCCTTGTTGAACAACCCTTTTCCTGGCGTTTTGGCAGATTGTTGTGGGTTAAATCGAATACATGGGAAAAGGTTATTTTTCTCGTGCACTCGAACGTTTTTGTGACCGTGAATGGGCCAAGGGCTGATGATTATGATTTTTATTTAATTTTTTAAAACTATTTTCCCGTTGGGATTGGGTCACTTTTAAATGTGCACACCACATCATCATCAAATGCCTTGGGGGTAATTATGTTTCAGTTCTAATATTTGGGATTTTTGTTGCTGGTCTGTGATTTTGCTCTATGAGGCTTTTGAAAAACTCTGGTTAAAAGGGGACTGTGTGAAGACGGCTCTTATTTTCAATGGAGATACCTTTATCTTGCATGTTAAGAGGAGGAGAGTTTTAAGTTAATATGTAAAAATGGGTAGTTTTGATGAAGTAAGAAATTATGTAGTAGATTTTTGGATTATAATTAGGGGGTTCCTTCTTGTGGTCTGTGTATAATGAAACTGTGACAATGTTGTTGATATCAATAACATGGTAACGATAAGTTACAATAAGCATTCAAGTCTGCTAAATTAGACTTTTTATGCATTTTAATGGTGTTGGCGAGTTAAAATCTCAACATGAATTCTTGATTTGATGTAGCGAAGCTTGTTCATCATATGATAATTTGTTCACCTTAAAAATATGATGATGCAATACAAATAATTGGGTATGTTGTATTTAGCCTTTTTGCTGATTGATATGCAGTGTTGATTATAATCAATTCTTATTGATTGGGGCATTCTACTAGTTGCTGATACCAACAGATTTGGGAAAGAAGTCTTTATATTTATAGTGAATAATGCTTCAAGAGATAGATTTGTTTGCATCTCTTTCTACCTTGTCTAATGACCTAATGTTTTACAGGAGATTATCCCAATTATAAATTGGGAGACAACAACATTCAGTACTCCAGTTCTGGCTGTTCTGGTCTTTGCTTCTTTGGCATTATTCCCTGCCGTACTTTTACCATCTTCACCCTCTATGTGGGTAGCAGGGATGACTTTTGGTTATGGCTACGGATTTTTACTAATCATGTCAGGGGTGGCTGTTGGTGTATCACTCCCATTTTTCATTGGCTCTCTTTTCTATCATAAAATTCAAGTGCGTACTTTGTGTCAAAGATGCTCTTTACATTATTTATTGATTTACCCTCCCCCTCCCTCTCTCTGCATACCCGTGTGTTTCAAGTGGGAGTGTCTTCCTATGTATGGGCATCCGAGTGTCTGTATTTTAGTGTAACTCAACATTTATTGTTCTTACACAGGGGTGGCTGGAAAAGTATCCAAAGAGGGCTTCCGTTCTAAGAGCGGCTGGTGAGGGAAATTGGTTTCATCAGTTCCGAGCTGTGGCATTAATCAGGATTTCTCCTTTCCCTTACATCATATATAACTACTGTGCTGTGGCGACAAATGTTAAGTATGGTCCTTACATCTTGGGGTCATTGGTGGGGATTATTCCGGAAATATTTGTTGCAATCTACACGTAATTAATCTCTCTATCTCTCAGCTTTTTTCTTTTACCATTTTGATTAATACTATTCATACCTTGTGAATTTTTTTCTAGTAGACTTGCATATGGTCTATTGTTCCTTGAAAAGAAAATTTCCTGGTTTCTTTGACCTGATTTTGCTTGAGTGTGACCCATGCCGTGGTTTCAAAATTATGATGGTGATTCTAATTAAAGATGCACACTTGCTAACACAGAAGGACCATATATGGCTGAAGTCAATATGTTGCATAGATAAACATGGAGTTTTCATTCCTTCATACTACTTGGTTTGTACAGTTTGCACTTGTTGGCTGCTTTCTAACTGTCTCAAAGCAAAACAGATTTCTCTATTTCCAAGAATTTTGCCAACTGAAAAAATTGTATTGTTTCTGGCTTTGGGCTTAAACCAACGTGTCAGATAAAAATGATTGTGAGCTAGTGACCTGTTGGGCCTCGATACATCTCCATGAGGGCCTTGTTACTTGTGTTCCCTTGTTCTTCATATTGCTTACTTCTCAAGCTGGGGTGATTGTCATCCACGTGCAGTTTTATTTGGCAGAAGAACTACTGCTTTCTTCATCTGATAAAAAAGCACTTATGTCAGCCCTTGTTATGATGACCTTTATTTTGAAAGTCATACACAGTCTTGTTCATAATTTTGGGGTGGTTATGAGCAAAATTTGGACAGAAAATGGAAAAAAGTGGGGTACCGTTAGTTATGGGAAACATTGAAAAAGAAAAGGGGAAAGATTACAATGCTCGACCAAATGAAAGAAAAATTCCTAGCATTTGGTTATTAACTGAACAACTTTGCAGCTGGTTAATATTTTCCTCCTATATATAGTCCAGACTTACAATATCACTCCTTTTCTTTCCTCATGTAACCTTACACTACCGGGTCGCACAGATGGAATTTAGATGATATGCACATTTCATTATCTCCTGACTAATGGTCACCTTGTCTCATTGCAGTGGAATCCTTATAGGGACATTGGCAGATGAGCGGCACTCCCTTTCAGCCCAACAAATTGTCTTCAATGTTGTTGGTTTTGCTGCAACTGTGGCTACCACTATTTTCTTCACACTGTACGCGAAAAGGCAGCTCAAGGGACTACAGAACGAAGACGAGTTATTATTGCAGTAAGCTTCTGGTCCTAGTTTGGGTTAGGCGAAAACCATCTTCCACGGGCTTGTTCAGAGTTGCATGTTAAACATGGTGCATTTCTGGAAGAGGCTTTATTTATCAAAACGACTTCATCCATGGAAGTGGTTGGTATATATGATTAATTGATGCTATGTAAACAGTGTGGTAGGGAACAACGGAGTAGAAGCCAGACAGACACATCTAACATGATTGACATATATGTTAACACAGTATTCATTCTCTCAAAAATTGCCTTTCTCCCTCAATCCTCATTTGTATATGATTGAACGGTTATGCTTTAACTGGGTTCAAATTTGCTTGAACAAGATTCTTGACTGAAATTAAATGTTCCATGTTGGCTTGTTGTAGACCTTGTGTAATGTTCTACAGATTTTTTAGTTTTTTTTTTTCTTTTATTGAGAGAGAGAGAGAGAGCTATACCAGTATATGTGGCCTGGACTACTTAGATCCAGAAATAGTTTCATCTTATTATTATAATTTTTTCAATTTTTTACATAAAATTTAATAAATAATTTAATTTTTTTAAATTATAAAATAATAATATTTTAATAATATCTTATTTAATTTTTAACTTTTATTTAAAACCAACTCATCTCCCTCTTCAAACAAGACCTAGAGAACCATCACCAGTAGATTACTCAATCAGAATTCAGGTGAACTTTATCAGGCCAGTGGCCATGCTGCTTTTAACTTTACCTATCTCAACTTTACCTATTGGCTTTCTTATATACATCACAGTATTCCAATATGCCATATTGGCTTCTGCAAGGACTCTACCCACGCCACATGATTACCGTACAAGGAGGTGAGTTTCTGATTTGTATAAAATTTCATTGGAACCGTGTGCTTTCTCAAGTCTCAACTGTTATTATTGACCAGTATTTTTGCAAGGATGAAAAGCATTTAGTTGAAAATAATAAATTCAAAAGTTAATGTGAAACATCGAGTTAAAATTGAGATAAAAATAGGATTAGAGTGTAATACAAAGCATTTTTCTTTTTTATTTATGTCAATGACATTTGTGCGAACCAGTTTATTGACAACACTTGCCATATATCACTAGCATTTATTTTGCTTTTCCTTTTTATAGACTGAGATCATGGCATGTTTTTTAGATTAGGTGCATCATCTACAAAGGTTATTGCAGTCATTGCTCAAGGTCACATGTGCATCATCAATTATATGAAGAGAACTACTACTGACACAAATAGATTATACAAAATAAATTTACAAATTGATATGGCTTCATAGAATTCATTAGATCTACTATATAATAAAAATAACTTTACAATCTGACGTACCATATCAAGCCACATAAGTTTGTATGTTTATTTTTATGTAATCTCTTTGTGACTAAAGTATTTTTCTTATGGAATGTCTTCTATGATTTTGCCAGAAAAATTATGTTATGGAGAAGGCTTTATTTATCTGATATCCACAAATGAAAATAGGTGTGTAATGATCATGTGAGGATAGCCATTGTTATATGATTGCAGCTGAATCGCATGAGCTCCTCTCCAAATCTGTCCTGCACTCAAATTCATTAATTATCTCGCATGCAATTCTCCAACTCTGTTTTCGTGTGAGTGACGATTTTGCTAATTAAGAGCTTACTTTTTTACATATAAATTACTTGGATCTTCAAAATAATAAACATTGTCAGCACACAAAATTTAAGGAAAATCACTACAATAAAAAGATATTATAGATTCTCGACCCTCTATATTTTAAGTGGTTTCATATATTAATCACTTGAGTACCGCATTAAGAAAAGAGAAAAAAACAACATTGATTCATTCATAAAATAGAATGGTTTTGTCTAAGAACTTGTTTTTTCTGGCAGTTGAAACATCCCTATTGTGACAGGTTTTCGCCAGATAGAATTGGTCAAAATGCAATAGAAATACCTTTGAGCTGAAGCATGCCCATTGCACAAAAAAGATATTCGAATAATATTGTCTCATTATATACCAAACAAGATGAAAGGCATATATGCACTATGATATTGTCCCATGTCAGACACTCACACAAACAGATTCCAGCTCAATGGAAGGTGGAAACCCCACAGGCAAGCAGAGAGTCAGGTGATTAATAAAATTCACATAAAAAGAGTAGGTGAACATTTTAATCCACATTCACCAAACACGTTCTACTGGCAAGGAAGTTTTAAGAGATAGATCGTGTGATGTGTTAAATCGATTTTATAATAATAATAATTTTATAATATGACGTATTAAATCAAGTTATTGTTATAAATTTAATTTTATAAAATATGCGTGGAACTAAAATATTTCAATAAAATAATATATTTCAATTGTCACGTCTCAGAAAATTTTCAATCCAAACATTCTCTTTTCAAATCTCATCAGTCTAAAGTCGTGTGATTTTCTTTATTCGTTACATTCTCTCAAATATGAACATGAACACGAACACCTTCCTGATTATAATTAACAGTAACAGCAAAGATTATATATTTTTAACACGCGCCCTTGAGTATGGACATACGACTGAGAGAGGTGACATGCACGGGAATCGATAGCGCGTGTGAATGTGGTTGGCATTGCCCCACCTCGGAGGCATGTTAAAGTGCTTTAAGCAGCAGAGTAATGTGGTCACTGTTTGGGGACCAGAGACCATTTTTCCATAAATATATATATATAACACGAAAACAAGAGAGCTTTTAAACGTACATTTATTATGATAAGTCATTTATTGCGGCTTTAGTAGCCAGCCGGCAGCCGTATCTCCAACCCTACCCCTCACTCTCGGGCTCTTTCTTTCCTGCTCTATGGATTTTGATATGATATAAAATAAAATGATTTAAAATAAAATTAAAAAATTAAAAAAATATTATTTTTATAATATTATTATTATTTTAAAATTTTCAAAAATTAAATTATTTATTATATTTTATATAAAAATTTAATAAAATTATAATAGTGAAATGAGATAAAACATTTTCTAAATTTAAATGAGGCTCAATCACTTTTGGGCATTTTAAATTTTAACTTGAGAATGATTTTAGGCTAGTTTAGGTGGCGGAATATTTTAGTATATTTTATTATTATTTATTATTTTATTATTATTTTTTACTTAATTATTATTATTTAATATTCTATTATTATTTTTTACTAATATTTACAGAATATTTGAAATCAATTCACAACTCAAATGCAACCTTACACACATATACATTTTACAGCATTTTATTTTAAATTAGTAATATTTTTATAAAATAATTTATAAAATAACACTACTTGAACAGTATCATTATCTTTTATATGCAATACAAATTTTATTTTTAAGTTGATACTAAAAAATCTATTTACAAGTTTAATTTTTAATACACTTAATATACTGTTGATAGAAAAGTCTTCCATATTAATTATGTTAGAAATTAGCATTTTGGAATTTTTTTTCAAATTGTAATAAGGTCCCACGATAAGTAGTGTATTAATACATCTACTTGTATTATTCAAGTATAAGGCTTTTTTATCGATTATAAAGTTATAATTATTGTAATTACATCTTTAAGTAGTGTATTAATACATCTACTTGTATTATTCAAGTATAAGGCTTTTTTTTTTATCGATTATAAATCCATTTTTTGTTTTCTACTTGTTTTTTTTTTTATAAAACAAAACCTTACAAATTTTGTTTTTCTTTCTTATTTTGAATCCTTAAGGGTGCATGTAATCCCGCTCAGAATAGTAATTTTTAACAATTTAAAGATGTAATATGTGACGTAAATTGCAAAAAACTCTCGAGAGCGTAAAACAATGTCTTGTTTGTTTTCGGAAATGAGATAAGATGAGTTGAGATTAAAGTTAAAAAGTTAAATAAAGTATTATTAGAATATATTTTTTAATATTATTTTTATTTTGATATTTGAAAAAGTTGAATTGTTTATTTTATTTTGTATTAAAATTTGGAAAAGTTATAATGATTAGATGGGATAAAATGAGATGAATTTGAAAAAATTGAATTGTTTATTTTATTTTGTATTGGAATTTGGAAAAGTATAATTATGAAATTGAGATGAGATGAGATGTTTTTCAAAAACAAACGAGACCTTAGTTGCGATTTATATAGTAAGTTGAGATGAAATTAATTGAGATAAAATTAAATAAATATTAAAATATTATTTTTTAATATTTAAAAAATTAAAAAATTAATTACTTATATTTTATATAAAAATTTTAAAACAAATTATAATAATAAAATAAATTGAGATCAAACCTATTTTATATAACTGGCTTAACTTCCCTTAAAAAGTTAAATAATTATAAACAAAAACGATAAAGAAAACAACGAATGTCTTCTTAAAGTCACAATCGAAACGGATAGAAAGAAAGTTGAATGCAAAAAAAAGCAAGGCCCTGCTCGTCAAACGGTACAGACAGACAAGCAGGCAAAAAGCCCCCTCTTCCTCTTCCTCTCCCTTTTTTTACTTGTCTGTTTGAGTGTCTTTGTATCCTATCCTTGTAGTAGTAATAGTGATGGTGGTCTGTGTGGTGGTGATTATGGGAGTGTTGGCGTGGTTGGTGAGAGAGAATAAATGCTGGGTTTCAGAGAACAAAGGCCCTACACGGTGTTTATGAGTTATGAGGGAGGGAGGGAGAGAGAGAGAGAGCAGGACAGATTGGGATTCATTGTTTGATGCTTATCATTGTTTAAAAAAGAAAGTCTTCGGAAACAGAGAGTGAGAGAGAGATTGACATGCACGTGGTTCAGCTTCTGTTGGTGGCAACCGCTAAATACATGATTTTTAAATGCTGTTAGTATTAAATTTGGATCATCTGCTTCCTTTCCAGCCAAGACAGCAGTTACTATATTTCACCACTTCCATTGCATTCACTCGCATGCTTGCCTGCCTTCCATTCCTTCTCTTCTCTCACTTTGCAAGCTCGGTTTTTTTTTCTCACTTGGATTCAGCCCCAAAAAAAGGAGAAAGACCCAGATCTTTGTTACGATGACCCAGAAGCAAAAGACCACATTGCTCTAGGTACTTGCATTTTTTCAATCTTTGCTGCAATTAACGTGTTCGATATTTGGGTGTTTTTTGGGGTTAAACTTCCGTCAGAAACATCATGTTATTTTGTCGTCATCGTGATGCTATATTTCTCATACTCAAGCAATTGTTACATTCCAAGCACAGTAGCTAGAAAACCCAGATCTTAATCTCAATTTGATCCAACTACCATAATGCCAAATGGATAGACCCTTTTAATTGCCAGCCGAGTTTTGCGAGCATGAGAATACTCTATCAATTCCGTCTTTCTCATGCTCTTTTGTGCTTTCTCTCTTGCTTTCTCGGAATTGCTACTGTTTCAACAGTAACCGAGAAAGAGATTTTGCTTGAATTCAAGGGGAATATCACCAATGATCCGTACAATAGCTTAAGTTCCTGGGTTTTGAGTGGGGACCCTTGCCAAGATTACCGTGGTGTGTTCTGTAACTCGGCCGGATTCGTAGAACGGATTCTGTTGTGGAACACTAGTCTTGCTGGGGTATTATCTCCGGCCTTGTCGGGTTTGAAATCTTTGAGGATTTTGACATTGTTTGGGAATCGCTTTTCGGGCATTATTCCACAAGAATATGCTGACATTCAGACACTCTGGAAGATCAATTTGAGTTCCAATGCGTTATCTGGGGCAATACCGGAGTTTATTGGTGATTTACCAAGCATTCGATTTCTAGATTTGTCGAGGAATGATTTTACTGGGGTGATACCGTCAGCTTTATTCAAGTACTGTTATAAAACAAAGTATGTTTCTCTGTCCCAAAACAATCTCTCAGGTTACATTCCTGCCTCAATTGTGAACTGCATGAACCTTGAAGGGTTTGATTTCTCTTTCAATAATCTCAGCGGTGGCGTTCCTTCCGAAGTCTGTCGTACTATTCCAGTGTTAAAGTACATGATTTTAAGAAGCAATGTGTTATCGGGTAATGTTGAAGACCAGATTGCGGCATGCCAGAACTTGATAGTATTGGATCTTGGTAGCAATATGTTTTCTGGGTTGGCACCATTTGGCATTCTTGGATCAAAAAATATTTCTTTATTTAATATATCTCATAATGGGTTTTATGGGGAGATTCCCGACTTGACAACCTGCAGTGAGAGAATGGAGTTTCTGGATGCTTCAGCAAATAATTTGGATGGGCAAATTCCATTGAGCATTACAAACTGTAGAAGTCTCAAAGTTCTTGATTTGGCATATAACCGGCTGAATGGCAGTATCCCAGCAGAAATTGGAGGTATGGAGATGCTTTTGGTGATTAGATTGGGTAGCAATTTGATAGGCGGGACCGTTCCAAAGGAGTTGGGAAGCATTGAGCTGCTTCAGGTTCTGGATTTGCACAATCTCAAGCTTGTTGGCGAAATTCCTGGTGATATAAGCAATTGCAGGTTTCTTCTTGAGCTGTGAGTTCAATTGCCTTCTCAAGTTATTCTCCATACTTATAAAAGAAAAAAAGTTATTCTCCATTGTAATTAAACTGCTTTGACTCAAACTGATAAAAAAAATCGTAATATGTTTCTGCAGGGATGTTTCTGGCAATGCTTTAGAAGGAGAAATTCCTGATACCCTTTCCAACATGACTTACCTAGTAGTCCTTGACCTACATGGAAACCGGCTCAACGGGAACATCCCTCCAAGTATTGGAAGAATTTCAAACCTCCAATTTCTGGATCTGTCACAAAATTTACTTTCTGGCTCAATCCCTTCTTCTCTTGGAAATCTGAAAATGTTAACTCATTTTAATGTCTCCTACAACCGCCTCTCAGGCACCATTCCTTCAGCTCTCCAGCATTTTGGTCCATCTGCATTTTTTAACAATCCCCTGCTCTGTGGCACCCCCTTGGATACATCTTGCTCAGCAAGTGGCAATGGCACAACTTCTGCACAGAGGAAAACAAAGGTCCTGAGTAATTCTGTCATTGTCGCAATTGTTGCTGCTGCACTGATCCTTACTGGGGTCTGTGTGGTATCCATCATGAGCATCAAGGTTCGCCAAAGGAAACAAGTAGATGAAACAGTGGTTGTTGAGAGCACACCCCTAGGTTCAACAGAATCAAATGTAATAATTGGGAAGCTGGTTCTCTTCAGCAAGAGTCTGCCCTCTAAGTATGAAGATTGGGAGGCTGGCACCAAAGCTTTGCTTGACAAGGAGTGTCTGATTGGTGGTGGGTCAATTGGAACCGTCTACAGGACCAATTTTGAAGGTGGGATCTCAATTGCAGTGAAGAAGCTTGACACTCTGGGAAGGATCAGAAACCAAGATGAATTTGAGCAAGAAATTGGGCAGCTAGGAAACCTTCGACACCCAAATCTGGTTGCTTTCCAGGGTTACTACTGGTCCTCGACAATGCAGTTGATTCTATCTGAATTTGTCCAAAACGGGAATCTGTATGATAATCTTCATGGGCTTAATTATGCGGGCACCAGTACTGGCGGCAGCAATACTGCATTATTTTGGTCTAGGAGGTTTCATATCGCTCTTGGAACAGCAAGAGCCCTAGCTTACCTTCACCATGACTGTAGACCTCAAGTTCTTCATCTCAACATCAAATCGACTAACATACTCTTAGACGAGAACTATGAGGCTAAGCTGTCAGATTATGGGTTGGGAAAATTGCTTCCCATTTTGGATAACTACGGCTTAACTAAATTCCATAATGCAGTTGGATATGTTGCGCCAGAGTTGGCTCAAAGTTTGAGAGTGAGTGAGAAATGTGATGTTTATAGCTTTGGAGTTATTCTTTTGGAGCTGGTTACAGGCAGGAAACCAGTGGAGAGTCCAAGAGCAAATGAGGTCGTGGTTCTGTGTGAATATGTTAGGGCATTGTTGGAGAGTGGCTCCGCTTCAGATTGTT
The DNA here is from genome assembly GCA_029856935.1 of Cyclocarya paliurus. NCBI lineage: Eukaryota > Viridiplantae > Streptophyta > Magnoliopsida > Fagales > Juglandaceae > Cyclocarya > Cyclocarya paliurus. The sequence goes on from CM056948.1 coordinate 6,326,256, forward strand.
TTGATAGAAGTTTGCGTGGTTTTGCAGAGAATGAGCTTATTCAGGTTATGAAGTTGGGGCTCATTTGCACATCGGAGGTTCCTTCAAGGAGACCAAGCATGGCAGAGGTTGTCCAAGTTCTTGAATCTATCAGAAATGGATTGGGTCAATATGATTAGTGTACATTAAATGGTTTATTGGACAACCTACAAGTTCAATATGATTAAGTGTAATCTAGCTGCCAACAAATGAGTTGCTCATTTAACAAATCTAAGAACTAGAAAATTCATTCTTTTGTATTTGTTTCTGAGCTATCATCATTAATTGTTCATGACATTTATCATTTTTTTGCAATAAAATCATTCGATTATTGTTTCTCATTCCTTGATCGATACTAAATAAACTAAGAAATTCTTCCAGCTCATAATTTTTCTCTTCAGCGCAGGCACACTGGAATATCAGAGCAAGATTGCCACGGCTACATCTCCATGGAAGTTTTTAGAGTTTTTCTAATTTAAGTATCTCTAAACTACATATGGCTTACCATCTGATACGATTAAAAGAAAAAGGCATAACTTTTAACGAATTGCTGTTGAAATTTCTTAAATAGCCCGGTTAACATCAGCAAATAATCAAATATTTTTCTAGCTGTCTGCACATCTTCAAACGTGGAAGGTGTAAAAGTTCTTCAAAACGCTAAATGGCAAATATGTTGGTATGGTCTTTAACCTTTTCTTTTCTGCCTTGCTAATACATAGAGCCCAGACGTTTTGTAACGAACCTGATTTATTGACAATTAAAAGGTACAGAACCAGATTCAGAGTGGCTTTATAAACACCAGTACTAGCACATTAAGCAGCAATCACATTTCAAAAGTCACTATAAACCTGGGGAAACTAGTCATTGAACTTCCTCATAGGATCCAGAGTTGGGGCTTGTTCAGCCCCTAACAAGAAATCTAACTGTATAGAATGAAGCAAAAGCATTTCAACTAGGGTATTTACAGGTTTCGGAAAATTTCCGAATTCGTTCCATAACAACAGGAATATCTTTTTCAGTCAATGTAGTGAAACAGAACCGAAACCATCCAGGTTCAATACAGTGACAACAAGATCCGGGAGTTACATTTACCTTAGCTACATTCAATAATTTATCCCAGAGCTCCAGCTCGCCTTTCTCACTGTAGGAGCGGATTAACCCACGCATGTCAGCCCAACAGTAGAAACCCCCGTTGCTCTTTATGCACTCTATTCCCAATTGCTTCAACCCTGCCACAAACTTTAGGTACATTCCTCGGAGCCTCCCTCTGTTGATATCAATGAACTGTTGAATGAATTTTGCATCTGAAAGCATTGAGATGAGTAAGCGCTGGGATGGTGCTGAAATGGAAGAGAACCTAGTCAACCTTTTAGCAGCAGCCAGAACATTCTCATTGAAGGAGTAGATAACGCCCACCCTAAAACCTGGAAGAGAGAGGTCTTTTGATAGACCATACACAATATGAACCCTGTTCCGGTCAACATCTTCCAAATCAATTATTTCTGCCATGCTCACAAACTCTTTATTTCCATGCGTGGATCCAGCAAATATTTCATTTGAGACAATATGTATGTTCTTCTCTCTGGCAAAGTCCAGAAGGCCATACAGTGTCTCCCGATTAAGCAGATTTCCCACAGGATTTGAGGGGTTTGATATGATAATCCCACGAACTTTTGTACCACGTTTCTTTGCCTGGTTGAATGCTCTGTCAAGAGCCGTTATACTTAAGCTGAAGTTGTCACCACTGCGGCAGGCAACAGGTATTATCTCCACGCCAGTTCGCCATTTTACATCCCTGTCAAAACTGCATATTGTGTTCAAACGTTCAGTATTCTCACTAGATAACTTGTTACCTAAAGAGAAATTTTAAACACAAATAAATAATTACCAAGGGTAATATGGTGTGGGAACAAGAAATGCATTTCCAGTGTCTGCTAGGCAGAAGCTAAGCATCTCAATCGCAGGGGTGGCACCAGCTGTTAGAACTATTTGTGAGGGGTTGAAGGAAACTGCCTTTTCCATGACTTGAGACATGAATTCTGCCACTGCCTAAAGGACTAGATAATTTTTAGAAGACACAGAGAGTAATTGCAAACAAAGACATAAAGGTGGATTGAAAAACACATATGCATGCAACTTCACATTCATTGTGTTAATTGCACATCAAATATTATTAAAACTAATAAACCTGCTGGACAGCCTAGTCCAGGGAACTGCATTCTTAGGGAACCTGCAATTGATATAGACTTACATGTACTTTCATCCTGTGCAATTATCATTATGTTTATAGTCGCATCAGATTATGAGTTTTTGTTCCTTTTGGTATAATGACCCCTTTATTTTCTTTTAATTCTGTGGAAAGTCCTCACTAACAATCATCCTTTTCATCATCAATGAAACAAACATCTATTTTCTTTTACTTCTGTGGAAAGTCCTCACTAACAATCATCGTTTTCATCATCAATTAAACAAACATCCTTACAGTTTGTTTGCTAGAAGAAAGAGGCAGAGAAAGAAAAAGACAATAAGAAAACAGAAGATAAAGTCTTTTCAATAGTTTGGCTTAAGGGAAGGACATGCTCCAAGGACGAATTGATTCCTTTCAGAACTAGATGGAAAATAACACAAGTCAATAGAAGGAAGAGAAGGTTGGGCCGTTTTATTTCTATTTTTCCACTTGATATGTACTGTAGGCATATAACGTTAAGTAAATGTACCAGGTCCCTCTTCCGCCTCTTCTTGTGGCAGCTTTCCTTCCCTTATCTCTAAATTTATGGAACCAATGGTTGATCCTCATGGATTTTGGAAATATTTCAAATATTTACTTTTAGTTTAAGGTATCTAATTATTTGATAAAGGATAATTCTATACACCATTCTACCATCCTACTTTCATCCCACTAAATAAGATGTGTCACATTTATCATCATTAAATGATCATTTATTGCATACTTCTTTATCATCTAATAGTGATGAATGTGCTACATACTACTTAGTATGATCAAAATAGGACGATAACCCCCCCCCCAAAACAAAAAAAAAAAATCTCTGGGCATATTGTCTCTGTTGGTCCAATAGTTATGGACTCGACAACCTTAACTGCCTGTATGGCTTAAAATATATGTATCTAATTCTATTACGTTTGGATACTTGTGATGATGGCCTCCATTCATAGAATCAATGGAAATAAGTGATTCATCTAGATCTTCTGTAAACACGTGAACCGAAAATTGACAAACAAAAATATCACGGGATTACATTCATTAACTACTCCCAACACCTCCTAACCACAGAATTGAGGACTACGTTAAAAATCCTCCATTCATAGAATCAATGGAAACAAGTGATTCATCTAGATCTTCTGTAAACACGTGAACCGAAAATTGACAAACAAAAATATCACGGGATTACATTCATTAACTACTCCCAACACCTCCTAACCAACAGAATTGAGGACTAAGTTAAAAATCACAAGGTTAGAGAGAACTGCATGAATTACCACTTTCAGCTCCATCAAACCGTCAAACGGCTGGTAACTTGCAATCCCACCAATATTCAACTCCTCTCCACTTCTCCCTCCACCTAGCATCGCTTCCGTCGCATTCTCCGCCAGCCAATCTCGAACCAAGTCCAGCGATAACTACAACCACCAAAGAAAACCCACTAATCCAATACTCAAATAAATCATACAAAGCAACCCATCGATGAAAAGCAAAGAAAAATAAGAAAAAGGAACAAGGAATCAACCCGAACCCACTTTGTTTTCTGCCAGGCCAAGCTGAATGACCCCATCCGGATTACCCGCCTCGTGATATGGATCCTCCGAGACCTTCCTCAACCCGATATCGTACGGAGAGTCTCCACCCTTCAAAACCAAGTTAACCCGAGACGACACATAAGCAGGTCCGCCCGGGCTCCTCGGTGAGACATGGATCCGAGAAAAGGACCGTGAGAGCACAGAAACCTCCGGCAACTGCCCCTCCGAGTTTGACGGCGGATAAGAAGCCGCCGCATCCCGAGGTGGAGGCGGGGGTGTGTTTGGGGCAGAACGATGCCGTTTCAGATAAAGCTGAAGAAAGTAAAAGAGCGCGCACGGTATAACCGAGCCCAGAAAAAGGCCTCCCCTGCCTTGAACAACGCCTTGCAGAGGCACTATAATTCGCATGACGGTTCCTCCTCCTCCACCACGACTGGAGGTGGTAGTGGGCTTGGTGTCTTGTTCGGAGGTCCCGGTCAGGGCGAATCGGGTCCGGGTCATTATGGAGATGACATGGAGGATTCGCGGGAATCCGAATCAAGAGACTCCGATAGGGGATAGCTAGTAATCGGGCTCAAACATCAAACTTGTGGTAGATATTGGGATGGTCCGTCGGAGAGTACGAAGAAGGGGAGTGGATGACTCGATGTGCGTTGTGTTTGTATTTGTGTTTGTGCTTGTGTGTGGGAGAGGGAAAGCTTGAGAGTGACGATTTTCAATTTTTTTCGATTGGTATTTATATTTTCCTTGTTTGAGGCCGAAAATGGATCTTGTCGTTGGGATTTTTTCGGTGACTGCCTGGTTTTACTCCTATACCCTTCACTATATATTCATATATTTTATTTACTTATGTATGACAACCAATTTTGAACATCTTTTTTTTGTTTTTGTTTTTTTTAATAATAACGGATTAAATTTTATTTATAAAAGAGGACTTACAATTTTGACTTAAAAATAAGTCAATTACAGACGTTAATAACTTCTCAGCACACTGATATGGCTGACAGAATCTAGTCTAGACGACAGATCTCTAAAGACTTAAGTCTAAAATATAACACAACTCTATCTATGACAGAGTTAACAGTAATCAGATAATAAAACACCAAATCTTGACAAAGCGGAATAAGATGCACTAATCCCACCATAAGCATCGTCAAAACGGATGGGGGACTACTCCATTTAGACTAAGGTCCGAAGACATTATTTTTTTAGGTTTTTATTTTCTAAAAAGTAAATGCAGAACACGAAATAAAATTACACATCAATTCTAAATAAACAACACATGGGCTAAAGGAACATATGACCCAACCTAAAAAAAACAGCTCAATTGCAAGTGGAGGACAACCCTTAGGGTTTCATCACTATGTTCACTATCGTCATTCTTCTGCAATTTTTCTTTTTTCTTTTTCCTTTTCTTCTTCCTTCATCGCTCGATGTTTTTCCTCCATTCCCCAGATCTTCTTCCGCCGCCCATTCGTGTGAGCTTCAGCAGCCTCCACTTGGGCTTCAAAACTTTGCTTCCTTCATCGTCCCTCTCACTCATCCCCAGCTTCGCACACCCATTGCACGAACTACGGCTACACTGACCACCCATCGCACAAGCATGAAAGCACGGCATCCTCACACCTTCGCACAACAGAGTCGCACCGCATGACACCACAATCGCATCGCGCAATCGCACCGCATGACATCGCACGACACCATCGCACAAGCACCACGACACAGTTCAGACTTCTTGGTCCTTGCAGCTTGAATCTCTAGCAGTTCCATACGAGGATATGCTGAGAGGATGGGTCAAGGCCTATGTAGGTTGTTAAAGGAGGAATCGAAACCAAAAACAAAAATAAAAGAGAAAAAATAAAAAAATATACTAAGACATCAAAATGTGTTCCTCTTTTATTAGCCCTAATAGAACACATAAATGAAAACAACGCAAACAGGGAGGGGTGAGAGGTTGGGAGCATTGGCTTCTCCCCTCAGCTCCTCAACCTAGTTTTGAATGGTAAAATTTTTAGAGAAAAGTTAGAAGTTATCTCTCTACAAAAGTTCCAAAGAGTTCCTTCTCACCACGAGCCAACCTCTTCAACTTAGGAGTTTGGACCCAATAAATGGTTAATTGATTTTGAGTGACGTGCAAGGGTCCTAACAATCAATACAAATGTATTATTTTTGGACTGATTTGTACGTTTTCCTCTTACAATATCTTGTAAGCGGAAAAGTAAAATTGGCTAAAATTATATATTTTGTATTTTGTCTTTGTCATTTAAAAATGATTTTCACATTATATTATATTATTTATTAGTTAAGATAATAAAATATTATTTTTTAATAATATAAATTTTTTATTTTTTTCATATTTTACAATTATGCTGACCATATATTAATGCCAATTTAATTTTTAATTAAATTATTATTTTTACTTTTATTGAGAGGGAGAGCAAGTGAGAGGATAGAGAAATAAGTGATAAAATAATCAATATATAGTGAGGAATACCTATCTAAATATGTAGAAACATTATATCTCGTAAGCAAAAAATTTGTATTTGGCTGTTCCAGTGCAGTAGATTTAATGGGATTGTTAGCTAAATATTGATTTGCATTGTGTTTGCCTACACAATTGCTAGTGCTCTAATACAAGATAATAAATAAAGGACATTTAGAATATTTGTTAATAATAATGAAATAGTTTTAGTTAATATACTTTTATTGAAATTTGAAAAATGTGAGAGAAAAAATTGAATAAAAATATTGTAAAGTTAAAAAAATTATTTGAATATTATTTTTATTTTAAAATTTAGAAAAATTGTTTTATTTTTTATATTTTGTTTGAGAGCTTGGAAAAGTTATATTAGTTTTTGTATTTAGATAATAATTAAATAAAAAAATTAAATATTTGAAATTGAGAATTATATTTGTTTGGGTGATGTTTAGAAATGAAATATTTAAGAATAACTTGTTACATAAACAAGGCCTAAACAACCACTCGTGAGAGATTTGTAGTATGTAACCTAAAAGAAATGTTCTTGAGCTAGTCCCATATGTTTTGGACCTATACCAAAAGAGAAATATTTTAGTCACAAAAGATTGCACAAAAGTAATCTCACAGACTGACATTTTTCATATAGTTCGTCATATTATAAAGTTACTTTTATTATAAAATAAATTTAATTAATCACATAAAATTACTTCAATTTGTAAAATTATTTTTATATAATCTTTTTGTAATTTTAACACTTATTATAAAAATATATATCATCCTTAAGACAATTATTAAGTTAATCCAAATGAATAATTCTATTTCGCAAAAACTATCTCAAACTTATTACTCATAATAATAATAATAGATATTTGGGTATTATGGTACTTTTAGGGTGAGTAATCTGAATGAAGACATTATTTTTTGTTCGATTCAATCACACACTTGGAATCCCAAGGAATCTCAATTCCGAAGCACCAGTAGTAGCATGAGGAAGAATCTACCCATAATTGATCCACGAAAGTCCTCACCCAAGCACATGATGACAAGATTCCAGTTTTGTCCCCTTGTGATGTCCACCACAACCCTGAAGAGCCCACGCAAGCCAATTACAGTCCATCGAAGACAAACCATCTTTACCCTCCCTACGATAATAGCTCCGGTTTGAATTCACAAACCATGTCAATTTATTTTATTTTAATTATTATAATTTTTTAAATTTTTATATAAAATATAATAAATAATTCAATTTTTACAAATCACAAAATAATTTTTTTAAATTTCTACACAAAATATAATAGATAATTTAACCTTTTAAAATTTTAAAATAATAATAATATTAAAAAATAATATTTTAAAAATATTTTATTTCACTATTCACAAACCATCTCAATTCATATATGAATCCAAACGATTCCTGGCTATTTTGTATAGTGGAGTGATTTAACACCTCGTTGGTTTTCACAATTTTTTTTCAACTCATCGCATTTAATTATTATAATTTTCTTAAATTTTGACATAAAATAAAATAAATAATTCATATTTTTCAAATTCTAAAATAAAAATAATATTAAAAAAATATATTCTAACAATATTTTATTCAATTTTTAATCTTAATCTCAACTCATTTGTGAAAACAAACGATAAATATTTTTATTATTATTTTTTACTAATTATTTAATATTTTATTGTTATATTTTTATCACTTTTTATTACTATTTATAGATCATCAGAGATCTTTCACTACCTAAACATAACCTTTAAAAAACAAAAAATCTCCGCCTCATGTTATGAGTTTATCATTCAGTAAACAATAGGCTTTGAGTAAATATTATATATAAGAGCAGTGCTACTCTATCACTCAAAGTAGCCCACTCCAAGTGACCGTTAGGTCAAAATCATATTTTTTTTTTTTCTCAACTTTTTTATTCATTTTTTTTTATCATTTTAAAACATTTAAAAAATATAAAAATATATATTAATACACTAATAGTCACTTCCTTAACTATTAAATAAAAAAAAATTAAAATACATGAGGTATTGAATGAAAAATTAGCATTTTTCTTATATAGCCTATCATTCAGGTCCCATCTTTGGACCACAATAAATTATGTACAATGGGGCTACAAATATTTACCTTGCTTGTATTATTTTTTTTTCCTAAACAAGCAAATTTCTATTAGAAACATAAAGGAATATACATGAGGAGGAGGTGGGGTTCCCCAATAAACGCCCCAGTACAATAACTACAGTGCAAAAATGGTGAAAAAGAAGAAAATAAAACGGATTTTGAGACAAATTTCTTGATCTCCACCTATGCCCTACAAAGAGAGCGCCGTCTTAAAAGATGGTAGACCACCATTGAAGGCCGTGGAACCTTTATTGGAAGAGGTGAAAGTTGTGAGTGCATTTCAGTTTGTTGTATTGAGATGTTTTTTAGAGAGATATGTAGTCCATTTTTCAAGATCATCAGTTAGGAAAAGTAAAAATATAGTTGAAAGCACTATGTCAGATGGATTGATCTGCAACCAGTCATCTATCTTCCCGTGCATCTGTGGTGGCGCATGGAAACCATGCGCTGGTGGTATGGAGGTCAGGCCAAGCAAATTTGGAAGATCTTAGCGTGGAGAATCTAATGGTACAATGCATGTAACCGGTGGAGGCATTGTGGCACGGCATTGTGTGAAGGCCACGCGTTGAGCTTTTTGGCGTGATTTCGCTTTGTTCCAGTAGATCAATAGCTGTAGAATAGCGTGGTGGGGCGCGAGTCAACTAATGGCGATCGAAGTGCAATAGATATGACCAAAATTGAACTGGTGGAGAGGGGAAACACTACCATGAAAGTGAATATATAGTGCGGTAATGGAAATGAATAAGAGAGGTCATCTTGGACGAAGGCACTCAAAGAGATTGAGTTTTATAAAGAGAATGAAGAGTTTCTCTCTATAAATGGGAGAAGATAGCTTTTTATATTTAGCTTGCGTGTATACTTGTAGGGAATGACCACTTACAAATTAAATAAGATGAATTCTACTCATCAGCTACTATTTACTTCCATACAAAATTTTTAACATCGTTTCAATCAAGGCACTGTAATAAAATATTTCGTATTAGTACAGTTTCGTGTACCGTTTTGAAATAATCTACACATAAATAAATTATATATATACGCATAAACTACAAAAAGATAAAATTGCTATTCATTTCGTGGTTCATATAAATAGAATATATCTTTAAAAAAAAAAAGCAAATTCACTTAAAAAAAATAAAGAAGCAAATCCTACACTAGATTTCCTTGATATTTGCAATAGGGGTGAAAATCGACACGACCGACGAGAGGAAATATGGAGGAGCAACCGGTCGTAGCCGGTTGATGGAGAGGAAAAAATCGATAGTATCGACTCCAGCGGTTCACAGTCGATTTCTCGATTTGAGCTAGCGGCAATGGTGGAATGAGAGAGTAGAGAGAGAGAGAGAGAGAGTTGCAGAGGTGAGAGAGAGGATGAGAGAAACTTAAAATTGATAAGGGAATAAGAAGGGAGCTTGAAGACGATATAATATCGAAACAACGCCCTTTGATTTTAAATAAAACGACGTCATTCCACTTATTTTTTTTTCATATGTTAAGGCAAAAACAACGCAAACCAAATGACATTGTTTCAGTTGTGTTTAAAACACAACTATAGGTATAAATGATGTTGCTCTACTTAACTTAAGTGTAGCGACGTCGTTTCATATATAAGATTGAAACTAATATACCATCGGCCGATTCGGAAGTTTGACAGTGGTTTAAGCTAAGACCGAACCGATCAACTTTGATTTGAGCAAATAACCATCGCATGCTGGCTGGTTTTTCACCGGTTCCTGACACGACCGATCGGTTTGCATCAGTGGTGGTCGATTGCGTCGGTTTCTGTTCAGCCTAATTTGCAACCCTTTATTCCACATTTTGCAAGGTCTCTTGCCTCATACGTCCCCTATCTATCTCTCTTTTTATTTTTCCCATATTTATCTCCTCCACGTCATTTCTCTCAAATGATTTTTTTCTATTTTCTATTTTTTTCTTCTTTGCACCCAACAGGCAGATGTTTCTCTCTTCATTTCTATGTGAGTTTCGCTAAGAAATTACATTTTTATTTGATTAGTAAATAGTGACTAATGAGAAGAATTTTTTATTAAATAGATACCTCATTTTATTTGATTTTCAATGAGTTTTCATATATATATATATATATATGCTATTTTAGTTAAAAATGAATAATGAAAATACGTGTTGGTGTCTTCGTAAAATAGTGACAATCTGGTTAGGATGAATGTCCCACGGATTGATAATGGATAGAAAAATTGCAAGCGTTATTATTTTGCATAAATAGTTTTTATTTATAGACCATAAGGTATTTATTAGTAAATGGCACAACCATTAATAAGAGACACAACTGTTTGATTCAAACAATTGTATCACTTAAAACTTAGGTTATGTTTAGATAGTAAGATAATATGGGATGATTTTATATGAAAGTTAAATAAAATATTATTAGAATATTATTTTTTAATATTATTATTATTTTGATATTTAAAAAAATTAAATTATTTAATATATTTTATATAAAAATTTAAAAAAATTATAATAATTATATAAGATAAAATCATTTTTATATCCAAATATGTTAACTCAATCAACACTCACATAAGAGTGTATAAATTCAAAAAATACTACTCCTGACATCTGCAATTTTGTTGTCAAAAGGAAACACAAGTAATATATATATATATAGAGAGAGAGAGAGAGAGAGAGTCGGAATCGGAAAGAATTCCGGACACGGATGTTGAAGGCTCGGTGCCAATATGGTGTGAACTGTAAACTTGCGGTCATGAATGTTCGACAACAACATGATTTGGCACTGTGTTAAACCAGGTCCAGCCTGGAATCGACAGCTGGCTACGAACGATGGCTCAGAAAGAATGCTCTGTTCTTACGTGGCATCCATATCTGATGTACAAGTAAAGATAGTTCAGAAATTCTCTCAAAAAAAAAAGAAAAAAAAAAGATAGTTCAGAAACATATTTTTATTTCTTTTATATAGATAATCATATTATTTAATTAAGACAAATAATGAACGGGTAGAAAATTATAAGCTTGAAACAAGCTAAAGAGATGCGAGTTCTGGGGCTGTCTAGAGTTCATGGAGATGGTCTAATTTCGTCCTATGTGTTAAAAGTCGCTGTTTTCACGTGGAAGTGTTTCAAAACGGAAGTGCTTTTGGATGATAAGATCCAAAGATGTCAAATCTCCTTGGCATCTTAATGCGATTGATGCGTCAGTCCATTCATTGAAATTTGAATCTCTAGACTATGTGAGTCTTCGCTAATTTTGTTTGAAATGATGGTCCTCATGATGTGGTTTCAAAAGGCTCATGATAGTAGAAATGGGGAGGGCAAGTTCAAATAATTAGAAGCGAACGTGCATATATGTTTGATGGCAGCTTTTTGGGCATACTTTGGTCGTGGGACTAACCAATATTTGCGGGGTTTGACGGCACTATTGGAGGGCAGCTTGCTTTATGTGTGAAGCTGAAGGATTCTAGAGAGGCTATCGGGTCTAACCACGTAGCATATATAGTGTCGGTTAAAAGACGGAGTGAGAGCCGAGGTGTAAATATATTCATATAGCTTTCAAGAGAGGCGAGGGACTTTTTCTACTGGTTGATTGCATTGGATTCCAGCTTACGTCGGACATGTATTTTTTTAACTCATATTTGAATTGAAAATTCATTTTAATTAATCTATAATTTTTTAAAATTTTTACATAAAATATAATAAATAATTCAATTTTTTTAAAATTTAAAATAATAATATATTAAAAAAATATTATAATAATATTTTATTTAATTAATTTAAAACTATATCAACTTAACTCAAAATTCAAACAGAGTCAAATCGTGCGGGAGTGCTGCCTGTTAGCATAAAGTTACTTTTTTATTTTAATCTTCTTTTTATTTTTATATATTTTTATATATTTAAATATTTAAAAAAATAAAAAAATATACTAATATACTAAAACTCATTTTCTTAATCATTATGTAAAAAAAATTAAATACATAAGCGTTCAAAATGAGAGGGCAAACTCAGACTGCATATTAGCATTTTTCATTTTTTTTAATTTTTTTTACAAGTATTGTAAAAAGGAGAATGATAGGCTTATTACTTCCTACCACCTTTTACTATTTTTTTTTTACTTAATAGTTAAGGAAGTAACTATTAGTGAAGTTGTGTATTTTTTTAATTTTTTCTTAATGATTAAGGATGTTAAAAAAATACTTGAAAGAAAATAATAAAAAGTTAAAAACTTCAAATATACCATAAAGTAGTAAAAGAGTGGTAGGAATGTAGTAAGTCTATCATTATTCTTGTAAGAAAGTTTATCTATTGTTGATAGAATTTTATTGTTTATGTTATATTACTATGTGGTGTTTGTAGTCTATGTTTTTACTTTGATAATTAGGACAGTTCATCTGGGCTCTGGCTCGGAAACTTGGGTATACTCAGATTGGAACCCGGGTTTTAAAACCTGGTTGGAACCCGAACTGGATTAACCCGAGTCAAACCTAGGCCGGAACCCAAATTGAAACCGATTTTTAAAAACCTGGAACCCGAGTTTCGAGTTGCACCATTTTTAATTTTTTTTAAAAAATTTTTAAATCAAAGCTCACATGTTATGATTAAATAAAATGGATGATTCATTAGACATAATATACATTTTTTTTTTGAATTTCTGTCCATTTAGTTGCTAGAAATGAACAAAAAAAAAAAGAACATCAAAACATTCAAACCAAAAAAAAGAGAACATCAAAACATTCAAACTAAAAAATAAAAAGTGCTAGGTTGTAAACTTGGATTCCGAATGTAAAATCTAGTATTTGAATCAAATGTACTCAGATTTTTCTATATGGGTACTGGCCCAAATTTGTTATAGGTTTGACAGGATTCCGGACTGAACCGGAAAATATCCGGCCTGGATGAATAGGCCTAGGATAATGGCACCATACCATTCCTTTGATTATTAATAAAATTTAAGTATCAGTCCTTTAAATAAATAAATAAAAAGTACAGAAAATATGTAGCGGATACATCTTAATGTTGTCCAATTATCCTCTCGACTCAAGCCACGAGATTCCAAGAGTAATGTCTTTGAGTCTCTTCACAGCTCTAAATTAACAACTTTTTAAAGATAGGAACTTCTTGTACATCACAATAATGATGGAAGTTTCAAGGCAATGTTGGATCGGTTAATGTTCGCGGTGTTGAATAATTATTAGATAATTTCAAAATACGACATTTGATGCTATTATCATATGACAATATGTAATGTCATTAAAAATAATGTCTAGGTGATTAATTTTAAGAACATTACATCTTGTGATATAATGATTATATATGTCATTCATATTTTGTGAGTACTTAATAATTTTTTATAGACTTTACTTTTGAGATTGTTATTTGTACAAGTGTGTTGTGTGGTATACAAGAAGGATGTTTCAGAGTATTAAAACCGTAATCATAATAAAACTGGCCTAAACCCACTGGCTCGTAAAAAATTATCAACTTCTGGCCCCGCAGCCAATGGCATTTGTATTCACTTGCAAAACAGTTCTTCCTTACTCTTCTTTGTTTAATCCCAATGGACATCCACTTCGCACTCCAATTAACCTAAATTTCAATGCATGGTATTGGTATTTGCGTTCCCTTTAATGTTTATAATCAGCCGAATCCTGTCCCTTCTACGCTTTACTAACAATCAAACATGTCACCAATTCGTTTAATAGAAATAAAAGTGTTATATTCATAAAAATATTTTATAAAAAATAAATTCATAAATTAATATCATCTTATGCGATATATTAATTTTACTTCACGATAAAACTAGTAACTGGACTAAACTGTTGATCTTTTAGAGCACTCTTAGCATGAGAAACATAATGTAATCGCTGTCGAGAATAAACATGTTGTGCCGGGTGACTGAAATCCTCTACCAACTCGGGATTCTCACTCACTAGCAGCAAGCTACGACTTTGACAAGCAACACGCACCTACTCCTATCAAAATGAAAAATGAAGAAGCAAGTCCATGTAAGACAGAGAGCCTATCTATTCTATTATGAGTAGCTTTGAGACATTAAAAGAAGACCATCATCCCTATCCGGGGCATGATCATGGCTTCATTTGTTCATTAAACCTTGGGGACAACCATTAGCATTGAGGTCAATCACCACATCATATCTATCATACATACGACATTACATGACGCGAGAGTATACCATCAAAACACACCTAAAGCTGTTATAAGCTGGGGCTCAAGTACTTCAATAGCAGTTTCTCCTATAGTCGTTAGCTCTTGCTTGATAGATGTGATTGGGTGTTAATAATATGGAATAATAGGATTTGAACCTTTACATGCATGCTAGTACAAAAAACCGATACCTTACCACTTGGCTATACTTCTATGGCCTTGTTTTGGACGCTAGAACGAGAGAGGGGAAAGGGTAAATAAATAAATAGTAAGGTTCTCTCTTTATAATATATAGTGTATTGCATTCGATCACATTAATTGGTTAATTTACTCTTATAAAATCTCGTTACGATTAAATTATTTTTCATAGGAAAATTAATTATGTTGGGGCAAAACAATTTTGCTATATGTAATGCACAATCTTATTTTATTTAGAAATATCTCGAGTGCCGACCAAACATTTTAAAGAGACAAATATATAGGCTATCTTTTATTCAGTTACGTGATTACTTCCTGTTTTAGTCGGGCAAGGCATGATGACGTGTTGGTGTTGTTCAGAGATGTCTGGAGTGTGGACCGTGCAGTGCAGTTGCAACGTAGACTGCAAAATGATGATGAAGTTGCTTGCGCTAGCATAATTAGTCAGGCGAGACAGAAAGAGAGTAGTAAGGTTAGGGTATCCTATGCACATCCAACCAATGAACACAAAACATTTAATGAAGGTAACCTCAAACCTATTCTACGACTACGAGGAAGCTACACCTCATGCTCATGCTCATGCGCATGCGTATCCACTCAAAAACCACCTATACACAGATAGTACTTGTGATATTGATTCCTACTTCCAAATAAATGATACTCTGAAATTTTCAATAAAAATAAATTTTGTAATTGAGAAAAG
This sequence comes from Cyclocarya paliurus, assembly GCA_029856935.1. Lineage (NCBI taxonomy): Eukaryota > Viridiplantae > Streptophyta > Magnoliopsida > Fagales > Juglandaceae > Cyclocarya > Cyclocarya paliurus. The sequence continues at coordinate 6,341,693 of CM056948.1, forward strand.
TTTATTAACTTCTACCATCATAAATATTATTTTTTTAATTATTATTAATATTAAAAAAATAATTTACTAATGAGACAATTGTTTGCTCCTTCCGAGATTAAAGTACTGTTTTTTATGTTTACAGCTCATTCTTAGGAATTTAGGGGGATGTTAATAGATATAAATATAAAATATCTAATATTATATAGGAAGCTGCCAAATATCCGTTTTACCACCTATCCTCGTCAGTCGTCTCATTTGAATTTGCTGAGACGGGGCCCATTTCCCTTCCGCTCTCCATACTTTTCCTACCTGCCAACGAATAGAACCGTTAGGGTCAATCTTGAAGTTATGTTTGAAACACAAGGGCAAACCCACGATGCGCCGAAATTTCAGACGACTCGACAGGATCTCGCCTCCCGAAACAACCCTCAGAGCCCGATAACACTGCACCTGACTTCGAAGACACATTCTCGAAACTAACCACTGAAATCACATCTTTACCCATCACTTGGCTCAAAATTCCAAAACTCGGTTCGTATCCACGAAATCAAGATCCATGGTCAGCAAGTGTTGAGACTAGCCAAGTAAGTGCACCTGGTATCCAATAAATATCATTAATAATTTTTAAGAATAAAATTAAATATTTAATAAATATTATTAATTCAATTTATTAGTATCTATTTTATAATTTAAAAAGATAATGAGGTATTATAGATCTTATAATATTTAATATTTATATTATCCAAGAATTATTTAATATCTTACAAGATTCGTACGTTATGTCTATTTGGATTAAAAAACCCAAACCCACCATCCCCTGCGTAATCGTAGGGGCATATTCGACACGACGTTCAAATTATATTCTTTCTCAGGAGCCATCTATTCAAATTCTGGACCGCTACGAAACGCTTGTACGCTGCTCTAACGTAACGAGTTGTACTCTTTCTCAGCTTCTCGGACAGAGAGCATAATGCCTAAAAAACCCTTCAGAATTGCCGTTTCTTCTGGTTTCTTAAAGTCTCGAATGCTACAGTAGCCGCAGCGAAATCTGCGCCGTTCTCTGCTACAAAGCGCAGCGACGATTTCCAAAGTTGGGGATTTTCCCGACCGGATTCGGAGCTTCGGAAGTTTTCACAGAGAGAGAGAGAGAGAGAGAGAGAGAAAGAGAAGGATAGTGTGTGTGGTAAGAGAACAGTTGGAATCGATGGTATTGGTCAGGTGAAACCAGTGGGGGATTCAAGGGCTAGCATTATGGAGAGAGAAAGAGAGGAGGAAATGGAGGTTGAACCAGTGTTTGAGGTCCATGAAGTCGATCTCGACTACGAGTTTGACGCGGCAATGTACTTCGATTTCACTCGACCGGAGACTCGAGAAGAGGCTCGTCTGTCCGAGCTCTGGTTCGTGTCCGCCGCAGAATATCCTCCTTCTCGTGAGTACTTCCAACTTAAGCCTTAATATTCTTTGAACCACCTTTCATTAATAGCTGTTCTACTTTTACTCTGCTTAGCTGATTTTCAAGCATTTTTAGCCCCAGAGTTGACGCTTCTTGTTTAGCTTACTGCTATTTTTTTGGAAAAAATTTGAAATCAAAATTTTGCACTACGAGTGCGTATTTGGTAACATTTGCGGCAGAAAACTGTTCTGTCTTGCTGTTTTTTCCATTTCACATTTTTTTCTTTGATCCTTTGAATTATCTGCTGTATCTAATCCATTGTTAAGTGCAATATTAGATGTCGCTTGCCATTCTCAGCTTGTTTTTCCCCCTTTTTGCTAACCAAAAACTCTTCCATTTCTGCCCGTCATAGGCTAATATACTTTTCTTTTCATGGTCCAGCTTTTGTAACAAAGTTGGTAATGAGAGAGGATATACTGATGGAAAATGTTAATACGTCCCCAAAATCAAAGGGCGTGGAGACTACTATTGACGCCGATGTAAGCATGAACAGAGAAGTTTGTGCATTTGATGCCAACAGTAAAGGTATTGTTTATTTGTTTATGTCCATGATCGATTCTAATGCAATGAACTATTGGGAAATCACTCATAGTCCCTAAAAGTTAAGTTGATGGAAATGGATTGTTTAATGATTTATATTTTTATCTTTAGCACTCTTCCGTGCGTCGGGGCCACTATTCCTCAAGAAGTGGCTCATTATTGTGTTTCCGCTTTTCCTAACTGATGATCTGAGAATACGGGTCTCTTCAGGAAAGACAATAAACTGCAGTGCACCTTCAACATCCATCGCCTCCAGCTGGTGGTATTATAGTTTGCACTGTTGTGCGTACTGTAAAAAACCCTTCATTTAAGACAGCGCCCTCTTTTGCAGGGTATGGGTGGGGACCAAGTTTTTGGTCCCAAAACCCGATTTCTTTTTCACTTTAGCGTTGTGGTTGTTGTAATAGGGTGTTTGTTGGGGAACCCCACCCTTCTCATGTATCTCGCTTTTCATTTCTTAATGAAATATTTGCTTGCATAGGAAAAAAAAGTGGCCCATCACTGTTGATTGATCAAAACTTTCATCGTGTTCTTGATGGAAGCGCAATATTCTATGATTTATGAGGCTGTCAAGGCTGAAGAATCTCATTAATGAACATTTAGGTTGTGTTTGGGTAGTGGAGTGATTTGAGATCACTAGTAATCAATATTTTATCATTACTTTTCACTTATTTTTTACTACTGTTCAATATTTTATCATTACTTTTTCACTACTATTTACAGATCATTTGAGATCATCTTACTACTCAAACGTAGCCTTAAGCCTCTCTTACTGGTCAAAATTAAAAGAGCTTTGCTACCCATCATTCCGCACACCACACATTTTTATTTTTTATTTTTTTTAGTTTTATTCCTCATAAACTAATTGAGTTTCTCTACTCTTCATCCATTCATCACACTTTTGGTAAGGAAAAAAAATTAAAAATTAAAAATATGTGTGGTGTGGGGATGATGTGTAGAATTTTTCAAAATCAAAATAAAAATTTAAGCCCTTTCAAATTTAAGTTGCGATGATAGCCCATATTTGTGTTTGATATGACTTGCATGTTATAGACGCTGTCTGGTCTTGAGGTTTAAGGCACTTAAGTCTTGAGGTTTAAGGCTTTCACGAATATTTTCCTTCAAAATTAAACCTTAGGTATGAGTTCCAATCCAAAATGATCTAATTTTTAGCCAAAGCTTGCTGTTGGCTAGGAATTCCTCAGGTTGCCTGTAATGCATACATTTGCAACCGCCAGATATTCATTAAGAAAATTGCTGAGCTGAGTCTGCCATAGTAGAATCATACGACTTGTAGTTATGCTGTTCTTTGATGGTTCAAGGAAGCGTAATTCCAAAGGGAACACTCTTATTTTGATTCACTTATTAACCCTTCTCTAATAGTGATGTTGTACATGGTCCTCCAGATTGTGAAGGAATGCTTAGAGGGATCTTCACCAAATTACGGAGTTGCAATCTGCAAAACGTTTTGAACCTACCGTTGGAATTAAATACAGGTGAACACTTCTCTACCTCGATAAATGATGGATGTGCAAGAATGATTTTTCTGCGGGTTACAGACTTATGAGGACAGCATTTGACAATGATTACTTCAATCCCTAGAAACATCTAATTTTTAATCACATCTTGACTGAAGCTCTGTTGATGCATGTGAGTTTTTGGTCTGGAATGTGGGTAGTGTTTTATCTGTGGATTAATACAGTTAAAATTGAAGACCTTGTACATGTTAATGCTATAGTTTTTTCATTTTTCTCATGATTTTGTCTTGGTAAAGTTACCTCATTTTGATTTGTGCTTGTAATGCTGTTTCGTGGCAGAAATGACATTTTACAACCACATCTGCACCGACAACTTAAAAGCTAAAGTGAAGCCTACTGTAAAGCCTTTTCTCCCTAGGAGCTCAACCTTGTTGAAACCTACGGCAAGTCAGCTGGCTAAGCAAAATCGGCCCCTCATTTTTGTTTCAAGGTGAGTTTCAGAAGGCTATGTTCTTTATTTATGAAGTTATTATGTCATTCTATAATCATGAAAAATCTTAGACTGAAAATAGACCTGGTCCACTTCACGTTCTCGATAGTTTTTCATAAATGCTGTCATTCTCACAAGATGTTCCCTTTAGTGTGCACTGTACTTTAGATGCACCACATGTCTACATTTCATGCCCTTGATTCCATGGCAGTGCCTTGTGACAAGATGAGGGAGGTCAATCATTGTAGTTTTTGTATTCTCGTCATCTTTTTAATATTATACACCATCCTTTTATTAGATTCCAGACACAATTGGCTCATCACAGTGAGAGAAGCTTGCATATTTCTTCTGGGGTTGAAAGTCAAGCTGCCAAGAGGCAGAAGCTGGAGGGAGGTCACTTGCGAAAGGTACAGTACGTGTTTTTGTCTATCTTCTTGTCTCTGCGATCTATTTATATTTTAAAGAGCTTGCCACAGTAGATATTTATACTGTTTTGCGAACAATATGTGATTGCCTAGAAAGCGATTTTCTATGATGTTCGAAGAAGTTTGTATCTCATAGTAAACATCTACAACATGAATGCTTCTTGTTAAAAATGCTCTTATAATTTTGGTATTGGAAATTAGTAAATATTAGAGCTGATTTCAGAAAACTTAAAATGGTCCTTAGTATTAACGGTGCCTATGTTTAAGGTTGCCTACATAACCCAACTCTTTTGGTGGGCTGGGTTGTGAGTTCTTGCTTCTTGTTACAGATTGGGCATCCAATTTAGGGCATATGAAAATATTCTTCTTTCTTTTAAGTCTAGTTTATCATCAAAAGGCATATCTGAAGCTAACCATTGTTCTGTATATCAGGTTACAGGCGTAGACCAACTAACCAGTTTCGTTCACAAGCCGCCGAAGAAGGCATGTTACTCACTTCTGGTACTTCAATTTGCCACTCAAGTTAAACTTAGATATTTCTAGTACATACATACTCATTGGAATTATATCCCAAATTTGCATCATTTTGATTAATCTCAATTTGTAGTTTGCAAAATTTGGAAAATAGGACCCTTGTCCCTATGGTTTCAAAATTCTCACTTTACTTGATGGACCACTTTGACCAATGGGAGAAAAAAGTTTATTGGCTTTTATATTTGAAGCACAAATTCATTTTAACGTTGCAAACTCTTGGTGGAAATGTTTTTTTTTTTTTTGGGTCTTTTTTGTAACATGTTATCACTTTTTGATTGGATTGATACTAGAAACAAAAGCTTTGAGTATTTGGAAGGTAAACTTGAAAGGAAGCTGAAGGTTGACTGGAGGATAGTGTAATGGCCATCTGTGGGCCATTTTTCTCGTATTGAACATGTTTGGGTGGACTTGCAGGATGAAACTGTTGATAAGAGCTTTGCGCATGGTATAATGAGGCTTACTATTCCAAGAGAGCCTGACCTTGAAACAGCACACAGGGCCCAAAGGATAAGGTTATTCTCTTAATACTGCTTGATCATATCTTCACATATTCAATCTACTGTCTTACGGGCTGCAGGCACAAATGACTTTGTATATATTTCAGGCCTAAGAATAATACAAATCTGGAACATGCAAAAGCAGCTGTAAGAATATTCAAAGCACGTCCATTGAACAGAAAAGTTGGTACTTGAAATCTGTAAAGATTGAATCTCTTTGTTTTTCCTCCCTCCCATGAATTTTATGTCTGTGATGTGCAGATTCTCGAGGCCCCTTCATTGCCACTTCCAAAGAAGAGCAGGCCAAAGTTGCCAGAGTTTCAAGTAATTGCGCTATATTCTGTTTCCTACTTGTTGCTGGATTATACTCACTCCAAGTACCGAGTATTATTGCAAACTAAGGCTTCCATTACTCAATTTTACAAACAAGTTTGTGATTATTTGAAGCATGTTTTTTGTTTGTCCTTCTACTTCTCAGGAATTTCACCTGAAGACATTGGAGAGGGCAATGCAACACACATCTGCTCTTTCATCATCCTCACTTAATTACAGTGATTCCGACAAGGTTTTCATTACTTTTACTTGAATAGTTGATACAACCTTATTCTAAATTCCCAATTTTCATTAGAATATTACTTGAAATAAAATTAGATGTTGTCATTGTTTCAATTTTGTACCCAAGAAGTGAGTGGGAATTCTCTTGCTTCTTGTTGGTGATTGCCTGCCCACTCATCTCTCAATATTTGAAGTTCTTCCTTTCCAGGGGTTGGACAAATGCAGCACTTCTAGTGTTGCAGGAAATAGAAACGAGGATAAAAGGTAATAAAACTTCATTCTAAGAAAAGAAAAGAAAACTCAAAGTACATTTGACATTATATTAGACTGAGAGGAGTGGTTGCTTGATAGTGACTTCTGCTTTGTTTAGATCAAATACCTTGGATGCTCAAAAGCAGGATGGATGTGATGTAATGCTCCCCTTCAAAGCACGTCCTCTTAATAAGAAGGTAATCTTTTGTTAGTATAGATCATTTGGTCCAATTTTGTGCTAGTATTTTGTCAACTAATTCCCTCCCCTAATGCAGATATTTACAAGTAAGGGAGACATTGGTGTTTTCCGAAATAGCAAGCGAGATGCAACTGTACCAATGGTATTCTAAAGATGTTTATCTTTTCCCTAGTTCCAATAACAATGAGATTCCTGGTTGATTGAATTACCGTAGATGGTATGATTTTGTTACTTCGTATACAGGAATTCAATTTCCATTCAGAGAAGAGAATTCAGCATAATCCACCGACAGAGCTTTTCAGTAAGGTAAACCTTGAATTAAATGAGTTGCACGCTGTATCCCCCTTTTCTTTGTCAGAAGCTTGTTGTACATATCATTTGTGCAATTTAATTGTAATCGTAGATTTATCTCCTATTTTGCTCTTTTCATCTCCTTTTTGAATGCTAGCTCTCCATGTCATCTGGACTCCAGCCAAGTAATGGATCTTGGTCCAAATTGCCTCAGAATACCCCTTTGTCTCTAAAGGTTATCCTTGCTATGTTAAGTTTCTACCTTTAGATGAATATACAAACTATCAATTTTAGTTTTCATTTGCATGCCACTGTATTGAGTTTTGTTTTTTTTTTTTTTACTTGTTTTGTGTAAGGGCTCAAAAGAAAACAGATCAGATGCTTTTCAACTAGAACATAAGGTGAGCGTGCCCCTATGGTTTTATTTTTTTGTTCATCTAATGTCTCTATAGGCAAACACCACTCATGCACCCAAACAGAATCCGGTTGCCTCACTCTCTAGCACTTTCTAATGGAGGGAGGAGATGCCATGTGGTCCAAAATGGCATTTTCTTTTAGTGTTGGTTTTTGTAAATTTGTTGGAAAATTAAAGCTTTTAGTCATGCCTTTGTTGTGATGAGGTATTGTCATATCCTCTTGTAGATACTGCAGCGGATGAAAGGAAAACCTCCTATTTTTGGTGGAAAGGAGGTTCAATATGGAAGTGATGGATGCATCTCTGAAGCTGGTGTGCAGAGTATGAGGTATGCCCTGTTGAATAAGGGATATATGCTTGAACGCTTATCTCTCTTGGTTCATGGATGTTTTCGCTTTTAGAATTGGATAATCTTGCTTTTAAATTGCCACAGGAGCTTGGGCATCCGCTGAGAGGTATTTAAATGAGGGAATTTTTCCAAAAAGGTTTTTGGCATTGACAAGAGTTCTGAGTATCTGCCGGGAAGGATGGAACATGGATGTACATAAAGTTTTATTGCAGCTCAAGCATTATCAAGCTCTTTGCTGTATATGGAATCCATAGTGGTCCATAGTTATCTCAGATACCTTTGAAGAAGACGACTTTCTCGCAAAAGTATGTTGAATTAGGCCTTTGCTCGTATAGTTTGTAGGTTTCAGTTCATAATCCAATAAATAAATGTTGATAGCCGTGTGGTGTTGTGTATAGGTATCAAAGCCACCTCACCCCTCAGCATCTTCTGCCTGTTTATGTAGGCATCAACACTTGTAATGATCAATGTCAAGGGCATTTATCTTCCAAATCAAATTATGTATGACTTTAGAATAGAGCTATTCATATATTTATATGTATGTCGAAATGCTTCTATGCTGATTAAATTGCATCTACCCCCCCTTGGCATCGACACTTGTAATGATCAATGTCAAGGGATATATATTACATCAAATTATCCAACGTACGATGTAAATGTTTGCAGTGAGATTCTTTATAATTAAAATATATATAAGAAAGCCCTAATACTAGACTAATACCTGATTTGCTTTCACGTTAGTGATGTATTGAATGTGTCACGGGTTCATATATAAACTTTTATATGGCATATGGGATGGTATGTGAATGGTAGATATGAGATAACATTCAAGCGAAGCAAAACAAAACACGATGGTTGTAATATTTTCATCGTGTGCCTCATCACAGGAATTGTTGATGTCCCTTTCAATCATGTTTTCTTTTTTAAGATGGTGGTATTCTATGTACAGAACTTGTACGTCTAAGATTATGATTATATATAGTATTATTCAGTTGTAAGATGTATTCTTGCAGGCCTATCAGTTCTTGTAAATGCTCAAAGCAGCTGAGCCGAACAGGCCAGCCCGCAAAATATGTATTCAAGGAACAGAACAGATGAACAAAATTAATTTTTTATTGATCTTTTTATAATTAATTTGAAAACTTTCACCCATCTCTTATATGGAACTTATATTCTGCCATTCGGCATTGGCATTTTGCCGTCCAGAGACGGTCGATCAATATGTGAGAGATGTCGTTTAACTTATAAATAGGCCACAATTGAAACTCTTCGAGGCAAAGCACTTCTTCCTGCTACAAGTACTGACAAACCCAACAAAAGAGTATCAATCTGATATAAAGAGAGAGAGAGCTTCTGATTCTCAAATCTCAATTACTGGCAGCCACCAAATACATCTTCGTCCTTGCCATTGCAGCAATTATTGTCCCTTCAAGTTTGGCCACTGATTTCGTGGTTGGTGATGATAAGGGTTGGACCATTAACTTTGATTACCAAGCTTGGGCTCAAGGAAAAGACTTCCATGTTGGTGACAAACTTGGTAAGTTACCTCTCTAAACTCTCTTTCCCATGTCTTTATTTAAGATACAAAAGTAGGGCATGGTGGTCTCTTTCTATTTAGACTAATTAACGTGGTGGTTGTAGTATTTCAGATTCTAAAGCTCTTTTTTAACGATTCTCATTGCTAATATGCTGAACAAATGAACTTCTTTGGTGTAGTTTTTAAGTACCCAGAGGGAGCCCACAATGTGCTTCGAGTTAATGGAACTGGCTTCCAAGAATGTGCAGCACCTGAGGGCACTGAGGCCCTGAGTAGTGGAAACGATGAAATAATCCTAGCAACACCAGGAAGAAAGTGGTACATTTGTGGCGTTTCTAGGCATTGCGTGGATGGAAAGCAGAAGCTTGCCATAACAGTAGAGTTGCCTCAAACACTAGTGTCTCCAGCATTTGCACCTTCTCCCACTTCAGCAGCCAGGGGACGTTTTGCACCCACGTTTTGGTGGATGGTTGCTGTTTCTGGCATCCTTATGATGGTCATGGTTTAAATCTTGTTGGAATTCTTTGCAGTCAAATTCTTTTTATCTTTTATTTTTTTGGGAATGGTTTTTGAGTGTGTCGAGTCCAAAGTTTGCATTGTGTTTGTTCTGGATTTAGCAGTTTGTAATGGAAAAAAGAGCATTAATCTTTCAATGAATTGAGTTGGATTTAAAACGCCTACAATTAAGGAAAAACTTCTCCATTCCATGGTGTTTATGAGGGGTTAAAATGAATAATAGAAGGGGAAACAGACATCAGGGACCCACCCGGACTACCATCAATCTATTAATTTGTTAATTTTTATCCAAGATTAATTTGGGTTGGCCTTTTCTTTTTCTTTTTTTCTCAGTAAGATAACATAGTATAGATTAAAACTAAGCGGTTACAAAGATATAATAGTAAGTGGGATGAGAGTCCCCAACAATCATTCCGGAGCAAGCAAAAGAAACACCAACACTAAAATAAAAATAAAGAGAAAAATAAAATAAAAACAGATTATTAAGCCAAAAAATTGTTTCCAACTCATTCTCACATACAGAAGCCGCTTTAAAACAGTTTTAACATAATTTGATAAATAGATTATAAACCTATGTCTAAAAGTTGTAGGTGAGGGGGTGTATTGCATTTTGCTGATCTAGTCCGGCTGAAGGAGACTATTATGACCACTTCATCTTAATCATTAGTTAGAAAAAAAAAGAAACGTAGGGAAATTTTAGTTGGTCCTTAACTTCTTCTAAGTATTTTTAATAGAATTCACCACGTGCAATTTTTACATTTCCACGTTGAACCTCCTTTTTCTATTAGGAACAAACTTGTCAAGAATTTTTAAGGTTTTGACTGGTCAATTTTGAGCTGGGATAATCCCAACGTGTTGCCTGGGAGACTGCCAAGGCTACCGACACATTATGCGAGAATAATTAACAGAAAGATCAATTCTTTGCAACTCAAGAAACTGAAATGGGAATAAATCTTACTTCCAACTCCAATACAAATACAACCCTTGAATCCAATTCCAAAACGCTTGAATATCACAAACACAAGGGATTTAACTGAAATGCTGCAACGTTAATTTAAACTATGATGGTCATTACAAGGATGCCAAAAATTGCAATCATCCAGCCATCATGATGCCTGGGTGCAAAAGATGATCCCTTGGATGCAGAAGTAGTACTGGGAGAAGGTGGTTCTGATCCGGAAGACAGTTTTTGAGGCAACACTTCAATGGCAATCTTCTGTTCTCCAGCTGAACAATGCCTCAAAACCCCACAAATGTACCATATTTTTCCTGGGGTTGTAAGGGTTATTACATCGTTTCCACTGCTCAGGGCCTCAGTTTCAGTGGATACCAAACATTCCTCGTAAGCAGTAGCATTATCAACTCGGATGACATTGTGGACTCCCTTCGGGTACTTAAAAACTGCACCAAGATGCCATCCATTCTTCCATCAGCAAATGAGTGAGATTAACAAAATTGAAAACATTTACTTTAGATTTGGATAGTAAATTGAAATGAGAGTTGAAAGTTAAATAAAATATTGTTTGAATATTATTTTTAAATAATAATATTATTATTTTGAGATTTGAAAAAGTCGAATTATTTATTGTATTTTGTGTAAGAATTTATAAAAGTTGTAATAATGAGACGAGATTAATCGAGAGTGTTTCTCAATCCAAACGGAATTCTTTTGAAATGTTGTTCTTTCAATTCACTATAATTGAGGATAATAAGAATAAGATAAAGAGTAGAGCATTACTTGTTAATTATTATTATTGCATAAAAAAGAGAGTATATAGAGCTAATTTACCGAGTTTGTCACCGACATGGAACTCCTTCCCCTTTACCCAACTTTCGTAATCGTAGTTGATGGTCCAACCCGAGCTGTCACCAACCAAGAACTCCTTGCCCAGAATTGAAGTGGCAAGAGTTGCGGCAATAGCAAGGACTACGAAAGGAGTAAAGGCCTTCATATCCAGAAGCTCTCTTTTATCAGATTGATAATTGATTCTCTTTTGTTGATCACCTTGTCGAAGTTTTCTGAGAAATTATATCCGACGGGCATGGCTAAATCTAGGTTGAATTGCAACAAACATTGGAGATATCTATGCATACATAATTAGACTTTCTTAGAATAGTAAAATCAGTTATTTTTTATCGGTTTTCTACGTTATCTACATGCATTGCATTGAATAGGAGAGACATATTATTCTCCTAATCATAGAAAATCAGTCTTTGATCAACAATCAAAATTAGTTGTCCCTTTTATTTAGGGGAGAGGGAGGGAGAGCTGAGAGGGGAATGGGACTCCTGAGAAGGGGTGCCTAATTAAGACAATTGGCAGGGTAATTGACCAACTACTGCTCGGTTGTAGCAGTCAAACTTGATGTTTTATGTTAAGCCAAATCAAGTAGAGCCAATCCCCAAGAAGCCAACCTCTGCCAACCCAAGACAGAACACGCTTCTCCCTGCTGGATTGAGCTTAACAAATAATAATCTAGTTTTTGAAGTTTCAACCTCAGAGAGAGAGAGAGAGAGAGAGAGAGAGAGAGAGAGAGTTGTACCAAATAATTCATCTTATTCTCTAATTAACGCAATATATGAAACTTAAACTAGGAAGGATGAGAAGGAAATTTCAACCACCACCAAAAATTAAGCAAGTACTCTGCACCTCTCCATGTCTCTTCCCCGATGCAGATGGAAATGCACCAAGACACCCTATCTCTTCCCACTGCCAAAACATCAGAACACACGCAATGCTGCGTAGCAAACAACGTGACAATGAGTTGAGACACCCTAAAACTGAATGCAACCTTCAAGTTAACATCCACCAACATGGACCCCATGCAGATTCATTTAGACAGGTACTCAAGCAAGCAGGGCATGCAGTTTCTGTTCTGGAAAGAGGGTTATGAAAAATGTTGTTTTTTATCTTTTATTTAAGTAATCAATTGAGGAAACTACTTAAAATGTAATATAACAGCAACTAATGTGACTGGGGATCATAAAATTTAAATTGAGAAATTGCATTACTTTATTTATGACTGTCAAAGTATTCTCAGCAATCTACTATAGCCCAAGATCATGACAGCCCAGAAGATATACTTTACATGAGAAATGGAAAATATAGCCCAAGATAATGACAGCCAAGAAGAAGGGGAAAAGATGAAGAATAACAAAAAAAAGTACAGAGGCGAAAAAGTACCTAAGACCACAGCCACAGTCAGTGCCATGCACATGATGCATGGTAAACCAGTACCAATAATTACAGCTTCGTAGTCAAAACAGGGTAACTCTACAGTGCTCATTTGACCTTGTTTTATCCACTCATATCAAATGAGCTTCTTTTCCTTCTTCATAGCAACTAAAGTGTCTTTTTCTCACAAGCACTCAAGAATCAATTGAACTTTTATGGATTTCGTTCCCAGCAAGTAATACTGAATTCAAATGGGATTATTGGAGTCAACAGTTTGGCTTCTTGCCCTCATTCCTGCTGTCAAATGCAAGAAAGCTTAGCAATGACTTCAAACTACCATGAAACTAACTATATGGATTGATTGGGATCCAAGGTTGCTGGTTGAGACTGCTAAAACTTATATTCGTCTCTCGAATCCATTCCTTGGAAGCTTTTATTAGAGACCATTCGTTAACTGCACCATCCTAAGTGACAGTGAAAAATCTGAAACTTTTATCAGGAGCTAGAAATCAAGCAGGTAAAGGATTCCTTTGAAATGAAAATTAAGAAATTAAGGAATAAAAAACCGTGATGAAAGCAGACAAACAAGCAAAAACTTCACCCAACGAAGAATAACAAGAAATAAAAGAAACCAAAACCAACAAACACGAACATATCTGATTGCTCAAAAAGAATGGGCAAGCGTAAGGGCAGCAAAAGACGGAATTATAACAGCAGAGATAGTCTATTAACCAAATAAAGTGGCGGAGACTTTTCCTCCCCACAAAAATGCACTAAGATTTAATGGTACATCTTCAAAATGCATCTAAAGATTTATGTAAGGTTACACACGGGAAAGGTATATAAAGAGAAACTTCTTCCTGTTCTCTTAAACCATTCCTCCAATTATAGCCCAAAAATTGAGACAAAAATTAAAAGAAAAGAAAAGAAAGGGCTCCCTTTCCATTTCTCCACCATCATATTCCTATACAATCCAATTCCACATTCCCACTTTGATCCAAATTCCCCCTTCCTTCCATCGAGAAAAAATATATTGAAACATAAAAATCCGATAATCATTTAAAGAAGAACAAAATAAGGCAAATCAATTTCAAAAGTGAAAATCTTTTTTGATTTTCAGTTCTTTTTTTCTTTTATTATTTTTTTTCTCTGTCAATGAGTGGTAACCTTGGAACGTTTCTTGGCCTCGCTGTAGAGCACCACGCCCATGAGGGTAACGGCGAAACCAGTAATCCCCATGACCGTAACGGGGTTCCTGAAAATCAGAACGGAGACCACCGCCGCCACCGCCGCCTTGGCATTTCCCAACACCTGGAGAGTCAGCGCGCTGGTGTGTTTGGTCACCAAGAAATTCGTCAAGTTTACCAAATATGCCACCGTCGCATTCCCAATCAGCAAGAAGACTATAAAGGGGTCTCCTTTGGCCTTCTCGGCCGTGACCGCTGCCACATTGCCCTCTATGTAAAGCGTGAAAGGTAATAGAATCATCGCGGCCATGGGAGCCATGTACAAGAGCAGGTTCATGGAATGGAGCTTCTCGGCCTCGGAGGTTAAGATAATTCCTTGTACAACGGACTTCAATGCGCGGCCGGCGGTGGACCCCAAGCAGACGAGGAATCCGAACAAGTGGAACAAGGGCTCGCTGTTGCTCGCCAATACGATCCCGAAGACGACGGGAAGGAGGGCGAGGTAGACCTCGGCGGACTCCTTCTTGCACGTGATGACAAAGGCGAATATGGCTGTGAAGAAAGGCGTCGTGGCGCCGATCGCCTGGTTAAACGACACGGGGAGGTAGCGGAGGGAGGTGTTGCCGCAGACGACGGAGAAGCAGAAGATAGCGCTGAGGGCGAGGATCTTGAGGAACTGTCGCTTGGAGTGGATGTGCTGGAGCGGGACTAGCTCGAGGAAGTTAATGGCAGCGTAGCTGTAGGCGGCGCAGGAGAGCATGTGGAGCATGGTGAGGAAGATGGGGTAGCGGAAGCCGTAGAAGCTGAGGAGGTATTTGTTTAGAAGAAGCACCCCGATGTTGGAGAAGTACCAGGAGGCGATGATCATGGCCGTCGTAAGGTTAGGCGAGAAGGAAAAGTAGGACCAGCTCATGTTGTTGTTGCGAACATCCCCCGGTGGGGTCACAGGAATGTCCAGCACTTGGTCGTTTGCGCCGGTCTCCAGCCTCGGGTTGCTCATCCGCCGCGTCGTCCATGTCTGTGCCTCCACCATTGCCAAAGCACAAAGACGGGGAATACAGAATTCAAGCCTGTACAAGCGAGCGAGCAGGGGCAATGCTTCCTGCTGAATGTGTAGTTTCTGTGCTGGTTTTGAGATGCAGAGAGAAAGAAAGATAGAAAATGGAGGCTCAGATCAGATCTGAACGAGTGAGAGGGAAAGAGTGGGTATGGCATTGAAAACGAGAGGATGGGAATTAGAGTATGGAGGTACATAGAGGGTGGGGATTTAGATTTGAAGTAAAGGAGTGGTTGGAGCCGTTGGATTGAGACTGGGGGGGGCATGGAGGGAATAAACGCATGGATTAGATTCTGAGCGAAGCGAAGTGCGTAAGGTAAAGACTAAAGAGGTTCAGAGTGTTGTAGTATTAAATCCGTCTTTTACGGTGCGCGCGTGTCTCTGACTGTGGTCTGACTTGGATTTTAGACTAATTTTATTCTTATGTTTGGATAAATAATTCTTTTATCTAATATAAGTTCATAAATTCAAGAATATGGTGGGGGAGGGTTGAGTTATAACTTATTTTATTGCAGAAGATGCGTCAAAAATTAAATAAAGATTGGATAACATATCCAATAAGTATATTTATGTGCTGAGTTATTTGTTAAAAATAAATAAGCATTTTATTTTGATAGTGCATTTTCAGGTGATCGGAAGTGAACAACATGGTCACATGGGTTGCTCATCCATAGATTAAGAGTAGAAAAATAGAAATAAAATGAGACAATAATAATACATGTGGTTCGACATTAAACTTGCATTCATGAATTTAGAGGTAAATTCCAGTGATACATAAAGTGATTTGTACGAACTCTTATGTTGTGTTAGACAAGAAGGAAGAGGGAAGAAGGTATAGTCCTGTTTAAATTTAAAGATGAGATGAGATAATTTGAAATAGTTTATAAATAGTAGCGAGATTTATGAGTTAGAATTTGTGAATAATAAAAAATAGTAATGAAATTATGCCCCTCTCGTCAATATAAAGTTTCTTCTTGTAATTGATGCCGCTCTTGAGTCTCTATATTTTTCAGACCATGATCACTTCATACTTATTTTGATGGGCTTTAATAATTCAACATATTTTTATCTCCAACATTACAAGATGGCTAAATTGAGACCATTTTGGTTCTTATGTTAGTCTAAGATGAGGGGGGAAATTATATTAAGGAAACATATTTTAGGGGCAGAGTTGGTTACTTGAGTATGATGTCCCACTAATGACTTCCATTTTTCGTGGTGGTCTAACGTGTATGTATGCTAAGTATTGTCGGTTTGAACTTTGAACCCATTTTTTTAATCTTCCGGATCGAATAAAATGGTAAGGAAAAATTATACAATGTTTGCTTCTCATGGACTCAATTGGTTGGATGACGACCTTTACTAGAATTAGGACTACTTGAATCTTTAGAAAAGGAAAGGAATTTTCGAGGCTCGAAGGGGAAACTTCTTCTGGAGAATTTACTTCTTGCTTTTGTTTGCTCCATTTTATAATTATTTTTTAAATAATAATAATTTAAAAGAATTGATTTGTAAAGTATTAAAGTGTACAAATCTTAAGCATTTTCTTTGAAAAAGTATATAAATTTGATACATAAAAAAAATTCACATTTTAATATTAGGTTTTTTTTTTTAAAAAAAAAAAATGCGAGACTCGTAGACTTTAGACTGTATTTAGCATTCCTTTTAATCTAAAAGCCAAAAAAGCAAAAGCAAAAGAAAATCTTTTGGTGGCATAAGGGAACATTGTGATTTTGAACTTTTTAAAGAATTATTGGGATCTATGTAATGCCTGCCACCCGTTTGATACAATGGACACTGCTACACCACGATAAAAGTCAGATAACGTTATTAAAAATTTGTGTTTAGTCATTTTTATATATTCTTTATACATTTTATTAAGAGTATTAGTAGTGAATTCAATAAAACTAAAATTTGACCAAGGTATAGTTAAGATGCACAATAAACCGTTATAATGGACTCAACAAATGAATAATGATTATAGCCTAAGGTTATTTGGTTGGTCAAATTGAGGCTAGATAAATATTATTTTTTATAATAAAATAATTCTATTTTACTGTTATTTTAGTCTCCGCAAGAGAAAATGTAAAAAATGTGAAAAAGATGAAAAAGTTGTGCTGTTTTCCTCTCTTTGAAACTCTGGTACGGAGCTGCATTGTTACTTTCCAAGCCAGGTGTAAATAATCTAGTTTGTTGGTGACCAAACAGGAATTGAAATAAAATTAGATTTAATATATTAATGTAAATTGTGATTTGGAAAAAATTCGAAAAATATGTCAATTAAAAGAATATAACCTTTGTAAAAAAAATATTATTAGAAAATTATATTGTTAGGAATAATTTGAATGTTAGAAAATTAATGTTTAGTTTTTTACTAATAAATAAATATTTAAATTACAATTAGAATTAAAATAAATAAAAAGTTTAAAATCAATATTTTTAATAGAATAGTGATAAATTTGTTGAGCATGTTATTTGATATTGTTAAAAAGTGATTAGTTAAATTTGTAAAAATAAATTTTCTAGTCAAAGTTTGTTGAGCTCACTACTAGTGTTTTAATATGATTAGCTGTGCAGTTTTTTTAATATAAATAATTATTTTAACCAATTAGATTAGTGAAGTGTATAAAAAATACGTAATTATGATTGTATATAATATATATATATATATATATATACACATATATATGATATATATAGCAGGACTCAGACGACTCTTTCTGCGTTCTCCGCATCTGATCTGAGGGTACCCGTTGATCGAGAATAATATACCTGGATATATCTTCTCTTTTGTTGGCAAAGTATTAGGTTTATGCTCATAGACAAAATTAAGGCTAAAAAAATGAATGGGTGTTCGGACTTCGGCCCATTGAACCTAGAAAATCTATAAGCTGAAATCTATAATCTGGACCTGGATCGAGGTCCAGCAATTGGTTCATTTTCCTTGCTTTGGGTGCTCCCAGCATTGGACCACAACATCTGTTTTGATCATTCATTCCAAGTACGTTCCTCAAATTCAGCTAACTTCCTGGATTAAAGATTTGGTAACTCGGTAGTCGGTAGAGTAATTAAAACATTATGTTAATGCATATTCTTGTCCGATTCAACATTTCTATCCTGCTCTTGTTCTCGAACTGCCAACAATAAGCGGTGAGAATTATTTTTGACAAAATATTATTCTAGATAAACGTTGGGCGGACTATATGAAACAAAACCTAAACATTTAAGAACAAACAAACTTGTCTCGTTCCAAAGCTCAAGTTGATCAGTCCAACACCTATGACAAAATTGGTACTACTACCACTCTTGTTCAAAGATAGACACAGCCCGTAATCCCCGAACTAATTTATGTAACAAGTAATACCCAGAAAGCTGCACTTCCCTACATACACTTGCAAAGCGCCATTCTCTGAGTACCTAGCTACCTCCATGAAGAACTCTCGTGCGAGGAGAAACCTGGTATTGGAGAGAGAGTACTGCTGCCGCCGCTGCTGCTGCTATTCACAGAGAGGGAGATAGAGAGGTTGGTGCTTGAGCTATGAGCATCCCACGGACTAGTATTAGTTGGTCCAGATGGTTCCACAAGCTTTTTTGAACGCTGACGGCCTCTTTGCATATGCCTCTCGCAGTACTTTTTATGTGGAGCAGCTTCCTTGCTACACCTCCATTTCTTCCCATCTGTTCTTCTACACCTGCCAGGCTCTGGGTCGGGATTCACGCTACTTCTATAGTCCCAAGGCATGGGGCTAGACCCCAACACTTGAGGCAGGAAATCATGAAGCAAACAAACCCAAATCATATCTCAAGGACAGTAAGCAAATTGAAGAAGATTAGGGATAAACAGAATCTTGTAAGCCATGTAGCCCATGTAGAATGTCATCATTGTGACTGAAAGGAGACGACTTGGGATACTTACAGCTCGTGTGCACTGAAGGGACCGCATCATTGAGGCCACCAAGAGAGCTAGCAACATTCTTCCACAAAGGAAGAAGAAGATGATAAGGCACCGGAAGCGCAGCTTCCATGTACTTGTAGATAAGTGCTTGAAGTTGCAACTCCTGCAGCTGAAGAACGGTGAAGCTACACGGTTTTGTGCGGTAATCAGACCCATGTCCAAGCTCAAGATTTAACCCAACTGGAGCTGACCCATTTTCTGCAGTTGATTCATTGGTCTTCATGTCCCAAGAATCACCCCAACTCGTTGCTCCGAACCCTACAGACAAGACAAAAGAAAAAACATATGGTGATTGAAATCGCGGTTTCTGAATTCAAAGCTACGGAATAAAAGTGAACAATGGGAGAGAATGGGTTACCAGAAATTGGGAAACTGGAAAGCATGAAAGCTGGGGCTCCTGACTCCATATTAAAGATGGTCAAAGAAGAAAGCTAGAAACAACGGGGACGGTCTCTAAACCAGTGTGCAAGAACGAGACCCTCTGCAAGCGCAGCAGCAATAGATACCAATTTTCCAAGTCAAAGATTGCAAACGGCCTAACGTAACGGGTATCGGTGAGAAAGAGCTTTTGAAGGACGATACTTGTAGCCGTAGCACAGCATCTCTCTTGCAACATGCACGCATACAAATGGAGGGAGAAGGAGCGACTGAGAGTGACATTGAGGTGGTGAGTCTGCACTCTGCATGTCAGGTATTCTGAGACTGTCAGATTATGTAGCAGAAGCAAGCGCGTTGTCAGATCATGATAATGACGTCAGCTATGTCGGATTACATAGCTGACGTGTCTGATGATAAGTGGGGCCCGATTCTCCTGTCTCAGTTCAACTTGAGCCGCATCTACCTAGCAAATTACGGAGGAAAATTATCTATACTAGTTTAGGATGTACTGATTCTGCTTAATTAGATTGGTCTGAATAGTGAGATGATTAATTTTAATTTTAGAGGTAAGTTTAAAATATTATATTTTAAAATTATTATTGTTTTTATAATTTAAAAAAATTTATTTGAGATTTAAAAAATTAAATTATTTATTATATTTTATATAATAATTTTAAAAAATTATAATAAAATATAAAATAAAATGAAAATTTTATATTTCATTCTCTTTGCCAAACCTATTCTAATTATCTATACTAATTTAGGATGTACGTATGTATACTAATTTTTTTTTTTGGAGTAAGTACGTATGTATACTAGAAATGCTAAACGGGCTAGTGGTTTTTTTTTATTAAATATTTTTTAATAATGTTGTGAATTTATTTTTAAATATTAAAAAAATATATAAAAAAAATGGTGCGGCCACTATATCTTTTCAATTTGATTACTGGGCGGTACGTCTAGTGTGAAAGTTTTTTTTTTTTTACACTTTTTTAACATATTTAAAAAATAAAAAATATATACCAATATATTTAAAATTACTTTCTTAATTACTAACTAAAAAAAAAAATTTGACCCGCGATTAAATAGAAGTGCCAAGATGAATGAGCATACTAGTGTTTTCTAAAAAAAAAAAATGCTGTCGAAGCCCCATCGGTGATTCGGTTGCCCGTGTTGCTGTAGAGCCATTCTTTTAAAAAAAGTTGGAGAGAAATCTAATCCAATTAAAAAGTTACACTTTTAACGAGGGTTACACGATTTTTTAAAAAAGTGTATAAAATTTATGTATTTTAAAATTGTATCCACTGTTATTTAATTTTAAAATTTAATATGATTAATAAAATCTAATTTATATCCTCAATTAAACGACGAGACCACACGTTTTATTAAGTTATTAATATATGATAGATGTTAAGAATTTAATGACCTGGTGAGATATAGTCTGTTTTTCTAAATGAAATATCTGGTTTCAAACCCCCAACTCCTTATAAATATATATATATATATATATATATATATATATATATATATATATACACACGATAGATGTGGCTAAAAATGTAAAGGAGAATAGCATTTTTTAACCGTGCCTTAAAAAAAAAATAAACGTACCATAATCACTACTAATGAGGGAATTCATTTTGTAGCTTATATAACTTAGAGTATTAATATTGGTTTCATCAAAATTATTTTTAAAATTTGATGAAAATTATAGATTTTTCATAAGTTCAAAATCTCTCGAGTCATAACTCCACGTTGGATTAACTATTGAATTCATAATACTATAATATTATCTTTTTATTAATAATACTATTTTTAATTTATTCTTTTCATATTTTATAATTACACTAACTATATTTTACAATTACACTAATAATATGTTGAAAAATAATTTTTAATTATATTCAAACTCATCCCCCAGTGAAGACTACAATCACGTAGTCAACAATTATGTTGCCAAACAATGTCTGCAAGCTATGAATTACAACTTCCTCTTCTTGAAAGTAACGCATCAAGATTTCAATGACCAGACAAAAAAGTCCGTAGTCCAGGAGTTGTTTTTCCACATTTTGGAATAAAAAATTTCTTGGGCATGTAAACAGTATTACTTCAAATTTAAAGAATGATTTGTATTCATATAGCTCAAATCTTGAACTGAAGAGTTATAATCACTCTAATACAGATGCTTTCAACAATATATATATATATATATATATATATATATATATATATATACAAAATTTGCATTTAGCTGGACTTTTGATGAAACTAATGACATTGCTCTAAGCAAACTTCACTAAAACCATATCCCTGATCATTATTTAAGGCCATATCAGTAACTAGAGCCAGAAACAAACCTGAACAGACCGCCTTCAAAGCTGCACTTACTTTGTGGGCCTGTGGCAGTGTCTATTTATCATGTACTCCAACGTCAAATGAACCAAACCCAAGTGAGAGAGAAGAATACAATATATTAGATGGCTATAAAGAAATTTAATAAAATTAAATATATGAAAAAATCTATTCATAAATTTATACACCGCACACTAAAATTTTTTTTAGTTATTTTTATTTTTTTTTTATTAAATGTGTGTTATATAAATGATGAGTAAAATAATTCAATTATTTTAAAAAGAAAAAAATTAAAAAAATTAAAAAAAATTAAAAATGATTTGGTGTGTGATGTGTGGGCCTATGAATAGCAGTGCTCTAAATATATAGATTGACATGAATTTATATGATACTTTAAATTTATTTTATAGTAAAAATAGTTTTACAATTAAATGTAACACATCAAGTTAGATCAATTTTTGAATTTATTTTTATGAAAATTTTTGTGACTAAAATATTTTTTTATACCTGACAAGGGGTCTGTCTCTTATGGGAAAACTAGAGATGACTGCAGAAGCTTTGGGCCTATCTTAGAGCACTAGCATTTGACTCATCCAATGAGTCAAATGTTTAAAATGTGATGAATTTAACTTAAAAAGGCCGTCATTGGATTCATCTTTCACGTGTTTGTGAAGCTATGAGCTACAATTCATTCTCATTTATTTTCAAATTTGAAGAACGACTGTTTAACGTCCATCCTATTATTTTATTACCAAAATGCATCGGTTTCACATGCAATCTCGTTTCTTTTCTTTCTCTTCCTCTTCTTTGCTTTCTTCGTCATCCCCAAATCCCGAAAGTCCATTCTTTCTTCCTCTCCTCTCCGAAATCCCTTTCTTTCTTCCTCCCATCTCCCGTCCCGATTCCCAGCACAGTTCTTCCTCTCCCTTTTTTCCTTTCCGTTTCTACCTCTCCATTTCCTCTCCTGTTTTTCGCCAAGCTATCCATTCCTGTGAGTTTGAGCTATGCGGAGTTGAACTTCCTATGAAATCGTCCTTGTTTTTCCTACAGCACATAGTCGAAACTTGCAAACTTCGACAACCTCAGAATCTGAAAGCATCAAACTCAGACGAAAAGCCCGTTGCTCGGTATATTCAGATAAGTTGTTTTTTTGTCAATTTCTTTTCGCTTTGAACTCATGCATAAGTGGTTTGAACGACAATTCTTGGCTCTTATGCCATTTTCGATGATGCTTTAGTGATACTTGATTGATATATTACCTTTCGAGTGTCTCTGTGTCCAAGGAGGTAGAACTTCTTGTGCAGTATATGAGACAAGAAACACGAAAGGCCCTTTGTAGTTTGTACCTTAATGACTTGTTTGTTAGTGTAAAGAACCACTTTGGATCTTTTCTCACTTTTTTTTCCCCTTCAAATTTTGTTATGCTATTGTGGGTTTATTTTGTTTTGATCATTTGGGTGGCTTTGTTTTTGGCTTTTGGAACAAAATGGAGGTGGGTCACGGAGAAAGAGTCTTCCACATTGCCGTCCCGTTTGTCACCTTTCGCTGGGCCCTTCAGGCTTCAATCCCCAACCCGCTTTGAATTCGATGGCAAACTCATGCCATCAACCTTTTATACCTTCACTAGACGATTCCTAGAGTCCTAACCCTTCTTTATTCATGGCTGGTTCCTTTCCTGATCTCAATTTGGAAGGAGATTTGGTATTTGATGCGCCTTGGGTGACTTATAAACATCATTACCATCAGTTTGATAGGGGTATCACGGATTTCCCATATGATAATCCTTCTGATTTTGATTTAAATTTTGATGGGCAATCTTCTTATATTCTATCACTATAATTATTGCGAGGAATTAGTCTATCTGCTGTGCTTTATGACTTGGACTTAGATGCTATGATATTAAACCAGTCTTTGACCCTGATTACACCTAGAACTGGTCAGTTTTTGACTATGTCGGCCAAATGCTGATAGTGGTGATGGCACATGTAATGCGGAACAGGACAAAAAGAGGGGTCATCAAGGGAGTTTCTTTTGGAAGGTTAGTTCAGGGGCATTTGGAAGCTTGCAAACTCAAGGTATCTGTCTCTTACTTGGGCAATTCCATGGAAATCTTGCATATTTTCTTTGGACCTTTGGTTCCCATTCTTTTAGCTGAACTCGGTAATATTGTATGTCAATCATGTTCTGATTCAGAATTTTTGGTTTCTGGACTCTACCTTTATGTACAGGCTTCTATAACTGTAGCTTAGTGGTGTCCTGAGAAGTAAATGTCTGTAGTTATGTTTCTTAAACAAGACAATTTTTCTCTTTTGGTTGGTATGTTATTGATGCAAATAATGAATCTAATGTTTTCTGTTATGTAGCTTAGTACAAAAAACTGTTTTTTTAGATGATTAACAAAAAAAGGATAGTTGATGACACATTATGCTCGATATGCCAATTAGCTGAGGAGTCCGTGATCCATGTCATGTGGCAATGCCCTGCATCAATGGATGTATGGGGGGGGGAGAGATGATAAGTCCTTTACAGAAGTGGAAGCATAATTTTTATGACTTCAAATCCTTATGGGGTGATCTGGTTTCCAGGTTAGATGAAGGAAATCTGAATAGTGGCTGTAGTATTTCATGGCATTTGGCAAAGGAGGAATGAGTATGTGTTTAGCAACAGATTTAGAGCACCTTCTCTTTTGTTTCAGCTGGCAATCCAGGATGCTGAAGTTCCTCGCACACCAGGTTTACAAGTCTTAGATGAAATCTCTGAGGAAGGAACAGGCATAACAGATGCTATGCAAGGTTGGGTTCCACCAGAAATTGGTTTCCTAAAAGCCAATGTTGATGCTGCGTTTGTCAAAGAAACTCAAAGAATGAGTGTTGGGGTTGTAGTAAGGGACCACTGGGGTGAAGTGCAGGTTGTTCTAGCTGCCTCTAAAGGTGATATCCAATCTGTTGCTATAGTAGAAAGTTGGGCCCTCCTTAGAGCTATCAATCTGTGTATTGAACTTGGTTTGAGGGATGTGCAGTTTGAGGGTGATGTTAAATCAATTGTGAATGTTGTCAACAAGAAGTCGTATGATTACTCTTGGAATGGTCAACTTATCGAAGATATAAAGGGCTCTTTGATGGCTTATCAGTACAAGCATGTTAAGCATGTGAGTAGAAATAGAAGCAGAGCAGCTGATGCTGCTGCTAAGTTAGGATTATTGTTAGATTTTGAGCATGTTTGGGTGGAAGAGGAACCTCCTAAGGTTACTCCTTTTATTATTCTTGACAAATCATCATGTATTCTTTGATTTATGAAGGGAAGTTTCATTTAAAAAAAAAACTGTTATATCACACGTTTCAAATTAAATTATTACTTAACATATGGTTAGTGTAATTTCAAGATATGAAAGAAAAACTTAAAAATATTATTATTAAAAAAATAATATTATATTCTTATTTTGATGAATCCAATGGCTAATCCAATGTGGGATTATGGATAAGAAGGTGACTAATCCAATGTGGGATTATAGATAGGAAGGTTTTACATTTATGGAAAACATGTACTTTTCATCAAATTTTGAAAATGAGTTTGATGAATCCAATGCTAGTGCTCTAAATCTGCCTATATATGCATTGGTAATTTGAAACGATAGAGAAACGACTAGCGAGTTTGATTCATTTGATCACCCCGGGTGTGAAATAAAATAAGGAAAAAACAAAGAAATGCAATGTGAAATGGCGTCGCCCGGACTTGAATCGGAGACCTTCAATGTGTTAGATTGACGTGATAACCAACTACACCACAACACCAATTGATTACGTGACCTCTGATAAATTACAGTTGAAAGCAAAAATAAAAAGCTATGTCTTCCTTGGGCCGGGGTTTTAGTTCTCATTGTGCAAGGATTTGTACAGAAAGTCCGACTTCTGACTCTGGTATAATATTTAAGTGGACATTTGTTTTCTTCAACATAATTGTTTCTAGTTTCAGATAAATTCCCTCCTAGTTGAAGCAATTCAGACGGACCCACGTATGAGACTGCAGAACCAGGATTTTGCCAGTATAATCTGAAAGTTTTTTTTTTCTTGTTTAAGCAATTCAGGAGTTGCAGCTTTGGTTTAAAATCTTCCTGTTGGAAGTCCAGCCATCTTTTATTATTGTATCCATAGCCTTGTAAAAAAAGCCAACACAATTTGTAGCGACGTATTTTCTCAGAGGCTAATATGTTGAAGAACTGGCATGGATACTCTAAGCCTTGCAAGAAAATCCTAGACTTACTTCTACGGCTTATTTCCCGTCGATATATAGGTTAGTTTTCTTTTTTCCATGTCACTCCCTTATAAAAAATCTAGTGTTGATTCTACCTGCCAAAAAAGAAAAAATCTAGTGTTAATTCTCTCTGCAGTTTCTGTTTACTGTGAAAAGTTTTTGTAGAAAAGCCAGACCAAGAGTCTGAGATCCTACGATTAAAATGGAGGCCCATTGATCTAGTAAAGTGAAGATGGTGGCCTTTGGTGGACTTGTCCCACAAAGTGAGAGACCTGTTTGGCCCGACTCAAGACTAATGAGACATCGACAGAGATTGCCAGGAGTGACATATGCCGACCTGTCAGCTGTATTGAATTATCACCGGCACGTGGCTAGTAGGAAGTGTGCATGAGAAGCTATAACCACCATTCATATGAGAAAAAGAAGGTGGGTACCGTCTGGATAGGCTAAAGAGGTGCAAACTCCTCCAATCCCTAGGTAACAGTTGTTAGGAAGCGTGCGTGAGAGGAATGGGACAGTTTATTAGGATGAAAGCAACAAAACTCCAAACTACTTAGTATAGAAGCCTAATCAAGGTATGATCAAACTCACGGAATTTTAAGTTAAAGTAAACGCTTCCTAAAAAGGAAAACTCACTTAAGCATCGGAGGGTTCTCTGACTACCCCCAAGCTCCCTTCTTTACTTGTATGTTTGCAAATCCCTTGGTCCATCTCCTAGTTGTCTGAGGAGTCCTCCTAGTACATACAAAATATGTCCAAAATAGTTCGTCCTCTCAAATTCATTTTATCTGCGTTAGTGGTGTTACAGGGTTCAATATATTTCAAGGGAGGGTATGAATTGACTTTAAGTTATATATGGCATGCATTGAATTTCAAATTGGAGGTGCTTGAGATAGAAGATGTCGAGAAGGATTTGCATGCATAATCTTGTATGTTCGGAAGTCATATATGATGTTGGCATTTACTTATTTGCTGAGGTGCCAGAGGATGGAGTTGTTGGCATGGCTGGTCATCCAGCTACCCTAAGATGGCAAGAAAATGGTTCTTAAAGAGTTATATTCACAGATTGCAGAGTTTGAAGATGCTACACATACGCAAGCCAAGTTTAGTTTCGTGGTTGTAGTCAATGTCTTTCCTTTGTGCTCAAGCCATAAGTAGAATTGTCACCTCCAAAGGGGTGGAGAAAGTAAATATGAATTATGCACGGATTACAAACTCATCAAGCTTGACTAGACTAAATGCACGACTTTGAGATACTGATGAGGTGTAGATTTTGGGTCACCTGTGGTTATATTGTTTACTATATACAGAAATGAAGGAGCTTTGCACATGGTGCAGTTTCAAACACCACTTCCATGTCCTCACTCTTCTCTCACCCTATGATCTGGTTATTTACCTTGAAATCTGTCACAGTACCTTTTTACAGCAGTAACTCATACAACGTCTATGATGCTGGAAAATGTCAGAGTTACTTTACAATCTTGCAATCATGGTAGAAGTTCAACAAGGGGTGAGAAAGGAGAACCAAATATTCTAGATACTTGTAGGCACTTACCCTGTCTTTTGTAGTAACTGGAGCAAATGCAAAGATATGCGGTTTGGAGTCTCAAAGAATTCCCTTGGAAAAACTCAGCTCTTTTGTTCCCAACTTGTTTTCAAGGTTAGAGATTGATGCCGGAGATTGGATGTTTTAGCTGATGTCATTTGGTGGTGGCAAGCAATTCTGTTATGATTCCCCTTAGCCATCTGAATGCGATTGATGTTGACTTCACTTTTCACTCCCTCCAATTCGAAGAAGGGAAATGAGATGAAACAAGGTGAAGATGACTTTGGGATCAATCTGCAGCAGTCTCAGGCCCTGACTTTGGAATCCCCTTATGCTCCATTAGTAGAATTGGGACCAGTCAGATCTGGGAAATGTCATGCATGAGTCCTAGTTAATATTCTTCGAGTGCATTTGGGATGACCAAATTTTTAGTGTCCAAACATGCTCTTAGAGTATACTGTAATGATCCGGCTCAATAATTATAAGGTCGAAATATTGATAATTTTTATTGGGCCGAAATTATATTTAATGGGTCATATTGGATAAGTCTACGAGCGAGAAATTATTAAGGTTGATTAGAAGTTTTAATTAAATTCAATAACTAGGTTAAAACTAATTTAGTATTGAACGAGTTAGACTCTTTTTAGAATTTAAAAATCGGTCACTAGAAACTTATTTTAATTTAAAATCATCGTTGATTGAAGTCTCCCATGCAGTCTCAGTCACTATCAATCCTATATTGAATAAACTGTTAGATCATGTTTTTAAATTCAAACTCTCTTCTTAAATGATCATAACCGAGTGTTTAGCAAATTATTGTCACTGCATGTATTAATCGAGTCCAACTCAAACTCATCGGCACCCTCTCCTAACAAGATTATAATTCTACAGTCCTTGTCACCCAAAATTTCTAAATCTTACTACCCTCTATACATACATACATACATATATATATATATATGTGTGTGTGTGTGTGTGTGTGTGTGTGTGTCTTTCAAACCCGTTACCATCCACTATTTTTCTACCAGGTTGCCCTAAGTCTACTTTATTTTCCCAAAAAACCTAGACACGACACTTGTGTATTAAATCAATCATTGTTGCTTTGTCACATGTTCTTTCTTATTGAAAATAATTTCTACCTTTCACGTCAAAATTATTACAAAGATTCCATCTAAACCATTGTTGGTAGCCTTTGTTCTTGTTCAGCATCTAGAAGACTTTTAAGAGTATTTTTACACTTATGCCCTTGATTTCAATTCATGGCTGAATGTATATTGTGTGCGTGGATTGGGCTTACTTTTATGGTAACGAATCATGAAAGAAGATTTAGGAAGCAACACTAAAAGGTAATTAGCTTGATCATAAATTAGGATTAACATATGTTAACTAGTTATATATTATTATTATTATAACCAGTTCTTTAGAAGCTAGTGTTTATGTACCATGCATGTCATAATATTTGCAAACACATCATTTATCATGTTTCATTATGCATATTATAGTTATATATGTATTATGCATCTCATGCCTTTTACCATAAAACATGTAAACTTTCATAAGATCAGGTGTACGACAAGTCCAAAACAGTTAATCAGATGACCATTCAGATGCATGGTACCAATACAATCAGAGTGAATGTGCAAGCCACAACTGCCAATCCTATATTGAATGAACTGCTAGATCATATTTTTAAATTCAAACTCTCTTATTAAATGATCATAACCGAGTGTTCAGCAGATTATTGTCACTACATATATTAATCGAGTTCAATTCAAACTCGTCGACACCCTCTCCTAATAGGGTTATAATTCTACCGTCCTTATCACCCAAAATTTCTAATCCTTACCACCCTCTATACATATATACATATATACATATATATATATGTGTGTGTGTGTGTGTGTTTCAAACTCATTACCATCCACTATTTTTCTACCAGGTTGCCCTTAGTCTACATTATTTTTCAAAATGTTGCTTTGTCACATGTTCTTTTTTATTGAAAATAATTTCTACCTTTCACGTCAAAAGTATTACAAAGATGCCATCTAAACCATTGTTGGTAGCCTTTGTTCTTGTTCAACATCTAAAAGACTTTTAAGGGTATTTTTACACTTATGCCCTTGATTTCAATTCATGGCTGAATGTATATTGTGTGCGTGGGCTGGGCTTACTTTTATGGTAACGAACCGTGAAAGAAGATTTAGGAAGCAATACTAAAAGGTAATTAGTTTGATCATAAATTAAGATTAACATACGTTAGCTAGTTATATATTATTATTATTATTATAGCTAGTTCTTTAAAAGCTAGTGTTTATGTACCATGCATGTCATTCATCAAATTTCATTCCGCATATTATAGTTATATATGTATTATGCATCTCATGCCTTTTACGTTGCATAAAACATGTAAACTTTCATAAGATCAGGCGTACGACAAGTCCAAAACAGTTAATCAGATAGTCATTCAGATGCATGGTACCAATGCAATCAGAGTGAATGTGCAAGCTACAACTGCCAATCCTATATTGAATGAATTGCTAGATCATATTTTTAAATTCAAACTCTCTTCTTAAATGATCATAACCGAGTGTTTAGCAGGTTATTGTCACTGCATGTATTAATCGAGTCCAATTCAAACTCGTCGGCACCTTCTCTTAACAGGATTATAATTCTACAGTCCTTGTCACCCAAAATTTCTAAACCTTACTATCATCTATACATATATACATACATATATATATATATATATATGTGTGTGTGTGTGTGTGTGTCTTTCAAACCCGTTACCATCCACTATTTTTCTACTAGGTTGCCCTAAGTCTACTTTATTTTCCCAAAAAGCCTAGACACGACACTTGTGTATTAAATCAATCATTGTTGCTTTGTCACATGTTCTTTCTTATTGAAAATAATTTCTACCTTTCACGTCAAAATTATTACAAAGATGCCATCTAAACCATTGTTGGTAGCCTTTGTTCTTATTCAGCATCTAGAAGACTTTTAAGGGTATTTTTACACTTATGCCATTGCTTTCAATTCATGGTTGAATGTATATTGTGTGCGTGGATTGGGCTTACTTTTATGGTAATGAACCGTGAAAGAAGATTTAGGAAGCAACACTAAAAGGTAATTAGTTTGATCATAAATTAGAATTAACATATATTAGCTAGTTATATATTATTATTATTAAAGCCAATTCTTTAGAAGCTAGTGTTTATGTACCATGCATTTTATAGTATTTGCAAGCATATCATTCATCATATTTCATTTTGTATATTATAGTTATATATGTATTATGCATCTCATGTCTCTTACGTTGCATAAAACACGTAAATTTTCATAAGATCAAGCGTAGGACAAGTCTATAATAGTTAATTATAGTTAATCAGATGGTCATTCAGATGCATGGTACCAATGCAATCAAGGTGGATCTGCAAGCCACAACTTCTAATACTATATTGAATGAATTACTTGATCATATTTTTAAATTCAAACTCTCTTCTTAAATGATTATAACCGAGTGTTCAGCATATAGACAGTGCTCGCGGGCTGTTAGGCGTATCACTAGTTTAATTTACTTTTACTTTTTTTCATTATTTTTAGCAATTTTTTAATTATCTTAATCATTAATGAACATAACATAATTTTACTAATAATTAATAATTCCTTAATCCATTAAATAAAAAATTTAAATGTTAAAATAATTGAGCCGAAGGGGTCCACTAGCATTTTTCGAAAAAGAAATCTCTTGTAGACTGCAAAATCACATGCAGATTTTCCATTCCACAACGCATTGATAGATTCCTTTCTGATTTTGTCATCTAGTTTAGAGAATGTCCTTATTTTTCTAGTCTCCTGTACTGGTGATGATTACCTTTTCTTGGATGATGACATAATAAAAGTGTGTTTCCATTTGTACGTATCATACCATTGGAAGACACAGCACATAGGTCTTGTATTACCACTCTATTCCGCTATGTCAGTATTAGTTGTACTCGTCGTTTTTCTTCTTTTGTTTTTTTTAGAGGTGTGATGTTTCGAATGGAAGTTTTCTATTTGAAAAAATAAGTCATTTCCAATCAGGTATCAGGTTTTTCATTTTGGTTGTTTATCTGTAATGAATTTTTTAAAACTATTTATCTGTCTAAATGATAATGTTTATTAAAATCAATACTTTCGTAATAATAATAGTTTAAAAAAAAATATATTTTCACAAATGATTAATTTTTCTTAGAAAAAAAGGGTCATATCAACGGTGACATTTTTGTCAAATTTTAACTATAAAAAAATATGAAAAGCATAAATAAAATATAGATGATTGAAAAAAAATTATTTTATTAATTATAATAAAATATTTATAAAAATAATTTAGAAATTAACAGTAGCTCTCTATAATTTAGAAATCTCAAAAGCTTTTCCTAAAATACTCAGCCATCTGGAGAGAGGTTTTCGTCAAAGGATAATAATCATTGTACAGTTTGTCATTTAGCTCAACAAAAGCACATTTTTTTTCCTTCAAGTGTTTTCACTAGTTCATGATCTTCTTTTAAATTAATACATTGTGATATATGGTCCATATTCTCGAGCCTTTCTTCAAGATTTTCTTTATTCCTTGACTATTGTGGATGACTATCTTGTTTCCTGAGTTACTTGCTCTAATGAAACTCAAATCCGACACGAGATCACTCTAATGAAACTTAGGCAAAAGAGGTGGTATCCTCTGCTGGATCCGGATGTGGTGGTCTTAGTTTGAAAATTAGGAAGAGTGAGACTAGGGACCGGATGAGGTGAATAGAGAGCATTTACTATAATAACATTGTGACACGTCTGTATTTCAAAAGGAGAAGAATAGAATTGCACACAACAAATCTCATGCAAATCCGTCCCCCCCTCTCTTGTTGTCTGCTTGGTTGTGCTCGCTCTCTCTCTCTCTCACCACTTAGTCTCCATATGGGCAAGAGCATAAGATGATTTCTTCCAGCAAAATGAATATCTAGGTTTCCCAAATTCTTCCATCACTTTTTTTTTTCTTCGAAACTTTCTAATCCTCTTCAAGATGAAAAAAAAAACATAAATACAACCCAAAAGCTTATTTGCTGCACTTGGCAAAACTAGATTGATAGCCGATGGTGAATCTTCAAGCACTAACGTCATATCTTATATATACCAAGACATCATTTCTGAGACTCCCAATTACTCATTGTTCAGTATACAGACCAAATCTTCATTTGAATCAAGTTATACAAAATTACTAAAAACTATTGCCAATTGAGTAAACCAATTACAACCGCTGTAAATTCAAAATTACGAGATTGTCGTCTCACATTTACAAGAGATTGAAAACAAACACATCAAAACTCACACCCAGATTATTTTTAATTTACCCTCTAATCTGTTGATTTGAACAATCGAACTCTTGAAATTTTAGATTATTTTTTATTTAAACCTTTAATCTATTTGCTAAATTTGCTCCTCTTCAAAGTAGATATGGACACGAGCATCAACTTGCAACTTTGTGGGAAACTGTCATTCACTTGCTTTGTTGTTCTGCTAAAAAAACTTGAATTGAAGGGAATTGCATTTTTAAGCTCTCTTTAAGTACTGAGGGTTTCGGATGCCATGGGAGCGAGGGTTTGGATGCGACTGCGGGTTTCAGGTTTGTTTTCACAGTTTATCTGGATTCATTTATTCAAATTATTATAATTATTTTAAATTTTTACATAAAATAAAATAAACAAATCAATTTTTTTTAAATCTTAAAATAAGAATAATATGAAAAATATATATTCTAACGATATTTTATTTAATTTTTTAAAATTAATCTCAATTAATCTCATCTAATCTCATATATAAAAATAAACGAAACAGAGAGAAAGTGAGAGTTTCGTAGAGAGAGTGCACGACCAAGCAGAAAGAGAGAGAGAGAGAGAGAGAGGGTTGTCCCCAGCAATGGGAAAGTCAATACGTCGGTGTATAAAACTTGCCCACTTAGTTAGGATGTGTTTTTTTCCAGCTCTTGACCCCTGGATTGGTATAAAATAAAAGTATATATCTAGACCCTGGTGTTTTATTTCGTTGGCATATTTTTCATTTCTCCAATAAAGCAATTAGCAAATTAACAAAGCTTCGTTTGATATTTTTCTTCAATTTTGAAAGCGATTTATTTATTCTTCCAAAGAAGAAACCCCTTTCATTCCCTCTTCTAAATTAAAGCCAAAGCTCAGCTTTTATTCAGTAATAATAATAATAATAATAATAACAGTATTATAATTATAATAATAACAACAATACCTCAAATACAAATAAAGCAAACAAAATAAAAACATAAGTCACCACATACATATTCATTGCTACAAAACTTAGACTGGAATAGGGATAGCTCTAAGTGGGTAAGCAATCTGTGATGTTAAGGAAATCTTATTTTCCATGCTCATATCCTCGATTTTCACTCCATCTTCAAGCTTCCAATCGAAGTTGTGGATAAGAGAACCTAACATCAAGTGCAGCATTCTCATCGCCAAAGGATAACCAGGACATATTCTTCTTCCACCACCAAATGGTATAAGCTCAAAGTTCCGACCTTTAACATCAATATCAGATCCCAAGAACCTCTCTGGCATAAATGAACTTGCATTTTCCCATAAGCTCGGGTCTCGGCCTATGGCCCATGCATTCACTAGCAATTGTGCACCCTGTGGGATAACATAGCCGTTGATTTCTACGTCTGCATCGGCTTTTCTGGGTAGTAAAAATGGAATTGCTGGGTGCAATCTGAACGTTTCTTTGACTATGGCTTTTAAGTAAGGTAACCGTGCAATATCCGATTCCTCGATTGGGTTGCCTTTCTCAATTACCTGCTTCAGCTCTTCTTTGGCTTTCGACAACGCCTCTGGGTTTTGGAATAGTTCTGCCATTGCCCATTCCACTGTAGTTGCGGTTGTCTCGGTGCCCGCAACAAATAGGTCCTAATCCAAAACACCAAAAAAGTTAAAAAATCTTCTTTTCATATTACGATGAATGAAGATATTAGGGTGTAGTTTGTTTACATTCAACATCAAGTATCTCAATTCATTTTATTTTATTTTATTTAATAATTATAATTTTTTTAAAATTACATATAAAATATAATAAATAATTTAATTTTTTTAAATTCACATATAAAATATAATAAATAATTTAATTTTTTTAAATTTTTAAATAAAAATAATATTAAAAAATAATATTTTATTAACTTTCATTTCATATGAGTTGGTCGGCTGGATACATTTTTATATAAAATTTAAAATGATAAGATTTTTAATGATAGAATACAAATTAAGCTTCACAGTAATATAATATACAATTTTAAGTTATGTAAATTCTGTACTATTTTTTTTTTAGAAAAATACTTCTCACATTTTTTAAAAAGAAGTGAGCAAACTTACACAGTTAGAAGACTAAAAATATTATTTCATTTTGAATGATTTATGTCAGAAAAGTTATTATATAACTCAAGGCAGGTATAAAAATTGTTCAATTTAAATTTGAAGTTAACATGCGGAAAAAAAAAGAAGGTCAATTCTTGAAAATCCAAGTAAACTATACGAGGAGAGACAAAAGAAAAGTAGAAACACGACAGAGAAAAAGAATGAATAATAATGGTGGTACAGACCAGGAACAAGCTTTCTATCGTAGTTTTGTCCAACTTCGTACTGTTGTCATCACTGATATTGAGAAGGTTATCTAACATATCACTTTTGGTGACATAACCAGACACTTTCCTCAACTGCAACCTCCGGCTAATTAAGCGATCAAAGATGTCTATTAGCTTTGAAAAGTGAACTGTCAGGCGCCACCTTGCCCCTTGGGGATCGATTTTCTTAAGCAGAGGAAAATAATCTGCCAAGTTGGGTTTCCCTACCTCCCTCGCGATATCCCCTGCAATCTCCTTGAACTCTCCAGCCATGTCAGAGTCCGAATTGGCCAAATCCAACGAAAATACTGTGTTTGATAACAGGTTAAGCGTAGTCTTGACAGCCGCCCTGCCAATATCTACTGCCTCGCCGGTTAGGCTGCTTTGATGAGTCTCGGCCAGGAGCTCTTGCAGTTTCATCCGCCGGACATCTTGGTTGTCATTGAGTGCTCTATTGGAGAATAGCTGGCCATTGCAGATTTTGCGAAGGTTCCTCCACTGGGTCGAAACTGGCATCCATGGCATCCCCAACTCGTCGTGTTTGTGGGCTCGGAGTGCGTCCGGGATTGTGCGGCTGGACAGCTGTTGGTCATGCGTTCGAAGGACTTCTTTTGCCATCTGTGCCGAAGAAATGATTATTGTTGTTACTTGGCCTAGCTTTAGGCACATGATGGGGCCATAAATCTGGGCAAGCATGGCCAGGGACTTGTGGGACTTGTCACCCATATCCAAGAGGTTTCCGATTATTGGATATGGTTTTGGACCTGGTGGAAGCTTTTTCGGAGTTGCAGTGCTGCTTCGAACTATGCGGAAGGATTGGATGATGACCCAGGTGATGCAAAGACAAAGCAAAGTGTTGAACAAATCCATCTTTTCTTCCTAGATATGATATTCTGATCGTAAAAGAGAGATAACAAAGAATGGCGAAATCAGGACTATTATAAGGACGAGGCTTTTTGTCTTGTTGCTAGAAAGTAAGGTACGATCGAGATTAATAATTTAATAACAAAAAATTCAACGCCTAATCTCTATATATTATATTTATTTATTTATTTATCAGATATGTAGTATATAAATAATAAATAAAAAAAATTTAATTAATTTAAAAGAAATAAAAAAATAAAAAAATATGATGCGTAGAAATATAAGTAATAGAGCTCATTTAATAACCATAACAAAGCAACTGACGTTTTGCAGGGATAATCTTTCTAGAGAAATGATAGAGCCACAGAAGAAAAAGTGTATACTTATTTTATACAGAATTTTTTTTACAGAAGGTACTTTCTAATAATTTTATGATTTGTTTATTTTTTTTAAATGTTTAAATGGGTTTTAAAATGTTTGAGAAAAATAGAAAAGAAAAAAGTTACCCTATTCTATAGACAAAAGGTGTAGAATTTTCGGTGGCCCAGCACCCCCTCATCTTTCTACTATGCTATGATAATAAGAAAGGATAGTTACAGTTATATGAGTATATAAGCGTTGTGTAACTATTTTAAAAAAAATGAATATATATGAAATTCATATAAAAATTAATTAATTTTTAATAATAAATTTAATTCTTTCTCAAAATAATTACATGACACTTACGTACTTTACGACTGTATATAATATTACTCGGTGACAATATCTAATTATGTTCGGTGGCCATACCTAATTATCCATCACCGAATGCTACTGCTCTTAACAAAAGTACTTTGTAGACAAGAAGAAAACTACTTTTCCTTCATTGACAAGAAGCAAATTAAACAGAACTTGAAAAAAGCTCCTCGTGTATATATAATATGGAGTCATATTTTCCTGGTTTTTATAATACGTTTTTAGTGGTCATATTTTTTTTTTTTATACATAAAAAAAGGTAGAAGCCCATAATTGGAGGTGATTTCTTTATCTGATCGTGACTATAATAACATTTGAGTTTAGATCGATGATAAATGTGTCACATTTTACATAATGATATGAAAATAAAATGATAGTGTAGTGTATAAAATTTTTCCTTAATCCAACCCAAATAAAAAACTTAAAAGCTTATAACACCTCATTGAGTTTAATACATAACTTAGACCAACCAAATTAAAAGGTTCTAGAAATCCTTTGGTGGCTTATAAATACAAAGAGCTCCATGCACGTACAACACCACACTTTATAAAGATTGTAAAGATCCAACCCAATAATTCTAAAGTTGAAATATAGATAATTTTTCTTGGGTCTAAATTATATTTAATTGGCCATATTGGATAAACTCATGAGCAATGAATTATTGAGACTGATTAGGAGTTTTAATTAGACTTGATAACTAAGTTAAATCTCATTTAGTATTGAACAAGTTAGACTCATTTTAGAATTTAAAAATCGGCCATTATAAATTTATTTAAATTTAAAATCATCACTGATTGAAGTTCCCATGCATTCTCAGTTACTACCAATCCTACATTGAATGAACAGCTAGACCATATTTTTAAATTCAAACTCTCTTCTTAAATGATCATGACCGAGTGTTTAGCAAATCACTGTCACTACATGTCATGTGAGATCCCTAAATTTAGAGCATTTTTTTAATTAGTTCTTTAATCATTACTATTGGTTCTTTAATTTTATTTTATCTTAATTTTATTATTTATTTTGAAGTTGGGCTTTGTTGTGTGTTGTATTAGGTGTAGTAAAATTTTTGGGAAGTCATTTTTGTTTTGGCCGAAGAAGGGTAAAATGGGGTCTAGCCCGTGTGAATTGAGGGCCCAGCTTGTGTTTGAAGAAAGGAGCCCAGCTCCAGCCGTGTGAAACGGCGCCGTTTGATGATGAAACCCTAGGGTTTCATCTCTTCTCCTTTGCGCTGTGCGAAGCTTCTTCTTCCTTCTTCTTCTATTTTCTTCTTCTTCTGGTTTCTTCTTCCTCCTTCATGCCATGGCCATCCCTACATCGATGCCGCCCTCTCCTCCAATCAAACCGTGGCCACACAAGCACCTCCTTTTGGCCATCACCTCCTTCCTCCACCTCAAGCCTCTACGGTCAGTTTTATTTGTTTATATTTTTTTCTTCCATTCAGCGTTCCACGCGTCCAGGTGCCGCACCACCACGGCTTGCATGTCGGCATCTCCTCCTCTACACATGAGACATGCCTCCACCTACACCTTCCATGACCACCAATTGCAACTGGTGTTGCGATAGCCGAACTGCCATATTTGGCCTATAAATAGGACTGAGACCCATGGTTCTCAAATCATTCCAAAATTTGATCCTTTCCCTTCTAAATGTTTAATTTTGTGTTATGTGATTAGAGGATGAGATTACGCGTGTAGTTGGTTATGAAGCTGTGCATTTGTAATTGTTATGATATTATATAAATGAGCAATTTACTATCTCATCCAATATTTGTGGCCATGCATATTTATCATCTTATAATTAATTGTACTATGAAGTCATGTTGTCTATTTGGAAATTGGGACTGATGGTATTAATTATATAGGTGCGTGTGTATCACGACCCCAAGCTGAGTTGGAGCATTATCTCGGTGGAGATCATTTGGTCACTTGGGAGCGTAATAGACTGACGTGACGTCCCCTGAGTTGTCGTAAGGTGATGATGAGAACGGACAAGATGGTAATGCTCTTGTACCAATTCTGTGGCCTTTCGCTAGCAAGATAAGAGGATGTTTGGCCATGTACGTGCCAGGCGTAAAATTAGGCATCGCTCGTTATGAAATCTCATGCACAGATGTTACCCGTGGTGTGAGGATGAAAGCCAGGGTGTGCAGATGGTCTATAGGGGAGACTGTAGTGCATGGATAATAAAATAAATGGATATATTTTGGGCTAAATAAGATTTTTGGTGTGAGTGATTAACTGTGTATTTTTTAAAAAAGATTTGAATTTGTTTCTTCATGTTTGACCATATGTGGTTGTGTTGGTTATATTAATGTATTTTAAATCTCTTGGACGTTGTTTTGGTTGAGTACTTATTGAGATGTCATAATCTCATTGTGTTTTTTTACCTTACAGTTTCGTCTTATGAAACTAATGATTTTGACGCAGAGACTGATTATGAGCCTGAAAGACTGGCTCTGCCGAAGGCATGATTTGTTGATATGTTGTTCGGTGATATGAAATTTGTTTCCCCAATGTTATATTGTTTTCTTTAAATTATTTATCGAATGACTGTAAAATTCTTGTAAAGAATATTTTACTATTTTTGAACTTACTAATATTTAATGAAGAATGACCTTTTCATTTCTCTACAACGAGTATTATATTGTATACTTATTGCATGTTGTGCACACTCTAAACACTTGTCGTTGGGGTGTGTGATCCATGTGGTCATCATCTCTATGTCACGAACTCCATTAAAATAATACGTGGGGTCAAGGGCACCATAAGTGGTATCAGAGCGGTCCGGTTCTAGTTAAAACCATAAAAATACCAAGGTACAGTACCAGAAAAATTTTCTTGTATTTTTTTAAAGTGTTTATTTAAATTAAATATCGGGATTTAAAAGATGTGTTTAAGTAGAAAGATGGAACGACCAAGAATGCCACATCCTGAACGTGAGGACGAGTTGTCTCATACTAATGGGAATCTCGCCAGTCGCCATAGCTAGGGCCTTAACTCAAATGACAGATTTTCTCCAACATAATTTCCATCTACAACAGAGGGAGCAACAAATTCAATATCCGTATGAGTGATTTCTAGCTCATAGAACCCTTGCTTTTTCCAGTCAAGAGGATCCACTCCAAGCTGGAAGATGGATCAGTGATCTCGAGAAGACTTTCGAGGTCTTTAGGTGTACTGAAGCCCAGAAAGTGTTATATGCAAGTTACTTGCTGCAAGGTGATGTGGCTGCTTGGTGGGAGGCCAAACGGGAATTCCTTGATATGGAGCTAGGATCATTTGTAGCTATATCCTGGCCATGTTTCAACAATGAGTTTAATGACTGCTTCTTTCTGAACACTGTGAGGCTACAAAAATCTCGAAAATTTAATAATCTTGTTCAAAGGGAGATGACGGTAAAGGAATACGCCCGAAAATTTATGGAACTCAAGAAGTTTGCAATGCATTTAATTGCTACTAAAAAAATGAGAATCGAGTGATTTCAAAAGGGTTTACGGCGAGAGATCCGTAGATAGGTCGCTTGTTTACAAATCCTGACCTTCTAGTAGCTAGTTGAGGTAGCTATAGTTGCAGAATGAGAGTTTGTTGACCCTATTGGTTCTCTGATTGGCCAAAAGAGAAGAGGTTTCGGGGAAGGAAGTAGTTTCGGGTCAGCACCTAAGTTTGCTACAAGGACTGGGGCTCGACCACAAATGCCCACTAGAGTACGTATGAGAGGATGAACTCCAATATGTTGTAAATGCAATAGGTCGCATGAAGGCAAGTGTCGTCTAGTAGGGATTCAGTGTTTTAGATGTGGACAAATTGGACATCTTGCTTGCAATTGCCCTACCATGATCCAAGTGAATTGAGGCGGTTATCGTGGTGGTAGGATTAACCAAAGACAAGCTGTCTAGGCTAGGGTGTACGCAGTGACCCCTGGCGAGGTTGATGATGAGGCTCCGAAAACCCAAAACGCTGGAGTCATGACGAGTATAAATTTTTATCCAATCTTTTGAAATTACTATACCGTGTGGTTTGATTTCTAGATTTCATTAGAAATTTTAATCTCTTTAGGTAGAGTTCGATTGTATGAGTTTTATGCTTGCATCTTGTTTGATTCGAGAGCATCTCAGTCATTCATATCTACCACTTTTGCACTGATGTGCAACCTGGTCATTAAACCCTTACCGCAGTCTTTGGTAGTGAAATTACCTAATGGAGAGATAGTGTGGTG
Source organism: Cyclocarya paliurus (assembly GCA_029856935.1). Taxonomy (NCBI): domain Eukaryota; kingdom Viridiplantae; phylum Streptophyta; class Magnoliopsida; order Fagales; family Juglandaceae; genus Cyclocarya; species Cyclocarya paliurus. Next base: position 6,382,596 of record CM056948.1, read on the forward strand.
TTGAAAGGTTGATTTAGGATGTCCTTTGAATATTAGTGGGATGACACTTGATGCAGATTTAATAATGTTTAAATTACTTGAGTTTGACATTATTTTAGGAATGGACTGGTTATATCAACATTTTGCAAACATTAATTGTAATAGTCGGATAGTTAGTTTCCAACTGCCTAGAGAAAATTATTTGGAGTTTGTAGGAAGTAAGATAAAGGCGAAAATTGTAGTTATATATGCAATTCAAGCAAACAGGGATCTAGCAAATGGAGCAGACGCATTTTTTGTTCAAGTGGTGTCTGCACCATCAGAGAAGTATCTATAGCAGATATTCCAATAATGGAGAAATTCCTTGATGTGTTCGTGGAGGATTTTTCGGGCTTGCCTCCTATTCGCAATTTGGAGTTTGCTATCGATTTAGAACCTTGAGCGACACTAATACATATGGCTCCTTACCGAATGACACCAGCTGAGTTAAAAGAGTTGAAAAATCAATTGCAGGAGCTGGTAGATAAGGGATTTATTTAGCCTGGTTCTTCACCCTGGGGAGCACCAGTGCTGTTTGTTAAGAAGAAGGATGGTACCCTTAGGATGTGTATTGATTATCGAGAGCACATTAAGGTGACCATCAAGAATAAGTATCCCCTACCCCGAATTGATGATTTATTCAATCAACTCCAAGGTGCAACTACCTTCTCAAAAATTGATTTGAGGTCGGGATATTATCAATTGAGAATAAAAGATCAAGATATATCCAAGACTGCCTTTAGGTCTAGGTATGGGCATTATGAGTTCAAAGTTATGCCTTTTGGACTAGCCAATGCCCCTGTAATATTTATGGATATGATGAATAGAGTATTCCAACCCTATTTAGATTCTTTTGTGGTAATTTTCATCGATGATATTTTAGTCTATTCTCGAGAATTGAAGAAACACGCTTGTCACCTTTGATTAGTTTTGGGAAAGTTGAGAGAACATCAACTTTATGCGAAGCTGAGTAAGTGTGAGTTTTGGTTGGAAGAAATTAAATTTCTTGGACATGTCATTTTTCGGGATGGGGTAGCAGTTGAGCCCAGTAAAATAGAAGTTGTCTTAGCATGACCACGTTCTTCAACGGTGCATGAAATTCAGAGTTTCTTGGGACTTGCTGGATATTATCGAAGGTTCGTAGAAGGATTTTCTCGATTGTTTGGACCTCTCACTACTCTTACAAGGAAGAATGTTGAGTTTGATTGGTCTAAAAAATGCGAGAGAAGTTTTCAAGAGTTGAAAAAAAGATTAACTACAGCACTTGTTCTGGCACTTCCTGAACCTCACAAGCCATTTGTGGTGTTTAGCGATGCTTCCAAGTTTGGGCTGGAATTTGTTCTTATGTAAGAAGGACGAGTTGTAACTTATGCATCTTGCCAGGTAAAAGATCATGAGAAGAACTATCCCACGCATGATTTAGAACTAGCTATTGTAGTTTTTGCTTTTAAGACTTGACGGTATTATCTTTATGGAGAGACTTGTGAAATCTATACAGATCATAGGAGTTTGAAGCATGTCTTTTCGCAGAAAAATCTCAATATGAGACATAGAAGGTGGTTAGAATTAATCAGTGATTATTAGTGTGAGATTAAGTACCATCTAGGGAAAGCAATCAGGTCGCGGATGCACTAAGCCAGAAGTCTCATTTGGTAGATAAGGCTAAATCATTGGGGTTAGACTATCTCATTTGTGGGATGAGAAGACTTCTTGTTGAGAGTTTGCAGCAGCAAGAGATGTTGACTTTGATACATGATGTCTGAATTCATGATTTTGAGGAATTAAAGACTCTTCAGAAAAAGGAATCGAAGTTGTTAGATATTAGAGAAAGAGTCAAGAAGTCAAAGGGACCCGCACATTTAAGTTTAGATAAAAATGATATTCTTTTATTCTAGAATCGTAGGGTGATTCCTGCGGATTTAGAATTTAAAGAACGAATTTTGGCTGAGGCTCATGCAACCCCTTATTCAGTTCATCATGGGAGCACATAGATGTACTGAGACTTGAAGAGAAGTTTTAGGTGGGAAGGAATGAAGAAAGACATCGCTTTGTTTACTGCAAGATGTACAACTTGTTGATAGGTTGAAGCTGAGCATCAGAGACCTGCAGGCTATCTTCAACCCCTCCCTATTCCTGAGTGGAAATGGGATGACATTGCAATAGACTTTATAGTGGGATTACCAAGAACACCTAGTGGGAAAAATTTGATCTGGGTAATTATTGATCGATTGACCAAGAATGCCTATTTATTACCTATTTCTAACACCGATATTTTAGGGAAATTGACGCGGTTGTATGTCAAAGAAATAGTGCATCTTCATGGAATACCTAAAAGTATGGTGTCGGATAGGGACCCGCGATTCACGTCTCATTTTTTAAAAAACTTGTAGACAGCCATGGGCACCAATTTGAAATTTAGTAATGCTTATCATCCTCAGACTGATGGCCAATCAGAATGCACTATTCAAACCCTTGAGAATATGTTATGAGCTTGTGTCTTGGATTTTAAGGGAAGTTGGAAAAATCATCTACCGCTTATAGAGTTTGCTTATAATAATAGCTTCTAAGCATCTATTTAGATGGTCCCTTATAAAGTTTTTTATGGGAGGAAGTGCAGATCACCTTTATTTTGGGACAAAGTTGGTGAAGGGATCCTACTTGGGCCAGAAATTGTTCAGGAGATGAGGGATCAAGTTCAAGTTATAAGGGACAAGATGACAGCAGCTCAGAGTCATCAGAAAAGCTATACGAACACAAGAAGAAGAGATTTATCATTCGAGGAAAGTGATTGGGTATACCTCAAAGTCTCACCAATGAAAGGCGTTAAACATTTTGATAAGGAATGAAAATTTAGCCCGAGGTATGTTGGTCTTTTTCATATTCTGGAGAATGTTGGACCTGTTGCTTACAGAATTGCCTTGTCCAACTATTTTGAAGAAATTCATGATGTCTTCCATGTGTCATCACTAAAGAAGAGCTTTGGACAACAAGAGACATGTTTCATTGACCCAGAAAGCATTCAACTTCAGCTTGACCTCACTTATGAACTTGCACGGACTCAGATCATGGACAGGAAGGAACAACAATTGAGATCCAAGATGATATCTTTAGTTATGGTATCACGGGGAGATCTTTTGGCTCAGGATTTCTCATGGGAGAGAGAGGTAGACATGAGAAAGTTTTACCCTTACTTGTTCGGATAGTTTTGAATGTTTGTTTTCTTTCTCAAACTTGTGTTGAGCTTTGTGATGTATCTTGTCTTGGAATCAATGAAGAAATCTGTCAATTTCTAGGAGGAAATTTCTTTTAAGAGGAGAGGATGTGAGATCCCTAAATTTAGAGCATTTTTTTAATTAGTTATTTAATTATTACTATTGGTTCTTTAATTTTATTTTATCTTAATTTTATTATTTATTTTGAAGTTGGGCTTTGTTGTGTGTTGTATTAGGTGTAGTAAAATTTTTGAGAAGTCATTTTTGTTTTGGGCCAACGAGGGGTAAAATGGGTCCAGCCCATCTGAATTGAGGGCCCAGCCTGTGCTTGAAGAAAGAAGCCCAGCTCCAACCGTGTGAAACAACGCCATTTGATGATGAAGGGTTTCATCTCTTCTCCTTTGCACTGTGCAAAGCTTCTTCTTCCTTCTTCTTCTTGTGGTTTCTTCTTCCTCCTTCAAGCTGTAGCCATCCCTACATCGATGCCACCATCTCCTCCAATCAAACCATAGCCACGCAAGCACCTCATAGGATTTGTTTCCCCTATGTTATATTGTTTTTTTTAAATTATCAGTCGGATGACTGTAAAATTTTTATAAAGAATATTTTACTATTTTTAAACTTTCTGGTACTTAATAAAGAATGACCTTTTTATTTCTCCGCTGCGAGTATTATAATCTACACTTATTGCATGTTGTACACACTTTGAGCACTTGTCGTTGGGGTGCATGATCCGTGTGATCATCATCCGGTGTCACGAGTTTCCCTAAAATAACACGTGGGAGTCGAGGGCGTCACATGTCATGCATAACTGTTCATAAATATTGATGACATTTATGACTTAATAATTATTCATTAGCTTTGGCCACAATCAAGTGGGGAATGACAACCAGTGGGTTCTGCTTTGCGATTCCAAATTTGGCTCTCATGTCAATCTCTTCAGATGCCATTCCATCAGGGAGCTTCCAATCGAAGAGATGAATCAGAGAAGCGAGCAACAAGCTAAGCATCCGTACCCCAAGAGCCAAACCTGGGCAAATCCGCCGCCCAGAACCAAACGGGATGAACGAGAAGTTTGTGCCTCTGAAATCCACTTCTGCAGAGCCGGCACCGCCAGCCATGAACCTCTCTGGTTTGAACTCTCTTGGCTTGTCCCAACACATGGGGTCTCGGGATGTTGCCCATGCATTCACGATCACCGGAGTGTGCTTTGGAATGGTGTATCCACAAACTTGTACATCGATCAAAGCACGATGAGTCAGCAGCAAAGGTGCTGTTGGATGAAGCCGTATCGTTTCTTTCAAGACTGATTGTAGATAAGGAAGTCGTAAGATATCTTTCTCTTGAATGGTTCGACGTCCTAATCCGATTGTTTTAGCAAGTTCTTGTTTTGCCTTGGCCATTATTCTTGGATTGCGAAGCAGCTCAGCCATTGCCCATTCCACTATAGTGGTAGTTGCACCAGTTCCTCCAATGAACATGTCCTGATAAATATATAAACTGTACGTGATGATCGATGTAAATGAAACAAATATGGATTCCGGAGAGAGAGAGAGAGAGAGAGAGAGATCACCGTTAGCAAAATCTTGATGTCCTCGCGGTTAAATTCCTGAGGGCCATGTTCTTCGCCATGGTCAAGGAGGACATCCAAAAAGTCGTTACACCTCGGTGATGCAGAGGTTCTGCATTTCAAACGTCGATCAATCACCTCATCAAGCAACGCATGCAATCGATCGTAAGATACCTTAATAGTCCGCCTGATGCCTTGTAGATCGAATGGCTTTAGCAAAGGGAAAAAGTCTGAAACATTAGGCTTCCCCAGAAGTTCCAATATCGTCCCAACATGCTCCTTTAGTTCTTGAATACTATTTGATTTTTGATCAATTAAGTCCACTGAGAACATGGTGTTGGACAACAAACTTAACGTGGTTCCAAACGCTAACCTCCCAATACTAATGGCTTCCCCAGTTTCACTGGCTTCAACCACTTTCCGGACCAAGGTGTCCATCATTTGGTGTCGCAGGCCTTGCAGCGCCTCAAGTCTCTGTGTTGTGAACATCTGGCTATTACATATTTTTCTAAGGCTTATCCACTTTGTATCCCCCTGCAGCCATACCATTGACAGCTCGAAGTTAGCCTCTGCGGCTACAGCATCTGGCATGGCTCTCCCTAGAAATGCTTGGTCATTCTTCTGGAGGATTTCCCGCGCCATTTCTGCTGAAGAAGCAACCACCGTTGTGACGAACCCAAGTCGTACGGTCATGAGGGGGCCGTGCTTCTTGGCCAACTTGGCTAAGGACTCGTGCGGCGTATCACCGATTGCAAGGAGGTTCCCGATTATGGGAAAGCCAGCTGGGCCGGGAGGAAGTTTTCTCTTGTTGAAAAACCAGCTTCGGAGGTGAAGAAGGGCCTGGCTGCATATCAAGCAGACCAAAGAGATAAGAAGAAAAGTAGTCAAGGTCTCCATTGTTGTCGGCCTTTGAACTAGGCAATATTATTGTCTGTAGTTTGCAGCAATTGGCATCAACAAGTGCTCTATATATAAGGAATTCGTGCAATGATCAGTACAGGTGAAGTTGAAAAATGACGGACTTTTATCATTAGCTCCAAAGTCCAATGAAAAATTATTGCTACAGTACTTCTCGTTTTCCTTGCTAGAAATTTCTTTTTTACGCAGAGAAGTTTTTCGAGCGAAATTTAGATAGGATATAGACAAAATAGTTTTCTAATTTACACGTTTTTATTACAATAAATTTAAGATATAATATTAATTTCATTAAAATTTTGAAAAACTATAAAATAATTATGGGTATATATATATATATATATATATATATATATATATATATATATATCTTTTTTAATCTTAGAGGCAGTGGATGGTGATAGTTCTGGACGATTTGAGAATCACGTGAAAAATGATTAGATACAAATATATAAATTTTATATAAATCTTTATAAGAAATTTGACTTTATCTTAAAAAAATAAAAATAAAAATAAAAATTTTTTATTAATAAAGTTCACATTTTTATAAAAAAATTCATATAAATTTATCTATTTAAATCTTGTAATTAACATTAATCTTATCATATTGTGCAGCTTGGTCAGTCATTGCATAGAAAAATATTTATGAAAGTGAAGGCTTGAATTAACACAAGTTTGGGATGGATTGGCCGCCATCTAACTTAGAGCATTCACGTTGGATTGATCAAATGAGAAAATTAGTTAAAATTTAGATAATTGATATAAAAAACACTTCACATTGAATTGATCAAGTCTAAAATAAAATAGACTTTTGTTATAGTGGTTGGTCAAAGATGGAGAACCATTATTGATTCACCAAACATTAAAATACTAATTTCTCACTCCAAACAAATATTAAAATATTAATTTTTCACTTCAATAAAAATATTATTTGGTTTGTAATTAAGAAATTTAGATAGAAATTTAGATGAATTTAATCAATATTTTTTGTTACTAGCATTAAATGATTTTTAAAAATATAATTTTTTAATATTAGTTTAATTAGAATATAATTATTATTAATATTAAATTGATAGGATTATAAAATGTGATACAAATAAATTAAATAAAAAAATTATTAATTTAATAATATTTTATTATTATACAGAGAGTGAATGGCTAATCCAATATAGCGATTAAATTTAAACGAAATAAGTAAATATAAAAAAGTGTGATATTAGCTAAATTTTAAAGATGCATTTAACCAAACCATTACCAATATTCTTAAATTGTTCTTCCCAGCCACCTCCACACTAGACGTGGGCCCTAGCTTAGTGCATCAACCTTGCTTGGGCGCCCACCCCAATTAGTGCGAGTGACCAGTCCCGGCTATTAGATCCGCCCATAGTAGAATTTCGTGAATTCGCAAAGGTGGGATGCACGAATTGCATTATTTTTTGTCCCCAATTATCGAATGGGTTGCGTGCGGAATGTCCACTTGTTTAGTTTCCACCAACCTAGTTATAGTTTCCACCAAACAAGTGCGATATATTTAGTTATATAATATATATAACTTGCGGAATGCCCACTTGTTTTTAGTAATATAATATCTAAAAACCCTAATCCCTCCCCTTAGTTTTTCTCTCCACTCTCTGGCCACACCCCCTCCCTATCTTTCTTTATCTTCTCGTCCTCCTCTGGCCTCTTCTCCAAGACGTACCCACGGCCTTGTTGTGTGTTTACGTGGATTTTGAATTTTTTTTTTTCCAATTTTGTATATTTAAATTTGTATTATTTTCTTAATGTACATTTTCTATGGATCTCGATATTTGGGTTTGAACTTGTATATTTTGTAGTTTAGATTAGTGGAAATTGGACGGTGGGCTAAAACATCCCTTGGCCATTCTGCAGGGACGAACAATTAGGGGCGAAGGCGGGACCGGGTTCAAGGTGAAAAATAGCCATCACGCCCACGCGGAAGGTCATGCTTTCAATGTGATTGTTTTTGTCTGTGTTTAGGAGTTTGTTGCATAAATTATTTCTTGATTTGAATGTTCACGTGTTTTTTCCATGTGAGGCGAGACTGCATTCACATTCGCCACGTGACAATTTGAGACCTACCATCTTCCTCGTCAAATCATTTCTCTGTTGCCTTCGGCGTTTTTAAGAGGATCGGCATTAGTCTAGCCAAAAGCCAAAATTTGGCTAAAACACGTTTTGCTTGAAAGCCAAAGCCATTCAAGTATAATTCAAATTGGATTAAATAATTATAAATCAAAATAATAATATAATATTATTTTTTTAATAATAATGTTTTTAAATTTTTTTTTTTCATATTTTACAATTATACTAACTATATGTTAATTAATAATTTAGCTTTTTATTAATATATTGTTTCCCAACTATTTTTTTTTTCTACCTAATTATCTAACACAAGCCACATCTATAATTCTTAGTAAGGAATGTCTTTGTCTTCTAATAGCAATTCATACACGTTCATCATGTCCAATAATGTGAATACATGCACATTCCTATCCAGTACATATACAATCCCAACTTAAAAAAATATCTTAATTCATCATGAGCTCCATCATAAAAAATCTGCCATTCATCCTCTTTTTGCCAATAAAAGAAATCCAAGTCACGTTCAGTATAAAAAAACCAAACTTAACTCGGTGCAAATATATGCCATTTTCAAACCAAACTAGTGCAAACTTAACTGAGTGCAAATATATGTCTAGTTCAGTATAAAAAAATCAAACCAAACTTATACATGACATTTCCAAACTCGGTGCAAATATAAAACAATAGAGAACATAAATCCAATCCACTATACATGTCATTTCCAAACTTAACATTAGAATACAAAACATGTCACTTTGGTTAACATATTGCAAATACAAAATCTGTCCTGTTCTAGTATCTAACCAACAGAAAGTCCATCAAATATGTCCAGTTGTTCCATCTAATACAAAATTGTCCAGTTGTAGTATCAAATAAAAACAACTGTCAAATTCCAGCTGCCATACATACCACATGCACATACTACAATGTTTACCCAAAAATAAAAAATCATAGTTGCTGTCCAACCACTATTCATATATTCTGTAGAAAGAAAAGACCATATATCATGTAAAATGAATGACCGTGACTGCAATATATGGATGTTGAACTTTGTAAATGAGATTGGCTGCAATAAATCATGCTGACAATTACTACTATTTTCTGGTATAAACTCAGAAGAGGGCCAGAAATTGGAACTAAGCATGTAAACTAGTTTGGATTAGTGACAAGGTCGTAATCATGCTCCACAGGTAATCTTTTAAGTCTTACTGTAATGCCCCGGTCTGGAGGTCTGGAGAGTTAGCTCATTTTACTTAAAATCATCTCCCATAACACAATTATATACTCCAAATTCTCCATAAAAATAAATTCATTTATTCAAACCAAATATATATGTTTCTCCACTAGGACACCAAAGAAAAATCTCAACATAACAAACTAAAATCTCTATAAAGACTTAGAAATGTTCACGTCTCAAAATACTCAAATCCACATAAAAATAACTTACTGAATAAGACTCCAATAATTTCTTGTAACCTTTGACACTTATTTCTCTACGTCATCTACTCTTGATTTTTAGCTGAACCATCAAAATTATCTGAAAAATATTGTGGAGATAAGGGGTGAGTTATAAACAACTTAGTTAGCAGAAAACATATATTAATATGTAGACATGAGCATTTACAGAGTTCAGAATGTAAAACAAAATATTTTTATTTTCTGAATGCAGAATCAGAACATGTTATCAAAAATATCAGAGCGAAAATTCGAAAATATTCTTATTCAAAATTTTCTTTGGCATAACATAGATGAAACATCATCTCATAAATAGAATTTCATGTTTAACCCTCATGGTAGGGTTGTGCAAACCCCCATGGCCAACTAAGTAGAAATAGAATGTGAAATCCTCTTATTATTCTCTAGGAGCCCTGAGTATACACATAAAAAAGACCACGTAGAAAACCACTTTACTTTCAAAGTGGGTACACCAAAAATAGAACAATTGGTACCAACCCAAATAGAGTCACAATTTTACACTCATGGCAAGGTAAGAATAGAATAGAAACAGAATGTCATGTCAGACATTTTTAGAGATCACATCATATCATATAGAGTACAGAACATATTCATAACACATCAAAATCAGATCATCGTCATAAAATTATACACAAATTTTCATATTCACTCTTTTTGCATAGTTCAGAAACAAGAATGCCAAAAATAAGATTATGTCTACACTGGTCATGACAAAAAAATATTTTCTTCTTATACAAAGTTTCATTAGTAATGTAGAACACATGACTGAGGTTGTTTTCATATTTCGTTTTAAAACATATCATGCTCATTTTTCATAAAATAAACCTTACTCTAGATGTTTTATGCAAAGTCTCGCATAAGAACCTCTTTTACTTGGACTTTTTATTTTCTCTAAATTTTTCCACAACAGTGCCAAATGAAATCAACCGTCACCTATAAAATAGTCACATAACTTACTTAATTCCCTAATTAACCACATATTTTAATATTTAAGCCTGCACTACTGAAGTCACCTATTTTCTTTTTTACTTTCTAAGATTCTTGTAACCATAAATACCACCACTTTCCAAATTAACCGATATCCACTTAATTCTCTGACTATTAAATTCTAAATTATTTCAGTAAAATAAAGTGTATGACTAACATAAGTACTCGATTACAACTAAGTCCATGTAAAATACATCTCTAGCATAATATTCTCTTAAAATAATTATAAAAAATCTATTAAAGTAAAAAGAAAATTTTCGTTTGATAAAAATAAACTTAGTCAATTTCTTTTTAAAGGGTTCAAAATAAAATTTCACACTTACTATTTACTTTTGAAATTCATTTGAAAAAACTAAAGCCCTCACAAAATTACAAAGATTAGACCCAAAATAGAACCCGCCTAATGATAGGGTGTTTTAGGAAATGACCATAAAATGCATGGGCTCCTTGGGAAGGCTGAACTTTAGAAACAATTTTCTAGAACTAAAACCATCCCAGGCCAAAACCGTTCAACAGAGACTATACTCATCCAGAGAGATGGAGATGCATGGCGAGCTAGTGTTGGGCGGAGGTTGAAGGTGGTGAGAGAGAGAGAGGCTGAACTAATTGGGTGGCACTGTTTTGGCCCATGGTGGAGAACGCATGTTTTGTTTTCCTTACTTGAAATAGAGGTTCGGTTCTTCAGGTGGTTGTTGGCTCTCTTACAAGCTAGGTCGTTTCAAGGCTGGGCTACGGTGGCTGAGAAGATAGTTTTGGTGAAGCTAGGCAAACGTTGATGCCCAGGCGATGGTGGCCAGATGTGGTGCAATGGCTGTGCACTGTTGTTGAACTTCGAGTATGGGTGGACGTTCTCAACGGTAATAGTTTGCTGCTGCGGCTGAGGTCGTGAAGGGGGCTTGTCGTGTGGGGTTACTGCGTGGAGAAACTAGGTGGCTCGTGTGGAAAAGCTTGGCAGTGGGGCTACCTTACGGTGGTGTAGCGGCAACCCTAGTCTAGAGGTTGATCAATACATGCATAAGGGTTTGTGAGTGAAATGTGTAACGTGTATATATATAATGTTGCCGTGAACCCTGGCGAGAAAGAGACGTGCATGGTGCGGAGATGTGCATGGATTCTAGACCTCATTCATGAGTTTGGGTTTTAGATAAATTTTGAGATATTTGGGCCCACGTCAAGGGTGGTGTAAAAACTTAATAAATGGATTGGCCTAGTTGGCGTAGTCCAAATAACCTATTTGGTTTAACAGTATTTTCATGGATCGAGTATTTATCCAACACTAATGGACATCGACTCAACTTCTAAAATAATTTAACTTGTCTCATAAATTTGTCGGACAAATTTCCACTTGGTCCATAAAAAAGATTTTAACCTAATATTAAAAGCAATAAAATACATACTTTGCTAAAATAAATTTTGGGCACGTAGCTTGTTCTAAAATTACTCGTGAACTCTCAAGTGGCTTTTCATATATATTAATTCAAATAAATTTTTGAACGTGAGCTTCGTGCTGGGTCCGGGTGTTACACTTAATGTAAAAAAAAAAGGTGATTGGATGTGGCTGCATTTATCAAACCAAATGGGCTTTCTACCATTGTTTCCTATGATCTTTAAGTCTTACTATAATCCTTAGCTTCAAGTATTAGCTTAAACTCCAAAGACTGAAACTGTTGGTAATGGTTGGTTTGGCAAACAATTATCAAGGGGAGTTGTAGTATTTAAATTCAAGAGGAGCTAAAAAAAAGTAACATAAATAATCAACATGTTACACGCAAACACACACACCTATATATATAAACATTATCTTTTACATATATATATAAATACCAGACTAAATCAAATGCTATTGATCTCAAAGAATTTGTGAGACTAAAAGAATCCAAGGCTAAATGATTTCTCAAACTTGATAATCAAGATCTGTAGGAAGGTGTATGACGCCTACACCCAAGTTTCAATTTTTTTTTTCAATCATAAATTCTAATGAATTTCTCAAGATCAATTACTCAGCAGCACATACACTCGCAAAAATAATACATACGCATACAGAAACTTGCATCTGTAGAAATGAAACCATGCATACGTACATTAAACCCACTTTACACAAGAAGAAATCAATGCTACACAGACAACCCAAGCTTAGAATCACACGGAGTACACAAATTTCCAATTCTAATAAACGAATTACAACAAAAATACTAGCTAGATTTCCTCATTTCAATAAAGTGAAATGGGATATTTTTCTTGTTTACACCAAGAGCAATGCAACCTTCAAAATTATAATGAAAAACTGTCAAAGCACACTCTAGACAGCCATGAAAACTTTATAAACCCTCCAAACAATCATGAAAATGTGAAGATTCGTGAAAATGTGAAGACTTTACAAACCCTCAAAGCACACTCCAATCAACCAAGGAGCTCAAAATCATCACAAACCACTTAAAAATCCACAATAGCAAAAATCAACACACAATGAAGTAGGATAAAAGAGAAACAAATAAATTTTTACCCTGGCATATATCAAAATGAAATAGAGAGCCTTAGAGAGGCACTCTAGGGCAAAAATTGAAGATCCTTTCCCAGCATCATAGGGACACCTTCAATGTTGATTCTTGGTGCAGACTGATTGTCCTAACTGTCGTTTGGTACTTGAGCCAAGTCGAGATATATGAAATGAAACAATGACAAGAAAACAAGCAAGGAAATGGAAAAATAGATAGAGAAAGGGAGTGTCGGGCCAAGCTTTACAAGAGAAAGGGAGAGAAATGGAGTGGGCTCGAGAGAAAGGGAGAGAAAATGAGTGAAAATAAGAGAAATGAGAGAAAGCAAGAATACCAAAGTCGTTGCCATTCAAGAAGGAAAAAAGCTCCTACTGTTGGAGAATATTTTGCAATAAAATACGCCTTTGATGGGTGAATAGTGCCTCGCCAAGTACGACTTTTGCTTTTGATTTATTGTAGCTCATAGTCTCACTTGGATGATTTTAATGCAATAGATTTAACAAAAAACTAGCCACATTTTTGGCTTCGTTGGCATAGCCAATGCCAGTACTCTAATTTTATCAATCTTTACACGTATTTTTCAATACCTTCTACTGACCACGTCATGCTTTGAGTCTCGTGTGATAAAAAATTGAATAAGTTTATTTTCAAATGTATTAATTGAAGCATTAAATACAATATTATTGATCTTAAAGTAATTTATCACGTTAATTTATATAAAAATATTAACATTTTAATTTTTTATGAATATAATATATATATCTCAATGTAAGTGATGTGATACGTAAAAAATTAAGTTCATTATTATAAATTAAACTATTGAATATTTCAAACAAATCTTGAAATTCGAAATTATCCATTATCCAATAAAGACCTAAAATTCCTAATAATAAATCAAAATCTCCTACACGATTAGCTACAAACGCTTTTTGACAAGCATTCGCGGCAATCGGTCATGTGAACCAAAAACCTATTAATAGATAAGAACACACTCCAACTAATTTCCAAAAATATAAATTTGTATCAAATTAGAACTAGTCACTAATCCCAGCATTGAAGTATTGAAAAAACTCATATAAGTGATATATAACTCCCAACAAAAAATATCCATTTGTTATTATTTCTTCTTAATAAATGATCCAATAGGTAAAGTTTTTAATTAAAAAAATAAATTGGTAACTTAGGATTTTTATATCATATTAAATCATAACTTGTTCTAAAACTTTAAACTAATCAAATTTGATAAATTTTAGTATTAAGTAATGCTATATTCTAAAGTAATCAATGCTAATGCTAAAAAGATTTGTTAATTTAAGCTCTTTTTATATTCGTTTATAAATTCTTATTTCACCTAACAAATAGTCAGTATGAAAGTTACCGTTATAGGATAATGTTTAATAAGTCTTAGATTAATAATTGATATGATAATGTTTAATATGTCTTAGATTAATAATTATCAAACAAATAAAATAATCAGTAATTACTAAACAGTATTGCTATGCATACAACTCAATTATAACTTTTATACAACTCTGAACCGACTATTAAAATATTACTATTTTTAAATTCAAACTCATCAAAATAAAACAAAGTTCAAAATAACTTTAAAATAAAATAATAATTTTATAATTAATTGTGTAAAAATTATAGGGGGACGTATAGCATTTTTCATTATTATGTACTATCAAGGCAACCTGATGAAAAAATAATAGTTGTACTGACGGTGGTGAAATTCAGGGCTAGTTTGGGAACATAAGTGTTCTCAAGTATTCTTTGATATATATTTTTTTCCAAATGAGAAATAATAGTTATAGTCGTGAGTGCGCAAGTGCCGTGCAATCACTTTGAAAAAAGTTAATAAATATGAGACCTACATGAAAAGAAACTAATTTTTTAATAATGGACTCCACTCTTTTTCAAAAAGACTGCACAGAACTTGCGCACTTCACGATTCTATGTTACATTACTCTTTCTAAATATCACTCAAACACAAAACGTTTTTAAATTTTAAATTTTAAATTTTTTCATCTAATCATTATTATGAGTACTACCCACACCCTCAAACAAGGGATGCTCTTGTCTGTCCCTTTTGCCCCCTGAACCCCTACATCGCCCCTGTGCGCAGGTGCCCCCGTCTGGACGGTTGGGGTGGATTGTTCCTAAAAATCGTTCCCCCCACCCAGCCCACCGCCCACCTATGTAGAAAAACAATCGTAAAACACAAACAAAAAATACAAAATAACCAAAAACCCATAGAATCGCAAATCCATCCTCAAAAAATCCATAAATCCGTCTACAACAAATAAAAAAAAAAACAAAAACAAAAGAAATCCAAAACAACCAAGAATAAGTTAATAACATATATAAGAAAAGTAGTTTTTTTCTTTCACGTCACATATATGACCAAAGATTCAAGAAATTACGGCCATGAATGGTCGTAAGAAACCCATGACCATTCATGGCTTCAAGAAAAGGGAGAAGAAGAAGTAAAGAAGGAAAATGAGGAGAGGAAGAGGAGACGAGACTCAAGATAGGCCACACAAAAAGTACACTATGCGAGAGATGCTAAGTCTAGCAAATCTTGATTCTACCTTCACTTTAAGAAGAGAAGAGGTAAAGAACACCATTAGAAATGCTTATGACAAAATAGGCAACCCATATATTTAGGGGAACTAGTGTTTGCGATGACGATGAATGTCATTATGAACATGTTGTTAGGTGATTTATTGTTGCTAATAGGAAAACCGAATGTTTAGGACATTTTCTCTATGTTAGTAAGTTTTTATTTACAAGGAATTGTAAGGGAAGCAAATGGGATTGCCCAAAGCATTGAATGAGTACTTGATTATGCCATTGACAAATAGATCAAGATTTTGGTCACGGCCAAGAAGAGGGGACGAGAAAGTCAAGAGAAAATGACTTTTTACAAGTTCTCTTGAAAATAAGGGCGCAGAACGATGCAACATCCATTAGCAAGAGCCAACTCAAGGCCCTCTTTCTGGTATGTATATGTATCCACTTTTCTACTTTTGTGTTTCATTACTTTAAAGTCGAACAGTAGGGGTTGAGTAATCAAGTTGGCCATTTACAACTTATCTAATTCCTAGAGATTAACCAATTTTTTTTTTCAATTTCCAGTTTAACTGATTACCTTACTTGTGTTTAAATAGGACATAGTGGCACTATCCAACATAATGACCATGTTGGACTCGACGATTGCATGGCTGATGAAGCATAGATGATGAGAAAAGTCCATGATGAATTAACAGAAATCGTGGGGATGGATAACTTAGTTAAAGAATTGCATTTGCCCAGATAACGTTATTTAAATTTTGCCATTAAAGAGACGTTTCATCTGCACCCATCTTTTTCCTTCTTAATACCCTCGTACTCCAAGTGAATCTTGCATTATTGGAGGATACCATGCATTGCCCAGATGATTAACACAAGAAGGGGTGAATTGAGTTGTTTTTAAAAAAAATTACAATTATAAACCAAATACACAACATAAAATGTGAGTAAAATATGAAACAATAGTAAATATAAAGAGTAAGGGTAAGAGAGAAGCAAACTCAATATTTTAACGAGTTTCAGCCCCACTGCCTACGTCCTTACCTTAAGTTACCAATTGAGAAATTTCAAATTCACTATTCAACCTCATTTATGTGGAGATAGAAACCTATTACACCTTTAAGTAATACTGCTTCAAAGAACCCATGTAGAACACCTGTTACACTTACAATCATCTTACACATAGTGATTCAATTATTTTCTATGTAGAACTCATTCTACACGCACAAGGGTTATACACACCCTTAAATTGATACAATAACTATTAGTGGGTAGGTTATTAGAGGGCACTCCTCAATGAGTGAAATAAAAATAGTACAACGCAACTATATCTCTCTAAAATGAACAAGCGTTAAGGCTCAATGCATAGAAAATAGAGATTGAAAGTTTTAAATGATTGTTGTAAAACTTATAGTTGATGTGTAGTGTGATGATTTTGAATATCTCAGGTGAGTTATTTATAGACATATGAAACTTTATTTTTAAATTTAAAAAGATTCACATATCAAAAAGGAGCACCACTCACTTTTCAAAATTTTCAAATAAAAGTTTCTCATTTTTGCAATTGTCAAATACAATATCATTCACTTTTCAAAATTGAAAACCAAATCTTCTACTTTTTGCTTATGAAAAAAGGAACATTATTTAGTATTTAAAATTCTCAAACAAAATCAATTACCTTTTGCATATGTCAAAAACAACATCAATCCATTTTCAAAATTTTCAAACTTATCATGCACACGTGAGAGATGACAATCAATCATCCTTCAAAATTCAAAATTTTTATCATGTCATGCACATGTGAAATATAATAATTAATCATCTTTCAAAAGTTCAAATTTCAAACTTTTAATTTTTAAATATATTATGCACATGTGAAAAATGCAATTTGATGTTTTACGAGAAAAGATTCTTTTTTAACCTTAATTCTATTTCGAATTTTGAAAGAGATGCACAAAGTTACTCTAAGAGTTTTATTTTTAAATTTGTTCCTTTTCTTACTCATGCTTGATATGTTGGCTCCATTATGCAGACAACTTGAGACTCCTTTATACTTGAATTCATTTATTATCATCAAAATCTATATGTAGATATGTAATCATATAAAACTTGAAATTTTGGGTTCAACACCACATACCCAAAGGTTTTAATTTCTCAGTGCATGTGTATGTCATACAAAGAGACCCAAAGTATTGGGACAATCCGTTGAAACTTAAACCCGAGAGATTTCTAAATAATGCTTATGGTATGTTTGATTATTCTTGCAACAATTTTAAGTATTTTTTTATTTGAGTAAGAAAGAAGAGTATGTGCGAGATTATACCAAGGACAAGACACTCAATTACATCATAACTTCATTTTTGCATTCCTTTGAGTGGAAGTTACCACAGGGTTCAAAGATTGATGTTTCATACACTTTCGGTGTCATTACTAAGAAGAAGAATCCAACAGTTGCAATTCCAACTCTAAGGTTGTCCAAATCTAGGCTCCACAGAATAATACAATGTGAGAAATATATACAATTGCTTTTAATACTAGTACGTACATTCTTCTTCTAATCCTTGCCTTTGTTTTGTTTGTGTTCACTATTGTCCCTTGTACCATCTGATACTGTTATAACCCTTGTTGAGTACATCTAAGCCAGAATTTTCTCAATACAACATAAGTTCCAAATCTTGTTTTTTCACTCTTTTAATCATTTCCCCCCATAGTATAAAAAAGTTTGTCTTCATGTATACCCGTTTTTTAACTGGACTCAATATAAATGCCTATACATTTGATGCTGCAGAACAACTCCATAAAGCATGACATATTGTTTCCTCTTCCCTTTCATATATAGGACATAAAGCATTCTCTATGAAGTTCCTTCTAAAAAGGTTTTTATTTTTATTTTTTAGGAAAAGCATAATTAACATATTTCCACAAGAAAACCTTTACCACATTAGGCACATTCAACTCCCATATTTTCTTCCAACCCTCATTATAATTCTAAATGGTGTATCACCAAACGATGTACCCCTTGGAATGAGATCCTCTCTATGTGATGGTTTCCATGGAAATGATAGTTGCTTAAGTGTCAATTGACAATTTTTTGATTTAAGTCAAAATGTTGTTTCACTTGTTAATGGTTGTACCTTTTTCCAACCATTATCTTACCAATGGTTGTGCCCCTTGTCAACTAGTGCCTCATGGCCTATAGATAGGGGCAATTGGTGCACAATGAAGGCACCCAATTTTCCTTTGTCCATCACCAACTTGTGAGACAAATATTTTCACAGGAGTGTCACCATATTGTTGAATTTTTATTAGGTTTTCTTCCATTTTTGTTCTTCATTTTTCTACAGTGGTATCAGAGCCTAGTCATGATAGAGGAGTTAATTTCATGCATTGAGAAGAAGATAAATAATCATCTTGTTGGCAACCACACTTGCATATTATAATCATCTTCAAAGGCTTTCGAATCCAAGAGAACTCTTCCCAATTACAGTGGGGGTCTTGAATATACTGAAAATCTTCAAAATCTAGTGAGTAGTTATTATTAAAGAACATTTTTGGCACATTTTTACACAAAGGAAAATTTCAGGAATGACCTTAGGGTGAGTACTATAAAATTTCAGTGTAGATTGATTAGCCAAATAATTGGTTGATCATGTGTAAAGTCGCTAATAAAGTGATTAGGAAAAGCCACAGGAATAGCCTTGAGAGGAAGTATTTAATGAAAATTTAGTAGAAGTCGATATATGTGTTATGTATTTGACTGAAGGTATCAATTGTGACCGAGATATTGATTATTGATCCAATCACGAAGAATTGATGCCGTTCACTAATTCTTTTTAGTGAAATGAAGTCACACTTTATATGTGGTCAACGACAGCACATATGGTGGAGGGTGTGATCAGATAAGATAATGACAAAAGTGTGTGCACATAGAGGCTTGTCATGCTTTGACGCCGATCTGCAAGAATATGCAGATGAGAGTTGAGTGGTGGAAAACTTATATTGGTACCAAGGTAAAATACTCAATTGGATCATCATCGTTTTGTATGATCAAGTGGGAGATGTAATTCTAAGGAGTATGATCACCAAATGATGCACCCCTTGGAATGACACATTCTCCATGGTGATGGTTTCCATAGGGGTTGATGGTTGAGGAAGTACCAAGAGACAACCTTTTGATTAAATCAAAAGATTGTGTCACTTGTTAATGGTTGTGTCTTTTGCCAACCATTGTCTTACTAATAGTTGTGCCACTTGCCAACCAGTGCCTCATGGCCTATTAATAGAGGTCATTGGTACACAATGAAGGCACTCAATTTTCTTTTATCCATCACCAACTTGTGGGACAAATACGCTCATGGGAGTGTCATCATATTGTCGAATTTCATTAGATTTTCATCCATTTTTGTTCATCATTTTTCTGTACTTATGAATTTTATTACACTCTTGTGGACCAATCTTTATTCTTGCTCTTCTGCCTCTAACAATATGATGTATGGATGATGTGGTACATTCATTCTATAACAATATGTTATATAATTAAAATAGCCCATGTAATCATCAATTTTTAATTAGATGACAAATTGAGATAAGATAGAACTATTATTTGGTCTTTAACCACCGCACCTATGGTCTTATTTATATTTTTTTTATCGATACCGAGTGTTCGGAAATAGTGTCTTGGCTAATTTTGGGGATGCATAAGCTCTCGGCAAAGAATTTTTTGCAGTACATATTGGATAATTCAAGAAAAAATTCTCCAGTCTGAT
Organism: Cyclocarya paliurus; assembly: GCA_029856935.1. NCBI lineage: Eukaryota > Viridiplantae > Streptophyta > Magnoliopsida > Fagales > Juglandaceae > Cyclocarya > Cyclocarya paliurus. The sequence continues at coordinate 6,402,709 of CM056948.1, forward strand.
GACCCTTAGAAATAGTTTGCACCCAAAAAAATTTGAACTTTAGATCTAGGAGAAACATACCCCCAAACGTAAAGTCCTTACCAGTTGAGCCAACCTTTAGGATTCCTATGCTCCTATTTTATCTGTCAAAAACTTGTTATATATGGGTTGTTATCCTCTACTCTAATTCCTTGTTCCCATGCTGCTTCTTCTAGAAGGTTTTTATATGGGCCTTAGTGGGCCACCCATTAGCCGTCATGAAATGAGGAAGAAGCTTGGTGAGGGATTTGTCCCAAAATCTAATAGGTTTCTTTACCATAAAAAAGGTTTTGGACGTGGTTTATTTACGAGAGAAGATTAGATTAGACAAAAAGCATGCAAAGGAGGGCAAAATGAGCTCCGACTTAAAAATTGAAGACAAAAATGAGAGATGGGGGATTGTGTACATAATATATATATATATATATATATATATATATATATATATATATGGTAATATGTGTTAAAGGTGCTCTTTAATAAGTTAAGGCAGTCAATGGTAGCATTATTAATGAGCAATCACTAATGCTAGAAAATAAGAAAACTACATATAATTTATTGCAAGTCTTGGGGCCATAAATGGTAGAATTAATTATGGTTGGGACAATGCCAAAGACGTGGCACAACATCCACATCTTTAAAATAAGGAAAATGTTAGTTTGCCCTCTTATTTTGTCTCCTCATTTTGACAGTTTGTGTATTTAATTTTTTTTATTTAATGATTAATAAAGTGATTTTTAGTGTATTGATGTATTTTTTTATTTTTTAAAAATATTTAAAAATGTTAAAAAAAATGAAAATAAAAAAAATAAAAAATAAAAACACACATTTGACCTAGCGGTCAAATTGAGGGGGCTACTCTGACAGCAGAGTAGCCTGACTCTTAAAATAAAGATCATGAGTTCGACCTCCCCCAATATATACATGTATATATATATATATATATATATATATAATTATGAATAGAAGATTAATAGTAGCATTTATTAATGTAACTTGGGGACAGTGGTCAGTGGTACCAATACCATTACTAATGCTCCATGGTGCCCCTCTAGACTCGTCTATGGCCCCAAAATTAGCTGCTTATTGAATTATTGATTGCATCATTAATGCTTTACAAGAAATATTTAAATTGGGATATTTGTAAATTATAAATTTATAATTGTCTACTTTTGTTTTAAATTGACTTATTTTTGTATATCTATAGCCGAGTTTTTTTTCTTTGTGTACTTCTTAATTACATAAGATATTTATAACTTATATTTATTGATTAAGTATCAATTAAGATAGTTATTTCTTTTAACATCTGAATTTAAAACTTAAAATTAATCAATTTTACCTGTCCTCAATTAGTTATATGATAATTTTCTGACACAATTAATATTATAAAAAACATGCATGCCTTCATACGATGATTTGCACATTCAAATCTCAATCATTAGAAAATGGTTTTTTAGATCTGATTTAACATTATATATGATTTAACACATGTGACATTTGTATCGGTAGTGCAAATTATAACTTTTTAAATATTTAAAAAACTCATAAATTTATTAAAACATTACTTCATTAGTCATTAAATAAAAATAAAATAAAATAGAGTATCTGTCACTTTCGAGGCACTACCTTCGGAAGTGGCCAAGCATTTTTCAATGGTTAGTGCTAGTGTGTGGTTCAGTTTTGACCATTGGAAGTGTTAATTAGTACAAGTTTTACTTTTTATTCTTTTCATGTATTTTTTAAACATATTTACATATTTTTAAAAAATAAAAAAATATATCAATACACTAATAATCACTTTCTTAATTAGTAAATAATAAATAAATAAATATATGAGCAGTCAAAATAAAAGAAGAAATTGAGACAATATAATGACATTATTATTTTCGTATGGAAAATGATAGGATTACTACTCTCCTACTACCTATTTACTACTCTTTTTTTATTTGATTTTTTTATTAATTTTTTATTTTACTTAATGGTTAAGGAAGTGATTATTAGTAAAATTATATATTTTTTTAATTTTTTCTTAATGATTAAGGATGTTAAAAAAATAGTTAAAAGAAAATGATAAAAAAATAAAAAATTTCAAATATGATATAAGTAGTAAAGGAGTAGTGAAATGGTGGTAAGGATATCATTACCCTTTTCGTATTCCAAATCTACATTTCTGACTTTCATGGGACTAACCATGCATGGAGTTATAAGATTAATAGGTTAGGTTAGATGAGCTGGTAGTGGTATTAATATATATATATATATATATATATATATATATATATATATATATATATATATATATATATATATCAAGAGAAAAAGTTGACTCCAAAACTTGGCATATTATTATTGACACTTGACAGTATTAGAACATATAAAGTTGACTCCAAAACTTGGCATATTATTATTGACACTTGACAGTATTAGAACATATATTGATATATATATATATACTAGTAAGGCATAACGTGCTAATGCACGTATGCCCAGTTGCAAAAACTTGTTAATAGTAGAAGTTTTTTGTAAAAACATGTAATAAGAAAAAATAGACTAAAAAATATAGTTATGAAATATAATAGATGGTAATATCTGATAAATTTATATATATGATAATAAAGTAGATTTTACATGACTACCTATCAATCCACAATAAGCCAAAAAATGAGAGTTTAAATGTATACAAATTCTCGAATTTAACTATAAATAGATAGAGTTTCATCTATATTTTAATATTTTACCCCTGATCATAAAAAACATCACATATGTTATCTGCAAAATATCCATGACATATGTTTTATTTAGTTATATAACGGAAAAATTTAATAAGAAAATTTTAATAAAAGCTTAAATTAATAATAAAAATATTAATACTAAAATTTTATTACGAATTATAAAATTGTGAAACATAATTAAAACAAAAAGTTAACGTGCACTATCTACTTATATTCATACTGTGCCCTACATATATCAAAAGTATAAAGAACATATTTAAATAAAAAAATAAAAAGATGTTTATTACAATTTGAAAATTAAAATTAATATTAATGATAATTTTGTTTGGTTTCTATATATAAAAAAAAAAGATGGGGTGAATTCATTTGGTTATGGGACAAAACGTTTTTAAATTACAGATTATACTAAAAGATTATTGAAAAAAAATTGTTTTAATTTTATCTTCTTTATGAGAAGATAATTTGTTAGTAATTATTAAACATTTATTCATAAATATGTAAAAGAAAAATTCGAATATTATATAAATTTTCAGAGAAGGAAAAAATTAAAAATGTTCTAATATATATTAATATATTCTAGACCATATTATTTAGCGCAACAAATAATGTTACATCACTGCGTTACTTCAAAGGCAGTAAACTAAACCAGATCATCTTAATTTACTTTAAAACTTTTCATAACCCTTTTTAATATTACTAAAACAAAAGCACAATAAGAAATAATAACAATGAAAAACATTAATTTATTTAACATTTTCACACTTGGCTAAATAAAATAGTAATAATGACATATTATATTTTTAAATTATTAAGAAGTTATAATTTATTTCCTTATGAAAATTTGTAATTATACTAACCAACCTACTATTATTACTCTTAATAGTTATAGTTGGATGTGTATGTTGTATATTTGTTATTTTTAAAATAAATATATAATGTGTTAATTTTAAAATTGAAAACTATAGTGGTAAGTATTAAATAATTTAATCATATATTTTATAAAGTCTCATCCTTTACATTTTAAAAAAAAATAAACAAACTATAATACATTAGAAACTGTAGATCTACCTCAAATAGTGTAATTAATTTCAGGTTAATTAATAAACTATTCAATTTATCCGAAAAATGAAAGAAAATATTTAAGCTTATTTCTTAATAAATCATTAAACAAAAATCATTAATAAATGGAAAAATTACATTTATTCTAAAATGTAACAATTCAATTCGATATTTACATAATTCAAAATTAAAGGAAATAAAATATTGCACAACATTAAAGTTTAATTTTCAAGATTTTGGTTTTTTATTAAAATTTTATGAAGAGTTGGTATTAATTTGGAAAAAAAAAATACTATAATCTAATTGTAAAGCTTAAACCGATTTGTAACGTTACTTATTTTTTATATCTAAAGCTTAATAGCAGTGCTACACCCTCAAAGATGGTTTCAATAAGGACAAAAAAATTAATTAATTTTTTTATTTTTTATTCAATTTTTTATACCCTTAAACATTAAAAAAAATTCACTATATCATTAAAAATATTGTAAAAAGACATCAACCACAAGTCGACAAAAGCAAGAAACGAAACATAAGCCATATTCGTGATAAAGTCAGGGGTAAAATAGGAAAAATATTATTGGACGAACTGTTTATGCCTGATTCGCCGGTGGTTTGATTCGCTTGCGGCGGTTAATGGCGGCACGATAGGGGCTGAGATTGGAAGGGGAGAGACGCCGGACGGAGGCGAAGAGAATGGTTCGGGTGGTGTTGGTCACGCCGGCGTGCGACGGCGCATTGAAGGGGACGAAGAAACGGACGGCCGCGGCTTGGATTCCCTCGTGGCGGTTAACGGCGGCACGATATGGGCTGAAATTCAAAGGGGAGGGACGCTGGCCAGAGGGGAAGAGAATGGAACGAGCTGTGTTGGCCACGGCAATGTTCAGCGGCGCACTGCTGGAGACCAACAAACAGACAGGGAGGGGGAGGAAGGACTCGTGCGCGGGAGAAATCAGGGGCAAAACGGAAAAAACATCAAGGGCATAATCAAAATATAGGAATACAAGCAGGGATAAAATGGGAAAAAAATTGTTAGACGATATTACTGTTCATAGGTGATTCGCGTTTTATATATAAGTAGATATATATATATATATATATATATTCATTATATTACCTTTTACTTCAAATAAAAATATCATATATTGGTTCCCCAAAAAATATAAACATATCATGTACTACGACATATGTTGATATTCATTATATTACCTCATGTATGAGCTGGTTAATCAGATATATATTTATCTACTAGTCCCTCGGTTTTCAACTTTTTTTTTTTAAAATCAACCAGTTTTGAAAAATGACGTTAATTGAATTATTTATAATTTTTTACAAAAACTAATCATTCCATCCATCTATATGTGAAAGAAAAATGATAGGTGCAACTGCCCGGTGAAACCGACATGCAACCGGCTCATCCACGTTATTCGATTAATTTTTCCCTTCCTCTCCCTATCCATTTCGTTCCCCCTCTCTACCCATCAAAATTTCATTTCTCCCTCCCTCGCTCTCTCCCTCCATCTCCATCTCCATCAGACCACTCACTCTCCCTCGAAGTCACTAATGATCATTCTGTTACAAAATTTTGAGATGAGTCTTTCTCACGAATGGAATGATTAGTGACTTCGAGGGAGAAGGAATGGTCTGACGGAGATGGAGATGGAATGATTAAGGACTCCCGCTCTTGAGGTTAAGATTTTGTTTTGTTCTCCCGCTCTTGAGGTTAAGATCTTGTTTGGTTGAATCACTAGTGAATGTTGTGGCGGTGGAAGCATTGGATTCCAAGCTATCGATGTCGACGCCAACATGGTTGTCATTTATGTCTTTGAACTCAGGTCTTGGACAGTGTCGAATTCAACAACGAAGAGATGATTAGAGAAATTCCTGATGTCTCTAGAATTAAGGAGACCGAGGTACTGCCGCGACACAACATTTAGATTCTTGAAGGTGGTGATTGCGAAAGTGACGCCATGGCCTCGGAGCTTAGGATACTCGGGGACAATAGCAAAAGCAAACAAGGTGGAGAAAGATATAACTTTACCAATGTTAGAGTTATTGAACTGAAACGGCGAGTTAAAGAAGGCGTGGCCCATCAACGGACCATTGTCATTGGTTAACTGAAGAATGCCGGATTTCTGGATCTTAGTGCTGCCGTCTAAGGTAAAGTTGTCGGTGCCCACATCTTTGAATCCCTGAAAGAAGAGCTCGGTAAGCTGGGATGAAATTGGGATTGAAAGGAAGATAAATACAGAGAAAAATCTAAGCATCTTGGCCACTGTTTGGTATGAGATTGATCGAGACATTCGGAAATAGCATTTAAAAGGGTTTGGTAGTATGGTTTCCTTGGTCGTTTGACTTCAATTATTGCTGTGCTCCTTTTACTCTGCTCTTTGGCTTCGCTTTCAACAACACGAGGGACCTCTATATTCGCTAACATAGACATATGCGTGTCTATATTCCATATTCCATTGTGTCATCTAACTATCTTTTTGTTTCTTAGAGTTAAATAAAACAAAACAAATTGATTTAGTTAGTTTATTGATTTTCCACTCATTTATTTTTTCGCAGGCGTGAGGATCAGGAGCTCCTTGGTACTCCTCATGGACGGCAACAATGCCATGCTCACTGTTCCGCATCGCAAGCTTCTTCTTCATCGTGCTAAAAACTCACAATTCACACAACAAAGGAAAAGAAAAAGTATCAGAGTGTGGGCCGGAGAGTTTTGGAGAATTTGAGATTGGGTTCCAGTGCAGAGACTACCTGCGAAGTGTAGAGACGGAGATGAAAATCAGGAAAATTAGTAGAAATTCAATAAAAATGGATAAAAAGTATGGAAATTGAATATATCAGACAAACTACAAAACCATTTTCAGTTCACTTACTTTCTTGTATTTGGAGTCTTAAACTTGCTGTTGATTTGGTTGTATAAGGAAAAAACAATATAAATGTAGAAGATATAGTTGCAGCGATAGGGTTAAAAATGCATGCAAAATGTTTGATAAAATGTGCGATGACTTAGTTTGCTTTCTCCTTATAGTCTGCATAGGGGCTACTTTTTCTTTTTCAAGTTATCTTTCATCCTTTTTTTTTTAAATCATTTGATGCGACAAAAAGATTGCACCGCGATTGTATGTAGCAGATCTGTATATGAAAACTTCGCAAAACGTTATTTAATATAAGTGAGAGGGAGATGGGTACGGTGCTCCACCCCTCACAGTATCATGATAGCGGTGAAACCGTGATATACATGGGTGTCATATGACGTTCTTTATTTCTTTTTTTTTTTTTTTTCTTTTTTTTTTTTTCTAGTTTTTGTATATGACGTTTGAAAATCTTTAGTTTTTTTGAAGTGTTTTTACTTTTACTGTAAAATATGATATTTAGTAGAATATCGTATTCATACAGTAACTTTACAACTCATTGATCTATAACTAGTTGATCAGTATGATAATGTTAATTTATAAAAAATACTATAAGATCTTTTTATTGGAATTTCAAATCATACATAATAGCTTCCCTTTAAAGCATAGATGTAAGATATATTTCTTGTGTATAATTACTCAATTTAATTTGGCAATTGTAATGCTAGATACATGGTTTTAATAAGGGTATACAAGTCTCGCGTATTTATTTTGAAAAGAAAAAATTTAATTGTAAGTAATTATGTACACTAATACGCGTATTCATTCAATGCGATTAGTCAGAAAATAAGCTTTATTAAAAACAGTACTAATTTAAACTTAGAATATGAAGACAACATCATTAATACGCAGATTAGCACACAAACTTGCTTGTATACAGTAAAACTCTTTTAAAAAAAGTTGAGTCTAGCATAAAATAATTTATTCTTTCATGTGTCTCAAATTTCTCTTATTTTTTTTTAAAGGAAGTTCACAAATTTATGCACTCTAGCACCACATAATTTATTTTGCAAATACATAGATTTCCTTGAAAGAAAAGATACCAATAAATAATTATTCATTAGCTTTGGCCACAACCAAGTTGGGAATGACAACCAGCGGATTCTGCATTGCGATTCCAAATTTGGCTCTCATGTCAATCTCCTCAAGTGCCATTCCATCAGGGAGCTTCCAATCGAAGAGATGAATCAGAGAAGCGAGCAGCAAGCTAAGCATTCGTACCCCAAGAGCCAAACCTGGGCAAATCCGCCGCCCAGAACCAAACGGAATGAACGAGAAGTTTGTGCCCCTGAAATCCACTTCTTTAGAGCCGCCAGCCTGCATGAACCTCTCTGGTATAAACTCTCTTGGCTTGTCCCAATACATGGGGTCTCGGGCTATTGCCCATGCATTCACGATCACTGGGGTGTGCTTTGGAATGGTGTATCCACAAACTTGTACATCGATCAAAGCACGATGAGTCAGCAGCAAAGGTGCTGTTGGATGAAGCCGTATCGTTTCTTTCAAGACTGATTGTAGATAGGGAAGTCGTAAGATATCTTTCTCTTGAATGGTTCGACGTCCTAATCCGATTGTTTTAGCAAGTTCCTGTTTTGCCTTGGCCATTATTCCTGGATTGCGAAGCAACTCAGCCATTGCCCATTCCACTGTAGTGGTAGTTGCACCAGTTCCTCCAATAAACATGTCCTGATAATTTTATAAGCTGTAAGTGAAGATCGATGTAAATGAAATAAATATGGATTCCAGAGAGAGAGAGAGAGAGAGAGAGAGATCACCGTTAGCAAAATCTTGATGTCCTCGCGGTTAAATTCCTGAGGGCCATGTTCTTCGCCATGGTCAAGGAGGACATCCAAAAAGTCGTTACACCTCGGGGATGCAGAGGTTCTGCATTTCAAACGTCGATCAATCACCTCATCAAGCAACGCATGCAATCGATCGTAAGATACCTTAATAGTCCGCCTGATGCCTTGTAGATCGAATGGCTTTAGCAAAGGGAAAAAGTCTGAAACATTAGGCTTCCCCAGAAGTTCCAATATCGTTCCAACATGCTCTTTTAGTTCTTGAATACTATTTGATTTTTGATCAATTAAGTCCACTGAGAACATGGTGTTGGACAACAAACTTAACGTGGTTCCAAACGCTAACCTCCCAATACTAATGGCTTCCCCAGTTTCACTGGCTTCAACCACTTTCCGGACCAAAGTGTCCATCATTTGGTGTCGCAGGCCTTGCAGCGCCTCAAGTCTCTGTGTTGTGAACATCTGGCTATTACATATTTTTCTAAGGCTTATCCACTTTGTATCCCCCTGCAGCCATACCATTGACAGCTCGAAGTTAGCCTCTGCGGCTACAGCATCTGGCATGGCTCTCCCTAGAAATGCTTGGTCATTCTTCTGGAGGATTTCCCTCGCCATTTCTGCTGAAGAAGCAACCACCGTTGTGACGAACCCAAGTCGTACGGTCATGAGGGGGCCGTGCTTCTTGGCCAACTTGGCTATGGACTCGTGCGGCGTATCACCGATTGCAAGGAGGTTCCCGATTATGGGAAAGCCAGTTGGGCCGGGAGGAAGCTTTCTCTTGCTGAAAAGCCAGCTTCTGAGGTGATCAAGAAGGGCCAGGCTGCACATCAAGAAGACCAAAGAGAAAAGAAGAAAAGTAGTGAAGGTCTCCATTGTTGTCGGCCTTTGAACTAGGCAATATTTCAGTCTGTAGTTTGCAGCAAATGGCATCAACAAGTCCTCTATATAAAAGGAATCGTGCAATGATCAGTACAGGTTAGCTTTATTTATTTACATATTTTTATCACGAAATGACAGACTGTTAATACTTAGCTCCAATGACAGACTGTTAATACATTCTTGCTGCAGAACTTCTAGTTTTCCTTCGCTACTCCGCTGGAGATTTCTTTATTGAGAAATCATATTTGTAATTATATAACACGTATTGCTTTAAAAAAAATAATAAATATGAAATTATATTAAAATATTAATTTTTTAATAATAAATCTTATTTTTACTAAAAATTTAATAATAAATTTATATAATTATATTTAATACTACTCTTCGTTTCTATTAATATTTTTATTAAAAACTCAAAAAAACTATAAAATAATTGGTCATGCCCATGTGGCTAACCCCACGTAGGCATAGGGCCCAAGTGGATGTTTTTTAGATATTTTTTTATATTGTGATTGAAAAAACTTGTTTCTAACGTTTAGCTTCTAACCTTTTAAAATAGATAAATACTATTTCATCCATTTTATTTGTCTTTTTATTTTGAGATTTCATATATTTTAATTTTTTTCTTACTTAATAATTAAGAAAGTGACTATTAATATATTAATATTTTTTTTAAAATATTTTAAAATAATAAAAAAATATGAATAAAAAAATTAAAAATAAAATTAAACTAACGGTAAGGTTAAGTGGTGCACTCTAAATGACAGAGTAGCATCGCTCTTTAAAATATTTAATTTGTTCTAATTTCTAGTTTTATTTCTGAGAGTGTTTTTTTTTCTTAATTTCGGCTTTTTTTTAGTCCAATACATGTTAAACTAATACATAAAATAACTATTTCATTCAATTTCTTCCATTCTCGATCGGGGTTTTTCTTTTTCTCAATAAAATAGTCAGTTGATCACGTGGCAAAGGTATCCCACTGCAGATTGTTTTATAATGTTAGCATCTTTTCTTTCCCCCATTATTAAATCTAGAAAAATGATTCGCATCCGTCTCTATTGGACATCACCCAACCCACACCCTTATAAAAAGATTAAAATATCCTTTATAATAAAACTAAATTTTTTACCCTTTTCACATTTCAAATTGTGAATTTTGAAATGGATAAGAGAGAATGAGAAGAGAGAGAGACGAGGAGAGAAAGGGAGAGACTGAGAGACGGTGAGGGATGAGAAAAAGAGTCAAGGAGAGAGAAAGCATCGAGGAGAGAGAGAGCGTCGAGGATGAGAGAGAGACCGAGAGGATAAGAGAGAGACGGTGAGGGAGGAGACAGAGAGAGTCGAGGATGAGAGAGAGACGGTAAGGGAGGAGAGAGAGAGAGTCGAGGATGAGAGAGAGACGGTGAGGGAGGAGAGAGAGAGCTGGTGAGAGAGAGAAGCCGAGAGGAGAGAGATCGAGAGGATGAGAGAGCGTCGAGGAGAGAGAGAGACCGAGAGGATGAGAGAGAGCTTCGAGGAGAGAGAGAGACTGAGAGGACGAGAGAGTGTTGAGGAAAGAGAGTGTCGAGGAGAGAGAGAGACCAAGAGGATGAGAGAGAGAGCTCGCGTCGAGGAGAGAGAGAGCTTCGAGGAGAGAGAGAGACCGAGAGGATGAGAGAGAGACGGTGAGGGAGGAGAGAGAGAGCTGATGAGAGAGAGAGACCGAGAGGAGAGAGAGAGAGACTATGAGGGAGGAGAGAGAGAGACGAAGATGAGTGAGAGAGAGCAAGGATGAGAGAGAGAGAGATGAGAGAGAAGGTCTGTTGAGAGAGACGATAGGGATGAGTGATAAAAAAAAAAAAAAAAACCTGCCACGTAGGGTGTGCGAAAATGCACACCGCTACAGTGGCGGATGTGTATCACAGCCCTTAAATCTAAACTCAAAACCAGACCCTTTTGGCTTTTATATCATCTTTTAATAAAAAACTAATACGTAAACGGGTTGTTTTCTATGGAAGTCTGGCCCGTTGTTGTTAGTGTCTAATTTGAAACGGATTCTAATATTTAAATACTTAATTCTCAAATTATTAAATTCATTTTAACTTAAAATTTCTTTACACATGAGACTCATAATTTTTTTCAACTCAACACCTCTTTTACACGCAGAACCCACAACCTTTTTCAAATCCCCATAAATATATATAAACTTATTTTAACATCCAAACACATTTAAACTCATTTTAAATAGATCTCACAAAACTTACTCAACTATCTCAATTTACTACTATTCATAAAGAACTTAACTGAACTCAGCATCCAAACGCAGACTAAAGTTTAAGTTCGCAAGTCCTAAATTCTAAAATTTGAAAAATTCTACTCTTCAACCACTATTCACTACTCCACTCTATAAAAAACACTCTCATACTCTATGAAAAACACTCTCACACCCTATGAAAAAAAAAAGTTATAGACGTAAGATATGAAAGTGAATTGTGACTGATGAACAAAATTTCTCTTTTAAAATTTGAGAGTAGTTTTTTTTTATACTTATTCACAATGAGATATACTTCAAAAAAAAAAATTATGCAGAACTTGCATATTTAAAATTTGAGAAATTATATTTGCAGGAAAAATGATAGTATGACTCTTAAATGTGTCTACTCATATATATTTTTTTAATTTTTATTTTCTTAATAATTAAATAAGTGACTATTAATATATATATATATATATATTTTATATTTTCTTAATGCTTAAGATGTTTAAAAGATATTCAAAAGAAAAAGAAAAAAAATCCATTTGCATTGAATGTGTATATTTGGAGTGCCCATTTAGTATGCACTCTAGTATTATCCTATTTATAGTTTTAAAGTGTGTAAATTACATGCACTTTTTTTTTATAACAATTCTGCTACAGGTACCCAGAGTTGGGTACCTGTTACGGAATCGTGTGACGTGGCTATTGCCACGTCACTTTTATATTATTATTTTAATAAATAAATTTAAAAAAAAGATTTAAAAACCCTGTTTTCATCCCTATTTTTATTTCAGAAATCCTCTGCCTTTTCCTCATCCACTGTTGAGTTTCATCGCCGTCGTGTGCTTTCCCTCTTTTTCTTTCTTCTTCCTCCTCGGCTTCTATTCATCTCGTTCCAAAAAAAGTCGAGTCTTTGAGTTTGAAGTGGAGGATTCTTTTGGTTTCCTTCTTTGAAAACTCTCCTGTCTTTGCCTACCTTATTCCTCAACCCAAAAAAAAAGTCTTAACTTTCTCTTCCTCTTTCCCATTACTTATTCTCTTTCTACTTCTAGTATCTATATAAAGTTCATTCATTCATCACCCACGAGTCCTGGTTAGTTTTTACCATTGGGTTTTAACAATTCTAAGAGAAATCTCATTTGGGTTCTAGTCTTTTTTTTTTTTTTAAGTTTCTGAGTTTTGGGAATTTGAATTTGTGTTGGGTTTTGAGTGAATCTTGAGTAGCTGATACATTTTTGTGGGAAGAAAAAAATATTCTGCAGGAACTTTGATAGATTGTCTTGGGTGTTTCGGTGCGAGTTCAATCCTAGAAATGAGGTGAACTAGTAAAGATTATCTCGAGTGGAGTTCGATTTCTGAGAGTGCTGAGAAGCAGATGCAAAAATAAATGAGAGTGCTGAGAAGAAGAAGAACATGAGAGGAAGAAGAAGATGAGAAGCAGATGCAAAATAAATAAATAAAGATGAGAAGAAGAAGATTAGAGGCACCTCTACGTGGTTCTCTGTGGCCCTATGGGTACAAGAAGAACAAAAAGAAGAAGATGAAGATGAAGAAAATCTCTGTGGGTTTCATTCAATGGTTTTCTATGGTCCTGTGGGTACAAGAAGTAGAAAAAGAAGAAGAAGAAGATGGAAATCAATCGTCATGGGTTTTAACGGAATTCAACGAAACGCTCCGTTTTATTTTTACGTAGAGGCTCGTGTAAATAGAATTTTACTTTTGATAAAAGTAGATAAACTTGAGATTTATTTGAAAAAATATTTTTTTAATAATAGACCTTATCTTTTTTCACAATATTTATATATTTTAAAATTATATATAGTATTACTCTCTTAAAATTTATAGCCATCATTACTTTTTTATTTAATTATGATAGAGCCCGTTTGGGTGGAAGTGGTACCTGCGTCCAAACAACCCCAAACTCAAAAAAGAATAGCTACCCAGCTGCAGAGAGTAATTCCCAGAACAGAATGGCGCATTTTCTTCAGGCTTCCGTGCCTCTCCACACTCTCTCCAAAAGACTCTCGCTTTCCTCTCCCCTTACTCTGCTCCACACTCGACGTACGAGATCCCTCTTTTGCAAAATGTCGGCCGAGTCGGCCCCCCTGACTCACTCCATCACCCTTCCGAGTCGACCCCGTGAACCCGTAAAGATTGTAGCCGCACCTGGCATCTCCAATTCTGAGTTCAGGCGAGTTGCATTTATTTGTAATTGACTAACTACCGTGAAAAATTATGCCTAGTTTCAGTTTGTTGCCAACGAATTCCAAGTAAAAGTAGCTGTCTGTGCACATTTTTTGGGGGGGGGGGGGGGGGAGCTAAAACTACATATTTGTTTTCCAGGAATATGGTAAACATATTCCAAAATCACTTTATGGGCTAAAACTACTTTCAGATAGGTGCCAACAAACGGACCCGTGATTCTCACCGGGACTTTGTTGCTATTAAGAAGGTTCCTAATGGTGCAGGAATGCTATTAATTCCTTCTTGTTCAAGCAATGGTTGAAGAACCTGCAAACTGAAACCGGAATTTTAGCCAACCATGCCCTGTCGCTGAAACGTGTGCTTATCCAGGTAGCTATCTCATACCTACATATACAAGCAGTATTCATGTCTTTTTCCTAATGTTTTTGTTTGTTCCAGGATTATTCAATTGAATCATCATTTGGGGTGTTTTATTATTTTGGTCTGTATCGATATAATAGTCATAATGATTGTATTCAGTATTTATGATGTTTTCTTGTCGGTAACAGGGAGTCGATATGTTTGGAGAGCGCGTTGGTTTTCTCAAATTCAAAGCTGACATTTTGGATAAGGAGACAGGAAAAAAGGTATTTAATCATGTCCATGCTCTGCTTCTGAATCGAAGTTCAATCGGATTCATTTTGTATTCTGGACATTTTAACTATGTTCAATTTGTGTTTTTTTGTACCTCTTGTTTTATCCTAGCTATGTCCAACATAATTGCCTTACTAATGTTATGGTAATTCTTGATTTTTTTCTTTGCTGATAGATGAACTTGAGACCTCATATACCTTGGAAGATATGTATCTCATTTGTTGTCTCATTCTCCATCCAATGCATCCAACACATCCAATGCTATCCTCTTGTTTCTGTTTGTACTAAAATGTTCTTAGGTTCCAGGTATTGTATTTGCACGAGGTCCAGCTGTAGCCATATTGATCCTCTTGGAGTCGGAGGGTGAAACTTATGCCGTGCTTACCGAACAGGTTAGCTTTATCTGTGTGCGCCCACAGGTTAACCTTGATGTACGCCAGTGTTCTGTCTGAAGCTTTACCCGAATTTATTGAAAACATAAATATTATTATGCATTTGGCACTGATTTAAGATAATGACCATACTGCTACTTTCTCCAGACCTAATTGAAAGTTCTTACGTGTCAAAGGTTAGGGTCCCTGTTGGGAGGCTTATTTTGGAATTGCCTGCTGGAATGTTGGATGATGACAAGGGTGATTTTGTTGGCACTGCAGCTCGGGAGGTCTGTCTGTCGCTCTCAAAAATGATTTAATATATGTACGTGTGTTTCTATGCATCTATCCTAACCCTTTTTTCCTGTGCATTTCATTTCTAGCCGACCAATATGAATGTGACACAGATCTCGTTTAGTAAACTTTTAATATGGTAAGAATTGCGAACATGTAGTAGGCAGCAACTTAGGAGGTAGTGAGACTGACTGAAATTGCAGGAATAGGTTGACTTTCTTTGATGCCTTTCTTTGATGTCTTTATGAGAGTGAAAGTAGTTTTGTATAATATGAGATTGCTTCACCTCGTGGTGCTTAAACATCTATCAAAGTTGTGGTAAAAATGGACATAGTTTTGATCTTTTGATTATGACAGGTTGAGGAGGAGACTGGTATACACTTAAATCTAGAAGACATGGTTGATCTCACAGCCTTCCTGGAACCATCCACTGGATGCAGAGTCTTTCCTTCCCCGGTATGTTAGCAGTGGTTGTTGTTCTCATTTACCTTTTGATTGTTTCACACTTGGGTTTGAAGAATTAGTGCACAAAGAGACTTTTATTTCAAGATTCAGGTATGAAAGCAGTGTCATTGAAAGGTACTTACCATAAACAAAGAGTGCATCTGTTTTCCATGATTTCTTTCTTCTTTTCACCTTTTATGTTTAGGTGTATCTTTATACGTCATGTGTACTTGAGTAGTAGCCCTCCTGATGGTGGGAAATTCTATGAATCGATTAAGTTCTCTTTCAACATCCGAAGAAGCTTAGTATGGGAAGTGCATTTCTCATTAAGGAAAATCATGCTAGTCAGAATCATCTGGTCTAAATGAATTATTATTTGTAACATTAACTACATTAATAGTAGGTGAGTTCTTAAGTTGTGTGATTTTCGTTTCCTATAGCGAGAGCAGTGAATGCCAAGGAAAAATTCATAAATAAAGAATAGGAATAGCAGTGCATGGTAGGATTTAGGAGCATCTTGTTCCAGGTTAATATTATTTGCAGTGGGTCAGATATGTATGGTCTGCAAGTGGCTGGGATCAGGCAAGTGTGCAATTTAAAAAATGAGAACTCGGATTAACTATCCATCGAATCATCTGAATCCTTTTCAATAAAATCATCTGAATCCTCTGAATCATCTGAATCCTCTTCTTCCCCTCTCTAGTTCAGTTTATCATTTTCCGTTGCTTTTTTATGCCTAGGGGGGATGCGATGAAGAAATTAGCCTCTTTCTGTACCGGGGGTGTGTGGGCAAAGAGGTTATCATGCAACTTCAAGGAAAACAAACTGGTCTTCGTGAACATGGTGAGCTGATTGAGGTTTGTGTTGTTCCCTATAAAAATCTCTGGCGCATGACTCCTGATTCAAAGGTTCTAATGGCCGTTGCTCTTTATGAAATGGCCATGAGAGAAGGGTTACTTCCACAATCAAAGGCCTAAACTGCAACTTTTCAGCCACAAGGCGCTCTTCATGTTGACTGTTTATGGAGTCACGGCACTAGTCATTCTATATTCTGAATGAATTCGCCATGCGGTATTAAACTCAAGTACAAACTAATAAAAAGTCATAATTCATTTTTCAAATGATGATCATTTTACGTGGATTACCTAGATGGAGAATGGAATTGTGTAATCCGATCCTAAACATTTACAAGTAGCGATCTTTGATGTCACTTATTGAAATCTACCAAATCTTGACAGATGGCTTGATGGAGCTTCATTTTTTGTATGGTAGGGAGTTTCTGTGACATCTTGGAGATGTATGCTTTTTTTCTTCCCTTTCGGTTGAGTTAATTTGACCATAGGTTATACAGTTATCTTCATGGGTGTTAAAACCCAGACTTGTTGAAGAACACTGAAAAGCAGGCTTCATTGGGTTTCTTGGAAATTGTAATCTTCATTTTAGTCCTATATCGGGACTTTATCAATTGGATGGATGCGTACATAGAATGGCAACTAATATATTTTTTCAGCGGTTCGTTTTTCTCCATTGGATTCGGTTAAGAATATATGGTTTTTCTCTTACTGGTAGCCTGTCATCAGACATGGTCATACATGAGCATCGATGCTATACACCTCTTGTTTCTATTTGAACTATAATCTCCTTGTGTTCCGGGTTGGAATGCCAACGAACTCGTGAAGAATAACTCTATATAATCAACAGGCTCCAACTTTCAACGACACTGGTTTTCTTTTTCAGGTAAGTTTGAATATAGAAACTCAAGTGGTAAAGGTATTGGTATTAGTAGCAAATTCCTCCATGTCTAAGGTTCAAATATTTTTAGATGCAAACAATTTCTAGAAGTGATCGGATTGAGAGAATTTTTTCTTGAATTATTCGAGATGAACTTGTGGAAAACTTCATGCTGAATGTCTGCGTACCTCTAGGATTAATCATGATTTTGTTTTCGGATACTTGGTGTCAATAAAAAAAAGGTTGAATATAGAGACCAAGGAGATTATCTCATTGGTGAAAATCTTCTATAAAGATATCAAAGTTTAGTGAGTTAATGATAGGTAACGATAAGAAATAAATCAAAATTAGAATTAATCACGCTCAACATAAGATTACGTGGTTTGACAATTAATCTGGTCCATTTTGCCTCCTAATCCGATCCAATATTCTAATTAGGATTTACCATATATTTTATTAAATCAAATTCTTGTACAGCTGCCATATTGTATCTTTGATTATCATCTAAATAAATCTTGTATTTTGTATGGTTGATTCTAATTTTGCTTTACTTTTTGTTTCCCTTTTATTGTTTCTAACATTAAGAACTACAGTTGAGTAGGATGGTGCATTCAGAGCAGGGTATTCTTAAAAACAAATTCAACATGAGCAATGCTCTCTCTATTCAGCAAATGCCGTAGAGCTCATAAAAGCCAATACCGCTGTGACAAAGAGGTGGTGGCATTTATTCAGCAAATAATTATACAAAGAGTAGTACTATTTGAAAGACAAGTCTATTCAGCAAAATCGTGTAGATCTAGAGGGAGGGGGGCGGGGGAACGACAAGCTTTATAGAAGAATAAGCCAAGTAAATGAACTTTGGATCCGAGCACTAGATGCAACTTTGCCCTATCCTACACCACAATAAGCATGCTGCATTGACAAGTTCAGTAGCTTGTTTACATTTTGATTGAACCCTAAATAATATCGTCTATTAGATAGCATGCTGTCTTTTATTGCGTACAATCTCTTTTGTAAAACGGTAGTGAAAACTACAATTTCTTCACCAGGGGGGTCTCGGGCACCTATGATATTAGATGAAGTATAGCGTGGGATTTACCCAATGATATCAAACCTTGCTGATAGCGAAATCTTTGTCACTTGATTCCCATATGGTGGTTCCATCACAAGTGCAAAGCTTTTTGTAGTTCTCACCAACCCCTGCACTTCTAGCAATGACAGCAGCTGTAACTCCTGGATCTGATTTATCTTCACTTCCATATATCACTAAAGATCGCCCAATGAGATCAGCAATCCTCAGCTTCTCTCTGACGCCTGAGAAGAATGCATCGCCTTTCTCATCAGCCTCTAGTGCTCCCAGGTCACCAAGTGGCTGAATATAACATGCAACTTCAATTAGAAATGCCGTCATGAGATGATTGTAAAGAGCGATTTTGTTGTGATTATTAAGTTGGGCATTGGGTTTTATCATATTTGGTAGTTGAGGATGTAGATTTTCTTTTGTGGAAAGTTTGGGTCATGGATTCACAATCTGTCATACTTCGAAGTTGCAGGCTTCTCTCCCCCTCCCCCTCCCCAATCTTATATTTGGTTGTGGTTAGAAATGGGCTACTTAGGAATTCCCAAAATTTTGGAAGGCCATCTATGACAGGTGTAGATTTAGTTTCCCAAACACTAAGCAAAACCAGTTCACTTGTATCAGGAAAGATAGATATGTTTCCCAAAGATATAGTTGAATATCAATATAAGTTATCATTATGAATACATCTAAGAAATCAGTAAACTGACATAAATACAAAGATCACAATTTAATCATCATCAACTGCGGAGAGATTATTGTAACCTTTCGATAGCATTCATTAAGCTATATGTTTACACTAACCAAGCAGCGCTATCAGTTAAACTCAATACTATCTCAGTAATTTAAGGCTGGTATGGAGAGAGAGAGAGAGAGAGAGAGAGCAAACCTCTTCTGAATTCCTTCCGTTTATTGGATTAAACACTTTTCCAGTACTTGCGGCACCTCTTGTCAGATCTCCAAATTCATTAATGGACCAACCATGTTTTCCAGGAGACAACCCGCTAAAAGCGGCTTCAACCCTAGCCAAATCCATATTCACCTGAGCCAAGCGAGCCACACCAAAAATCTCGGGACCTTTGAATTCCGCAACAGCAGCAGAGATCAAAAAATCTGTAGAGCAAGAGCAATGAAGAAGAAACTTTAATCATTTCTTGAATTGAGAGCAAACCAAAAGTCATGACAAAGAGAAATCAAATACTATCAACTGTGAAGAGCAAGCTATGCTGCAAATGTTGGAATATTGAACTTAAAAGTGTGATTTAAGTCGCCTTGAGAATAAAACCATAAACCAACACAGGAAAAAAAGCTACTAGTCTTAATGTTCATGAAAATCGCTTCCTATTTGGAAGTTTAAAAGAAAACAAGGTAGGCATTTAGTAGGAGCACAATGACTCATGACAGAGTTTACACGTCAAGTTAAACGATAAAAGAAAAAGAATAACACCGATGTATTAATATCAATGATAAAAAAAGATTTTGTAAAACAACCAGGATAAGAATGAGCCCACCTTCAGGCACCCCTTGCCCAATTAGTCGGGCTTTTCGACCCGTCTGCTCTAAAGCTTCAGTCATGGTCTTCACAGGCGTTGAACCAAGAATCCTCACCACTTGATTGCTTAAGTCCACCTCAACATTTTTTACCCCTAGATTAATTCACCAGAAGATCAGAAAACATATCTTTCTGTCATAAACCCGAAAAACGGGAGGAAAAAAAGAACCACGTATGAAATTAAATACCAGCATATATCACTTACCACTAACAGTCTGTAACTTATTCTTCACAGCGTCGACACAACCCTCACATTTCATATCCACCATGTACTCCGTCTGATACCAAACCAATACCCAAGTCTAAGACTTCGCTAAATAATCCAACATAATCACTTTATTTCCATCACTAACAAGTATTTTCATATAAAACAGATGTAGCTCAAACATTTGATTCGGCTGATCAAAACCCAATCTCGACAATCCTAAAAAAAACCAACCTTAATAACCATCTCAATCCCCAAGAAGTTGCAAAAGACTTGATAGAATAACAGGGGTAAGATGGGATTTAAATGAAAGAAGAGAGAATCAGATTAATTGGAAACTGAAGCTTACCAGTAGCTCTGGTAAGGTAGCATCGCCCTGAGATTAAAAAATAAAGAAATTTAAAAATCTGATGAAAGCCTAGCTAATATTAAAGTAAAGAAAGAAATGGGCTGCAAAGAAGGGAGAACCTGAGAGGTGGGCTTTTGGCGAGATGCCGGGGCGTCCATGTGGAGAGCCGAGGGCGGATGAGCGAAAGTCTTGACGAGACCAAATCGAGTTGGGGTTTGATTACGTGCGGGGGAGAGGGAGGTAATGTTTATGGGTTTCTGGGACTCTGGAGATTGGGAGGAAGAGAGAGAGGAGAGAGCAAAGGCTGCAGGGAGAGCAGAGGCAGCTATGGCAGTGCTCGTTGTGGCCACCGACCTGAGAAATGCCATTCTTTTATCTCAGTTTTTTTGTTTTAGATAGACTTCGACTTCCCTGTTCTTCATTTAGTTAGATTTCCAGCCTTCTCCCCTTTTTTCCAGATCTTACCTGCAGCCTGATACCAATAAATATTTAACATTTGATTAATGCGACTATTACTTTATTAAAAATAATTTTAATTTTATATGATTATTGTTTTTATTTGAAACAGAGTTATAAAATAGTTATAAATTTATTATTTTCATTTTTTTTCTAAAAAATAAAACTTTCTTTGTTTTTATTTTCCTTACACTTTAAGAAAATTTCTAAAATAACAAAAATTTAAAAATAATATATTTCATTGTAAATTTTTTTAAGTTTTATTTTTTCAGGATCTCAGAATGTGTACCGATTTTTGTGAAATCACTTGTAATATATTTCCAAAGAGGATAGAACTCTTATATCACTAATTATATTATAATTCTCAAAGAAAATGAATACAAAACTTCAAAGTGGAACAAAGCAATTTGTTTTTCAAATAGCATTACGAAAAATAAAAATAAAAGAAACCAAGCTTTTTACAAGTGCTCGCAAAGGAAGCTATGGGATTAATTTTCTCATGTTTTGTGCATGCTAGCTTTCTTCCTTTTCCTTTCCTTATTTTGTTCGGTTAAATTATAAGCTTCTAAATGTGGCCTTTTAACCAGAATCATTTCCTCTTTTTCTGGCAGACCTGAAGCCTCTCAAAACAAGTTAAAATTAAGGACCATATATCAAAATTAGTTGTCTTAATTAATCACATTGTCTGCCCTTAAAAGCCCAATTAATACTTGTGTAGCTACTCATATCCAACTGTTTCAGATAAGCATAACGTTCGAAGCCCCATAGCTGTTGATTTTCCCGTATTTAAATGAAGCAAAGGGAGGAGCTAGGTTAACTTGTAGGATTGAAGGCCCGCCAAGAGCTCAAGTAGGATTTAGATTGAGTTTGGAGAGTGAGATATTATTAAGTATTCTATAAATAGTAGTGAAAAAATAATGATAGAATATTAAATAGTAATAAATAATACTAAAAAGTATGTAAAAAATAATAATAAAATAATTCTCAGTATCCAAACTAGGTCTAGCCTCGATATGTAAGGGTAAGGGTGAAAACCGACCCTATCGGCGAGGTTTTTTACTAAAATCGACGTCGATTGATGGAGGAGGTTTATATGGAACAACCGACCGTATCGGCTGATGGAGAGGAGAAATACCGGTCATATTAAGTTTGGCTATTCTCGATCGGTTCTCGGTCTCCCTAGCGGCGAGGTTCTTTAGAAAGAGTAGAGAGAAAAAGTGTTGCAAAGGAGAGACAGAATAAGAGAAATTGAGAAATCGGAGAAGAAGATGGGAGGGGAAGAAGATGAGCTCAAATCAAAACGACACCGTTTGGTTTAAAATCAAATGACGTTGTTTCACTCATATATATTTTTTAATATGTTATGTATAAAATGACGTCATTTGGTTTAATATCAAACGATGTTTCACTTGTATTTATTTATTTATTTTTTGTATACTTTAGATTAGGTCTAAAACAACGTTGTTTCACTTAAACTTGACTAGAACGACGCCATTTTAACTATGATATACATAAGAAAATATATATTTATTTAATTGGCTGGTTCGATGGTTTAAACTAGGTTCAAACTGGAACCGAACCGACCGACGTCAGTTTTAAGGAATTTCTACTGCCGGCCAACCCTACTAGTTCCGTGCTCTGGCGGTTGGCCTGCGTTGGTGCCAGCCAGTTTCTTCGGTTGTTGTTCAGCCCTATGTAAGGGTATTAATGGAGAAAGGGAAAGTTGTCAGCTATAAGACTTAGGGTCTGTTTGAGAATAAAATTGTTCTTAGGTATTTTCAAATTTCTTCATTACTATTAACAAATTATTCACAAACTATTTATTACTATTTATTTATTACTTTTAGTATCCAAACAAAGTCTTAATTGGACATAAAGTAAAGATGAGACATAAAAGTCAATAACAAGATATAAAACTGGAGTACAAGACATAAAGCAAAGATAATAGACTTGAAGAGAGGGAAGAGGCAATAAATGCTGGCGCAAAGAGGCTGCAAAAGGAAAAAAAATAGTGAGAGAAAAGAGTTTGTTTCAAGACGCATTATAATGTCATTTTACTTACGACAACATTGGCCCACACAGTCCAACAGTAATGGTATGCACACAAGTTAGAAGCGAATTTGCTTTCAAAATACAATGAAGTCTAGAACAAGTTTGCTTGTCTAATTACGTTATGCACACACAAAATTAGATCCAAATACTCTTAAATTTTACTATTCAACCTAAAGATTAGAAATATATTCTCTGCAGAATGAAAAGATCCTAATAATAAGTTTAAAAGAAATGAAAATTTTTGGAAGAGATAATTTCGAAATTACCTTATAGGATTATTCAATCCGTAGGCCAACCATAGGGTTTATTTATAGATGACTAAAGATGCAAACGAAAATCGATTCCGAATTGGTATATATATTGCACCCGTTGCCAAACAACACAACACTTGGACTTGGTCCAATAGTAATGCGGAGCGCACAACCAGTCAGAACTGGTTCGAGTCCCAGCCGATGCATCCTTCTGGAATAAATTTTAGATCATTTTGTCCTAGAAGCTTGGGTTGGCTGGGCATTGTGCTTTATGCCTTGGGCTTGCTGGTAGGGCTAAGCACCCACCAGTTTGGAGTCAGAGAGCCCAACCTCCAACTCCGACTTTGAAGACTATGGACAAGTCGGAGCGGAGTCGGATTTTGGGACTTTTTTTTTTTTTTGGTCTTTTTTTATAATCATATTTGACCCACTTTTTATTAAAAAAAAGATTGTGTGGGTTCAAGTTTCAATTTTCTCAAAATTGCAATCTAAACTAATAGTTATATTAGTTGTTATATTAGTTATACTATATTATGGTGATTTATTATAACTATATTATATATTAGTATAAGTTATAGTGATTTAGTATAAGTATAAGTTATAACTATAGTCTATATTGGTATTAGTATTAGTATTAGTATAAATATTAATATTAGTATTACTATATCACTATAGTTAATAGTATCATATAGTGATATAGTATTAGACTATTAGTATAACTAATACTATAGTGATTTATATAGTACTTTATATATAGACTTAAAATGGATTACTAATAGTATTAGTATTAGGCCATAAATGTAATTAATATACTAATGTATATTAGTATTACTAATATATTTATTAAAAGGAATATGTTGAAAATTTATTAGGCCAAAAAATGTAATATTTTTAATAGTATGATATTTATATATAGTCATATACTTAACTATATTATTAGTCAATTTAGTCTATATATCTTATAGTATAAATATATTATTTAACTAGTATATTATTGAGTTTAACTAACTATATAAGATATAGTTGTATAAAATTTAAATGATTAATATATAGAAAAACACATATATTTTTATAAAATATGTATAAAATCAAAGGCGGAGGCGGAGTTGGAGGTGGAGTGTCAGAGTCGGAGCGGAGCGGAGTCAGAGTCGGTTCATCAATGACTCTGGCTCCGACTCCTACTCCGACTTCTAAGGAGAAAAAAACTCCGACTCCGACTCCATCAAATCGGAGTCGGATTCAGAGTCAGATTTTCAAATTTCTACTCAGCCCTACTTGCTGGTCGCACGTCCAAGTTTGTGTGGAGGCCCTTCCTATCAATAAATCATTCAAACCCCTTTCTTAACATAGGAGTGATTCGAACCCTTGTCCTATATGGACCCAATTTATTATGACCAACCTTTCCATAAATTCTCTCTTTTCAAAATAACTCATGACTTCCAAAATAAATTTTAAAAATAATTTAATAATATATATAATATATATTATTTTGAAAATATTTCTAACAATAAAGAAAAAGGATCTGCTTCCCTTAGGGCCAGGATCAATATAGGGAAGGAAAAAGAAGACTAAGAGGGCAGTTCCATCATTTTCTTAGAGACCTCTATGGGATTGATTGTAGAGAGCATATTGATAATGAAGATCTTGTATTTAATTACTTTTATAGTGGATTTCACACTCAAGACGTAAGCCTCAAAGCCGAATCACATAAATATTTGTCTTTATTGTCAATCATTTATCATTAATGAAGTCATGAAAGAGCAGTAAATACAAATACACTGCCACAAAAATACAACATAAACAAAAAAAGAAAAGGATCATCCAACCATATTATTGAAGTAAAAAATGGATCAACAAGTTTCATTGAAAGTTTCTTTTGAGATTTTTTATAAACCCAAACTTTCTTTTTATACATGTTATTGTTTTTTAACAAAAGTGAGAATTATCAGTAAATTTAGAAGTAACGCCCTCTTTGTAGGACCAAATATTGACCGTTTCTCTCTCTAGGTGATTTCCTCCCAATTAAAAATCAAAGATCCCATCTTCTCTACCCAGAGGGGTGGTGGAGTTTTAGCTCCTCCCTCCCTCCTCCCATCTACCGTGATGCAGGAGGATCTGAGTCAGATGATACTGAATTGTTAGATCTCACATTAATGGCGTTGAAATATCTTGAGGTGACAGATCAGTGCAAAGATGGCAGGAAATCGTGATCTTTCCTTAATTGGGACAGTTTTACATGTTTCAGTATTTTAGTCATAACATTAGTTATGAGTATTAGAATCAAGTATATGACTCCAATTCGAAAAACTCTTTTT